>OZ022501.1:71734736-72375152 GCA_963989385.1 Ctena decussata | reverse complement strand
GTCACGGTTAATTTCATTTCAATTTCAGGCTCAACAGAATACTAGGTTGCTATATTGTTATTCTCGTATTGATCAGAGGGTTGTTACACTGGGTTATGCCATAAAAGTATTTGCCAAGGTAGGTAATTAATTTATAGGTACATGTAGGTCATTATTTTACAGTTGATATTTAGTCACAGTTTTGATAACAATGCTGGGTTTTAAAAATTATGTTGTGACTCCTCTTTGTAACCATCTTAGTTAGGCTGTTGTAATGCGAGGTCACAAGACATGTTTCTGTAAACAAACTAGAACTATTATAAAAATAATCCTCTTATCCAAAGCTCCGGGCCCAGATGTTTAAAACTAGTGATGTCATTAGTGAATGAGACTTTACATTTTCAGGCCCATTGCATGCAGAAAAAAGTCAGTTTTTTGCCGAAAAAAAATGTGAGGAGCTTTTGCAGTGCAAAAGCTTCTCACATTTTTTCAGCAAAATCTATTAGCACACATGATTTTATGTATACAAATAGACTTAACAAACCATTGACTGAGGCCTTTGTAATGCTAATGATGCTTTGAACATTCGTCAAGCGGACCTGGATATGGTAGTTTTAGCTTATAAGAGTGTATTAAGGGAAGCATCAGTGCACTTGTTATTCCATGACTAAATTGCCATCAAGTGCCTTTGTGTTTGTTACTGCATAAATGAATAGTGTTATAAGATTATGCCATGCTGTTTCCACATTTTGTCTTAGCAAAAGTTTGAAATTAATTTTGGTAAAAGAATGACCATAATGTGGTCATGGAGTATACTTTACTCAGTGTAAATTAGTATTGGATCTGATGTAGAAGTGCATTTACGATTTTCTCAGTTTACCAGTACTTGAGACAAAAGTTCAAAAGTGTAATTGATTTCTTGAAAAAACAATGGAAAAAGAAAACTTGGAAAGAGGTACTGACTAAATTACATGTATCAAGAATTACATTTACTATAAAACTGTGTAAGGGGCTCCTTTGATGATGTATATCAAGTGATAAGAAATGAAGTGAACCAACAGATCTTAATTGCTTTATGTTAATATCCAGTTAGCCAGTTTAATATTTTGTTTGTTGTAGGTCTGTGATATTGGAGATGCTTCAAGAGGGAGCCTGTCATCCTACGCCTACGTGTTACTGTTGTTCCACTATCTACAACATACTAAGCCTCCAGTGATCCCTGTTCTACAAGAGGTCAGTAAATGTTACTCAATATGACAAGCCAATATTTTATGGGTATCACGTGAAAAGGTACCTTTACAGCATATTCAAACAGGAAAGACTCAGATCAGCCTGCACATTTGTGCAGGCTTATCAGAGTCTTCCCTTTTTGCATATACAAGGACTTTTATGTGATTTGTAAAAAATAAAAAATGAAGACTGGTCAGTTTGCACACCTATCCAGGTTCTTTTGAGTGTTTACTATATGCACATAGCTTAAGGTTCTGTTTCATGTTACGACAGTTATATCATGCTTTATTCAAGGAACAAATCTCAAATCATGATAACCTTCCATTCTGTTAGGTCAGTGGTAGCTGTTTGCCCATACAATATGTGTGTAGATTCTCTACAGGGGATAGGGAAAATGTTCATCAAACTGCAAGGATACACATCCTGATCCAGAGGCTTTGCTAATGGCATGGTACATAAGCAATTAATTATCTTGTAATGTTGAAATCATAAGAACTCTTCATAATACAACATACAAGTGTAATTTAAATGGAAGGAATGGAAAAAGGACAACAGTACAAATAGTCAAGCAAGTTCCAGCACATAGGACAAAAATCTTGCATTTAGAGCGAAGAGTATTATTAAAACCCTTGCACAAAATTGCCCAGTACCTCAGTTGATTGATCACTGGCCTGCTGATCTAGCGGTCCGTAGTTTGATTCCCACTGGAGGCCTAAATCTTCTTGCCTGAAACAGGGTTTTCTCCGGATGAAATTCATTTGAAAAGGCTGTAAAATTGCAATCCATCCATCCGACCTTCTGTCGGTCTGTCAGTCTGTGAAAACTTTTAGTACAAAACAGTTATGATTCCTTTTTTTTTATGTTTCAAAATGTTATGCTCACAGTATAATGTCAATTTCATGCATTTATACTTATTTACTGTTTATGTCTCACAGCTGACAGGTAAAGAAGATGCAGAGGAAGAAGACAGAAAGTTTATGATAGATGGCTGGAATGCTTGGTTTTATGATGACCTAGACAACCTAGTAGGTTATTGTAAAATGTCAGATACTGTAAAAATTCTAAAAATTGGAACACCGCAAATGATTACCATATTTCTTCCTAAAATGGAATGCCATAAGAATGCCATAGTAAGTCCAAAAGATGCAGATGGAATGGCAAACAGTGTAAACCCTGATCAGACTGCTCCAGGAGCAGTCTGATCTTGGTCTGCACTGTTTGCTCAGACCTACATGTATCTCTTCCAGTACTTAGAATTTTTACAGTATAAAAAAATCAGATATGATGGGGTTTCTGGATAATATTTCTTAATTCTCAATAAAAGAGTGTTGCACTTGTTATGATTATATTTATTATAAAATAATGATTTTTTTTTATTGTCATCTCTTTGCTCTTTTGATAAGGAATGCTTTTCAATATTAGAAAGTTTTTGCTGGAATTTTCTATAAAATTTTAATTTTAAAATACATAATTGCAGAACTACTTCTCATTGTGCTAGAAAACAGGTTTAAGATATCTTTGGCAATTTAAAGAGTAAAAGACCATATACTTGTGTTATTTTGGTCCAGAGAAAAACAGATTTTTGTCAAGGAAAAGTCATGTAAAAGAAGAGAATTTTCTCTCTAACTTAGGATGGCCACCCTGTAATAAGATTGAGTTTCAGCTAGTCATCACTTCATAAGTTTTGCAAACAGGTAAAAACAAAAAGCTGTTAACCCTTTCAACACAGAAAACTTGTTTTTGGGACATATGCAAAGAGTGCAGACCCAGGTCAGAAAGTGGCATCTGATCAGGGTCTATACTGTTTGCGCGCAGGAATTTCTATGCAAAATACTATAAAAATGTAAGCATCTACCAGAAACATCTAAAACTTGAAATGGACTCATCCAAATGACAAGGATGGACAAGTCCACTAGTGAAAAAGGGTTAATAGTTGTCTTATTTGTTACAGCCTAAAGTGTGGCCAGACTACAGGCAAAACAAACAGAGTGTGGGTGAGCTGTGGATGGGGTTATTCAAGTACTACATAGAAGAATTTAACATTGCAGAACAAGTTGTTACAATCAGACAGTCCGAGCCACTCACCAAATTTGAGAAACTCTGGAATGGGAAATGTATTGCTATAGAAGGTATACCTGAAGTTTGTGTAATGAGAGGAATTGATTGGTTTGGGTTTGATGGCCCTTTGAAACAGTATTTCAGTCTATATTAAGCCATGTCCAAGAGAGAGGAGAAAGCAATGGAAGAACAGGATAGACAAAGGTAAAATGAATCCAGACAATCCCCATTCCACATAAGCTGCAAGCACTATTATCCAAATTAGTTGGACACGAAGCACTGAAAGTTACCCAGCAGCATAACCCTACCTGACCACACAGGCTACAAGAGAAAAGTGGAGAATCATCTGATCAAGGCAGTTTGAAGGTCAGCTTAGTTAACTGCTTCCAACTGGAGGCCACAACATATGCTTCATGGAGACTTTGGAAAAAACAAAAGCAATATGAACATTATGTTGTAACCAGACTTATGATAAGTTGCTAATTAATAAAACCATACCAAATATTTCATGACAGTTGAATATAAAATCGTTATTAACCGTTAGATTTCCGAAATGCATTAATTGTTCATATGTTTGTAGCGTATCAGTGTTTGAGAATTCTGTTCTTAGTAGGTTTGCGGGAATGCCAATCGTTGCCAACTCATACCACTTGTCTAAACCTGTTAAACTGTGAACTATTGCTGCCACTAATATAAATACAACTACTGTAGTGTGCTCTTAGTCAGATGTTAAGGTGAATTGATACACTTCAGGGGAAGCAACTCTGCTGTATATATTTTGTCCCCTATATTTTGCCTCCCTTTTTAAAGAGTGTCAACTCTTAAAGGAAAGAATTTGCTCCTTTAGGAGGAAAGAATTTGCTCCTCTAGGAGCATATTCTTTCCTATTAGAGTAGACCTCATTCTGAAAGGGCTATTTATTCCAGGGAAACAAGCAGGAAGTCATGACAGGTGTTTCTCTTTGTGAAAACATCAGACAAACATGGAGGTATAGCCATACACCTTTAGATTGATTTATAGGTGTTAAACCTGTCCTAGCGGCCACCTCTATTAAGCAAGCAACCTGTATTAAGCAAGCATGTATTCAGTTCCCAAAACAGACAAATACGTTGAAATGTACCTGTATTAAGCAAGCACCTGTCTTAAACAAGCAGATTTTGATTACCCCTTAGGTGCTTGCTTAATACGGGTTGGACTGTATTTTGTGTTTCACTAATTTCAGACCCATTTGATCTCAGTCATAACCTTGGAGCTGGTCTCACAAGGAAAAGTAAGTGTCTTATTAATTGACAAATTTCAGATTCAATTTGGCATCTTGTAATAGTTCAGAAGCTTTGTGTTGTTAATTAATTCAAATGGATACACTTTCAGGATATAACTCTGAACTGTGGTATTTGCCACTTCACTTAGAGGCTAGTCATGATGAAAAGAAGTTGCTTTAGGGTCTACATGTACCTTAAGAATTGGGCTGTAAGACAGGCCTTTCCTCATCTTAAATGACCCCAAATATATAAATCAGTATTGTTTCTGTATAATTCTGCTGTGAGCTGGGTTTTCCTTTTCAAAACAGTCCCAAAATATAGATCCGTCTTATAAGATGGATTTAGAATTTTGGGCTTGTTCTGCAGGTGGAAAAAAACATTTTATAATTAGATAAGCATGGCCTCTTGAAATGCCATTGTTTGATATGTATTGATTTCAACAGGACATTGTTTAAGTTGTTTCTACCTGCTAGGAATATTTTAAGAAATTTTCAAATATCTAAAATGCTGCATTTTGTGTTTTGAGTAGACATTTTGAATGCAAAAATTATTGGACTTGAATGTTATTATATTTGTAGTGCACAAATACATTGTTTCTGCCCTTATCAATGCTCGAGAGTTGTATGGAACATCAGTTACAGGAGCCCCGGATGGGTTTAATGCATTGGCTGTAAGTTATTGCTTTATATTTTCTACATTTGCTAGCTAGGATCCAAAGTTTTTCTGTTGAGATATTTATATATAAAATTGTATATGTGAACAGTAATTCTAATTCATAGTGTATGAATATAGCATGACATCTAATCGGATAATAGGTTTTCCACCATTTTTACAAAGGGGAACAAATTTTGTTGCCTGTTTGCTCCTTAGACAACAGAACCCTTCCAAAAGGGGTCTATTTGTAAAGGAAAGAATACATGTAAGCTCCCTTAGGAGTGTATTCTTTCTTTTAAGAGTTTACCTCCACTGAGAAGGTAGGAAAAATAAAAAAGGTGACATTGCTTCCTCTGAAAATGTGCCCATTCACCATAAGTAATGGCTTGATAATAAAATCAGCTTGTTCAAATTTTAAGTTAATTACAAAATTCATTGGGATGATTCAGTATTTAGGTTACTAAAAAAATTCTAATTATTGAGACAGATAGGTCTTAGCAGTCACTGCAGTCCCAGATCACACTGCTCCTAAGGAGCTGGAACTATTTGCTATTCCATCTGCGCCTTTAGGGAATGTTAGTGCACTGTAAAACCAAACTGTTACCTTTTCAGGACATTTTGTGTAATTATTTTAGATGACCCAATTTTCAGGGTTTTTTTATGGTAATTGTGATATGCTGTGTTAGAATATGAACCTATGTTTGCCTAACATTTGCCATGCTTCGATATAGGATTACTTTTTTGATCGAGAGATGTTGACAGAAGGAGATGTTCCCAATGACAGATTATGTCGAGTATGCAGCAAAATTGGTCATATTGCAAAAGAGTGTCCTCGGGTCATAGCCAGAAAAGAAAGGTAAATTTCTTGACAGTAATAACTTGTACATGTAGCGTGTATGAATAGTGAAGTTTGACATCAGCCTGTTCATCAGTCCTGTGGATCTACCAGGCATGCTGTTATTAGTCAGATGCAAGTGTTTTATTGCACCAAGAACTTCTGATTACTGATCTAATGAACCCATCCAGACTGGTAAAATGAAAAAAAACAAAAAAAAAAACAGTAAAACAAAATACTGTTGGTACCAAAATGTTCATTTTTCGATAGCTAAGAAAACCCATGTCCATTTTTCGTTGTTATATTGACTAATGTTGAAGTTATAGAAATTAAGGACATTTGAAACTATGAAATGGGCAGAAAACTGCTGGCTGGCTCACTGAGGTAGAATGTGTCAGAGAATGACAAAAATTAGAAAAAAATATGATACATGTGTAATGTTTCTTAAAGGAAGGAAGTTCTTATTCTGACACAGACAACAGAGTCATATCCATATATTTACATTCTCAGTGCATTTATTGTAAAGCCCTATGGTAAACCATAAGAACATAATGTAGTTTATACTTCAATAACTACATGTACATTGGTTCACGTGATGTTACATGAGGTTAAGTGATGTTAAAATAAACCATAGTTCTCTCCAAACTGATTGGATGTAGGGGACATACAGTAATGACGTCGTTGACACTGTATCACTGTTAGTAGAAAAACTGCGTATAAATGATTTTCTGTTTCAACTGTAGCCCTAACGCAAATTTGTGGTCAATTAATATATAGAAAAGAAAGTAAATATAAGCAATGAACTTAATTTTTCCGGTGTTTATTGAAGTATAAACTACATGTACATTGGGTCACTAGCAAAGTATTCATGAACCCCTTTGGGGTTCACTTACTTTGCATGCGACCCTATGTAGTTTAATATTTTGATAAACACCAGAAAAATGAAATTCACTCCTTAAATAAATGTTAAAAATAACTAAAAAACATTGTATTTATAGAAAACATTCACTGATCCACCGTGAATATTTATGGGGTCATCATGTGACTGCTCTTGTACAATCATATTGTCAGATTTTGTCTGAGGTTCAATTAAGTAACTTCTGACAAATCTTGATAACGCATATTACAGAGAAGCAGAAGAGAGAAAGAGAAAAGAAGAACAAAGAAAAGCTCAGGAAATGAGGGACAAAGGAGGAACACCAAATAACAGGGGAAATAATCAGAACAAACCTAAACAACATATGAGATGTAAGTTTCAAGCAAGACCTCCCAATAGGTGCTAAAATGGAAGTGAATTATTACAAAGTGAGACGAGAAAAATTGAGACCAGTTTGTGCATCTATGAGCCTTCATTTTGCTGCTGTAGTTGCCATTCGTAGGCTCAGTTGTTAAAAACTAACAATGTCATCAGTTAACAGGATGTTAAATTTCAAATATACTCTGTGCGAAAAACTGTCATTTTTTTGCGAAAAAATGTGAGGAGATTTTGCTGTGCTAAAGTTCCTAACAATTTTTCTGCCAAAAAGAAAAAAAAATTACCACAGTTGATTTTATGAGTACATGTACTGTAAGCCTAAATGAATTCTCCACTAAGGACTTTGTTAAGCTAAGGATGCTTTGAACAATTAGGCCCTGGTGTTTGCCAGCAGCATGGGCTCTATTTAGACTGCATGGATGCACTGGTTGAACTGAAACTGACACTCAGGCAATTTTTCTCATAGCATGGCTCATTTCATGTCTATTTTGATGGATTTGGTGCGCAAAGTAGTGTTTAAGATTTCGGTATTGCTAATCATTTAGTCTCAGCTTGGCAAGTCAGAATTGACATTTTTGAGTACAATGACAGTTCTGCAGCTGATGCATGATGATATAAGATATGCTTAATGTTTGAGAAGATACAGGTTCAATTCCTACCATGGTGTGCAAAAAAAAAAAAACATGGGTGATGTATCATGTCACTGTAATTAATGTGCAATACTGAATGAATTAGTAAAAGAAATTACAGCTACAGTTGGAAACAGTCTTAAATATTACAGAATGAAGTTACCCTACTTATTCTGTTGTAAGACAGGGTTTTCTGTCCACAGAAGTACTCCAGTTTACAAATCAATTTTGGGTAATTGGGCTATTATATAGGTTTTTCTCTTCCAAAACAGTCCCAAAAATGTAGATTCGTCTTTTAAGATGGAACTAGATTTTTGGGATTGTTTTGGAAGGGAAAAAATAACCTGTCTTATAACTGAAGAAATACAGTATATTAACCCTTTTTTGACCAGTGGACTTGTTCATTCTTATCATTCAGATAATCCCACTACTAGTTTTAGGGGTTTCTGGTGAATATTTTCACTTTATTGTACTTTGCATAGAAATTCCTGTAAGCAAACAATGTAGACCCTGATCAGACGCCGCATTTTGCGGCGTCTGAACTGGGTCTGCACTGTTTGCATAACATCCCCAAAACGGGTATCTGGTCTAAAAAGGGTTAAATGCAAAGCAGCTGTGTGGTCAGGTATTATTGTCTGAATAGTTAGGGTAAATCCTGTGTATATTTTGTTTTCCAGCTCATCCTGGCCCATCGAGATCCCTATCAGATCCTGTTGATACTAGCCCAAGAAGGCCCCAGGGCCGGGGGCAGATGTTTATCAACAGACAATTCTCATGTGGGGCTGACCTACAGTCATATGACAGTGCTCAGGTATTTATATACAATCTGTTTCCTAACTGATTGCCAAAGGGATTGTGATAAAACAGACTTCTTAGAAACAAAATTTTGTTTTTTTGCTGAGAGATCTGGTTTCTAAAATCTATAATGAATGTTTACAATACCTGTACAGGTAAAGATGGGAATAGTTAGCCAGTTGACCACAATTACTAAACATGATCATTTTATTGGCCGATTTGAGATGTTTCTATGCTATGACCAAGAGACATAATTGGTTCAAAGGAGGAAGAATCTCTTCCAAACTAAAGGAAAGAATTTTGTCCCCTTGGACCAAATTCTTCTTAGAGTGGACCATGGAGAAGAGAGGCAGGACAGAAAATAATAGAGGTGTTTCCCTGAAAGGTCACCCACCCACGTTAAAAAAAACATGTAAGTATACTCTGCATAAATGAAGATATTGATTTTGCCACTATAATTTCTATGCCTCATATCAGCTTGAAAAAGGGCCAGAACTTGATTTCACAGTAGTATATATCTCCTCTGTGACTAGCAGAAAGAGACAAATAGGTAGTGCCTTTCTATGATCATTGGCAGTGGCAGGGTTGGCAGCTGCATCATAAACTTTCATTTAATTTCTTGGTTTAGCTCTATTTTGTGACAATATACTGATAGGTGAGGCACAGGTTCTATGCAAGTTTTGTTAAATCAACTTTTACAGATAGTAATGTCGTCCTTTTTTTCTTTTTCAGGGTTACAACTCAAGACATCCAGGAATGAACAACCCCAGTTCACCACAGCCTATTCCAACACAGTCTTACAACAAGGACAGGCGACCACAAAGCAACTCTCCACGGTCATATCCTCAGTCCAACCAGCCTCAGAGTCCCAGAGGATACAACCATGGTCCTCAAGGGTTCTCCCCGGGTGGTTTCAACAACCAGCAGTTTGCTTTCAACAACCAGCATTTGGGAAACATTCCTCCTCAGTGGGCCAATAGGAATGACAATTCAAGAAGACATTTCCATCAGACCAATCAAAATCATGGTAACATCCAGCACTTTGCAGCCAATCGGAATCAGGGTTATAAACAACCATTACTGCATCTACCAAATCAGACTCCAGGAAATCAGGCAGCCAATGGAAATAGAGGTTATAGCTCATCAGCCAATCAGAATCAAGGTTTTCAGAATAGAAAACAGCAGCCAAGAAGCTTGTTGACCAATGAGGATAAAGATATCTCTTCATCACCCAATAGAAATCAGGCATACAACAGGTTTCAGCAGCAACAGCAGGTATTTCCCAATGAGCCAGGATTTGTGCATGGGTTCCCATTTATGATACCTTATTACCCAGTAGTTGTACCTGCACCATATATTACTCACCCTGGTGGTTTTGTTACCTCACCTTGTAATACTAACCAAGAATCAAATGTTGAGAATGAGAATGTCTCTGATAACAACAGCGCTGAGAATGTTGATTGTAACACGGACCCAAGTGAAATGGTTGAAAATAATGATAATGCAAAAGAAAATAAAACTGAAAATCAAGATCAAGATCCGAATGTAAACTATATGGAACAACAGAATGCAGGATATGTTGTTATGCCATGGTTTCCTGGTCAAGTGGTTTGGCCAGTCTATGGTTACGGTTATATACCACATCTAGAAATAGCAGAAAATGTAAAAAATGAAAACTCTGATAATACAGAGAATGTAGAAATTGTAAATACCCAAATCTCTGAAAATGCAAACAAAGCAGAAATAATTGAAAACAAAAACAATGAAAATAAAGAGAAAGACGAAATGGTAAAAACTGGGAACTCTGAAAATGCAGAGGATTGTAATGAAAATTAGCTCTGATTTGATTTTTAAGCCTAGTTTACAGGAGCTGTGATATTTTAAATGAATTTTATTATTACTTTTCCTGGTACTGAAGTCAGTAATTACCTTGACTTGGTAAAATCTACATGTAGGTGCAGGGATGCAAATCTGATCACACTGTGTGTGTTGGCACTGTATGAGAGTTTTCCAGGTTTTGCAGTGGTCGTTGGGTTCTGTGTACCAAGAGCAAAGACTGATCAGACCAGTGCTCTAGATAAGAGGGGATAACAGGGATAATTTAGGGATAATTTTTCATAATGCACCATAATATTATAAGGTCACAGCATACATTTTAACAGAGAAATACATAAAAAAAAATCAGAATTACCTCAAAACCTCACCTTATCAGGAGCCCTACAGACTGTGTGGGTTTGCAGGCTGATCTGAGTCATGCTTGCCCACATATAGGTACATTTTCTCAGGTAGCTGCTCATGCATATGTTGGTGCATTGGAGAATGTTTTGTCTTTTATTTTGCAAATCTGGTGGTATGGTTTAAGGTGAATGGGTACACTTTCAGGGAAAGCAGCTCTACCATTATCATTTTGGCCTCCTGTCTCAATAGGGGCTTAACTCTCCAAGGAAAGAATCTGCCCTCTAGGAGAAAATTCCTTCCAGTAGGTCCATTTTTGTAAGGGTTTGGTTTTCCTGGGAAGCAAACGAAAAGTCTCAAAAGATGTGCCCCTTGCAAAACTTAAAGCAAAGCGGAAATGTAGACATTTGCCTTAAGAATTTCTTTTCCTGAGGTGGTGGCATCTTATCAAAAGGCTTAATAGCACAGCTTCACACAAAATGCAACTCACCCAGAGGTAATGTGTCTGTTATGGTTTCGTACCCGGAGACATGGGCTTGATAAACAAGCACGACTGTAGAAAAAAGCTATTGAATGTGTAGGTTTTCAGAAATGTTTGGCAGCTTTCATAAATAAGGCATGCATATTTACGCCTATATTATTGCACATGTGACAAGCATGATTACAGTATTATTGTTTGCAGTATATTATGGGTTACCTTGTCAGTTTTTCCCTTTGTCTAATAGAGAAAAAAAAGATGAAATTGTTTTGGAATAGCTTATATGGCCATTATATGATTTTGTCAGAGCTGAAAAAAGTAAAAATGTTCTGTCTTGTAACTCCTGAAGGGAATGATAGATTTTGACAAAACTATAATAAGGAGAGGAGAGGTAAATGTTTTATTAGGTTTAGGTGACATTGACCCAATTTTCAAGGTCACAGGAAGACTTTACAAAAAACAACAAAAGTTTGTATGCACCATCTCTTGAAGGGATTGCAGGATTTTAACCAAAGTTGCACAAAAACTCTGGACAAGTTAAAGACACAGTTAGGTTTTGGTGACCTTGACCCCATTTTCAAGGCCACAGAGTTTCCCTAAAATGAAAGAAGTATTTGTTGAACAATTGGCTGAATCTTTTCCAGCCTTGCATGGGTGTGTCATTAGGATGAGCCAAAGATCTGGTTATGTTTTGATGACCTTGATCTCATTTTCAGTGTTAAAGGAGGAATTAGACATAAGTTGACAGGTTAACCTAGTAACATTTTGGCAAAATGACTGGGCTGGAAAAGGGCTGATGGGGTGACATCTGTTTTATCAGAAAACATTTTTGTTGAATTCATTTTACAGTCTGTACACTTTGTATTACATCTTGAATGCCAAAATAATCTTGCCTATATAAACATTAACATTATTTAATTTGTAGACAAGAAATCCAAGATATTGGACTGGTAGAGTTTAGTGGCCCCATGCAGAAAGGTGCCTTAAGCATGAGTAAACAAGAAAGTCTCAGTTTGAAGACTGATCAGAGTTTATGCTTTGTGTCATCTGATTGCTGTAGCAAGCAGTTGCAATATAATAGCCAGGTTTTCCATCGACTTGTCTGTCAACATGGGTCAAATTAAAATCTTAAAAAGTTCCTTCAAGAGCAGAGAATACATACAGAAGTAGGAACATGGGCCAGACTATGTAGTTTCGGCTAATAAAGCCTTGTCAGTGACCCTGACAATATCTGGTGAAGAAACCAGAAAAAAGCATACTGTAATTTAATTTTAATTGGGCAGTCGTCTGCCGTAGAATTTAGCTCTATTTCTGATTACCAGTTAGACTGAACAGCATCAAATTTTACCTATGCTTCTTTTCTATGATGGATGTAAAGCAGTTTTGCCAGTCTTTGACTTTGTCTACTAATCCAGGGGTTGCAGGTTCGATCCACTGCTTCGGTCTTTCGAATGAGACTTTAAATGGAGGTCCTGTCCCCTTATGACTTATGTGTTGGTGGTATGTTAAACCCAAGCTCACCCACTCACCATTGTCATATTTATATCAAGCATAGGAATTCATCCCTAATCTACTGAAGCAGAAGGCAGGTTTGACTAAGCATTTCATGGAATTCTTGTTGCTGTAATAATTGTCTTGATCCATGATGGTATTGATGCATAAAAGTTCTAAAAATTGGGACACCAAATATAATTATACAATAGTCCTAAAATGGTGCATTTTGGTTTCACAATGCAGTAATGTGTCCTAAATATGCTGATTGAGTGACAAACAGTAGATCCTGATCAGACTACTCCTTAAGAGCAGTGTTGTCTGGGTCTGCACTGTTTGATCTGTCAGACCTATTTGTCCCAATACTTAGAATTCTCACGGTACCATACAGGGATGGCACAGAAATGCAATCTGATATGAGTATTCATGTTTAGACATATAAGGCACCTTTCTTCATAATGTGGCTGGTTTGATTTTGATTTAATTTTTCTCTTGCTATATTATTTTTGTTTGTATATTTTGTTGATTTATTTAAACTTGATTATTTTCATAATTGATTCTCTTCTTGATGCCTAGTTTGTTCATTTCTGTTGTTTTATTTTCCATCCAGTCATAATATTATTTGTACAAGTGTTCAAGTCATTGCATACAAATAGAATATTTTCTTTAGCACAGTTCATATCATGAACATTTCACTTATTTTAATAGGTGTATGGATATATGTGCATGTTTTTAAGCCATTTTTACAAAGGGGAACAACTTTTGTGACTCTTGCTTGCTTCACTGAACAGAGAAATGCTTTCAAAATGGGATATACTCTTAAAGGAAAGAATCAGGTCCTAAGGGGACAACATTGTTTCTTATAAGAGTCGACATCCATTGAGAAGGGAGGCAAAAATGAAAATGGCAGAGTTGCTTCCCTTGACAATGTTTTAATTCACCATAACATATGTTTAATGATCTATGTAAAGGGTTTTGATTTTTAGAAATGAAATTCCATAAGATGTATTGATGGACTTCCATGAGAGATCACTCTGACGGGAAAGAACTTGCCTCATGTCTCATAACAGGCTACTTTTAAAAAAAGAATTGACCGTCTTAAATTCTTTAACCACCTGATTGGAACAATCACTATTAGCCATTGACCATGCATAATCCAAGACACATTACTGCAGTGTAAAATCAAACTGTTCCAGTTTTAGGATAGTTAGGGTAATAATATCGGAATTTTAGAATTGTCTTTGTTTCATTAATTTTGTTGTGGGCTAATGGAGGGGCTAATGGAGAAATGGATGGGATGATGATGATGATGACAGACCGTAATAAATTATAAAATTTGGGACTCTTATAATATTTGTCACCCGACGTAGGCGGAGGGGGACTATAGAAATGACCCTCGTCCGTCCGTGTGTCAGTCCGTCCGTCTTTCCGTCCTTCCGTCCGTCCGTCCGTCCGAAATCTTGTCCCCGCAACTCCTCCTACGTCTTTTATCGGATTGATTTGAAATTTTACAGATTGTATTCTTATGATATGAAGATGTGCATGTGGTTTTTTATTTTTGTTTCGGCCATTTTTGATGGAGTTACGGCCCTTGCTGACTCAGACCTTGTCCCCGCAACTCCTGTCACATCTTTTATCAGATTGACTTGAAATTGTGCAGAATGTTTCATCATGATCTGAAGATGTGCATGTGATTTTGGAATTTCAATTGTCCTATATTTTACAAAGTTATGGCCCTTTGTCGTTTTTGGTATTTTTCCAACTTTTGAACCGTTTGACCGAGAGAGCTGAAATTTGGTATGCTATTAGCATTTGGTAAATTGAGTATTCTGATTATTGTTAGGATATGCTAAATTTATTAGTGACAGAGTTATTCCCCTTTCATAGATAATAGACATTCACTTAAAGGTAAAGGGATAACTCAAGAACTATTCATATTAATGGGCTGAATTTTCATAAATGCATTGTTCTTTTTCATCAGATTCATATTAGGAGGATTATGGCCCTTGTTATTTTGTTATTGGGTATACAGTCTTATGTTTTGGGCATTCTGTAAGGGCCTAAAGTTTCAGTAGCCTGATTTTACACATATACGCCCAGTTCTGAACTCAAGTATTTTATAACCTCATAGAGGCCCAGTAACTGGGGTATATGTCTCTGCTTATGCTTCAATCATTATTTGCTTACCAGGTTCTGTTATACACATATTTTCTGGTTTTACACATAAATGCCCCTTTCTAAACTTCAGTATTTTATAACTTCATAGAGGCCCAGTAATTGTGCTTCAGTTATTATTTGCTGACCAGGTTCTGTAATACACATATTTTCTGTTTTTGGCCATATAGTTACTCTGAAACTGAATAAAGGGCTGCAGTTTGTGACACATTTCAAACGTCGGGTGACACTTGGCGGATGGCCTTTTATTACCATAACTGTCCTGAAAATGGAACAGTTTGCTTTTACAGTGAAGTAATACGTCTAAAAGATGCAGATTGAATAGTAAACAGTGTCTGCACTGTTTGCACAAACATATCTGCCCCAGTACTTACCCAGCTGGCAAATGACATTGTAATGACATCATAATAACGTCGATGTGACATCACATTGACGTTATTATGACATCATTATGATGTCATGTGCCTGCTGGGTAGAATTTTTATGGCAATTACTTCTTATAACACTCTCTTGAAATTAAAATCCTTCCTAACACAAGCAGATATAGTTATTTTGGGATGAAATTATGATCTTATAGACATCATTATATAGTGTTATTGAACATATCTAAAGATGTTTTGCCATGTCTAATCATGTATATCTACAGGGTTCTGGGAGTAAACGACAGGTTACCATGGCAACAGGTTCTGGCAACGCCACTGGTATGGGTAAGCTTCCTTATTCTGCATGTTAGATGTTAACACTAGAATTCTGTGTAGAAAACTTAGTACAAATATGGAAATATATGTGAAAGTTTTATTTCCACAAAATTTAGAGGAATGGTTCACTTCCATGTTTTTCCAAAACTTTTAAGAAGGGGAACAACTTTTGTGACTTCCAGTTTGCTTCTCTGGATGAAGAAGTCTGTCCAAAAGGGTTCAACTATTAAAGGAAAGAAGTTGTCCCTAGAGTGGATTCCTATAGGAAAGGGAGGTAAAAATGCAAATGGCAGAGTTGCTTCCCTTGCACAGTAAAATTCTCAATAGAAACAATATTTTAAATTGGGAAACATTTGTAAAACTTGTACAGTGTGTACAGTCAACTCTCAATATCTCGACGTCAAAGTAAATCTCAAACTACTGATATCTTAAAGTAAATTTTCTGGTCCCGGAAAATTTACTTTGAGGTACCAGTAGTTTGAGATAACAGGAGTTGAAATGCAAAGAGAAATAGGAAAATTATCCAGACTAGATTCTTAATTTTCAGAGAATACTTTGGAATATCAACATCTGAGACATTGAGAGTTGACTGTATTTTCAAACTTTGGAATGATGTTGGATATACAGTTGACTGTCATTATCTCCAACACTGATATCTCAAAGAACCCTCATATATCAAAGAATATAGTTTTGACACATTTCCTATTTTGCATTACATTTCAAATCCTGTTATCTCAAACTACAGGTTTCTCCATTGAATATTTTCTGAGACCAGAAAAATTTACATTGTAATGTCAGTAGTTCAAAATGAACTTTGACTTTGAGGTATTGAGAGTTGACTATATATAGAACTGTTGCAAAATAATTATGGCATTTATCAGTGCAAAGAACTATTCAAAATTTTGTGAATGTTTCCTGAGACATAATCTGAGCCGCTACACGAGAAAACCAACAATGTGGTTGTGCGCCCACCGCAGACGCGGATTAGAATCTTCCTTGTGCACCTTAAGAGTAGCTAAGGGTCTAAGCTCCATGCCGACAGTGAAGACCCTGATCAGACTGGGGGGACACCCAGATTGAACTGAGTCTTCGCTGGGCGCACAACCACTATGTTGGTTTTGTCGTGACGCGGCTCATCTAATATGTGTGAAAATAAGCATCCACGAAAAATTGCAGTTTACACTAACAGTGGTGGAGGGCTTGTATATTTTAAAGTCACATGTGCACCATCCATCTTGGAAAGATTACTGTTTATACAGACTTTTATACATGACTGAATATAGAACTGGTACAGAATGATTACGGCCTTTAGTTTATCAGTGCACCATTTAAAATTTCATAAATATTTTCTGTGATAGTTTAATTAAGCATTAACAAAAAATTCTAATTTGGTGAAGAGCTTGTATATCTCAAAGTCACGTTGGACACCCATCCTTATTGGAAAGATTACTGTTTAAACAGAATGTTTATACAGTTTCCATATTAATCCAATTAATGCTCATGAGTGGTGTATTTGATGAAAGGGGGGCTTAATTTAGGTGGTTTATTGTCACACCTGCTTTATCACGGTGCGATATAGGTGTCCGGTTTTCCATCTGTTCGTCTGTCATTCCGTTCGCATTTACGTTAACCCTGGCGTTAAAGTCTTTTCATTTAATTTCTCTAAAACTACTGCACCAATGGTTCTCAAATTTCATATGGAGCATGACCAGACTGCAACACTTCAGATGATAAAATTCAGCAAGGTTGAGAATCCAAGATGGCTGCCATTGCAACAAAAACGTTCACATTTACATTTGCATTGCAAAAGCTTCTCACATATTTTCAACAAAAATTATCAGTGTATTTGGCTGTAAAGTCACAAAACACTTAATGAGTTGACCTCTTAACGAGCTTGTTAGGCTAACGATGCTTTGAACAACTGGGCCTAGAATGGTAAAATTCAGCCAGGTTGAGAATCCAAGATGGTTGCCATTACTAAAAGTGGCAAAAACAACAAAGTCAGCTTCTGTTCTAGTACCACTTGTTATATTTGGTTGAAATATTGCATGGAACATCATTGGGCCATGACCTCTGCTACTGTGGAAGTGCAATGCAGGTGCGACATAGCATTCCGCGGAATTCTTGTATTTGCCATGTTGGCCTATGAAACAGTAAATCTTGAGAATATTCATGAAAAAAGTAAGTCTGGCAGTAACACTGATGTTTATGTAATTTCAGGGGTCACAGTAAACAATGAGTATTACCAAGGAAACAAGGGAAAGAAATGAGGGCACAAAAGATTTCTTTGGGATGACATTGTGCCATAGATATCACCAACAGAGATGGAGAAAAATTCCGGCTTTGGCAGGGTCTACTGTATGTTGCCAGTGTAATGAGAGGATCATAGTTTTCTCAGTCTGTCACAGTAACTAGAAATAATGCAACTGCAGCATAGAAAACCAGTGCTATTTTAAAAAGCACAGCCACACTATGCAGTAGTTGCTCAGTTTAAAGGGCCTCACTGATTATTGGGAGTAAAAAGTATACTTACAGCAATGTGACATATATCTAGGGCTGATGGTATAAAACTTTATATACACTGGTGTTGTCAGTGGTGCAGATAGGAAACAGGGATACTTTTCCTAACTGCTTCATAAAAACATCGGCGAGATAGTTCTAATGAGGGGTCACAACATATGTTTTCATTAAGAAATAAGGAAAATTATCCTCAAAAAACCCACCTTATCTGGAGCACTGGGAGTTCAGTGTTTTTATCGAAAACTTTTGCTGAGAGTATATCAGGTGATGGCTTGCCACTCATGAATCTGAGGTAAAAGTGCTTACTTTAATTGTATAAGTACACTTCCATGTTTTACTGCCATTATAAGAAAGGGAAACAATTTTTGGTACTTCCTGTTTGCTTTCCTGGACAATATAGCTCTTGCAAAATGACATAGACATTGTTGTGATGTTCAACAAAGTGTGCCTTACTCCATAAAGAGCAAATTCTTTTCTTTCAAAGTAGATGCATTTTGGACCGGCTTTGTCATTCACATGACCCATTGTGGAAGGTCTGCATCATTGTTGGAGGCAAACAGGAATTCATAAAAGTTAATTGTCTTTGAAACAATAGTGGAAAAAACATGGTGCTGTACCCATACACTTTAATTGGACAAGGGGTGATTTATAGCCAACATGCTACTTAAGGCCTGCCATTTCTGAAAATGGCTTAGAGATAGGGTTAAAGATAGTACCCTAAAAATTCTAAATATTGGGACAGATATGTATGAGCAAACATTGCAGACTCAGATCAGAATGCTCCCAAAGGAAAGGAACAGTCTGATCAGGGCCTACACTGTTGGTAATTCCATCTGCATATTTTGGATGAACTACTGCAATGTAAAACCAAAGTGTTCCATTTTCAGGACAATTACCATATGTAATTATTTTAAGTGTCCTAATTTTTAGAAAACTTTGTGTATTTATTTGTAAAAAAATGATGTCTCAATTGAGGAGTGGTGTCATGCAAGGTAAAGGTGCAATTTGGAAATTAAATGCAAATAGATTTTGCCAAAATTTAACATGGTTGCTGTTTGCCTCGTATGTCTGTAAAGCATATATATACTGAACAAAAAAAGAAACGTTACAAAGTTAATAAATAAATTTTAAGCTAGAGAACAATATTTCCAAAAATTGCTACGTTATTTTCTCACATGGAAGACATCAGACAACTTTATGAACTAATCGTTTTTCGATTTGCCTCAGTCGTTATAGCATTATTCCAATTTAACTGAAAACACCACAGACAATGTGAAACGCTTAGTGCCCATGCGCAAGCGCTCAATTTTTTACACTTTCGCATTTGCCTTGTAACTGCCAAAAAGAAACCCTATGAACGATTTGACACGTTACCAGTAGTTCAAAGAAATAAAATGTTAAAGATTTGTGTCTCTTTGAAATTGCCTCCCTTGCATTTAAAAAGTATAGCAAATCATTTTCTCCAAATTAACCAGCACGTTTCAAGAAAGTTTTCAAGTTTAATCCATGGATCTTATTCCAGCTTCTCCAGACAATGGTTCACGAGGAAAAAGTTTGATCAAATTGGTTAATTGTTCATGGAATACCACCTTGCTCTGTCTATAGGATTTGCAGTGCATAGCATGAAAGTCAGACTCAAGAGGCCTGAAAAGCGGTATTCAAAGCGTTGTGTTTCACTAATCAAGCCTTTGCAAGCGGCGATTGGACCATTTTTGTAACAACTGGTGCCTTATAAACATCTTAGAAGTGACTGGCTTACATAGGCAGACAACTTACGTGAAATACGGATCTTCAAAAAGCACCTCAAAATATCACTTTCAAATTCTGACCCCTCACTGACTCAAATTAATCTGGAGATATTCATTTTTCTGAACTTCGATTACTTTTTGTCACTTAATCACAAAATAAAATTTGCAAAATCTTAATTCGGTTCAAGCAAACCTTGCATTAAAAGTACATGTAACGTTTCTTTTTTTGTTCAGTATAGCTTTGTAAAAGATGAATTATAAATGGTTGAGTTTTCACAAAACTCCTGAAAGTGGGCCAACTGAAATTTCTGTTTGACCTCTTTTAGGATTTTTGGATAACTCCATCAGTTCTTTTACTTCAAAGCAATACTTGTTCATGAATACGCTTTACATATATATATTTACACTTGTCAACAATTTCCTTACATGAACCTATACTGGGCTGATGATGTTAATACAGCCATGAACAACACTCGTTCACACAGCGTTACGCATAAGCAACGTCACAGATAATTCAAGTAGTTTATTGGCTGATGTAACATTCGATATACGTTGTTTCATAGTGATGGCTGTTGAACGTCATTACCAAACACATTGGATAATAACTATTCTTTGTCCTTTCCATTGCGTTAATTTAGTCAAAACTTCACAAAAAGTAACAAAATTGATGTGAAAACATAGTATGAATATAAAAGACAAATTTCATTTTTCAGAAGTTCATGGAAGTATGAATGCAATGGGTCTCATGCAAAGTTTTTGTGACACCCTTTGGGCGTCACTTACTTTGCATGTAACCCATTGCGTTCATACTTCCATGAACATCTGAAAAATAACATTTATTTCTTAATTGATACATAGGATTCTCATACTTTGGCTAACTGTTTGCAGAACTTGAATTACTAATTTCTGTGTTATGGTCTGTTCTTAAATGAATACAGCCCATTGTATTTTAGAATGAGCAAATTTGTTTACTTAATCTGTTTAATTTCACTTCATATTTTGTATGTAGTAAACTATTTTAGTGCAAAAAGGGATAGCCTTTTTAGCAGAGTTGCTCTTGTAAAGAAAAAACATTGTAAATGATTTGGTATGACAAAAGTCTGTCTCAGGATGTACTTTATAATTGAGTTGCAACGCAAGATAACCAACAAAGTGGATGTGTGCCCAGCACAGACTCAGATTAGCCTGGACATCTGCCCAGTCTGTTCACAGTCTTCGCTAAGTGCTTAAAAGTTAGCTAAGGGTCTAAGCTACCTCCATGTGGACAGGGAAGACTCTGATCAGACTGGGTGGATGTCCAGGCTGATCTGAGTCTGCGCTGGGTGCACAACCACATTGTTGGTTTTCTCGTGTAGCGGCTCATATGTGTATATATTTGACAATGACTGAATGAAATATTAAAAATGTATGAATTGATAATACGCTGAACGAGTACGAACTGGGATACACAGTTCCGAGAATAGCCGCTAAGCTTCTCCTGCTTAGTTACTGTTACTACGTCTCACAAGCTTACACAAAAATGGCGGAAAAACAAATGACAAATGCAAGTGTCTGCTAAATGTTGGCGATCTATGACGAAGCATCAGCCTCCTCATGACCTACACAGGGCAATTGGCGCATCATGCATTTCCGATGCGTTCTGTTCTTGCAAAAGCAGGGTAAGTTTATTAAAAGTGGTGTTAGTTTGTTTTCTTTAAACAGGTATACATCCCTCCGGTAACTGTAAGGTAAAATCACAGACTTATGTTCGATATTGACCACGTGCGATTTGTTTGTGAGACTATGTCACGTGCTAAGTTGTCGTTGCATTGGTTAGGTGTACGATATCACATGATTTTGAGTGACATTGTGGGTGTGGCTCGGAACTGTGTATTGGGCCAACAGATTCATTTGTATATAACGTGATGTAAATATGGCTTGTCATTAAGAATGATGGTGAATAGCTGCAAGCTCGCTTCATTTCTTATTAAAGCTCTTAAGTGAACATGGTGAATAGCTGCAAGCTTGCTTCTTTTCTTATTAAAGCTCATAAGTGAACAGAGTTTAAAATATGGTAAAAAAATATGGTGAATTTGATGAAGAATGTTCCTTGTAAAGTTTCCAGTATTAATACCTAATTCATTTGTTTGAAAGACTTTTTACTGTATATAAACAGTTTTGAACTGTTGAGGGTTGACAGCAATTTCATCATTTCATTGTTTTCAAAGGAAACTGTTTGTTTTCAGTTTGTTTTACATGTATCTTTTATTGTAATTGGTCAATTTTTATATAACAGCATTGTGTTGACATGTGAAAATGCCTTGCTGGGTAACTTTGCGATGGCATTGCGGTTTAGGCATGTTGATCTGAATCAAGTTCTTTGAGTAGGTCTATCCAAGCATAAATGAAAGTTCATATTATACTTACCAGAAAAAGAAATACTGCATGTTGTGAAGATGCTGATCAGTCTAAGTCGCTGCAGAAGCTGCAGCCCCTGATCCAGGGGGTGGGCTTTGGGGCTTCAGCCCCGCCATCTGGGCCTCTGTGTTATGTATAATATGTAGGCCTCCAGATATAAGGAGTATTTGATGGCAGTTTGAAATATTTTAACTTATCCATGTGGCTAGATTAAAATATATGCTGTCACCTCATTAGAATAACCTCACTGAGGCGATTCTAATGAGAGTCACAACTTATATTTCAAGGCCAAAAAGACATCATCAAAATTTTCATCAAATTGATCTCTGATTATTTCCCTTCCATTGAGGGTTCGAATGTAACTGTATTGTTAGTTAACAACATATTTTCAATGGCAATGAAGCTAAAATACTGCAACTTTTTGCTAAAAGTGTGAGTAGCTTTTGCAGTGCACAAACTACTCATATCTTTCCAGCAAAATATTATTAGCACACTTGACTGACTTAATGACTTTGTTAAGCTTACATTGCTTTAAACAACTGGGTCTAGGAATATATGGATGCTAAGGACTCTGTTGAAGGAACAGAAAAGTGGTAGAACTGCTTGGCTGTGCAGGCTTGCCTGAGTCTAAAAATGCCTCTTCTTTAAGGAAAGAATTAGTTAATTGGCAGAGTTGCGTCCCTTGAAAGTATGCCCATTTACCTTTAAATGCAAACAATGTAGGAACTGATCAGATGCCAAATTCTGGGTCTACACTGTTTGTCAAGGCCTCTTTCATGGGAAAAATAAGACAAATATCAGATATTTTTTTTGCCCCAGAAATGCACTTTTTATGTGGCTGTGAGACTTTCTTGATCTCATGTCATAATTGTCATGCATTTTAAAAGTGTATATATATGTAGTATAAAGTGTCAAAGAAAACTGATGTCATATTCAGCGTTTTATAAATGAGAACACTGCAAAGTCGTTGTCTGTTAATAGCTGGCAGTGAGTTTTTTTTTTTTTTTTTTTTTTTCAATTTTGCAGTGTGACAAAAGGTGTCATGGATACCCAACATAATTTGGATGCCATTTTTGCAAATTTTTGAAGAGAGAACTTTATGAAAACTTTATTTGCTTTCCTGACAAGTACAATAGTTTTCTCCCTTTTCTCAAGTGGAGCTACTCATAAAGGAAAGAATTTGCCCTCTACAGAGAGCAATTTTTTTCTTTAAAAGTAGCTCCCTAACAAAAGAGAGGAAACTATTTTTCTTGCCAGAGTTATCTCCCATGAAAGTGTTTCCTTACATGACATAAAAGTGAATGGGTACACTTTCAAGGGAAGTAACTCTTCCTTCCTTTTAAATGAGTGTCAACTCTTAAAAGAATTTGCTCCTGTAGGAGCAAATTCTTTCCTTTAATAGTATACCTCATTTTGGAAAAGCTTTTTCTTCCAGGGAAGCAAATAGGAAGTCACTAAAGTTGTTCCCCTTTGTAAAATGGCAGAAAAACATGGAGATTTACCCATATGCCTTAGTTGTAGATACTGGGCTCTTGGTTGTAGAGATGATTTGATAGTAATTCTGAGATAATATATTTGTCTTGTCTGCGACTAGCAGACTTCAAGACATAGATACTGCTCTTCCTATATCTACATCAGCTTCATTATCAAGGATGTGACGAAATGAAAAAGAGCTGTTATGAAATGGAAAAGAGTCATAGTTACCAAACAACCTGGTCATCAGGTCATTTTGTAACTATGACTTTTTTTTGTTTCAAAACAGCTCTTTTTCGTTTTGAAACAGGGGTGATTATTAGCAGCTCCAAATTTTTTCTGGTTTAGCTCTATCTTGTGACAATGTGCAGACAGGCGAGACAGTGCTTTACCCAGAATACTTGTTTCTCCATAAAAACATGATCTGGCATTTCATTAAAGCTGATGGGGTGTTTGTGCACAAATGCACACAGTATTGGTACAGACTGTACATCCATTCATAATGCCAAGTTTAGGGTACATAGAAAGGCAGAGCATTATTAGTGAAAAGCATTATAAATATCAAGACAAAGTGCACTGCTTTTCCTGACTGTCTGCATACGCTTTATTGTCAGCAGCTCCAAACATTTGAGCCGCGACACGAGAAAACCAACAATGTGGTTGTCCGCCCAGCGCAGACTCAGATCAGCCTGTGCATTCACCCAGTCTGATCAGACTCTTTGCTAAGCGCTTAAAGGGTAGCTGAGGGACTAAGCTACCTTCATGCGGAAAGCGAAGACTCTCATCAGACTGGGCGGATGCCCAGGCTGATCTGAGTCTGCGCTGGACGCACAACCACATTGTTGGTTTTCTCGTGTCGCGGCTCATTTCTGATTTTAGCTCTTTTTTTTTATGACAGCATACAGACTGTCCACAAACACACACTGTATCCGTACAGACTATACATTAGGAGCTTCTGTGAGAAATTATTTGCCTTTGCTGTACATTTATTCATAATGCCAAGTTTAGGGTACATAGAAAGGCAGAGTATTATCAGTGAATAGCGTTACATGTAGGCTTAAAGTATGTGGGTGCAACAACCTGTTTTTCTGCCATTTTTACGTAAGTGGACAAGTTTCAAGATTTCCTGTTGATGAACCCTTCAAAAAGGTGTCTACCCTTAAAAGAAAGAATTTGCTTCGAGATAGGCAAATTATTTCCTTCAAGAGTTGATACCCATGGAGAAGGCGGCAAATGTGAAAATGGCATAGTTGCTTCCCCTGAAAGTGTACACAGTCACCTTAACTACAAAGAAGTAAAAAGCAAAATGAGCATTACCGTAATGACCCTAAATATTCCGACAGACAGGTCTGGGCAAAACATTGTAGACCCTGATCAAACTGCTCCTCCTCAAGGAGCAGTTGATCAGGGTCTACAATGTTTGCCATTCATTAAGCATCATTTGGATGCATTAACACCTAAAATCCACTTTTTAAGAATTTTTTAACAATAATTGTCAGACACTTTCAGGTGTCCAAAATTTTAGGGTCATTAGGGTAAATGCTCATTTGCTTTATATTTCTTTGTAGTTTAATCTCAGTGGGAGCCATGACATGATTGCATTATATCAAAAATAGCATTATAATGAGTAGCATTATAGTGAAGTCTTACGGTACTCTGCAGTATGACATTACATTCACAGAAATAATACAAGTTATCCAGAAGTTACCAAGTACTCTGCATGTCTGTGCCTCCGAAGTTAAAATTTTTGAAATGAAATAAACTGCCACACTTGACCTGTATTGTGTTGTCAATTTCAATTACCTGCAAATAACGTTTTTTCGTTCCAGCCCCCATATTTGAAACTATTTCACAAAATGTTTGTCCTTCCTGATTGCTTTGGTGAGCGACACTTAAAAACATTCAGCGTGTACCTGTATTGAATATATAGTGCCATCTATTCCATATTCCATGAAAAAAGAGCATCTGGTTTTGGTTGTTGGTGTGGAATGTGACGTTTCATTTAGCTAATTTGAGTAACAGTGCAGAAAGAGCTGTTGTAAAGACTGAGATTTTCAGCTTTAGCACAGGCCATGAGGTATATGTATGCATAAGCATTCCGCTTAGTGTAAGTCCTATGAAGAGTGACCAACAGTGCCCATGGCATCCAAGGGGAGATCAAAGTTAAAAGACAGAAAACTACGGTGGTTTGGTGACATTGCATGGTTCTGTAGCCTAGTCAAGACAATATCCTATGCATGGCATAGTGAAAGGAAAGAGAAGAGGCAAACAAAAAGAAATGGGAAGCCAACATTTCTTAACTTTGCCAGCATAAGTGGGGCAGCTGAATGTATTGTTAAGTAATTATTACGTCAGACTGATGGACACATGCATGCGGTTCTAGAATCTGTTATTCATAGATATTTTACGGACAGATACTCATATTTCTGTTTCAGTGAACCTCACTATTATCAAATTTCACTATGTAGCCAAACATTTTAGTTCACACCGAGTAAATTATTTGTTAAAGAAAAATTATGCCAATAAATGCACTGTCTCGTAAACATAAGGAATCTCACGGCTGTTTATTCGGGCCTCTGGGCACGTAGATGAAAAGGCATGTTCTGTTTGCGGATGGTCAGATATTGGAGGAGTCCATTTGCCATCTAAGGGGGTTTCTGATTTAGTTTAAAGAAAAGTAATACCAGTCTTTCTAATTGTGCCTTCGACCAAGCTCATGCAAAAGTCTGTCGACCGAGACAATCGACAGCAATATTGACCTGGTCGACGGTCAAAAGAGTATCATTTTCTCGGTCGACAGCCACTTTGATGTGAAGCGTAAATTATTTAAAGACGGTGCTTTTTGCCGTACAAAAACGGACTCACAACTATGCCCGTAATGGACTTTCCCATCTTCGCATTCGGACATTTAATTTTGTGTTATCAGGGGAGTTTTTATGAAAATTTCAACCTAATCTGTCGTCATCAGGAGCTACCGTTATTGTGGCATATCCGAGCATCCACGACAATTTCTTAAGGGGAATAGGTACACTTTCAGGTGACGTAATTCTGCCAGTATTTTGCGGCATCACTTCTCGGTGGTCAGCCATTAAAGTAAAAAATGCTCCTCTAGGAGTTAACTCTGTAATATGTAGACCACTGTAGGAAGGGTTTCCCCAGCAGGCACATGAGTGACGAGTCATTTATTATCAGGTTGGGGGGGTACATTTTCATGATTCACCAAAATTCCCCCCCCCCCCCCAAGTCTCACCAGATTTTTTCCGACCCCAGATAGGTGACAAAACAGTTTATAACCCCCCCCACACACACACACACAATCCCAGCTACCCTGCACACAAACCATATTACCTACTTTATGTCAGAAGACCTCAACAAAAAAAAATAGCTTCCCCCCACCCCCGATAATAAATGACTCGTCCCTAACGTCGTACTGACGTCGCTGCGACGTGACGTCATCACGTCGCATTGACGTCAATGCGATGTCATTTTGACGTATGCCCGCTGCGCTGGGTCATGTCCAGGGAAGCAAATAGGCATTTCATGAGAGTTGCCTCCCTTCGAACAAAAGGGACGAGTATGGAGGTGTACCCATTCACCTACAGTGTTCTAGATATTAACCGCACTAACGCGTATGACACCGAAACGAATTCTTACATAATAATCTACCCACTGAATACTAATTTGAAGGATACAGGCCTGTTAAGGTATTTCATGTATTTGCTTTTACTAATATAAATTAATTCACATCACGGTCACTTTTATATGTCTGTACATTTAACGTTGTGTGATTACAACAGACTGGGTGTCATTAGATGCATCTGTTTCCAAAATCGACTACAATAACACGGTGCATAACCATATCGGACGCTATCTGTGAAAATCTGCGTTACTTGACTCTATCTGTGAGTGCTACGGACTCTATTTGTTACTTGCCATGGACGCTTCGGCGATTCAGTCGAAGAAAAAGGGACAAAACGTGTAAGTACTGGGTTTCATGGTTTCCACGGAACACATACCTTATTTTTCCTAATATTTCCGTCGATATTATTCAGCTAGCGATGTTCAGTGCTTGTCATCAGTGAAATCAAATGCAGCGTTATAGTGCAGGAGCGTACATGGCCCTTGAAAACAAGGAAAAACTCAGTGTTTTTATTTGTAGGAAATGAATTTTGTCCTTAATTTACGAAGATAATTATGTTCTTGATAATTTACACATGTCGTTAGGTGCATAAATAAAATCTTTACGTTAATATCAATGTTTAAAGGACACCACCCATTATTTTCAATGTTCCGGATTCTATTTGTGTCTCGGAAATAATGTAATTTTATGCCAACGGACAGATGTTGTCCTCAAGGCAACGGACTATACTTGTGAGCAGCGGACCTTACTTGTGATGTTTGTTTTCTTTTTTTCAGCCAAAAACGTCGTAAAAGATCAAACTTGTGGTTGCATCAGCCAAAACGGCGAAGGCTATGTCCCGAATTTGAAAAAAGTCCTGCGGCGCATGCTCAATTCGTGTCCCCAGTAGTTTGCCAAAATGAGGCCATGTCACCCACAACGGTTCACTCAAAAGATGTAAAGGAACATGGCAGTGCTCTCTCCATTTAAGGGTTTCTTTGACCTAATATCATGTATATAGTTACACCAACCTATAGATGTTGTTCATAATAAACCGCAACTCTAGGTGTCCACCACGGAGTAGTAGTTATAAGTACCATAGTACTTATAACTATTCTATTCATTCTATTCTATCCCATAACCTTACTAGGTCGTTGGTGCACCACAGATGACTTCGAAACAATCCCTTTCCACCTTGTCCCGTCTTCAGCTAGCCGAGCTGGCAAAATCCATTCCTGTCCACTCCTTGATATTGTCTTCCTACCTCCTCCTCCGTCCACCCCCTCCTCCCTCCTCTTTCACTGCGCCCTGAAGAATTATCTTTGCTAAACCAGAAGACCTTGAGACGTGGCCAAACCACCCCAGCCCCCGCCTCCCGACCAGCGTCAGGAGCCATCATATTCTCCAATGGCTGCTAGGATCTTCCTGCGAACCTCCTCATTGGTTATATGGTCCTTGTACGAAATGTTCAGTAACCTTGGGTAGCATCTCATCTCAAAGGCCTGCGTTCTTTTCTCTAACTCTGCTGTCAAGGCCCACGATTCACAAGCATACAGAAATATGGAAATGACAAGGGAGCGCATAAGTCTCACCCTTGATCCAAGAGACATGCCGCTATCTCCAAATTGGTTTCAGCTTGGTAAGAGCTGAAGTGGCTTGTGCAACCCTTGAGAGAACCTCCTGTTTTGAGCCATCATCTGAGACAACTGACCCAAGGAATTTGAAGCTGCTTACAGTACCCAGCTTCTGCCATTTTACCTTGATCTCCCTCTGGATGCCATCTGCGCTGTTCGTCATCAGTTTTGTCCTCTCAGCACTGATCTCCATCTTACACCTTGTGCAGGTTTGGTCGAGACTTTCAAATAGCGCCTCTAGTTCCTGCTCTTCCTCAGCTAGAGCGTCTACGTCATCGGCAAACCGCAGATCGGCAATGTCTCTGCCGCCCATGCCAACCCCCCTCCCCCCTCGCCACATTCTTCCAGAGTATCAGACATGATCCGTTCGAGAAAAATGTTGAAGAGGGTGGGTGACAGAAGACATCCTTGTCTTACTCCAACTGTTGTTCTGAACCATTCTCCTGTGCTGCCATTGATCAGGACTGCACTTGTAGCCTTGTCGTACAGCTGCTCAATGGTGCGAACTAGATTTGCACCGACGTTGCACCTCCGCATGGTGGCCCAGAAGGCTGCATGCCATATCCTGTCAAAGGCTTTTTTGAAATCAATGAAGACATGGCACAGATTCTGCTAATGTTGGAGATACTTTTCACACAGGACTCTAAGGCTGAAGATCTGTTCTGTGGTGCTCCTTCCTGCTCGGAACCCAGCCTGTTCCTCAGCGATTATCTCTTCGGCTTGTTGTTTAAGCCTGTTCAAGATGACTTTCAGCATGACTTATAACTGCAACTGCAAAAAATATGTATACGAGCGTATTGAAACGTTGATTTATTTCTTCGTCTTTGAGGTGACCAAAACCCTCTGAAAAGTTTAAAAATGTGTGCAAGAAGAGGAATCAATCAATCATGAACAATATCTAAATAGAAATCTGCCTCGTGTTGATACCATTTTCGGATCACTATACAAATGTAGGCAAATGCTTCTGAAGCACAGGTAGTTTCCGATGATATTGGCAGATAGAGTCCTGTGTGAAGCACGATTAGCCGCTGGTAGAGTCTTGTGCCAGGCGCATATAGCATCCGGTGCCATTGTAAAAGGTAAAAAAATCCGATTTTCTTCAAAAAGGATATATTCTTTCAACTCCGAGTCTTACACAATTTTAGATTCATTCATTAGGGTCAAACTTATCTAACCGATCTGTTTTCTTTCCATTGCGTTCGCAACTGATCGGCGTTCAAAGTGGAAACACTCTTCAAAATTGTCAAATCTTGACCTTCATTCCAGCTTGTAGACTCGAAAGTAAATACGAATTAGGCATAACAGCTATAGATACTGGAAGACACAGATGTCTGATGTTCCGTGCACCTTATGCCCCACAAGAAAATGTGCTGTTTACAATTATATTAGAGTTTATTAACACCCACCCTTACCTCGTTTTCCATTTTGGGACGGATAGAGTCCTAAACTAACGCAAATAGACTCCGAAATACACAGATAGAGTCCAGTTTTCACAGATAGCGTCCGATATGGTTATGCACCGTGAATAATGTATTTGTATGTAAAATAGTTCTATGTAGAGACCTATTGAATACACAAAAATATGCGACTTGACCAATTTTCTTAAGTTTTAACACACTAACACACTTACCAGATCGATTTTTTCTATTAATAAAACTCGCAAACATTTTCGCAACCGCAAATATTTTACTAGGTATGAAAATGTTTAATGACTCGGTTTTACGACCCTTTCAACATTTTTCGTCATATCGTGGAGATGGAAGGTTGACAATGAATGCGCCGTTCACAAAAAGAATTCCGCCTCCTACCGGACCGCTGTCGGATACAGATAACATGGATAAGGACTCCGCACAATCATACCGAACTAAATCGCGTCAGGCAGACAAATAACTTATCGTACGGACTCGACAGTATCGGATCATCGACAGTATCGAATCACTCGTAAGTCATCACCCATTTTTCTCACAAATGAAGCAAGTATTTTTTACCATTATATTACAGTCATTAAGTTAGACCAATGGCAAAGTGCAGGGTGAAAAATTCAATCGAAATCTGCGACTGTGAAACAAATCAGAGTTGTTGAAAAGCTTGGCCCCTCTTCAGCGGCGCTTGAATTTTGCCTGTTGCTCGGTACCCCCAAAATAGATTTCGGTTATTTAAATATTTTATCATAAGGCGATTGAAACCAATTTTGCTTTGTAATGTGTCCTGGCATCCCTTAAATGGCAGGCAGTCATTATTTTTGTTTCATCCTAGCATTTGATGAAACTAAAGTCTTGAAAAGTGGGGCACCTATGTGCGACAGTAACGGATCATTATATAATTTGAACTGAAATACAGGCCACTGCTGGAAAACGGTATGTTCGATGTATGGTCTGATGCTGAAAACAAGTCATAAATCGACTACCTGTCTTCTTTCAAATTAGATCATTATAAAACTAAGACATCATCTTTTTTTTGTAAAATATCCCTCACCCCACGCCCCACACGCTAGCGTATGATAATGAAGGTTATGCGTAGCACAACTAAGCTTCTGCTAAACATTCTGAAGAAGCATTCGAGATCAGCTCGCATGTGTGTAAACCCATTAATGACTGGCGTTCATCGGATGGATATCTGTACACATTGTAGGCTCAGACTAATGCCGGAGAACTCGTAGACTGGTGTCAGTCCATTAAATAAAACAAGATCATAAATGAAAACATGAAAATGAATATATATATATCATACTCTATCACTACATTTCGAAAGATGTTGGATTTAATGGACTGGGGAACTTGCTCAAAGTATAAAATTGCCTAACGGTATGCACAGCTGAAAGTGTTTATTTATAACTGCTTGAAACCATGCTAATGGCATGTGGAAAATCAGATTTATATCTCTGCTGTTGACCCCATTCAATGTTTGTCTGCCGGTGGTCAGTTACAGAATTCTTGTCCAATTCTGAGATTTATCTCTGAAATAAAAGTCCTATACTTTCCCCAGCTCTGCTTCCAAACCGTGGAAGTAAATAAACGCATGTGCCTGTTAATCCCCATTTGATTATTGGTTTTTGAGGTCAAAAGTTATGTTTATGCTGGGGAAGGTGAAGTACACACAAAGGTCTGAACAACAGTGAGGTTCTGATTCTTTACAAAAAAAAAGTGTCAACCCAGATCACACTGCAGACTGCTCCTGAAGCAGTTTTATCAGGGTCTACATTTTTGCATCTCTGCCAGTGCATTTCTGCATTGGAAAACAAAGTGGATTCTGATACGACTGCTCCTTTAAGACGTGGCCCCTGATAAGACTGCTCCTTTAGACTGTAGCCCCTGATAAGACTGCTCCTTTAAGACGTAGACCCTGATAAGACTGCTCCTTTAGACTGTAGCCCCTGATAAGACTGCTCCTTTAGACTGTAGCCCCTGATAAGACTGCTCCTTTAGAATGTAGCCCCTGATAAGACTGCTCCTTTAAGACGTAGACCCTGATAACACTGCTCCTTTAGACTGTAGCCCCTGATAAGACTGCTCCTTTAGACTGTAGCCCCTGATAAGACTGCTCCTTTAGAATGTAGCCCCTGATAAGACTGCTCCTTTAGAATGTAGCCCCTGATAAGACTGCTCCTGTAGACTGTAGCCCCTGATAAGACTGCTCCTGTAGACTGTAGCCCCTGATTAGACTGCTCCTTTAGACTGTAGCCCCTGATAAGACTGCTCCTTTAGAATGTAGCCCCTAATAAGACTGCTCCTTAAAGATGTAAGCTCAGATATGACAGCCACTTAAAGATGTACACCTGAATAAACAACTTTATAAAGCACAACTTTTTAAAGCAGAAGACCCAGATAGGACTGCTCCTTTAGGATGAAGACTCCGACCAGAAAGCTCCTTTAGAACATAGAATTAGACGACTCCTTTAGACAGTATACCTAATAAGACTGCTCCTCATGGATGTAGACCCTGATAACACTGCTCCTTAAGATGCAGACCTTGACCTGATAAGACTGCTCCCTAAGGATTTAGAACCTGACCTGATAACTTGCTCTTTAAAGACATAGACCCTGACCCGATAAGGCTGCCCCCTACGGATGTAAACCTTTATAACACTGTCCTTAAGGATGTAGACCCTGATGAGATAGCTCCTTTAGGCTGGAGACTCTAATAAGACTGCTCCTTAAGGATGAAGACTCAGGCTGATAAGACTCTCCTTAAGGCTGTAGACTCTGACCTGATAAGACTGCTCCTTAAGGATTTAGAACCTGACCTGATAAGACTGCTCATTTAGGCTGGAGACACTGATATGACTGCTTCTTTAGGATGTACATCCTAACAAGACTTTTTACCTAGGATGAAGAACCTGATAAGGCTGCTCTTAAAGGGTGTAGACCCTGATGCACCTTTAGAATGCAGAGCCTAATGAGACTGCTCCTTTTGATATTGGCCATTATTAGACTGCTCCTTTAGGATGTAAACCTGATGACCCCGCCGGATAAGACTGCTCTCTCAGGTTGTAGACTGCGATGAAAATGCTGCTTTAGGATTTAGATCCTGATCAGACTTTCTCTTTAGGATGAAGACCCTGATAAGATTGCTCTTTCAGGAAGTAAACCCTGATGCTCCTTTAGATTGTAGACCCTAATGAGACTGCTAGGATACTGACTTCTTATTAAACTGCTTCTTTAGAATTAAGACCCTGACAAGACTGCTGATTTAAGATGAAGACCCTAATAATTCTGCTCCTTTAGAATGGCAACTTTGATTAGACTGCTCCTAAAGGTTGTAGACTCTGATAAGACTGATGCATTAGGATGTAGACCCTGATAAGACTGATGCCTTAAGATGTATAAACCTTGATGAAAATAATTATGTTAAATGCTTAAAGGCCCAGTTTTTAAAATGTTTACGGGATTTATTTTTTACGAACTGATATTTCTGGGACATCTATACACATTATATTACCAGCTTCAAAACCTGCAGTATTCAGATATCTACGTAATAAGCAAATGCCAGAGTTGTAAAACTCCTGTTTGTAAACTATTACATAAATATGACCTGTCTGTGAACTTCTGTCAGAGGTCAGATAACTGGTCCCTAGTAAAAGAGGGAAAATTGAACTTTGCTGACCTTCCTGAGGGAACCTTTATATTGGGTCCCAAGAAGATACTTCTCCAGGCCCATGTATTTCAGGAATGGGCAAGTAATAAAAATCTTGGTGAAAGTAATGTACCGGTTATGTACCTTGCCATACACAAAGCCAGGACCTAAATACATGGGCCGAATGTCAGGCTAGAGAACTCGTTGAATGACCAAGTAGTGTTTATGAAATATCGTTAAGGCGGAAAATCACCGTAAATTTGTTAATCCTGATCAGACACTACTGTCTTATCAGGGTCTACACTTTGCAAAGGCAGATTATTTTCTTTACTGTTCGAGTAGTTCCGTGCTATGGGGCGCAGGGAATTTTTGAGTTAAGAATTTTTGGCATGCTTTACTTTTGTATACATTCAACTTTTATTTAACAGACATAACCGTTGCTGGTGAAGGACAACATGAAAAATATCGTTGAAAGACCGTAGAGTTAATAGAACCAACTGTTTATGTAGCAAAATTATTGAAGACAAGAAGGTTGGCTGAATACCTCGGAGGAACTCTCCTATAAAATAACATCATATGATTCGATACTGTCCCACCTGATTCGTTACTGTCGTAAGACCCTCCTGTAAGTCTCGATAGGTTATCTGCCCTTAAAGGAATAAATTTAGTAAATATTTTGACCTGGATAGATAGAAGGGATATTTTGCAATTGTTATGTGTAATAACATACATACTTTTAGCATTCACATACAACAAAAACAGGGTTTTATTGAACTTGATCCAATACTGTCGAGTCCACTGTATCTGCGAACAGGGATATCTCAAACCAGCCTGTGCACAGAAACATGTAGTTGGGTCAAATAACCATAAAAAGAGTCAAGCAAAGACTCCGATCTGACTGCGTAATTGAGAAAAGTTTCGATGAGCTTACTCCCTTGTTATTTAGAATTGATATGTCTGCAGTCTATTTACGATTGCAAATCAAAAGTCTTGTTTAAAAAAAGAAAAAGAAAAATCAGATAGCAAATAGGCAGGTTTGTAATGAAAATTGGTCCTATAGTTTTTTTAGGAGCCCCGGTAGCTCAGTGTGGTCTAAGCGCTTGCCTGCTGATCTAGCAGTCCCGGGTTCGACTCCCGCTGAAGGCGGATATATTTTCAACCGTAAACGGGGATTCCATTACAGGCAACCTTTCATTATCACCCTTCCATCGTCCTGATATGACTGAACTAATATTGAAAAGGATGTAAAATGGTAAACAATCCAGCCATGCATCCGACCGATTTTTACTGAAAGGTTTAGATTTAAATAAAAACAAGCAAAATGTGTGTGCGCCAAGCACAGACTTAGATCAGCCTGGGCACCCGCCCAATCTGGTTAGACTCTTCGCTAAGCGCTAAAACGGTAAAAGGTAAAGGTTTCCCATGCATAGCCTAATCGCCGTAAGGGCAGTGGGGGTTAGAGACTCACTGTACCTTGGGCACAGCTGATGAAAGGCGGAGCCCATCTCTCTCCTTTCGCTGCCTTACTTGTATCCTTCCCTGATTCGAAAAAGGTACTCATTTACTGCTGGGTTGACAGAGAGAGTTTCCAGTCGTCGGATGGTGACGGTGAGCCGCGAACTCATGACTTTCCAGTGACTTTCTGCACACTAACCACTCGACTACGGCGCCTCTCAGACTTAGATCAGCCTGGGCATCTGCCCAGTCTGATTAGACTCTTCACTAAGCGCTAAAAGGTAGCTAAGGGTATACGCTACCTCCATGCGGACAGCAAAGACTTTGATCAGACTGGGCGGATGCTCAGGCTGATCTGAGTCTGCGCTGGGCGCACAACGACTTTGTTAGTTTTCTCGTGTCGCGGGTCAAATCTATTCCCATCAAGAGTGTGAGGCGATTGACTCAGCGGACCAACTTGCATGTTTAATTTACAAAAATGCTGTTATAAGCTGTACATGTATATGTTCACAGAAATGTCGGGGACCGCGGACCAGGGTCATTATGCCGACTCAGATTGGGTTGACAAATGGCACATCGGAGAGACGGGCTGGCACAGTGATAATCCTGCTCAGTAAGTCACTTTTCCTTACATTTAAAGCTTCACCTTTCTTAATGATATATCAGTGTACAAAGTCTGGCGGGTCGGAAGTACTTAAACCGTTTATGCCTAGTGGTATCGTCTGTTTCACAATGCCCGTGGCTCCATTTCCAATATTAGGACTGACTGATGAGTTTGATGAAATACCGTTTAGGGGACGCATTCATGTTTGAAATTTGTTTCTGATCAGTGATGTTGCTGTTTTACAATTTTGTCTTAACGGATCATCCAGGGTGATTCCGGGAGACGACTCCATATCAGGCAAATGCTTATTTTACTCTTTACACGCAGCAATGTACAAATTGGTGGAAGGCAGGAGCAGATAATTCCAGAGGACAGATTTCTGACTGTAAAAAAAGCTTTATGTGGTGATCAGAATTGTTCCACGGGGATTATCTGTCGCGACATTATTCATGAAGTACACCAGATGGAAAAGCGTATATAAAACCAGAGTTAAATAATAGTTTAATTTTTTCTATGAGAAAGAAAAGACAATACTTGCAATAATAAGTGAACATTGAAGAGGGGGAATAGGTTTGTTGTGGCGGGACATGATGCAGTCATTTTCAATGTTTTCATTATTTCTGATTTGTAGATTTCTAATAAAGAACGGAACGGAAATTTTAGGAGACAAAAAGAAGAGAATTTTTGCACCCCTTTGCGGAAAAGCAGTAGATATGGTTTGGTACGTATACCTGAACGTATTCAGTGTAGCTTACCCGCGTGACTTTTTGATACTTGCATGAAAACAAGCTTGCGAGAGTCAGATTTTTTTTCATATGCATGTATATCTTTTATTACAGAATGCATTAAAATCAGATTAACTTCTGGTTTTATGGTGCCTGCTATGAAGGCGCATCTTGCCTAGTTATATTTAAAAGATCAGCCAAAACTATTTTCATCAACCTCAGGGTTTTGGGCGAGCATTTGAAAATAACCTAGCAAGATGAGCATTAAGTGCCAGCACCACCAAACAGCAGAAGTTCCGAGCTGTACTCTGCACTTTACCCCATGTCAATGCATTCTGTAGTACGAAAAATAGACCGGACTCGTGCTTGTTTGCATACAAGAAGTCCGTGGACTGTATCAAAACGTCACGATGGATGAATGGATGGATGGATTACTGCAATTATGATTCGTTCCCATGAGCCTCCTGGAAAAATCTTTATGAGAGTTGGACGCAAAACATCTTATCCAGCTACTCTTTAAACGGGATCAGAAAAAATCTATTGCTGAATATGAGACTGAATAATGGATAACAACAATTTCTACCAGTCTTGCCAGAAAACACTAGCTTTGGCACAAGATATTCCGCCATGTGCAATGTCTACACCGATGAGGGTGTCGCTTAATCCATTAATGCCCAGAGAAATACGGTATTCTTATCAAATGGGTGAGTCTATTTGTTAATTAAGGGGTGTATAGATTAGTTTATTTCTCTATCACTTTTATTTTATTTCAAGAACTACCCATTTTTATTGGAAACAGTGTTGACCCTGATCAGACGCCGCATTTTGCGGCGTCTGATCAGGGTCTGCGCTGTTTGCCAATGTCCCTTTTATTAGACGCTAGACATTAACGGATTAAGCTCGTGAATTATCTCATACAGACGGACAAACAATGGTATAAGTTTTACATATTTCAGGATGTATGAAAAAGGTCATGAAGTGGTAGGAGTTGAAATAGCCGAGAAAGCCGTAAAAGAATTTTTTGAAGAAAACAAAATAGACTATGATGTTGTTGGCAAACTATACAAGGTAAGGTAAATAAAAAAGGTTTCATAAACATTGACTTCCCATTGACTAATTCCTGTGAAATTGCCCTTAACTATCTGGTGCAGTCTGGTCTTGGTCTACACTGTTTCTCAAGCACTTCTATCCCAACACACACACACACACACACACACACACACACACACACACACGTGGAAAACAGTCATGGAACGCGGAAAGAAAATAATCTCCATTTGGGAAAGACATTATATATTTCAGGTCTAAGGTCCTACAAGCCGATTTTAATGCCTTTTCAAGCTTAGGGTTTATTGTCGTAAATTGCAGTTACCCAGAAACGATGTCCTGTGCCTGGCAAAAGTTATCATTTACCAGGATACTTCGATCGCTGTTATCTTATCATTTACCAGGATCCTGGTAAATGATAAGATTTGCAGACACAAAACATCATTTCTGGGTACAGTAACTGCAATTTACGACAATACATAGAATTATACAAAGGTAATCATTACAGGGTAAATGGACTTTAAATATAATTAATTTCCATATCCGATTTAAGGCTAACTTCAACGGAGGTAGTAAATCGTTGCGAACGATAGGAGTTTTGCTATTCCTACATGCTTGGAGCTTTATGAATCTCCAACTCAAGCAGCGAAGGCTCAGATCTTACAGTCAAATCAGTCAAACTTGTCTTAAGGGGTTACCAAAGGGAAAGGCAAAATTGGCTGCTTAAGACTGAGACTGGTCTCCTCTTAATACTGGTTGTATGTATGTACATTTTTTCGATGCAGTTCGAAACAGAAGGGGGTATACTGGTTTACATATGTCATTAGTTCCGTCCGTCCATCCATCTTTCCGTAGTTCCATAGTCTCAACAGCCGTATAAGATTGGTGTACAGGTTGACAGCGACAAGTTATACATCAATGGATTGAGACTCAGTCTTCTCCTGTGTATTCTTTCATGTATTTGTTCCTTTTTTTTCTCTCCACAATTTTTCGTCAAAGATATTTCCACAACCATATACAGGTTGACAACGAGAGTTTGTATTGTGTAACAGAGAACAGACTTTCTCCTGTGTGTTCTTTCCAGTACAGTATTTGGTCACTTTTCTATCAGTCCATGTATTCCGTACACTATATTTCTCAGCAACTGTTCAGAGTAGAAGTTCATATTTGGTATATGAGTAGACAATGACTTTTTGTATCGGGGAATATAGAACAGCCCCTCTTCTCTTATTTTTCTCTTTTCTTTACCTTTCTCTCCCCACTATTTTGCCAAAGATATCTCCATAACCGTGTAAGAAAGAACGTTCATATTTGGTATACAGGTTGACAAAGTGTATCCTGTTATCGAGAACCGTTCTTCTATAATTTGTTCTTCCCTATATTTTTTTTTTCACTTTTCATTCTCCCCGTGCATTCAGTAACTGTATTTTTTGTAATGAATTCCTCACCTACTGTCTAAAGTAGGAGTAGACTTAGCAAACGCTTCTAATTCTTCTTGCAAACCTTCTTGAGTAAACTTCTCCAAAAGTATGTCCCCAGAAGGCCACGGAAGAAAATATACGGGTCGACCCGCAAATTTAGGGGTCGGCCCGTATCTGAGATACGGGTCGACCAGTAAATTAACCGGGGTCGATACGTAAAATACAGGTCGATCCGTATTTCAAAAATACGGGGCGATCCGTATGGTTGCTTTTGACCCTCTTGGTACACCATAATGGACACATCTTGCATAAGAGCCACCTGTAGCGCCAAAACGTGAGAGTCCGATGCCGACAAGGTCTTTTTCTGCTTATTCTTCCCAGTACTTGTTTATTATTCTTTATCTCAAAGCATTGGATAATGTCTTATTTTTTTCAATTTTTCAGCAACAATTCAAGGTAGAATGTTCATATTTGGTATATTGTTGTATTGTGTTATAGAGAACAGACCCTCTTCTGCTTATTGTTTCAAGAAGGTTTTCATTTGTCTTTCAATTAAATTGAATGATATATATAAGCAAACTTTACATAACAGATTGCTGAGCAACCGCTAATGGTAGATTTGTTTCTTTCCTGTATCGTTTTCTTCATAAGGCCATATCCCACTGGGCACACAAGATTGAATCAACCTTGAATCAACCTTGATTCAACGTCACGACGTTGAATCAAGGTTGATTCAATGTTGATTCAAGCTTGTTTGCCTGCTGGGATGCATATCAATTGGAAGCGCTACAGCGGGAATATAGTCAGACTTTCTGACAGTTCTAGTTGATTTTGTTTATTTATTTATCTATGTGTTGTTTTTTTTCAGAGCAAAGATGGCCGGCTGTCAATTTTTGCTGATAACCTTTTCAATATTCCATCGTAAGTTGTTACTATTACTTTTTGTTCTTGTTTAACTTCATTTTACATGTACATGTAGTATTGTAGGAGCATTTCTGCACATCATTTTGTCCCCACTCTCACCTCGATACATTTGTACTGGGAGGGAAGCGTTCCAAAGGAGGGTAGGCTTTGCACCAACTCCTATAGTCTGGTTAGATCCAATACTTAGGTAGTAAGCTAACATGGCCATCACAAACTAAATCAGATTACCTTGTGCACAAAGTGATTCTTTGCGTGAAAATGAAATGAATCGCGACACGACAAAACCAACAAAGTGGCAGGTGCGCCCAGCGAAGACACAGATCAGCCTCTGGTCATCTGCCCAGTCTGAGCAGAGTCTTTGCTCTCCATTTAAAGGGTAGCCAATGGTCCGAGCTACCTCCATGCGGACAGCGTAGACTCTGATTAGACTGGGCGGATGCCCAGACTGATCAGAGTCTTTGTTGGGTCACATGCCAATTTGTTGTTTTTCTTGTGTCGCGGCTCAAATAAATGACATGCAAGAATTCTTTATTTATTTCATGACTAGCTTCCATTTCTTTTTTATATATTTCAGAGAGCAGTATGGCAAATTCGATATTATATGGGATTGTAAATCTTTTGTCGCTATCAACCTATCCGATCACCAAAGGTATCTTTTTACCCGCATTACAGAAATTAAAATCATGTAATGTGCGAATTATAAACTGATGGTTTCTAACCATAACTGAGCCCAGCAGATATTACATGGAATGAATGTCACTTCATATTAGTTTGTAGCCCATACAAAGATCTGCGTTTGAAAATCTGAAACTCTATTACATGTCTATAATTTGTAGTTGGCCAACATTTGGGATGTTTTTGGTTAAAGTTTTTCAGCATCCATAAGTTTGCGTAGCCTATTGATGAAATTTGTCAATACATTCACCGATGCTGGATAATAGAAATACCATCCCTGCCGCCTTAATATCCTTTAGGTCAATGTATGGAAAATTTACATAAAATTTGGGTTTTCGGCTATTTTTTTTTACGATCCGTCCCTTCTTAACCTCTGGTTGGATTTAGTTGATGCTTTCATAGATGCTACATGATGGTCTATAGTTTTACATGAAACTACTCTCATCCCTATTTGGCTTTAAAGTCAAGGCCATGGACTCAAATTCTCATGTAAAAACTGATATGTTCTTGGTAAAGTATTTTTTAAAGATCCATACCTTCTTAACCCGTGGATGGATTAAGCTTAAAATATAAAAAAATGTTAGATATTAGTTTAAAATTTTATATAGTACTACCATCATCCTCCTCTATGACCTTGAAGTCAAGGTCATGGAATTAGAAATTTTATTATAAGATTGTGATTAAAGCTTTCGAATGGCATAGTGTTTTTAACAGTGCGTGGATGGATTCAGTTGATAATTAATTCTGTTAGATGCTGGACCAACGTTTAACGTATTATCACCCCTACATCCCTCACTTAATGATATTTACATTATGGTCACAGACTTAGAAATTGAACGTTCAAGTTTTTTGTCAAAGTTTCCTTAAGGTTTATAGCGTCACATTAGTTTGTAATTGGACTGCTGATCGATACTGCTGCAGAATAGTAATCACTACCTGCGTCATCTTCCTCATTGACCTTGAAGATCAAGGTCACATACTTTGTACTTTGTCTATAAGACGGGTAAGCGTGAGGCCAGGCGAGCTACGTTGTCGTTCGACGGCTCTCGTTTTAAACATGATGTATAATTCATATATTACTGGTTTATTTGTAATTCCATTGTATGCCTGTCTTGATTTGTGAATGTTATAAATGACCGTGGCACATATTTCATGGTATTTCATATCTGATGATATCATGTGCCGCGACACGAGAAAACCAACAATGTGGTTGTGCGCCCAGTGCAGACTCAGATCAGCCTGGGCATCCACCCAGTCTGATCCGAGTCTTCCTTAAGCGCTTAAAAGGTAGCTAAGGGTCTAAGCTACCTTCACGCGGACAGCGAAGACTCTGATCAGACTGGGCGGATGCCCAGGCTGATCTGAGTCTGCGCTGGTCGCACAACCACATTATTGGTTTTCTCGTGTCGGGGCTCTCATATTTTCTGTTTTCAGATACCTAGATCTGATGCATGATATCATGACTCCAGACTGTGCATATTATTTACAAACAGTAGAATTCGATGAATCTCTATGGCCAGGTAGTGGATTTTATTGTCTTTTAAAATATTACCCCTGTTCCTTGTCGTCAGAAAACCTGAGCTTCTTGCTCTAGCCTATGATGGAACTGCCAATGCACGGTCTTGCCTCTGCTCTTGCGCTGTCTGGCCAGAGAATGCGAAAGCCTTTATGTCGAGTTTCTGAGAGTTTAACAGGCCTTAACACATCGACAAGATCCACAAAATAACATTGTTTTGCTTATAATTCCTACTCGATTGTCTTTTTTTAATGTCGACCATGTTGATACCTTAAAGATCTGATGCCATGACCATAGTTCCAAGTAGTTTCAAGTTTCCGGCTCAGTAGATTTATGGATTAACAAAACCGTTTTCCTTTCGATCCGAACCAGTCAAATTGTGCTAAATCGTCATTAGAATATTGTATTTGAGTTAAAATTTAGTCTTCATCTGTCAATATAGTTGGTGGTGGTGGTCACTAAACTTCGAAAGTTTAGTTCCGCCCGCATTTTAATTAAAAGACGTTCCAACGTTGTGTGTCCATATTTTTACTACTTGGTACGTCATCCTGATTTTTTTTAATTTCAGGCCCACCACACAGTACAAAAGACGAGGTTGTCAAAAGTGTATTTGGTAAGATTACCGTACTTTACACTTTCCTGCAAAAATACAAAATGCTTGAGCTTAGTACAAGTAAATTTATATGTAAATGTGTCATAAATAGAGGATCTTACATGAAATTTATAAATTCCATACGAAATGACCACGAGTGTAAGATTCTTTTTATCATTTGACCCTTTAAAATGGGATTTTATCGCCTTCAAAATGAACATACCAAGCGGGCACATGATGTCGAAATGACGTCGTACTGACGTCGATGCGACGTCATTACGTCGCATCGACGTAATTACGACGTCGTTTCAACGTCATGTGCCTGCTGGGTAATTTAAAAAAGAAAACGTTGACACGGACGTTGTCAGTGACGTCACGTGGGCATACGATTTTTATGAAACGACGTTACACTGAATAACATAAAAATGTTTACCGTAAACGTTCTTGAAATTTGGACCACTAAAATGATTACCGTAATTGTCCTAAAATGGAACAGCTTGGTTTTATAGGGGCGTAACTAGGGGCAATTTCATAATACGCACATCCATGTTTTATTCTCTACTTCTTGAAGGGAAAGCTAGTATTTCAGCCACTTTGGTAATTGGTATTGAAATCTTGTCTAATTTATAAATTTTCAGCATGCAAATATGCAGGTGCGTTTTGAAATTTTGTCGATTTTGACAAAATTTCAATACGCACTTGCGTATTTGCCGTATAGGTAGCTACGCCCTTGGTTTTACACAGCAGTAAAGCGTCCAAAAGATGCAGATGGATTGGCAAACAGTGTTGGCCCTGATCCGAATGCTTCTCTAATCTAGAATATTATCAACTGAGGCGCAATACGAGAAAACCAACTTAGTGGATGTGCGCCCAGCGTATACTCAGATCAGCCTGGGCATCCGCCCAATCAACAGAGTCTTTGCTTGCCGGATGGCGGTAGCTTAGGCTCTTAGCTTCCCTTTAAGCAGTTAACAAAGAGGCTGGTTAGACCGGGCAGATGCCCAGGCTGATCTGAGTCTGCACTCGGCGCACAACCACTTTGTTGGTTTTCTCGTGTCGATACTCAACTGGGCCGCATAGTAGTAGTAAGTAATAGTAATAGTAGTATTAAATAGTAGTATTACATAAGAACAATATCTGTCATGACAGTGCATATATGTACAAAGCAATTCAAATATTTAGATGTAATTCTGTAATTACCTATTAGAATACTGGGACATGTTAATCAATTACTGTAATGATCCTTTATTATTAACCACATCGACTTTTCTTAGAAGGGCTTACAGTGCAGACCCTTAAGGAACAGTCTAGTAGGGTTCTACGCTATTTTCTCACTCATCTTTTTGTGACTAGTTAGTCTCCTTGCTGTATCTTTATAGGTAAAGCTAGCAACATAGAAATATTGGAAGATTTTGATCTGAAGAAGCCTGCGGCAATAAATGAAAGTAAAATGCTCGATAGCGCAAAAGAACAGTCAGACACCAGAAAGACAACCACAGACAAGCCTAAAGTAGTCGATCCAGCAATGGTAGCTTTGGGACAATCAAGCTATATATTTCTGCGTTGGTATAAAATGGTGTTTTAGTAGAAACGATTTAGTAAAAGAAAGAACAATCATAATTTAGGGCTGCAGTTATATATGAGCCGCGACCCGAGAAATTTAACAAAGTGGCATGTGCGCCCGGTAAAACTAAGATCAGTCTGTGCATCCACCCAGTCTGATCATAGTCTTCGCAGTCCGCATGAGGCTAGCTTAAACTCTTAGCTACCCTTTAAGCGCAAAGCAAAGACTCTGATCAGACTGAGCGGATGCTCAGGCTGATCTGAGTCCGCGCTAGGTGCACATGTCACTTTGTTAGTTTTGTGTTGCGGCTCATATTAGTTTTTATATACCAGAAGCAAAGTAAATGCCAATAAGAGTCAGTATTTTTAGGTGTATTGATCAACATTGATATGAAATTATTTTAGCGTTGTGTGCCGTTGGAATTTAGCAGTGCATATTTAAGGTGAACTTTTTCCATACGGGTTAAATCTTAAAGGAAAATGCTCCTGAAGGAGCAAATACTTTCATAACAGGTGACTCCATTTTGGAAGTGCTTGTCATCAAGGGAAGTAAACAGCAAGTCACAAAAGTTGTCTCCCGCCATGAAATCGGCAGAAAAAAGTAAGGAAGTGTACCCTTAGATCGTAAGACGGTAGGGGACATATTTAGTAACATTATGAAAGCCTTTTCCTATTCCAACCCTTTGTAATACTGACCGCTGGAATGATGTAAAATGCATCCATGACATTGCCCTGTCTTCTCCATGACATTGCTCTTACCTTTCCTTGACATTGCCCTGACCTTTTCATGACATTGCCCTGACTCTATTTCTTTTCTCCTCCTAGACTTCCGTATCATTTAAGATATATGGGTACACCTGCATGTTTTCCGCCATTGTTACAAATAAAAGGGGAACAGCTTTTGTGACATCCTGCCTGCTTTTCTGGATTATATAACCATTTCAATGTGGGGTCTAATCTGAAAGGAAAAAAAATCTCCCAGAAGGTTAGTGCGCTCCTAGATGATGTTCGCCGAATAATTAAAATCTAAAATCAACAGTGTTTGTCTAATTTATGTGTGTACAATTTTATTTGGAGTTAAAATCGTATACAGGTTAGGGGCTGGGCCAATAATGTTCCACATGAGCTTATCAAGAGATACTGGGACAATGTAACCTGGGCGTGCCATCGAATCTGATATCGGATTTGGCTGGTAGATCTGTCAAACAGGTGAATGTAACCAAGCGTACTTTCTAAACAGGGTATCTGGAAACATCACCAAATTAGGTGAATATATAGAGATATATCCGCTGATGATGAATTCTGACCATGTTTGACTACTAGTGAGAAGGGAGACAAAATTGAAATGACAGAGTTGCTTCCCCCGAAATAGTACTGTCAGAGTCCTAGATAAGAGGGAGTATTTGGTGATAATTAGGGATAATTTTTGTTAATTCTGGTTAAAAACATATGTTGTGACCCCTGATCTGAACCGTCTCGTCGAGACGGTTCAGATGAGGGGTCACAACATATGGTTTTGATGAGAAATAAAGAAAATTATCCCTCAATTATCATCAAATACTCCCTCTTATCTAGAGCTCTGGCACACATACACCTTTCCACTAACCTGAAGCATTGTCATCTCCAGGCCTAATGAACGTAAGTCATCTTGGTTTGAGAGGCGTAAAATTAGTCAATAGTTTATGCACTTTGTGGTGCATATCATTGTAACAAACAAAATGGAGAGGTTATCCCTTAGCAAAGCATCTATAGGATACAAGTTGGAGCATTGAAAATTGGTACCATTATCAGTATATTTTATTGCGTTTTGATGAAAAATACTGCCCTTTTATTTCCCAATAGTTTGGCCACATATTAAGTGTGAAAGTGAGGTTCTTTGTACAGTCACATCTATTTCTAGAGCTTTTTCTTCATTTTTTTTTCTCTTTTATTTTCATAGGAGAGCTACACTGTCTGGTAAATGATTTTTTGTAAGGTACAATAAAGGTCAGTGAAACGAAATGACATACTCTTAAGTGTGGCTACTTTTATTCAGTGTGGTGACCGTGTATACCAGTATTTTACTGTCCTCGTTAGACACTAAATTGAGCCGCGACACAAGAAAACGAACAAAGTGGTTGTGCGCCCAATGCAGACTCAGATCAGCCTGGGCATCTGCCCACTTAAAGGGTAGCTAAGGGTCTAAGCTACATCCATGCGGGCAATGAAGACTCTGATCAGACTGGGCGGATGCTCAGGCTAATCTGAGTCTGCGCTGGGCGCACAACCACTTTGTTGGCGGCTCAATTATTGATATTAAAACCAGCTTTACTGTCTGGTGACAGACTTTGTTATGTGAGATATACTGTCTAAAGATAGCGCTATGCTACTTAGTGGCAGCTTTCCTCCGGCATAAGAAGTATGTCGAGGGATTTATAGTTTCCCGTCTTTCCCTCCGTCCGCCCGTCTTTCCGTCCGTACATCCGTCCATACGTATGTAAGTTAACACCTTCGTTAAAGTTTTGCATTAAGTTTTTCTTTTGCTTTGTTCTCCTGAAAGTTTTTACTGGATCTGGTTCATTTATGGTTAGTATTAGTACAGGATGAATACTGATCAGTTAACATCACCTGGATGCTGCTCCTGACCAGATGTCAAGGTCATAGACTCAGAAATTTGTACCACTAACAGTTACGTTGAAGTTTTGCATTTTTCTTCTGCTCTGTTTTCCTGAAAGTCTTTACATGTGCTTATTGTTACTAGAGGGTGAATACTGATCAGTTTTGTATCACCATGATCCTGCTGCTGGCCGAAGGTCAAGGTCACAGGCTAAAAAATTATACAACAGTTGCATTAAAGTTTTAAGTTTATTCCTTTGTTCTGTTTTGTTTTTTTTTTCTCTGAAAGCTTTAACTGGCATTAGTTCTGATGTGTTCAGTGTTAGTACAGTATGAAGACTCCACTAGAGCAGACAAAAAATCGTCTTCACCGTCCCTTATGGAAGCAATTTTTTTTCTTTAACCCATTTATGCCCAGTGGACCCTTCTATCCTGACACACTGGATGATTTCATTAGTCATTTGAGCCGCGACACGAGAAAACCAACAAAGTGGTTGTGCACCTGTTCAGACTCGGATCAGCCGGGACATCTGCCGGGACGGATGCCCAGACTGATCTGAGTCTGTGCTGGGCGCACAGCCACTTTCTTGGTTATCTCGTGTCGTGGCTCATGAAAGAGGTGTCTGGTTTAGTTTATTTTTGTTGTATGCACTTTTTTTTAAGAGAAGTGCCCATTTTTCATAGCTTTGTGGCGTCTGATCAGGATCTGCACTGGTTGCTCATGTCCCTTTTATGGGAACTAGTCATAAATAGGTTAAGGTGAAGGGTGCATTTTCAGGGAGCAAGTCTGCCATTCATTCCCCACCATGCACCACTCCCTTTTCCATTGGGTCAACTCTTAAACAAAATGGAACTTGCTGCTCCAGGAGAAAATTCTTTCCTTTGACTGTAGTCCTCTTTTTGGCAGTGTTTAGTCGGCCAGGGAAGCAAACCGGAAGTAAAATATATATGTCAAAAATGTCTCCCTTTGAAATAAATACGGAAAAGTATGATGGCACGCCTTATAAGTAGCCACCTCTGAGGCAAAAGTTGCTTTCTTAAGTCGCAACGTGGGAAGACATTCTAACAATTTCAAAACAGTGTGTTTTTGTTGCGTCTGTACTCTCACCAAAACAACAACAACTACAACTCCTTGAGCAGTTTCGGTTTGTCAACTCGAGTAACTAGAGTTACTGACCGAACAACACGAGTAACCGCAATACGCATGCGCAGTACTGCGCATATATTCGTATTTACTCGACTACCGTAACCCCCACCTCACCTCGGGTAGCCTGGATTAAAGATGGCGAAAGGTGAACTTCCGCTGTAAAAGAAGCCAATTCTTTGGTTTTGCCTTCATAATGACACATTGTCACGCCAATGATTTGCCCTTTCTCTGTTTGATAATAGTGAGAATGGGATAAGAATGTTCATCATACTGATGATTATAATTATTCTGCTTGTGCTTTTTCCATATTCAGCAGGGTTTACAGCGGGGCCAGTAACGACTTCAGAATTACAATTCAAAAATTCTTGTGAGTCCTAACTCTTGTGAATATTAAACACCTGAGTTTTAAAAGAAAATTGTGAGAATGGGACTCTGGACTTAAAAGTAAAAAGATCGATGGTCGTCGCCATTTTGTTCTTTACTCGAAGTGTTCGACACGGCAGTACTCGAGTACCTTTGTACGCATGCGCCAAATTTCAACCCGAGTAACACGAGTTGGCAACTCGAAAATGCTCCTTATGACCTCCCTTATTTTGGTGTATAGGGTCAAGTCAGGTAAATTCGGACAGCAGGTAAATTCGGACAGTGACATTGTGTCTTTTATATGTCAGTTGTTTGGAATTAAAACAAAAATAACTGGACAAAAAGTGAAAATCCTTATGAGACGGCTCATTATCAGCCGTCTCATCTGGATTGTCTCTGTCCGAATTAACCCGCTGTCAGAAGATACCCTACTCGACTCTAGTCCATTTGGTTAAAGATGGCAGACAAAGCTTGACAGACACAGTGTTGACAGATGATAACTGCCGAGCTAATCCGAGTGAAAGTTCCCCAACTTTCGCGCGAGAAATGTGACAGATCGGTGTGGAAAGTGCCCAGTGTTGGCTGATGGATGACTTGGCGGCCTTACGCCCTTTTCTACAGTACTTCAGTCACATCAGGAAGATACGAGGGTGATTAAAAGGCCCTGTGCAATGAAGTGCCGTTTAGGCTAAGACAAAATCTCATCTTCAGCGGGACCCGAACCCAGGACCCTTGATCCAAAGTCGGGGCGCTAGCCACTCCGCCATGCGGACCCTTCCTGACTGTTTGCGTTACCCTCAATTTTAGGTCTCTTCTTTGTGTGAACGAAAGGAAATTGCTATAGTTTCCTTAGGGTTGAAAAAAGCATGAGGCTTTTGTAAAATATTTATTAAATAGTTCGTTATTACTTTTTACCTGAATATGTTCACCGTGAAAACTGATTCTGAATGCTCTATTAAGCTGTTAATAATATTAGCGGGGTATGGAGGCACAGCCCCCAGAAGCTAAAGCAGTTTTGTTGATGACGAATACCTAGAGATTTGATGTCACAAACGCAGACATTAGATTTTACTGATTGGCATGATTTCATATATGAATTTATATACTGAACAAAAATAAAAACTTGACGGTTTTTATTTCTCAGTTTTGGCCAACCTAGCAAGTTTGTAATGTATATATGGATGTTTTCGAGTTGGACAGACGTCTGATGACTTAAATTATGAACAAGACCTGTCCGCGTACAGGATAGCTCGCCTGCAGCGCATTGCCCATCACATAAAAAAACTTTAACCAAAACATCCATTTCGGACGCCGACGCGGACGCGGACACCGACGCCGACGCCGACGCCAGGGTGACAACAATAGCTCTTCCTGAACTTTCGTTCAGGCGAGCTAAAAATTATTGGAAAATGTTTGTCCCGTCCGGAGTTATCTAAGTTATTCCTATTTTAATAAATCAGAACAGAACTTTAATTTTCGCATGCGCAGAAGAAAGTTATCTTGTATGCAATATACAGTAGTTCCAGGACGCATAGAAAACACTTAAAACGCTTATGTTAATTGTAACCACACCCTGCAAATAACGTTTAAAGTTTCAAAACTTTCAGATTATCTCCCTTTGAATTAAACATATAGAGATTTATGAGATGCCGTATCTCCTATACCAATGCGTCTTTTTCGTTATTTTCTTCGAGATTACTTTGATTGTCTTGCAAACTCAATGCCTTTATTACTAAATTTATTTGAAAGCCATTTTGCAAACTGCCACAAAGACTTAAATGTGTAAATGGGAATTCCATTGAAACTGAATTTCTGACTTCACAATGGCGTGGACTGAGGTTTTTCGTCTGGTTCTTACGGCCTCCTAGTCAACCGTGCATCGGCATAATTTTAGCTTATGGATCCATACAGATTGGATTTAATAATGGAAAAGCATTGCCAACATTTTTTTTACTATTTAAGCAGACTTCGACAATTTTAAATTTGGTAATTATTTGGTTTTGAGCATAGAAAACAGAAAAGTACCCTGGTGACGTTTACAATAGCCTCAATTTTGCTGTATCTAAGGAATCTTGAAATTTTTGTGACTATGATATTACAGAAAGATTACATTTCTTAAATTAAAAGAATTTTCATGTCTCACCTTTTCCCGACTACCGAAGGATGAAAAATAGCGACTGTCAAGTTTTTATTTTTGCTAAGTATACTAGTAAAAGCAAATCAATCAAAATGTATTTTTCACGACATGAAGAGGGCAAACTGCAAAGTTTTTTTTCTTATATTTTTTGTAAATGTTTTGAAGTAAAGTTTGTAAGAATAGAACTAATCTGAAAATGTGGGAGTAATGGGGGGTTTGTGGGGCGTAGCCCCTAGAATGTGTGATGCCAGATGAAAATTTTCTGACCCCCCCCCCCACATACGTCTAAAAATGCACCCCCCTGGCTCCAATGATTTCCGACCCACCCCCAACCCCGATTACCAAGAAATAAAAAAAATCCGACCCCCCCCCCCCCCCCCCCCCCCCCTTAGAATGTACCCGGCCTCACCTGGCAATAAATGAAAAAGTCGAAAAATTTTGACTACCGTAGCTGTCCTAAAATGGAACAGTTTGGTTGTACAAAGCAGTGAAGCGTCCAAAAGATACAGGTGGATTGTCAAACAGTGTAGACCCTGATCTTTCTTCTTTTTAAATCTAGAATATTAACAACTGAGCCGTGTACTAGAAGTAAGAATATTCAATAAGAACAATGTCTGCCCTGACCAGCCAGTGCATATTTGTACAAAGCAATTCAAATATTTAGATGCACTGTCATTACTCTTTTAAAATACTGGGACGTGTATATCAATCATATAACCAAATCGGTGTTATTAGAAGGGCTGACAGTGCAGACCATAAAGAACCATTCTAATAGGGTTCTACGCTATTTTGTCACTCGTCTTTTTGTGACTAGTTAGTCCCCTTGCTGTGTCTTTATAGGTAAAGCTAGCAACATAGAAGTATTGGAAGATTTTGATCTGAAGAAGCCTGCGGCAATAAATGAAAGTAAAATGCTCGATAGCGCAAAAGAACAGTCAGACACCAGAAAGCCAACCACAGACAAGCCTAAAGTAGTTGATCCAGCGATGGTAGCTCTGGGACAATCAAGCTATATATTTCTACGTTGGTATAAAATGGTGTTTTAGTAGCAACGACAAAGCGAAATGTAAACACGTTGTAAGAACTGAAGTTTAACAAGAAAAAATCGAGCTGAAATGAAAGTCTTTTTCTACAAGCTCTGGTCACAGTACCAAATTGTGTCTGTAATAAACTAGCTTTTTGTGATGATTGCCATAAAATGTTTGGTATACTTTAAGCAATTACTATCATTTTAATTAAATTTGAACATACTGATTTTTCCCCACGGATATATGCCAATTACAGGCAAAGCTGCTATGTAGTCACCTCTATTAAGGGGCCACCTGCCTTTTGCAGCCAGCTTTCCCGATTCCCTTGAACCAAAATACAGTGTAAATGAGCCTGTATTAAGGGGTCACCTGTCTTAAGCAACCAATTCTCGGGCTTCCCTTGGGTGACCCCTTATGACAGGTTTGACTGTATATGAAACAGTGCAAATCTGCAAAAGGGCCAGTCTGATCTTGGTGCACATTGTCCTTTGAACATATGTACCAATATTTTGGATCATTATGGTGTATAGAAAAGAAAAAGTCAGCCATAATTTAAGGTTCAAACAGATTTGTTTGACTAATAGTGGATAAACAGTATATCTCATACTTTCAAATGTAGACTCTCTCCAGTTTGAGTGATGACTTTAAAAACAAGACCATCTCAGTATGTTGGACGATCATCGATGTGTGTTGAATCAAGGGCAAAAAATAACATTAGTTATAAAGAATATAGTCTCATTGTGTACGTTAAAATCAGCTAACTAGAGCTAGCTAGGCTAACTCGAATGTAAACATGTCCGATCCTCATGACATGAATTATGCCAGTCCCTGTGAGCACAATATTTTAATGTAGTACATCAGATAACAGATTATTTATGAAACCAACTGGCCTGAATCGTATGGATGGTGGCACTGACTGGATCTGTTGATGAGCAAAGTCTTTCATTGAAGAGTTGATCCCCATCGAGAAAAGAGGCAAACACAAAAAAGAATGATACAATTGCTTCCCTTGAAAGTGCACCGATTCTCTTAAATTGAATCCATTGCTGATTAGCGGTCTATACTTCAGTTTAATGTGAATGGTACACTGTTATGTTTTCTGCCGTTTTTACAAAGGGGAACCACTGCTGTGTCTTCCTGTTTACTTACCTGGACCCCTTTAAAAAAGGGGTGGGAAAATGTGGTTTGAAGTTCAGTAAAGGAAGAAGCCCAACTATTCGTCATACAACTCGTCATCTGTAACAGCGATCAGCTCAAATTCTCTAAAGTAAAAAAATAAACAGACTGTATTAAGAGATATATGAAAATATTCTTGGTCACTTAATAAATGAGATTAAAGACGTAAGAAACAAAGTGGACTTAATGGCCCTGGCTTGCGAAGATGCACTAAGCGTTGAATTCCAACGCGTTATGTTAACCTTGCTCGTGTGAAATCAAACGGCGATCCTGGTGATCAGCTAACAAATCTGCCTTTACTGTAACCCTTAAGCAATAGCTACAGACGCTGTAGAGTGATGTGAACCTTAAGACTCTTAGCTACAAGTTAATCTTGGCAACTTCTCGGCAGAAATGATACATATTTTGTACATGACTATTGCGGAGGGTCTGGGTGTACTACTGAGCCCAGGATTTATGTCCTGCGATGTGGCTGAAGGTCAGATTTAGGACTTCTATAAACTGCTTCTATCGTGCTTCTGTTTTGCACATCCTTTCCAAAGACATTGACTTGTATTTCTTTAGACAAATTCCAGTGAATTTGCCGTATAAGTGAAGAAAGCTTGATAAGCGAACATTATACATTCTACTTCGTAGCACTGGGTCCGGCAAAGGATACAATTAAGATTGGAAAAAGAGTATATCTGGATATGTAATCATAACAATGCAAATTGATGTTTCCGGTGTAACGAAGTAAAGTAACCCCATAGAATAGCGACCCCTGGTCATTATTCTTCAGAAAAAGTAGACCCTTGTCTATAAAATACTGACTCCCCTAAAAAAATAATGACCCCCCCCTTGATGATATCTATAAAATAGTGACCCCCGGTCAAAGAATAATGACCCCCATCCCCACCTCGGTCATAATATTACATGTATGACTCCCCATGAAGCAACGGTGTCTTCTATACTCGTATACTCGCTTATGGCATACAGGATGTTGTGTCCGGTCTGTTACAACTCTCTTGTTTGATGATGGATTTTAAAATAACTTGGCATAAATGTCAAGACGATGTGTCGCGCGCAAGTCCTAGGTACCTAACTCGAAGGTCAAGATCACAGAGATCCTTCAAAGATAATGGTGTCCTGCTATATAACTGTAGCGAACAGAATGTCGTGTCTGTCCTGTAACTGTGTCATTTGTGGGTAGACTTTCAAATTACTGGAAACAGATTTCAGCCACACAAAGCAATGTATCGCGTGCAAGATATAGATGTAGGTGCCCACCTAAAATATTAAAGTCAATGTCACAAATTAAGATAAATGACAATGTGTTTAGTTTGATTTATGGTGTTAATTTAATATACGATTTTAGCATTATCAGGTAGACTTATGCACTATAAAGAGGTTTTGCTGTTGATTCTGAAAAATTATCACGTCTGCACACTTACTCTCATTGCCTTTCTCAAGAGGGGTACATGACATTTTCAGTCTGTCTTCCATGTAGATTTTTCGATTTTTCTTATTTACTAAATTTATTTTGTTAAATATGCTTTCAATGAAGAAAATACTACAGCTGATCATAGTATGCAATAATTTGAAAATAAATAGTATGCTACCCATATTCTATAATGCAGAGGGTCTAATTACCTCACCTATACTTTGGTATAGCCACTCAACTTCAAGAGTATTAGAAGAATTTTAGTACCAGAGGTCAAGGCCATTCTTTGATCGTATTTCAGCAGCTTTAGACAGCTCTGTTAAACGAAACGACTGAGCTGATTGAAGCAAAATGTCACATGGAACTCATTATACTCGGAATGACTTTTTCTTTATTTATTTATTTGTTTGTTAATTATATTTGTACGGGATGGTTTTGGGGAGGGGGTGTGAAACGGGATGACGTTCTTTTCTTTTTCGTGAATTGTCATTTAACTTCGCGTAGAGGGGTAATAAGATTATGACCGGCGGGAGAGGGTCATTTTCTTTGAGAATAATGACCGGGGGTCGTTATTCTATGGGAGTCACAATTCTTTGCGAGGGGTCGATTTATTTCGTGTGTGGGGGTCATAATATTATGACCGGGGAGTCATAAAATTATGACCGGGGGTCATTATTCTATGGGGGTCACTTTACTTCGTTACACCGGCTTGGCGTCATCATCAGAGTTTCAAACGTCTACACGCTCATACTATCTATGTAATAAAAATGACAAAAAGCTACAACAAGGCAATAAAACGAAACATTATGCAGAGCAGTTCTATGCAAATGAACAAATTTAAAATTTAAAACGTGCACCGCTGAAAATGCGTCTCTCGGGCTTACGACTCATAGAATACTGAAATGGCGTCGCTATGATAAGCTCATACATGTGTAGAAAATTACAAGTGCGTCCCCATGATTAACACAACCGTCTACAATTAAAAAAATCAGTCGCTTTCTGTGAGACAGTGTTTCGACGGCGAGAGAGAAAAAAAAGACATCCCATCTCGCACCCACCGCAAGCACAACAGATATTTGCCCTAACCTAACCCGATATTAATAGGACGTCCCAATGCCGAAAGTTTCAAGGCAACTTCGCTCTACCCTTCAAATGCACAGTATTACGGTGTATGTTGGGCTGTCTTCCTGAGAGGGAGAAAATCCATACCTTCCCCATCGTGCACCTACTGCAACAACAACAGGTTCTTACCCCTAAGTTTGACTAGTTTGGAGTTTTGCGGCCATTTGAGAATGTAAACATGAAGCCGTTTCTTGGAGAAAAGTTGAAGGTAGAGAAGCATATAGTCAATCCACTAAAGCAAGCACAGAAGGTCCTTAAATTTACTTAAACAGTGGTAGAAGGACATCCCCTCTGCCGAACATTCCAAGACATCTTAGTCTCACCCTACCATCGCACAGCAAAAGGAAGTGTCAGCTGAAATTGGAGTCAAATGATAAGACTATAAACGAAGGCTCTGTCAGAGTGTTACCTGATCTCTATGTCCAAATGGATAGATCCATATAGTTCCATCATTTTCCAATGTTGATACCATGGGGCTTCAGAGTGTTCAAACGACGGATTCCTTCTTGTCTTGTCCGTCCACTCTGGGTTGTGGTCTATGCAATAAACAGAAGCGTTGCTTAAGAAGTCGTGTTCTGATAAACAAAAGTGTTCCGCAACAGGAGATATTTCAAATCCGTCATTTCTCCAGTCAACACGATGCACGTTCATTCTAATGTTTAAGGGATCCTTGGGTTCTCGTACATTCTGTTTCCCACCCTTCTGCAAGAAAGGAAGCAAACCACATTTTATTCTACGGGCACTATACTAGCCAGTCAGAGACACCAGTTTTACCGACTGAGCCACTACGCTTCTTAAGCTAGAAAGACCATCAATAGAACTAGTGGCGGGGCATTCAAACCACTATACATGTACCAGCTAAATAATCCGAAAGGGCTATAAAGCATCTGGATAAAAAAAAACAAAAAAAAAAACAAAAAACATAGTTTTGTTATCCTAAAACGACAAAATGTATTTCTACATACATTTTTACACATTTAAACATTTTTCATTTAAATTCATATCTCTAGCATATGAATGCACTTTATTTCTGCAAATCGTATAATCGCATATATAGAATATTTAAAACAAACTGGTGACCAAAAATATAATTAAAAAAAACATAAAATAAAATTGTAGTTATCTTGATAAGTTTTTTTTTTTTACATTTTTAAAGAAAGGCAAGAAAATTGAATTTAATGAAAATATTCATGAAAAATATATTTAATCGACGGGGCATGCTTCTGCATATTATTTCAGTAACACTTACATTGTATACTACAGAAGAGGACAAAAAGAAATTACCGTTTCGTTTCCTAGCACTATCCCAAAATCTGAGAAACTGGCTGAAGTAATGTTGGAGTTAATTCCCTTGAATGGCTGCTAGTTTTGGATTGAAGGCTCTCTAAGAAGAGCCGTCACCGAGACAGAGGTATACAGAAAAGAAAAAAAGGGATAGATCGAGGATAGAGGAGACAAAACAAAACAAACAAAAAAAACAGACAACCTCCATTCCGCATTTGCTGCAAGCACACCCTGTCCTTCCCCGACTATTTTTTCACCTGGTATTCCGGGTCTGCCACAGAGATATGCCTCCAAAATGCGCAGATGGATGGCATCTGTTTAGACTGATCAGACTAGTTCCTAAGGAGCATTCCGATCTCGGTTTGCACTGTTTGTACAGACCAATTTTTTTGAACCTTCGAAATATATTATTCAATTTAACAAAATTCTTGATGCAAGTACATCAAAAAGTGTACACTATGAAAATAAAAAGTTAACCACTGGGCGACAAAGATTCGGACCCATGAGGGCTACGGCCACCGCGCCTAGCCATACAGAGGAACTTGTTGTACAGAATGAGCTATATTACTTAAAAAATGAAGCTACACGCTTTAGTTGTGCGAATACAACAGGTATATACAAGGATCTGGGTCATACTGATATCAAAGCTTGATGATATTCTTTAAAGTCTCCATAGTCCTACCAGTGGTAAAAACCGTAAAAAAAACAAATCATTATGAAACCTGTACAGCCTTCAGAATTAATGAAAATATGTCGGCATCAGATTACTGGCAAAAAAGGAGGAACAAAATGATAAAATACGGACTTCGTATCTGGTTCCCCGTTAAGCAATGAAATAATGTAGCCGCGGCACAATCAATGGAATCCTTGCTTACCATTTTTGTACATTGTATTTTTATCAAGTGTTAAACGCCTGTACCTTGTATTTTTATCTCCTGTACCTTGTGTTTTTACCATGAAATAAAGCTTGTGAAATCGAAAGTATGTCATTTTAGTTGGCAACTAAAATGACCTAGTTATTTTTTCAAATCTATTTTATGGTAAACTCAAGGACGTTTTGATTTTGCAAAGCCGGCCAATCACGATAATAGTCAATGGCGACACTGTAGTGAGAAGTTTGCAGCGATACCTCACGAAAAAATATTTCATGCTGATAGAGCAATGGGGCCTTTAATTTTAAGATTTAGGATACAGCAAGAGATATCCAGGTCCTGGGTCATTACTGATGCAATTACATAAGAGAGAGAGAGAGAGAGAGAGAGAGAGAGAGAGAGAGAGAGAGAACGAGAGAGATGTAAAGGAGAGAAACAAAGAAGTATGCACTTTAGTGGCAAGGATTCGAACCCACGCTATCTGCGCCTAGTCATACAGAGACAACAGTCTTACCGATTGAGCCACTTCGCTTCTTGAGACAGGGTTCCATGGAAAAATGTTCTTGCTTGAATTTTCTGCATATCACGTTGCACAGGGTTACATGCACTCTATTTAGTTGTACCAACACGACCAGGATCTTGATCATACTGACACCTGAATTGAAAATTGATAAACTTCAGCAGATAGCCCGACCTAGGATCATTACTTACGCAAGTACATCCAGGTGAATTGAAGAAAAATCAAGAAGTACAAGATTCGAACCCATGCCGATAGCGATCACTGCGCCTAGCCATATAGAGACACCAGTCTTACTTATTGAGCCTTGTATTAGATAGCATATCGAATACAATATACCCTTAAAAAGAAGAATGACATACCTGAAATGATACCGACCAGGGTAAAATTCTAAAAAGGTGACTGTTCAGTCTTCTTTATATTTTAGTCCTAACCTTCCAGAGACGTTGTAGTCCTTATGCGCATTGCTGCATTTCGTAGATTAAAAAGAACACTTAATTATATGCGCAAGTATTATATCAGTTTAAATTTACAAACAAGATTTTTTGTTTATGGTCATTCAACAATTTTGTGTCTCGGACGAACAATGTGGAACAGTTAGCTCCAATGGCAATGAAAGCAAAAGAACAGGCACTTCTTGTGAAACATGACTGTTTATATTTGTTACAATATAATTTGAATCTGATTGTAAAAACACCCTAAAACACCAAATAAGGCACTCGTTGATAGGATCAGCTTTTCGAAGAATCAGAGAATGAATGTACATGCTGACTTTGATGAGGTACATGTAGTACAAAACTACAGAAGAAAACACAATTGCTGGTTTCTGGATGACGTGCTGTTTTTTTGGATGAAAAAAGTACAACAAAGCCGCATAATACGGTAAGGATGGTTGAAACGACATCACTGTGTTTCCAGATAGAAGAAATATGCCCCATTCAATTGTTAAAACAGATCTGTAATAGTTTTCGTTTTGGCAAAGTATTCAATCTTGTATCATGGCTTTCTGTGTTTTCCTTTGAAGTCGCCTGTTCATTAACTTTGTTAACTTGCACTGTAAGACAATTCTGGGGTAGGCGGAGCTAAACTTTGCATTCATTTTACACTGAAGTGTACCTGGATAACTGTGCGGATATCAGGATAACTGTGCGGATATCACAGATATACTGCATGGCTTAGTTATTGCACGGTTCTGTCAAGTCTGATTTATATTGAACAACTGAGCAGCACTAGGACGAAAAGGATCTTTGAGCATTTGCAAAGAAAAAGCGTCCGCTCAGTCTGATCAGTGTTCTATCAACAAGGTAGTGAACCTGAGGGATCTGCATTGCCAAAATCAAAGACTGATCAGACTGCAAACTGATCCAAAAGCGTTTACAGTTTACACATGGCTGAAGACCTATTTTATTGAGCACAGCTCGATTTAATTTTCATTCAAAGAAGGAAAAAGGCCATATCTAAGATTACAGAGACAATTTATCTTGTAGCACCAAACTCTACCGTATGGACCCTAAGTATTGTGGCTAACAGTAAAGACCCAGATTAGGCAGCTGAATAAGCAGAAGTAAATGCCCTCTAAGACTGCTCTATTTGCCATTCTTAAGATATTGGTTGTAAAATCAGTGTGTTGCAAAAATCATCATTTCTGTCAAGTAATATAAATTCAACTGAATATGCAGACATAATTTTATGTTATTTTCAGTTGATGCTGTGTTGGAATTTATAATTGCCAGGTGATTTATTTGACCTTCAGGTCAAGAACAATACAGCTGTAGGAGATATAATTACACTAGATATGCCACTCTTCATTAAAAACTGGATAAGAGCTGTTTTTAATTCAAAATAGACAAATGTGATTGGCTGCCATGATACAAAATACATATAGAATGATGTCACTCATATTTAGGATACCCTTCTCGGGGGCTACGCCCCCTCGAAGGGTATCCTAAATACTTGTGAAATCATTCGATATGTATAACTTAGTGCCTCTGTCCTGAATAGTTCACTGGAAAATTTTCATACTCTCGAAAGGCCAACTTGAGACAGCACACGCCCTTTAAAAAGATTAAGTTATTTGGGTTTTCCATTTGAAAGTTAAAAATAGTAGTTTCCTCGGTTTTTCCGATTTTGTAACTGTGTCAGTGTGACGACCGGTACACATACATTTTTTGTTTAAGTACGAGGGTCATCCAAGAAGTTCTGTCACAGGTCTCGTACTTTTTCACAGACATACTAACCTATCGCGGAGGACATCAATTAAAAGAGCAATCATTTTCAATTAAAAGAGCAATCATTTTTCTTCATAATGATACCAAATACACGGTGGACTCAAACAATATTGCTGAGTTACGCGACCATATAATGTCTAAGTCATAGACACTAGTATGTTTTCTTGTGTTTGATGTCTTTGCTCGTGAGTGAATCATGCTATATATGTCAGTAACTACACATCACAGGTACATGTAACTGAAATTTTCAGAGTTGTTGCTGTAACACAATTCATATCAAGGACTCTTGACACATATATATTGTATTAAAGATTTGCTTATATTGCATACTTAATTACTAGGAGGAAAACGCCAAGTAGATAAGTATCCACTTCGTGACAATATTCACAATCTCCAAGAAGTCATTTGATTTATGACGGAACTGCCCATCAAAGTATATTAATTAAAAGACCTGGGCTAAGAGTTTTGAGAAATTCTAAGATACAGATACTTAAAAAGTCACGAAATGGTACTTAATGCATGCTAATAGAGCAAATGTTTCGTAAGTTGAATTTATATAACAAGTTAATTGAATCTTTTGATGATAAGACGCATTTTCTATCTTAGTCACCTACAAAGACAGGACTTCTATAAAAGCTGGTTTTTTCCTGATAAGTTAAGTTCAATTCTCAACCACTATAAGGTTTAGGCTAAATAAAGAGTAAAAACTCTTAGGGTATTACTTATTGTATCACATTGCCTGTAACATTCAGAAAGAACATATAGAGAAATGAATGATACCAATGCATCATATGCAATACAAACGAGGGATTACTAAGATGTCGCTGAGTTGACTGTGTGACCTTGAAGAAACCACTGAAGCGCCATTTTCGGGAAGCTTTTTTCAACCCTTTGATTCGAAGTTAATTTCAATGATATACCTCAACTAAAATTTGTTTTGTAATTTCAAAAAGTATACATTTATCAAGATATGGCCCTTAGAATATAACTTGAGTGATTTATATATGCCTTTGGCTGCATCTATCCTCTCATAGATAGTACTGTAAACGTTATAAAATACATCGAATGACTCTGGAATTTTTGTGTGATGTTTATCTGTACCTGTAGAATTATTGACACCGACCCGCGGTAACTGACATTTTTTATGTAAAAAATTGCTGCACCTTTCAAACAGGCCATCTGCATGTTATGTCAGTATAGTAAGGGTATACCTTTTGTAAAGCGCATTGTAAAGATACTTGTAAAGATACTCCAAGTATTTTTGAACAGCGATATAACAAAGGCCATGTCTTAAGAACGGCATCACATTGAGGTTAATATCTATTTTGGATATACGGATATGATACCAGTGACAGAACTTTTTGGATGACCCTCGTAACTGTGCAAAAAGCGAGCAGTGACCTGAATGTCACAAATGCACATTTGGAGACAAACATACTTCGTACATGTATTATGCACTGTTAGTGATTTACCTGTCATGCCTGTACATCACTAAGAGTTTGTTTAATTTCATAAGACGTTTTTACAATGTTTATTCGTTGATGTTATAAAATGATTATGATTTCTAATATTTTCTTTTGAATTATGCTTAACTTTTGAGAAAAACATAATATTCTCACCAGATAAACACGGACAAGTCTTTGCCTTCCCCGTACTGCATGTGTGATTCACGTCGCGTGAAAAAAGGAACTTAGGCAAGTGCGTAAAGTAAATATTCAAAGCAGTATGCGCGCCAGCACAGATGACTTGCAATTTTACGTCCCTATCAAAAGTCGTTCAGTCGGATGCTGATAATGAAATACTTTGTGCGATGGAACCCAGCTTACTGTTGAAAAGATTTCCGTGTTCAGCGGGAATCGAATCCGCGAACGCTAGGTCAGCAGGCCAGCACCTAGACTACTGAGCTACCGGGGCTCCTCAGCGATTATGAGACGCGACACGACAAAACCAACAATGTGGTTGTGCGCCCAGCGCAGACTCAGATCAGCCTGGGCATCCGCCCAGCCTGATCAGAGTCTTCGCTGTCCGCATGGAGATAGCTTAGAGCCTTAGCTTCTCTTTGAACGCATAGCGAAGAGTCTGATCAAACTGGACGGATGTCCAGGCTGATCTGAGTCTGCGCTGGGCGCACAACCACTTTGTTGGTTTCTCGTGTCGTGGCTCATATTATATATTCGAAAACGGCAGAAGACTGATCAGAGTGCGCAAAAGTGCAGGCTGGTCTGAGTCTTTCTTGTTCGCTCATGCCTCAAGGTACCGTTTCACTTGACGACAATCAAATAGTCTGACCGGGATCTAAATTACAACTGCCATTATTTGTATGGAATCGGAGCTCCGGTAGCTCATTCGGTTAAGCGTTGGCTTACTGATCTAGCGGTCGCGGGTTCGAGCTCAGCCGGAGTTCTTTCCATCGTAGACGGGGTTCCATTGCATACAGCCTTTCATTATCATCCACCCATCGTCCTGATATGACTGAAATACTGTTGAAAAGGTCATAAAATCGCAAGTCATCCATCCATCTTAAGGTAGACGAATACTGAATAGAAATATTGGCGGGGCATTCAAACCATTATACCGTCTAAATAACCCAAAGAGCTATAAAACATTTGGGTAAGAAAAAACAATTTTCACCGTTTTGTTTTCCTAAAAAACAATATTTTGTATTTCTACATACTTTTTTTACACATTTTCCATTAAAATTCATATCTCTAGCACATGAATGCACTTTCATTTTAGCAAATCATATAATCTGTAATATAGGATATTTGAAACAAACTGATAACAAAAAATTGCAGTTTTCTTGTTAATAAGTATATTTTTACATTCTTTGAAAAAATGCCAGAAAATTGAATTTCATGAAAAACGTCATGAAAAATATCATCAATCGATGGGGCATGCTTATGCATATTATTTTAGTAAAACTTACATCGTATGTTAAAGAATAAAACAAAAAAACAAACATTTCACCGTTTCGTTTCCTAGAAAAACAATGTTTAAGATCAAAATATCCCCAAAACAGACTGCCCAAATTCTGCACCTGCTGCAAGCACAGCCGGTCCTTGCCCTATTATTTATTTTCCTGTTATTCGGTTCTACCACAGAGTAATGTCGACAAAAATGCGCAGATGGAATGGAAACTGTGAAGATCTTGATCATTCTGGTTCCTGAGGAACAGTCTGATCTCAGTTTCCACTGTTTGTACAGCCCTATGTGCCCGAAAACTTAGGATCTTTACGGTAGATATTGTAAGTGTATATTATAACTGTATATACTCCACAGTCAGTTGATTTGATGATGAACAATAACTCTGTTTGTTTTTTAAACAAGCAAAACAGAGTTCTTGCGGGATCGTCCACCTTAAGCGTTGTCGTATGAACCGGTGTGAGTAAACATGTGTAAGAAAGCCGAGTCTTGATGTGCATTGCGTCAAGCCAGACAGAAATTGCTTTGAGCGGACGTATGTAAAATCTCACGAGCCTCGTCATTATCTAAGCAGTAGGGGAAATGTCCCGCTCAGGAAGCATTGACCTTTTGCGACCTTTGTCAGTTTTACGGGTCAGTATCCCTATATTTAGTAATTTGGTTTTATAATCGAGAAGCAATTCATCAAATGTTTAGTGCTCCCAGAAAAGTGAAAGTATGTGTCACGGTTGTAGACAAATATCTGTGAAATTTCAAGGGCTCAAAGATTAACTGTTAACTTGAGGCATTTAAATGTTATAAGGGTTTGAATTTTAAGATTTTTTTTATGTCTGTCTGCTTTCCGAATGAGAAACATCCCAGATCGAGAAACAAAGCCTTCTTTTGAAAACAGAATACCCCAGTACTGCATAACAAGTACGGACCTGTAAGATAACTTGAAGTAGATCCAATGAAGCCGCGAAATCCAGTGCATAAAAACTGCCTAAATACAATTATTTGATGGATCGTTGTAACGGTTAATAAATTGTAAAAAAAAAGTCATTAATGTTGAATTTATAAAAGAGAACTAGAAATGTTTTTCAGAGAAAAACTGATGTCCCCCCCCCCCCCACCAGCCCATTTCCCATCCCCTCTAAAGAATAAAAAGCCTGAACAAGTAAAATATCAAGGCAAGTTTGGAGAAAATCCATCCACTGGTTCTAAAGATATCCTACATAGATGACTAGGACCTTGAAAATGAGTTCAAGGTCACCAAAATCAAATCACATCTTAAACTTGTCCGAATGATGTATCCATGCAAGCTTGGTGAATTGATTGATTGATTAATTTGGTGCTTAACGTCCACGGTCAACAACTATGGTCATGTCGGGACGGTCAGTTAACCTAACCACACTATTCCAGGGCAGGCTTAGACCTCCTAAGCGGTTAACCAGTACTAAGTGCACATACTTTCGCCAGTAACTGACAACTGCCCTTCTTGAATCAGCGGAAGGAGAAACGAAGGTATGTGGCCAGACCGGGTTTCGAACCCAGGACCTCTGACTTACGAGTCAGGTGCCCTACCGATTGCGCTACGCGGGCCGGCTGCAAGCTTGGTGAAATTCCATCCATTGATTCAAGAGATTTCACTGGTACAAGAAGCTGTAATCTAAGTCCTCCAATGACCTTTAAAATGAGATCAAGGTCACCAAAATCTAATCAGCTCTTAAACTTGTCGCAACAATGTATCCATGCAAGTTTGGACAAATTCCATTCATTGGTTCAGGAGATATAGTGGGTACAAGATATTGTCATGTAAGTCCTCCAGTGACCTTGAAAATCAGGTCAAGGTCACCAGAATCTAATCAGCTCTTAAACTTGTCCCAATGATGTATCCATGCCAGTTTGGTTAAATTCCATCCATTGGTTCAGGAGATATAGTGGGTACAACAAATTGACATCCAAGTCTTCTAGTGACATTGAAAATGAGGTCAAGGTCACCAAATTTTGATCAGCTATTAAACATGTCCCAATAATGTGTCCATGCAAGTTTGATGAAATTCCATCCATTGGATCAGGAGATATAGTGGGTTCAAGAAATTGACATCAAAGTCCTCCAATGACCTTGAAAATGAGGTCAAGGTCACCAAATTCTGACCACCTCTTTAGCTTGTCCCAATGATGTATCCATGCCAGTTTGGTGAAATTCCATCTATTGGTTCAAGAGATATCACTGGTACAAGAAAGTGTCATCTAAGTCTTCCAGTGACCTTGAAAATGAGGTCAAGGTTAACAAAATCTAATCACCTCTTAAACTTGTCCAAGTGATGTATCCATGCCAGTTTGGTGAAATTCCATCCATTGGTTCAGGAGATATAGTGGATACAAGAAATTGTCATCTAAGTCCTCCAGTGACCTTGAAAATGAGGTCAAGGTCTACAAAATCTAATCAGCTCTTAAACTTGTTCCAATGATGTATCCATGCAAGTTGGTGAAATTCCATTTATTGGTTCAAGAGATATCGCGCATACAAGAAATTTGTCACAGGGACGCCGACGCCGACGCCCGGGATCCGCACTGAAAACAATATGTCCCCCCTCACCTTTGATAAAATCGTGTATTTTCAAATCATTGTAAACAGCGGTTCAACATTCACGTTTGCCAATAAAATGAGGGTTGATGTGCATATATTCAGCCATGTAACCGGAAAAAGTAGAGAAAACAAGTTTTTTTTTTTTAAAAAAATAAGAAATCGCTCCACAAAATAAAATTTCCTGGTCTGGTTTCCCGTTTAGCAATGCTATATAGATATAGGCGGGATAGTGATTGTGGCTCCACATCTGTACCTTGTATTTTAACCATTTTATTTAACTTAATGAAATCGAAAGTAGGTCATTTTAGTTGCCAACTAAAATGACCCAAATCAGTTTTCAAACCCTTTTTATGTTAAACTCAAGGATGTTTTATTTGTTTAAAACTGGCTAATCACGGTCATTTACAATGATGAAACTATTGTGAGAAGCTTGCAGCGATACCTCATGATAATTTTTTTCATCCTGATAGAGCAATGGGGCCTTTAACAATTTTAACCGAGAGCAAGAGTTCCGTGCAAAAACTCCCTATCACAGTTTGTATTTTCTAACCAGTTCAAGTAGTTGCACACACACACACACACACACACACACACACACACACACACACACACACACACACACAGCTTTAGCTTTTATCGGTGCCCCAACTGCTCTTGAGACGGACAATCACCAATGGACATTCCGTGCCCAGTCGAGTGGATAAAGATAATAGGGCGGTTAAGATTTAGAACGGCTACTGGTAGCTACACGTACACGTCCCCGTTAGCATTGTCCTTGAAAATGGTTAAGAAAAGAGTATCTTGTACGTGTACTTGTATCCAGAAGAAAAGCATATTCGTTAAGCTGTAGTAAATAAGGTGGCGAAAAGCTATCGGCACGACGCGGTATCGTGTGTACGTGTTTGTTAAATCCTCGTTGTGTTCAGATCACCTCTTTACCAATAGCTTCGGGTTTTATTGATTTTATTTTTTTATTTTGATTATCATTATTATTATTATTATTATTATTTTGATAAAAAAGGGCAGGGAATGTCCGCTCTTACCATATTAATATATAAAGGTTTGTCGTCCAATGTTCCCGCCGGCGACCACCTCATACCCCGCATTCCCCTAATAATTGGCTTACGTTTTAACGCCCTTATTATGGTCTGTTTCATTCTGTTATTTCAATATTTGCTTACAATCTCTTCTCCTCACCCACCTCAGATTTCTTTTAAAGATACAAATGATCCCCGCGACCGACACTAGCTGTGGCTACATGTAATAAATGTAACTGGTATACGAGGGGCGTTCGAAAAGTAATGCAAATGGCCTCATTTCTTTGTTTAGGGGAATACTGGGTACAAATGCTATGCATATGCTGAAAACACTACATTTTGTCTTTGCAATGATACCAAACGCTGTACAAAGACACCTTTCCATATTGACTTACAACGCATTTTATTAGGCCCCTGTCATACCACTGGGCTAATTTCATATGTAAAATCTTTTCAGTGTTGGGCATTCAAGTCAAATATCGTTGCAAATACAGAATTAATCTTTGTCAGTTGCTTGTCCTTTGTTTCCTACAATATTCATACAAAAGTTAGAAGGGTGGCAACTGTTATCGATTTATTCCTTGCAAAGCAATGCGCAATTCTTATGACGTTATTGAAATATACGTTAACGTCATTTTTAAAAGCTTGTAGAGGCTTCGGTTTTGGCATTAATTTGGATTTATTGACAGGTTTTCGTTGACCCATGTAAATGCTCTTGCTGACAAGATTTTGAATGCTAATACACTTGTTTTCATTACAAATTCATTTAATTTTGGGTAGAAATGGGGAATTTGCTACTACATAATCCATATTCTCGGGCCAGTATGGAACCCAGATTAAAAATAATTTCCGCGATATTTACAGGACAACAATGCTTGCTCATTGTCTTTAAGTAGCAAAAATAAAAACAAAGACTGCTGATATACAAATTACGGCCTACTAAACTAAAATTCTGCAGTGTCTTTAGGGTATACCTCTTTCAAAGAAGTTAAAATGCGCCCGTTTAAAAAAAAAACACACACACTGTGTTTGCAGACTTTCCTACGCATATCATTGCTTTGTGTGTTTTTGCAATCAGAAGTTCTGTTTTTATGTTGGTTACCGAGAAATTACGTCATTTGCATTACTTTTCGAACGCCCCTCGTATGTTCAACAATCCCCAGCCACTGCATAGTCCAGTTTCTCCATTTGAACACTTTTAAGGTGGGCGTAAACGACGACACATGTTGCATGACAAATGTGTTACGCAACATACCGGTTGTGTTACGTTATTGTTAAACGTCCACGGTAAACAGCTATGGTCCTGTCGGGACGGTCAGTTAACCTAACCACACTATTCTTGGGCAGGCTTAGACCTCCTAAGCGGTTAAGCAGTACAAAGTGCTTTTACTTTCACCAGTAACTGACAACTGCCCTTCTTGAATCAGCGGAAGGAGAAATGAAATTGAGTTGCCGAACCGGGTATCGTCCCAGAACATCTGGCTTACAATTCAGGTGCCATACCGACTGCGCTACGCGGCCCGGTGCAACATAAAGGTATGTCACCGTATAAACACCATAAACATATGTTGCATGACTCAAATCTGTTGGATTCAACATATATCATCGTCTAAACAAAACCTACCCGCAAAAAAAATTGCACGACACATGTATCATGCAACATGTGTAAACCCACCTTGAGGGATAAAATTGATTCCAGCTACTTTCCTCAGCTTTTCCCATTATGATGCTGGCATGTACACACTTGTCTGGCATTCAACATAGGCAACGAAGGCAACGTACTATAAAACTCGAATGTTTACGCATACTTCTTAGATTAATTTCAAATTGTCATTCTTACGGACACGGCAGTTTGTTATACCTCTTAGTCAGATTAGATTTTCGAAGAAGTTCCGTTTAGTATAAATACAGTGTTTGAATAAGTTTCTACACCAATTCGTTGCCTAATCGTTGTAGCCCAAAAATTGTTTTCAAGCATTTCTTGACTATGCATATCAATTCAGTAAAACTTTTGATTCCTATTTCAAGAGTCGGAGATCGGATGGTTAGTGAGACTATACTTCTGAAACAAACTTATCCTGATGAGCGGAACAAACAAGTTTCATGTACGTTGTCTTTCGTTATTTGTGTCAAATGCCAGACCAGTGTGATGTGTCGACATCCTTATTTTAGTTGTTGGTTTCAAGAGTGAGTGAACTCGGCCGTTTTAAGTCCCGCTAGCCCTAAGATAATACGGAGACAGGGACATCGGTTTAAAGACTCATCCGAAAGACCGATGAAGCGGGGCTAGAATCCTCAAACCCCAGATTGATAGGCTATTGCGTTACACATATCGCTAGACCCCTCATGTTTGTCGAGAGAGTATTCTCATGATCCAGAGGTTAGTTCGATTCCAGCTGGGGTCATGGTTCTCCTGTAGCATCTGGATTAGTTCACATATTCCGTGATGGCTGAAATACTCTTAAAGGGCCGTAAACCTGCAATCATCCATGTATTCAGCTTACAATTGTTCAGATAATTACAACAAATACTGCCATGTCACCCTCACTGCAAACCCTGATTTATCTTATTCGTGCCTTACTGATTTCCAAGTGAACGCTTTAAGTGGTTGCTCAGAACTTCTATACAGTAAACAAAATGTATATTTACGAATTAATTCCGAAAATAGCCATCACACTGTAAAAAATACTGTAGATTTTACGGTAGAATAACTGGAAACCGGCTGCCAGTCCTTTTCCCGTTATTTTTACGGGTTTTTGCCTGTTAAGACATTGTTGGAAATCACGAAATGGAAGTTTTATGTTAACTTGGCGCACTCGAAAATAACTTTGTATTGTTGAGGGGCTATCTAACAAAAACGACATCTGCTTTTTTTCTGGCCCACTCTGCTTGATGATTCCTGCAATTTTTACGAGCGCCCGTAAAAATAACGGTAAAAGGACTGGCAGCTGGTTGCCAGTTATTTTACCGTAAAATCTACCGTTTATTTTTGCAGTGCAGAGGAGATTGCAAATCCCCCGACCGAAGGCCCCTTGTGCCTTGGTAAACAGAGTGCACTTCAAAACACATATTAGTAATATATTGTCATTCTTTTATGCTTCTGATTGACATTATCTGTTTAACAGATGCATGATTATCTAACACTCAGACCAGAACAGTATGTCAGACTGATAAAAAGAGGTAAAATCTCAAACAGCCACCATGTATACAATGTATAGCATATGATACACTCAGCATTTCAAAATGTGTGAATAACTTCTAAAGTACAAACCCTACAAGTCTAATTTTGAACTCTCTAGTAAGTGAATTTCGAGAAAGAATCCAAATCTGAAAAAATGGGGGGGGGGGGGGGGGGGGGGGTCATAGGAGTTAGGCATGATCATCAGTATTCTAAAAGTTGTAAGAGAATTAAAATTGTGGAGCAAGCCAGGATTATACAGGTATAAAGCAGAGACAGCAAACTGCAGCTCAAACTTCCAAAGGGAAATAACTCGGACAGAGTTGTCATTCATGTATGAGACAAATTTTCATGATCTGCTCTGCATATCTGTAAAGTATCATAAAATATTACAAAAGGTATTCAAGTTATGGAGCAAACATATATAATCACAGCTAAAACCATCAAGGGGAAATAACTGCAAAAGTAAGAAAGCAAGAGTTGTCATTCTTGTTCGCGACACATCATCATGACCTGTTCTACATATCTGTGAAATATTTATATGGGTATTCAAGATACAAAGCAGACATGAAATCACTCCTAAAAATATCAAGGGGAGATAATCAAAAAGTACAATAGCAAGAGTTACAATTCTTGTTCGCGACACATCGTCATGACATGTTCTACATATCTGTGAAGTATCATGAAAATATACTGAGAGGCGAAAGAAAGTATACAGATAACGCAGTCCTGATTTTCCTTCAGATGTCTTCACACCTGATAATTCCATGGCACTGTTGATAAATACAATCAATTTGACATCATTTTCGACAATTTTCAGTACAATCGGCGAACGATAAGGAAATAACATGATTTTTAACAGGCAAGGGGTCTAAGCCAAAATTGTCGCTGAAGTAGCTCTCCTTTAAACATACACTTTGGACAATAGAGATTAATTCTGTCCATTTTATGCATTACATCAAAAAAGGGATGAAGGTTTGTAAGGACATATCAAACTCTCATATGAAAAACTGGGTAAAGTATCAAATTTTCGTATCAAGAAATGATGCATTTGGCGTCTTCTGGTAACATGCATGGAATATGCATTGAGTTCTTATGGGAAGTTTATTTGCAATTTTCTTTCAAACAAACAAGTCAATGAGGTTCCTTTCACGTGCACAAAAAAGCAAGAAGCCAAACAACAATTTTCCGAAAACTTCAAGTGAAAACTTCTAATACCAGGTAAGATAGAGAAACATTTAATTCTCTATATTTTTAATTAAAAGGGAGATAATTTGAGACATGTAGCGTTTCTTACTATGGTTTAAGAAGTTTGATGGGGGTTTCAGTTTAAATGACGATGTGGTTTTACTCACAGACATTAGCGCTAGACATTCGTGAAGTTCAAAACGCTATTTGTCATGTGCAAAACGAGTTTTGATTGGAATTGCTGAATTTGAATTAAGGATCTTAACTCCATTATCAGTGACTTCAAAGCAATTTGTGTTTGTGTTTTGCACAGCTAGACGTTTACCCAAAATGGCATTATTTATATTTCAATGCAGCCATTTGCACGAGACCCAGTATTCAAAATAAAAAACTGTATACTTTCTATTGCCTCTGAGTATATTTCAAAAGGTGTTCAAGTTATAGAGCGGACACGAAATCACACCTCAACCATCAAGGGGAAATAACTCAAAAATTAAGACAGCAAGAGTTGTTATTCTTGTTCGCGACACATTGTCATGACCTGTTTCACATATCTGTGAAGTATCATGAAAATGTTTCAAAATAACTCAAAAAGTAAGAAAGCAAGAGCTGTCATTCTTGTTCGCGACCTTATTTTGCCATGCCCTGTTCCACATATCTGTTTAGTATCATGAAAATATTTCAAAGGGTATTCAAGATAGAGAGCGGATACGAATCTGCCAAAAATTGTCAAAAGGGAGATTACTCAAAAAGTACAATAGCAAGAGTGACCATTCTTGTACGCGACACATCGTCAAGACCTGTTCTACATAACTGTGAAGTTTTATGAAAATATTCCAAAGGGTATTCAAAATATAGAGCGGACAGGGAAATGTTTACGGACGGATGGACTTACGGAAGGACGGACGCCAGGCTCATTGCTATATATCCCCCGAACCTTTCAGTCGGAGGATGAAAATGTATTCAAAGTACACGTTTTAAGCCACGTGTAAACGGCCTATCAGAAGCAGATAACGTCTATACTTTACTTCTGACCGGTGGATAGTATGCAATTATTGATGACGTATGCACACAAATTATCGCTAGACGTAAGCGTACCCGTATAAGTTAAAATCTTAACCTCCCTATTATATATTTATCAGGTCTTCTCAAACATATACTGAAGGGATTTAAAACTTCTACCCTTTAATTTTGAATATCTCAAAAATAAATGCACCTACGTCCACCGAAATTTCACAACATGTATATTCTTTTATACCTGACTATGTACATATCCCAAATTTGAAATCGTTCAACCAAATCAGCCTGGAATAAGCACGTGATCCTGGTGTTCTTAGTACAGTTTATATACAGAGAAATCACTTTATGTATACAGTTTTCGGTGGGAAAATTCTCTAACATTTAAAAGTTTGAAGTCGGACCATGGCTATATTTGACATTTTGCGTCTAAATAGCGCAAACAGACTGGTGCAGAGTTTTGGGTTAAAAGATCGTCAGAAAAGCATCTAGCAACGACTAAAAGCCAAAGGTCATGACCTTAACTTCCGCCGACGCCGTCTTCGTAATAGGTTTGGTCGACAGCACGACTGCATTGATATTTGCAAGATGGATGACGTAACAAGATTAAAACAGTAGGAAATCGTCAGAAAGAGTATTGAATAAGATAACAGCGTTATCGCCTTATGCGCTTCAGATGTGTTACGCTCTTTTACCACTTCATTTAAGCAAAAAAATATGAATAAACTGCGTACTCTTTAAATTTGATATGTTTAAGCATTTTTGGATAAAATGGTTAACACTTTCAGGAGTCAAAGGCTCATCAATCAGCAATAAAAACAGGAAGTTTTTAAATCCTCTCAATTTTTAAATCTTTCGTTTCTTCTCTGCATTAAATAAATATCACTTACAACAATATGTTGCTGGGTGGATTTTTTTTATTAGATCGGTTCAATCTCAGAACAATTCAGTCAAAAACTTTATCTGACGTAAGTAAAGCCGTTTGTGCTACTGTAAACGAATGAGAGATTAATTTCCCATGCATGGATGCACCACAAAAACAGAAATTGAAATATCAGTGTAAACAATATTTTATTCAAAATACAGTATAAATATCCAATATACATATAAATATTTATATATAACAATCTTTTCATGTTAAGGACACAGAAGATATAGGGATGTGAAAGAGTTACAGAAGTAAGTCATTGATTTATATGAAATCTGTCTCCAAAACCTTACATACACTCATTTTTAGCTCTAGTAGAGTTTAAAATGTCAGTCAGCAATGCACAATAATGAGGCTTATGAAAAAAAAAAAAAAAAAAAAAAAAAACTGCTGCAGTAAACAGTGTCAAATTTAGTCTGGGAAACAGTTTGATATAGCTTAAATTCATATAAAGGAAATACAAAGAGCACACACACACTCACAAAACAACGAAAAAATAAAATAACTTAAAAACTGAAAAAAGTAAAAATAAAAGTAAACAACACACACACACACACACACACACACACACACACACACACACACACACACATTTGTGAAAAAAAACTAGAAAATGTGTTTATGAAACACTATGCCCCCAACCATATGCTTGTCTCTAGAGAAGTTTCATCCAATAATGCTTGTACCTTTGTACCATAGGCTTACAATGCACTAAGTCGAAAAACGGGCTTAACTCAGTCAAATATCTAAGAATTGTTTTCGAAAGTTAATCAGGTCATCTACACCTTGGGCAATATCAACCTGCAAAAATCATGATCCTAGCATCAGGGGTTCTCCAGAATTTGGCCACAAGCTTCCATAGGCAAATAATGCATTAAGTTAAAAAAGGGGCATAACTCAATCCAAAATTTACAAATTATTTTCAAAACTTAATCAGGTCATCTACACCACAGGCAGTATCTTCCTGCATAAAATCATGCTCCTAGCATCAGGTGTTCTTGAGATATTTTGTTCACAAGGTTCCATAGGCTTACAATGCACTAAGTCGAAAAAGGGGCATAATTCAATAAAAAATTCATGATTTCTTTTCAAAAGTTAATCAGGTCATCTACACCACAGGCAGTATCTTCCTGGAAAAAAATCATGTTCCTAACATCAGGGGTTCTTGAGATATTTTGTTCACCAGGTTCCATAGGCTTACAATGCACTAAGTTGAAAAAGGGGCATAACTTTGTCAAAAATTCACGAATTTGTTTCAAAAGTTCATGTGTATAAAGTTTCAAGTTCCTAGCTCTTATTGTTCTTGACTATATGTAAGGGTACCTTTGTACCATAGGCTTCAATGCACTAAGTCGAAAAAGGGGAATAACTTGATAAAAAATTCACGATTTTTTTTCAAAAGTTAATCAGGTCATCTACACCGCAGGTAGTATCTTCATGCAAAAAATCATGCTCCTAGCTTCAGGGGTTCTTAAGATATTTTGTTCACAAGGTTCCATAGGCTTACAATGCACTAAGTCGAAAAAGGGGCATAACTCGGTCAAAAATTCACGAATTTGTTTCAAAAGTTATTCAGGTCATCTACACCTTGGCCATTCTCATCTTGCAAAGCCTCATGATCCTAGCATCAGGGGTTCTTGAGATATTTTGTTCACAAGGTTCCACAGGCTAAGTCGAAAAAGGGGCATAACTATGGAAATACATTGCCAGTGGAAAAATATAAAAATACGGGTCTGCTTATTTTCCATACTGATCATGTGTATAAAGTTTCAAGTTCCTAGCTCTTATTGTTCTGGACTATATGAAAGGGTACCTTTGTACCATAGGCCTCAATGCACTAAGTCGAAAAAGGGGAATAACTTGATAAAAAATTCACGAATTTGTTTCAAAAGTTCATGTGTATAAAGTTTCAAGTTCCTAGCTCTTATTGTTCTTGACTATATGTAAGGGTACCTTTGTACCATAGGCCTCAATGCACTAAGTCAAAAAAGGGGAATAACTTGATCAAAAATTCACGAATTTTTTCAAAAGTTAATCAGGTCATCTACACCACAGGCAGTATCTTCCTGCAAAAAATCATGCTCCTAGCTTCAGGGGTTCTCAAGATATTTTGTTCACAAGGTTCCATAGGCTTACAATGCACTAAGTAGAAAACGGAGCATAACTCGGTCAAAAATTCACGAATTTGTTTCAAAAGTTAATCAGGTCATCTACACCTTGGGCATTCTCATCTTGCAAAGCCTCATGATCCTAGCATCAGGGGTTCTTGAGATATTTTGTTCACAAGGTTCCACAGGCTAAGTCGAAAAAGGGGCATAACTCTGGAAATTCATTGCCGGCGGAAAAATAAAAAAATACGGGTCTGCTTATTTTCCATACTGATCATGTGTATAAAGTTTCAAGTTCCTAGCTCTTATTGTTCTTGACTATATGTAAGGGTACCTTTGTACCATAGGCCTCAATGCACTAAGTCAAAAATGGGGAATAATTTGATAAAAAATTCACGAATTTTTTTCAAAAGTTAATCAGGTCATCTACACCACAGGCAGTATCTTCTTGCAAAAAATCATGCTCCTAGCTTCAGGGGTTCTTGAGATATTTTGTTCACAAGGTTCCATAGGCTTACAATGCACTAAGTCGAAAAAGGGGCATAACTCGGTCAAAAATTCACGAATTTGTTTCAAAAGTTAATCAGGTCATCTACACCTTGGGCATTCTCATCTTGCAAATCCTCATGATCCTAGCAACAGGGGTTCTTGAGATATTTTGTTCACAAGGTTCCACAGGCTAAGTCGAAAAAGGGGCATAACTCTGGAAATACATTGCCAGCGGAAAAATAAAAAAATACTGGTCTGCTTATTTTCCATACTGATCATGTGTATAAAGTTTCAAGTTCCTAGCTCTTATTGTTCTTGACTATATGTAAGGGTACCTTTGTACCATAGGCCTCAATGCACTAAGTCAAAAATGGGGAATAACTCGATCAAAAATTCACGAATTTTTTTCAAAAGTTAATCAGGTCATCTACACCACAGGCAGTATCTTCCTGCAAAAAATCATGCTCCTAGCTTCAGGGGTTCTTGAGATATTTTGTTCACAAGGTTCCATAGGCTTACAATGCACTAAGTCGAAAAAGGGGCATAACGTGGTCAAAAATTCACGAATTTGTTTCAAAAGTTAATCAGGTCATCTACACCTTGGGTATTCTCATGTTGCAAAGCCTCATGATCCTAGCATCAGGGGTTCTTGGGATATTTTGTTCACAAGGTTCCACAGGCTAAGTCGAAAAAGGGGCATAACTCTGGAAATACATTGCCGGCGGAAAAATAAAAAAATACGGGTCTGCTTATTTTCCATACTGATCATGTGTATAAAGTTTCAAGTTCCTAGCTCTTATTGTTCTGGACTATATGAAAGGGTACCTTTGTACCATAGGCCTCAATGCACTAAGTCGAAAAAGGGGAATAACTTGATAAAAAATTCACGAATTTTTTTCAAAAGTTAATCAGGTCATCTACACCACAGGCAGTATCTTCCTGCAAAAAATCATGCTCCTAGCTTCAGGGGTTCTCGAGATATTTTGTTCACAAGGTTCCATAGGCTTACAATGCACTTAGTCGAAAAAGGGGCATAACTTGGTCAAAAATTCACGAATTTGTTTCAAAAGTTAATCAGGTCATCTACACCTTGGGCATTCTCATCCTGCAAAACCTCATGATCCTAGCATCAGGGGTTCTTGAGATATTTTGTTCACAAGGTTCCACAGGCTAAGTCGAAAAAGGGGCATAACTCTTGAAATATGTGACCCGCGGAAAAAAGAAAAAACACATGTTCGCTTATTTTTCATACTGATCATGTGTATAAAGTTTCAAGCTCCTAGCTCTTACGGTTTTTGAGTTATAGATAGAGGACAGACGGACAGACAGACAGACGGACAGACGGACAGGCCCAAACCAATATGCCCCCACAATTTCTCCAAAATTGGGAGCATAAAAAACTGATATAAAAACAGGGTGAAATACGAAGAGAGTCAAGGTATCAGATAATTCCATAGCCATCTCTACTACACAAGTACATGTACTTTTAACACCTTTAGAACATATATTTGTATATTAAACAATATTTTATTTATAACTTTATACATTAAAGGCCCCATTGCTCTATCAGGATGAAAAAAATTATCATGAGGTATCGCTGCAAGCTTCTCACAATAGTTTCATCATTGTAAATGACCGTGATTAGCCAGTTTTAAACAAATAAAACATCCTTGAGTTTAAAATAAAAAGGGTTTGAAAACTGATTTGGGTCATTTTAGTTGGCAACTAAAATGACCTACTTTCGATTTCATTAAGTTAAATAAAATGGTAAAACTACAAGGTACAGATGTGGAGCCACAATCACTATCCCGCCTATATCTATATAGCATTGCTAAACAGGAAACCAGACCAGGAAATTCTATTTTGTGGAGCGATTTCTTATTTTAAAAAAAAACTTGTTTTCTATACTTTTTCCGGTTACATGGCTGAATATATGCACATCAACCCTCATTTTATTGGCAAACGTGAAGGTTGAACTGCTGTTTACAATGATTTGAAAATGCACGATTTTATCACTGATAGGACTATGGAGACTTTAAGGAATAATGATTATACTCAATAATAGCAATAAGACTAGGTTTTATTTCAGGTTCGATTAAAAGAAATGATGGGTTTGCAATTTTATACTGTTTGTGTTAGTAAGACGCTCCATTTTTGTTTATAGTAATGAACAATATTGATGTGGAGAAGTTTTCCAAAAATCATTTAGGCCATTTATGCTGTCGAAATATGTTTTACATGTAAATGTAGTATGGAGAAGTAAATTTATTTATCTCACATCATGCAATTTCAAATCGTTTGAATTTTATCAAAAGTCTATTGTCCAGTTAAGAATATTTTGTCCGAGTTTAATTTCAGAAATTTGTTCCTATGAAAGAGGACGAGTAGTCTGTCAACTTGGAGTAATTTTAGAAATTAGGTGGGGGGGGGGGGGGGGGGTTGTCTTAAAACTTGTAAAATTCTTACAGTTTAAAGGAAAATGATAAGTATCCTCCACTGCTCGACAGACACATAACGGACTGTCTACTATATTTTTATGCCCCCGCCACGAAGTGGGGAGGGGCATATAGTTTTGCCCTTGTCCGTCCGTGCATACGTCCGTCACACTTTGTAGTACTGTTCTTGTCTCCGCAACTCCTCCTACAGTATTCGATGCAGGGAGTTGAAACTTGCAACACAGTTCAGACATGCATTGTACATGTGCATAAAGGAAACATAACTTTGATTCAGGTCTTTATTGCAGAATTATGTCCCCTTGAATAATATACATATTATGACCATATTTCACATTTGAGTACTGTTCTTGTCTCCGCAACTCCTCCTACAGTATTTGATATAGGGAGTTGAAACTTGCAACACAGTTCAGACATGCATTGAACATGTGCATAAAGGAAACAGAACTTTGATCAAGGTCATTATGACAGAATTACATCCCCTTGAATGACATGCATATTTTGACCATATTTCACACTTTGTAGTACTGTTCTTGTCTCTGCAACTCCTCCAATAATATTTGATGTAGGGATTTGAAACTTGCAACACAGTTCAGACATGCATTGAACATGTGCATAAAGGAAACAGAACTTTCAGTCAGGTCTTTATTGCAGAATTATGTCCCCTTGAATTACATACATATTTTGACCATATTTCCATAGCTTAAATACAATCTCACCTTTTATCGTCGCTCTAGCCGCCTCATTTATTAACCGATTTTGGTATTACATCACAGCTTTATTGGGGATGACAGTACCTCGAACATCTTTGCGTTTCAGTTTAGTAGGATGAAGGTCAAGGTCACAGTTGCTATTTTCAGAAAAACTAGAGCATTGCTCCAGCGATTTCATTTATAGATCGATTTTGATGTAACTTCACATAAATGTTAAGTATAACAATATCTTGAATAAATTGCCGCTTCAGCACGCCAGGTCCAAGGTCAAGGTCACAGTTGCTATTTTTAAGAAAAACTCATTCATCCCTCTAGCACCTTTATTTATTGACAGATTTTGATGTAACTTCACACAAATATGTTTTAACACATAACTCATCTAGTGAGGCATATGGCGGGGGCATTCATCACCTTTAGTGATTGTCTAGTTTTAGAAGAGTTGTTGATTAAGGGAGCTGTCGTGCGCTTGAGCGTGACTGGTAAATTCGAACAAAATGAAATTCGGGAATTTTCATATTATCGAAATATAACTCATTCTTAAAGGTAGCTATGCTTAGTAGATTACGTATTTTTTTCTGGAAGTTCGTTTCAGTTCCTTATGACAGAAGGTAAGACAGAATAATAGTTAAGTAGGATATTGTGTGAACTGTAAGTAGGTTTGCAGAATTCCGTAGCTGATAGTTAGTAGTATTCCCAATAGGTGGCGATAATAAAAAGAGAAGTAATCGGGAGCTTTATCATGCTGCATATTGTAAAACAAAAAGAGTTAATATCTATTCCTTCGATTCAAAAGTGTCACAAACAAGTCGCACTTGCAGGAGAATTTATGGAAATTAATATACCAGTAGTTGCTCCTGCTACAATACGTGCTGCTCGTTTCGATTTTTTCAAGTTCATTTACTTCCTCCTGAGGAAAATTATTCAATAAAACATTAGCATATTCTAAAAGTGGACGAATGAAGGTCAAGTAAATTATTTGAAGACATTTCCTATCAAGTAAAAGTTTTAAAATTCCTCATTGCCTGTATGCGAGCCCATGTTTTACATTCTTTATGTTCAAAATGTTCATGCAACCGCCCGACTAGAATTGGCCTCATTAAACACTAAGATAGTTTGTTTGTCACCTTTCCTTGAGAATATGACAGAGTCTGACTCTGAGGGGTTAGATATAACGACCCACATGGTGGCACAATGATGCATTTTTAACAGTTCGGAATTTAAGTTATTGACAGCTTGTTCTGAAAGTCAACTGCAATATAAAGAGTAGTATCATCGGGAAAAAGTCTAATTTACGAGCAAATAGTTTTAACGAGCGAATAGTTTCAACGGTATCGTTCATAGACAGGAAAAAAGATAGGACTAATATCGAACCTTGGGGGACACCAGCTTCAACTAATGACCAGTTAGAACTAACAACAGGAAAAACTAATTTTTGCTTTCTGTTACATAGATAATCCGTATATATCACTAAAGAAGAGACCATCTACATGTAACGCCAACAGAATATAATTTGACGAGAAGACCCACGGGCCAAATCCTGTAGAAGGCCTTTTTTTATATATCACAAAATATGCAGGGACTTCAATGCCCCCGTCCAGCTTTTAGCTATAGATATTATAAATGCCAACCAGCTGATTTACAGTATCTTCTGGAATCCTGGAATCATAAGTTTTGAATAATTGAACAGTAAGTTCCTTTGGAAGCATGGAATACACCAAAGAAACGAAAATAGCAGATATGTTTAAATGAGTCTGTTCATGACCAGTAATGAAATTGGCAACACCGGCCACAACCCCTAACACTTGCTTAAGCAGAACTCTATGTCAGCATGACTCTGCCAGACTGTAGAGCAATTATTACATAATGATCATGTAAGAAATTATAAACATAATGTATTTACACTATTCTAAAGAACATTACTTATAGTAGGCCTATTAATAAGGGATCTGAGGGACCTCCAGCCGGATTCGAACCCAGGACGGCTAGGCGCTTGATCAGTAGGCCGGTGCTCTACCCACCTAAGCTGCCGGCCGGGGCTCCACGACTTGCAACAGATCCCTTGCGGAAAGGCCCAGCTACCAAACTGTCGAAAACATGTATACTTTTTACGACAATCATACAAAAATATATATGCTGATTCTCCTTATTGAAACGACTCTGCAAGGCAGTTCTAACATGGGCCAATGAGGGATCACAATTTTTGTTTCTATGGAAGAATACGACAAACCATCAACTCTGTCACTCTATAACTGTAATAATCCGGAGGTCAAACGCTCGAGTCTGGCCCAATTCGTAATTCTTTCATAAGCGATGGTGTACTTCATTTTAATGATCACTTCCTCCGGTTTCCCAACCCGGGCTCGAATACTGCTGGAGTTTGCACACAGCCTTTCATCATGATATGACTGAAATATTGTTGAATAGAACAAAAAATCGCGTCATCCATCCATCCATCCAGCCATCCCGTTTCCAAGTATGTTGGGTCAGAGGTCTTATTATAAATCAGAGATCTTACTTAACAAATACATTACACATGACTAGAAATCACAAAGCTCCAGATAAGTTTGAAGGATAATTCAGGGACAATTTTTCTTATTTCTAAACAAAAACATGTTGTGACCCCCCCTCCCCCCCCCACACACACACACATTAGAACTTTCTTGTCAAGGCGGTTCTAATGAGGGGAAACAACCTAGGTTTTCATGGAAAATCATCGACTATTATCCTTAAATTATCCCTGTAAGCTCGTCTTATATAACCTTAAATGAGAGTCTACACAATTACCAGGAAAAGTCATTTAAACCATTTTACCTGATAATATGTTACATCTGATCTGCGACTCCATACTCTTTACATTGTACTGCAGTGTGTAAGTCGGATATCGACCTTGTCCTCGATGTTTATCAAGTGAAAAGACCTGCACGTGCGTATCGAAACACCTCCCGCGCTCCGCGCAGTCGGTGTCTCGATACACACGTGCAGGTCTTTCCACTAGATTGACACCTCGGACAATGTCGGTATCCTATACCTACACAGGGATTCAAACCGAAAGATGACGTCTGGCGGGGAGGGAGTGTGGAAGTATGAAGAATTGTTTACAGTTTTCGTATTTCCGACCGTCCGTTCGTCAGTCTGTGAGTGTATCTTCCCGTCAGCCTGTCGGTTTGTATTAACGTTGTGCGTTTAACTTGTATTCTTTAATTTGGTATCTCCAAGCCTTCAAAGGAACCTTTCTGCATATTAAATACATCCAAATGCTGCCCTTGACATAACGTCAAGGTCGCAGACTTGGACATTTCAGTGAAAGATTTGTGTTAATTTCATATTCTTTACTCACACTTTGAAAATCCTTTGATTATAAGGGTTACGTCTTAGTTCATAGAAACTCGTTGACTTTATCTGAATGCTGCTGCTGAACTAGGGCCAAGTGCATGGACTTAAACGTGGGCGTCAAAGTTTTGTATTGTTTTTGTAGATTCTTATATCCAATAGAACCTTTTGATATGTTATGGGTTCATACTGACTAGCTGACATTATTTGACTTAAAGGTTAATACTTGGACTTTCGAATGCATTTTTATGCGGTACTGTCGGAAAGCACTTATAACATGGAAATTAATAAGTTTCACAATTAATAAGTTTTAGATTCCCAACTCTGCTTCGCACACCGGTCTGCGCTATGTTTGATTCGCGCCAAAAAAATGACAACGCGGCTGACGTCATGCTGTATTGCATTTTGGTACAGTGTGCCCATCCGCCATGCCGGAACCTCCACGAATGGTCACGACTACAGAAACATTGATCTTTGGAGAATGATAAGGGCTATGCATTTATGCACATTTGACAAAATTATTTTAGTCCTGGAGTTCCAACACGTTGTTTGAGCAAAGAAAATAAACAAGAGAAAAATGACGATTTTTAACATTTTAACATTATCCGGCGGTTTCTCGGCAGCAACAGATTCACCGAAATAAAAGTGAAAATGCTTTGTAGAAAAAGAGAAAACATTTGTTTACGACATTGGTATCGATAGTCCAGGTCCCAATCTAAAACATTTGAATGATAGTTTTGTATAAGGTTTGTTTATTTTCTTATATTATCGGCATCCTTACATGGAACCTTTTGATATGTGACTAGGTTAACATCTAGGTTTAACAATAGATCGCCATGATAGAGATGCTGCTTCTGACCTAAGGTTACGTTCACAAAAATCAGCTGATGAAATACCCTTATTCATTTTGCCCGTAGATAACAAACGAGCCTGTCTGTGATAATGTGATTCCAAATTCTAAGGATACATTTTATCTATGTCCTAATTTACGTCAAAACTGAAGGGTCTATAATCCTAAATTTTACTGACCAACTTTCCTATAACAAGTGGCCTGTTATTTTTTGACTTTGTGTATTATGAAAAATCGTCTACTGAGTTTCAAAGCAAGTTTACTACAGTTGATCTGATTGGATGAAGCATCAGCATGCAGAATGAGTCAGCTTTAATTACAAGCTTAGACTAATAGCGAATAGTTTAATAGTAGTTTATTCTTAGCAGATGTCATTCTTTATGACTTCTGCAGTTGCAGAGTAACCTACGGCCAAGGTCTCAGACTTTGGAATTTGCATTATCTTTATGATATAAGGATGTTTAAGGACGTTTTTTTGAATAGATTGTATTCATGTTTCTATATGAAACGAATAGTTTGACAGGTGATAGTCTACTGTTGAGCTTGAAAAAAGTTCTGCACTGTGGCGGTGACATTGTTTGGGAATATGCATGAACCTGCTCACTTGCTCTATTCTGTTCTGTTTGACATGAATCTTGTAACAGCTGGATATATGGGAGTATCGTCTATAAAAAATACCCAGTTCTTTTGCATGCGATAGAAAAAGAAATAATGCACAAGATGACTGAGTATCAGAAGCTTCTGTAAAAACTTTCTACAACGTTTCATGAAACTTTTGCGTCAGGCATTTCGCCGCTGTGTGTGGGCTCTAATGCCAATAAAATCACACAGACGTTGCCACCCGGGAACCTTACTTTGCGGTCATGCCTGTCCGACTTCTCCCGGGTCAAAAAATAAAATGTAAAATTTATATTCATCCTGTTAACTTACCGTGCTTTTATGGATTGACTATAGATTGGGAGTGTATTGCAGTCAGTTCGTCTGTCGTCCCTGATTTCCGACAGTCCAAATCTGTTTATCAATGTTGAGTGGATACATGTCTGGTCGTGTTTGCCGAAGGCTGATGTTCTGTCGGATCTAGGTAACGTGGTTTTGAGTTTTTCAGGCGTTCTTTTCTCGCCTTTAAAGTGAATGGGTGCAAATCAGTTTTTCCCGCCAGTTTTTCCCTGAGGGAGACAACTTTTGTGACTACCTGCTTGCGTCCCTGGACACATCACTTCTAAAATCGGATTTACAGGTAAGGTAGAAAGATACTGAATAGATATATTTGCGGCGCATTCAAACCATTATACAAGCTAAACAACGAAATGGTTATAAATCATTTGGCTAAGGAAAAAAGTCACCATTTAGGTTTCCTTTAAAAAAATGGTAAATAAAATTGCATTTGTATATATATATATTTTATACATTTTCCCTTTAAATTCATATCTTTAGCACATGAATGCACTTTCATTTCTGCAAATCATGTAATCTGTAACAAGAATATTTGAAACAAACCGGTAAAACAAAGTAGTCATCTTGATAATAAGTATTATTTTGCATCTTTTAAACTGGAATAAATTTCATGGAAAACTTCGTGAAAATTTTATGTAAATACATGTACGACAATAAAAAAAGAAAGAAGAAAAGTGAAAAAAAAACAACAAAAAAAAACCCCAAAAAACATTTCACCATCTCGTTTCCTAGCAAAACAATATAAAAGTTCAAAAATATCCCAAAAACAGATAACCCCAGTTATGCACCTGCTTCAAATACAGCCGGTCCGTGCCCTACTACTCATTCCCCTGTTATTCCGGTTCTACCATGGAGTAAAGCCTACAAAAATGCGCAGATGGAATGTCATCTGTGTTGACCTTGCTCCGACTGTTCCTAAGGAGCAGTCTGATCTCTGTTTCCACTGTTTGTACAGACCTCTCTGCCCGAAAACATAGACATTGTTATTAGTTAATGTTATAACGGTGTATACGCCACAGTTGACCAAGTTCATCATGAACGATAACTCTGTTTTGTTTGAATAAAAGAAAAAAAAAAACAGCGTTATTCAGTATCTTACTACCTTAAAGGAAACAATTGCGTATATTGTCTTTCGCTTCAGTCCGCATTTCGTTTCCTTGTACCTGCTTTACCGATTGAACCATTTCTCGCTGGGTTTTATTCTTTCAAAATACCCGCAAATATCAATCACATATCAGTAATTTCCAACCTTTGAAGGTATAATATGCTTACGAAAGAAACGCTTTTACTCTATCTTTGACCAGTTTCCTACACATGGGACACTTTCTCAGTGCAGGAGCGCATATCTGACATGAAACCATGTGCCCGCAGGGTATCAGTACCATGTTGGCTTCTTTGTCCAGACATATTTTGCAAAGCAGCTGATCTTTCAACCTCCTGTTTTCTTCACGGAGACAATCTAAAGAGAAAAAAGTAAAATCCTAATTAATTCTCCATTTGAAATACATGTACTGAATTTCTTCGATTAATACGAAGGTCTTTCCCTTTCGAAACCATCCCAAAGACCAAGATCCCTCTTTTAAGACGGATCTACGTTTTTAAGAAGAAAAAGATCATCTTATAGCAGAATTTTAAAAGACTGATTTAGATATTGGGTCTTTTTAGAGAGGGAAAAACCCGTCATATAGTGATACTCTGTTAATCGTTATATATATTAACATTTGCTCATAGTATTGTATTATCAAGTTTTTGCTGTCTTACAATCAGAGTGTATTTCAATACATTTAGCAGAAAGTCCGAGCAATTACTTTTTCCAACTCCTTTTCAAATTGTAAGGGAGAACAGACGAAAATCAGATGCTGAACACATATGGAGAATGAGTAATTATATCATGGAATGGAGACTCAGGCTCATTGTTCTTATACTTACCTTTTTATCCCTTTTTCTTATTTTTCTTGTTTTGCATGTAACATTAAAATTTTCACAATGAAGTGTTACTTAAGCAGTGCAGAGGGGCTTTTATTAGATTTTCTTACTGTACTGGTTAGTCTGGATTTTAGAAAGGCGCAAAGGTCCAGTGGTTATGCTCTAGACGGTCGCGAATTCAAATCCGAGTACGGATAGCCAGCGACTGGAAAATTCTCTTCTAAACCCATCAAGGGAAGGATAAGGCAGCGAAAGGAGAGAAATGGGCTCCATATGCTGTTCCCAAGATACAGTAGGCCTCTGACCCCCTCGCCCTCCCCCACCCGTCCTTACGGCCACTAAATTACTGGACACCTTTACCTTTTCATTAGTGTTGTGAAATTATCCCAATCTTAGCTCAGTTATTGCTTTCTTGATAATTAGAAACATTAATTCCAAAAAGAAAATATCTTAAGTTACAGACCTTGAACCTTTAATATCGTTTAGTTGTCATGTGGGCCAGAGAATGAATATCATTGGTAATAATAACCGTCCTTGCAGTATTCCGTTTTCTGTCTATCATTTGTTTGAACATTGAAAAAAAGATCAACATGATAATTTGAATTGAACTCATACAGTTTATTGGTGAAACCCAAAAAATCAAGTTTGAAAAGATAATTATTTCGGATTTATGTAGCCTAATGATGATTATATACAGGCCTAGTTTGCGAAGACAGACGCTGACGTAATCTACGTCCGTAGCGATTCTTTGCGTAATTGCTGACAAGGAATTTGATTGATTGGTATATTGATTGATTGACTGTATTTGGTTAACGGCCCTTTGAAATAGTAGTTCAGTCTTTATATAAAGCCGTCTCCCAGCGAGAAGGAGAAAACAGAAGTATTTCTCCCCACAACAATAACAACAAAAACAACAGCAAAAAGAAAAAAAACAATGTTACAACAGAAGAGCCCTTACTCCGCAACTTCTGCAAACACAGCAGGACCTTGCTTTATACTAAGTTTATATCGGCATATTCATACAATCTTTGCTTCACCTTTCCATTCCCTTGTTTTAAAATTGAATCCAAACCATATAAGAGTATAAGAGAGACGCTGTGGTCGAGCAGTAAAAGGCGCTCGTCCCCAACGGGCTAACCAAAGACTGGACAATACTCTGTCAACCCAGCAGTAAATCAAAACATTTTTCGTATCAGGAAGGTTAAAGGCAGCAAAAGGAGGCGGTTGGACTCCGTCTTTCATATACTGTTTCCAAGATACGGTGGGCCTAACACCCAAAAGAGCATTCGAGAAATATTAACCCTTGAATGTCGACTGCTAAGACGTCGCGCACGATGTTCGTCGTAAAGCGTTACACTCAAATGACGTCGTGGTGATTAGCAATAATTAAGAGCGCAAATTTTTATTTTGACATACGCGTTATTTGACCAATGAAATCTTGTGATATGTGGAACAATACTGAAATTATACGCGGCTGCGCCGCGAAAAAGTTACGTAAAAATCAGTATTTAACTACTAACCCCAATGCTAAAGAACCGGAATAAACACTGGAACAATGTCGAACTGGGTTAATGATATCCTCGAGAAAATTGTTCACCAGCAGCGACCAGTGACCATTCAATGAGTGGAGAAGTGAGCGGCGTATTGTAACGTTCTTGAATATAGCCGTAAGACATTATACAATTCTCGATTAATGAGCTCTATTGGACATGATGCACTGTCAACCAGAGAATACCAAAACTGACCGACGCGATTACGAAAGTCAATTTTGGTATTCTCTGCTTGACATCACATCACGTCTAATGACTCAATAATCAACAATTGTTTTATCATATGATCCAACAAACTTTCGCTTTGCCTATCTCGGTACATGTAATAAAATTTCGACGTAAGTCATTACGGTATATCAATTTGCCTCTCTTAACGTAACCGCCTCTCTGCTAATTTATATGACGTCAGTAACGTCTGCATAAAGTTTGACGTCATGAAAGTTTGGCGTAAAAAATCTCTAGTTCTCGGATCCACAGACCGATAAATGACAGCACCAAATATTGCGGACCTACGTTTGCAAATAATCCATGAAATCTGATTTTAGAAAGTAATGTCGCGTCGCAGAAAACCTCAAGCCAGTAGACATCAAGTTTGTCAAGAGGTATTAATCACGTTCTGCACCAATGGAAATCAGTTTTCTCACAAATCACATAATATAACAAATTTGAAGTGTTGCAAGTTTAACTACATCCAAAAAGTGACAACTGATCTAAAGCGAAGATCTAACAGAATATCATATTTTTTAAGAGTTCACATACCGTGAAGACAGCTGATAAGTGGCATTGTGCTGATCTATTTTGAATCAACATTGTAGTTAGACTGGCGATTAAAAATAATCAAAATTTTATCTTTTCTTATATCTGAAGATGATCAAATGGGATAAATTCTGAGCTTAAGCAAAACAAAACGGATACTCTGCCTCAAATTATATCGCTCATAGATACATGTAAGTCACTGTAAAAAATTGTAGATTTTACGGTAAAATACCTGGAAGCTGGCTGCCAGTTAATTTACCGTTATTTTTACGGGCGTTTGCCTGTAGAACAGTTTTAGAAATCACGATTTGGAAGTGTTTTGTTAATTGCCAGCACTCAAAAATACCTTTATAGAATAGAAGGGCTTTATGACCAAAACAACATCTGTTCTATTCTATCCTACTCTACTTGATGATTCCTGCATTTTTTACGGGCGACCATAAAAATAACGGGAAATGGACTGGCAGCTGGTTGCCAGATATTCTACCGTAAAAACTACGGATTTTTTTACAGTGTATGTAAAATAACCTCTACGCGCTTAGGCCCGGTAGCCAGATGGCAATAGCTAACAAGTTTCAATTCACAATATTTTGATAGGGCTTTGTAAAGACAGTGCATTCAACCTTAGGGGATGGGACTATTATCAAATCTATGTCTACATGAAATGGAAAATGACTGTGCCCTAGAAATTATGTATCACACACTCTGTTTTGAAAATCAATATGGGCACCAAAATAGATCTGATACAGCCTGGTTTCATATAATGTTTCAATCTATTTACCAATTTAAAGACAGCACATGCACTTTTCAAATAGTGCACTATTTTTTCAAAATTTGTTACATATCTCAGACAGATGACAAACATAAGTATGTGCTTCAGATTAACCTTCTCAGAAAAAGAAATGAGAAACTTTGCAACCGAAGCCAATGGAAATCAGAAACTGCAGTCACAAGACAGATTTTTGGTTTTTGTTTTGAAGAGTTTCCCAATTAAAGCGCCAGCTCAGCTAAAAATAAAGTTTAGCAGTCTTGGTAGGCGTCACGTTATTCCTAGACGGTTTTCAGTCATTTCACGTGCAGGCAAATCTGAGATTTTGCTCTTTATAAATACCGTAAGGTACTTTCTCTCGTGGCGTGGTTCATATGCATACATTTGAGTCGCGACGCGACAAAACCAACAATGTGGTTGTGCGCCCAGCGCAGACTCAGATCAGCCTGGGCATCCGCCCAGTCTGATCAGAGCCTTCGATGTCCACATGGGGGTAGCTTAGACCCTTAGCTACCCTTTGAGCACTGAACGAAGAGTCTGATCAAACTGGACGGATGCCCAGGCTGATCTGAGTCAGCGCTGGGCGCACAACCACATTGTTGGTTTTGTCGTGTCGCCGCTCATTTCATGTTACATGCCACCTACAAGCGCGCTGTTTTAAGACTTGTTTTATTAAGTAAGAGATTTATGGCATCAAGTTTGATAAAGTTTTATTGATTAAAAGTTAAACACCATAAATGAAATTTATGTCGTGATATCAGCCAGAATGAAGAAAAAATATATATGATAATAACAATCTCTATTGTTTGTGGATAAAAATAAGATTTTCATAAAAGTGCAATTTAACAATACACATTAACTGGGGTGCACTATTTTTGCAGAGTTTTACTAAATTCCACGATAATACTTACCAATCGATATACCAGCGTCATAACTCGTAATTGAAGCTTTAGCAGCACACTTTGGCGAGAGTCTGTCAAGAAAGTTATTTCCAGAGCAAGTATTTGTGGGCGGCGCAGCGGTTGTTGTGGCAGCTTTTGATGCTGCTCCTGTGATGTCTGTTTGTAGCTTAACATCTGATTGATTTATAACATCTGACGTGGCGGCTGATCTGGTTTGCTGTGACGTTTGTATTGACAATACCATTTCCAGAAGTTGCTCACAAGTAACAGGCTCTCCTATAAAAGTGTTAGGCGCTTTTTAAACAAATTATGTTGAACTTTGAGGTAACTGTTGCATTTTGCTGCAGTTTTGTCTCTAAAGATTATTTTCGTATATTCTAAAAGCAAAAATCTGTACTTTTGATAATGACTCTCATGTAATCATATGTTGTTTGAATGCAAGAGTTAAGACCTTTTGTATGAAAAACATAGAGTGTTCATAATAAAGCATGAAATTTGCATCAAAAAGGCAACAAATGGTCACAGTTAAGACAGGCAAACAGACAGACAAAACTTTTTTCTCTCAAAATATGATGACATATGAGGAACATCATACTACTACAATCTATAAGAATATAGTCCAGGCAAACTGGTGATTTTTCCCTAAACCCAAAACAAATTGCAACAAAAGCTTTTTTTGCATTTTTGTAGAGAACTAACATTCACACATGACATATCAAAAGTAGGATAAAATCGGATAATGCAAAATATATTTTTTCTGCATTTTTACGATCGCCTATTTATGTGTTAAATATACCAATTATCTGTATTGTTTAATATGACATAACATTATTGCTGTAAGTTTTATTTCTAAGAACCTATTCTGCCTCTGCAAGAATTGAATCTAGAAGCTTAAGATTGAATTCGGAACATTTTCTTGTTGACTGTAAAGCCATCTAGGTCTAAATATGTTACAAATTACCCCACCCACTTTATTGTCGCACCTGCTATAGCAAGGTGCGATATAGGCGTCCGGTTTTCCGTCCGTCCGTCCGTCCGTCAACCCGTTCGTCCGTCCGTCCGTTCACATTTACGTCGACCCTAAATTTTAAGTCCATTCAAATGACTTTTTCTCTAAAACCACTGCACCCATGGTTCTCAAATTTCATATGCTGCATGATCAGACTGAAGAGCTTCTGAAGAACAAAATTCAGCTTGGTCCAGAATCCAAGATGGCCGCTGTTACTAAAAATAGCAAAAACAATAAAATCATGTTTTTCTCCAGAACCACTTGGTAATTATGGCTGAAATTTTACATGGAGCATTAATGGGACCTTGGTTTTAAAAATTATCAAAATGAAAAAAATCTTTAGCGGAATTAGGTCACAGTGACCTACTTTCTATTTACAAGTCCGAGTTTGCAAAAATGCCAATATCTCAAAACAACTTGAACAGATTTAACTTAAATTTAGTCAGAATGGTCCTTAAATGGAGTTCTTTGAAATTTAAGTGAATGAAGACCATCCAAGATGGCCGCCAGCCACCGTTACTAAAAATAGAAAAATATGAAAATGACAATATCTCAAGAGTCTTTGAATGGAATTGGACTTAATGTGTATCAAAATGATCCTTGCATGAAACTTTTTCATGTTTTTTTTTTCCAAATTGACCGTCCAAGATGGCAACCATCCACCGTGACTAAAAATAGCGAAAACATGAAAACGATAATATTTCATAAACTACTGAATGGATTTCGACCAAATATGTTTCAAAATGACTTTATCAAGTTCTTAAAGTGAAGGTGCATTTAGCAGGTGCGACATAGCTTTCTGCGGAATTCTTGTTCTGCCTTAAAATCTGAAGCGAATTTTTGAAGGTCAGTAACTGAACTGCAGCAAGAAATATGTCATACTGATGACTTTGGTTAGCATAAACATGCTTCAATTTAGAATATTATCTCTGAAGGCATGAGAAGCCCGAAACAAAGGCACAAAGTTGAATACTACATACATGATAACACAAACAGCACAACATACTTATGAATAGTTTATGTAAATCTCCTTGGCAGGAAATATGTAGGGGGCCCTAAACATTGCTACATACTAAATATGCAAGCTCTGGGCCTCATGGTTTGAGGGAAGATGATTTTAAGTTTTTCCCATTAGAAGTCTATGGGAGCTAATGACCCCTGGGACGTGGCCAATTTGGACCCCAGGGGCATGGTTGGTAGGATTTATGTACGTGACAACTAAACATTCCTGAATACTTAATATGAAAGCTCTGGGCCTCATGGTATCAGAGAAGATTTTTTAGGTTCTTTAGCTATATAGCTCTATATAAACAAATGACTCCCTGGGGTGGGGCCTGTTTGGACCCCAGGGGCTTGATTGGCAGTAGTTATGTAGTGGACCACTAAACAATGCTACATACTAAATAAATATATAAGATCTAGGCCTCATGGTTTCAGAGAAGAAGATATTTTAAGTTTTCCCATTATAAGTCTAAGGGAGCCAATGATCCCCCGGCAAGGCGGGGGGGGGGGGGGGGGGCAATTTGGGCCTCAGGGGCATGGTTGGAATGATTTATGTAAGTGACCACTAAACATTGCTACATACTAGATATGTAAGCTGTGGGCCTCATGGTTTCAGAGAAAAGATTGTTGAAGGTTCACAGCTATATAGCCCTATATTATTAAATGAGCCCCTAGGGTGGGGTCAGTTTGGACCCCATGGGCATGGTTGGCAGGATTTATGCAGGGGACCACTAACTATTGCTACATACTAAATGTATAAGCTCCGAACCTCATGGTTTCAGAGAAGAAGATTATTTTACGTTTTTCTCTTCATAACACTATGGGAGCTAATAACCTCTTGGGCGTGGCCAATTAGAACCCCAGAGACATGGTTGGCAGGATTTATGGACGTGACCACTAACCATTGCTACATACTAAATATGTAAGCTGTGGGACTCATGAATTCAGAAAAGAAGATTTTTGAAGGTTCTTTACCTATATAGCCTTATATAAAACCAATGGGCCCCTAAGGTGGGGCCACTTTGGACCCCAGGGGATGAATTGGCAGAAGTGATGTACGGGACCACTAAACCTTGCTACATACTAAATATAAAAGCTCTGGGCCTCATGGTTTGCAGACAAAAATATTTTTTAAAAAGTTTTTCCCATTATAAGTCTATGGGAGCTAATGACCCAGGGGGTGGCCAATTAGGACCCCAGGGGCATGGTTGGCAAGATTCATGTATGTGACCACTAAACTTTGCTATATACTAATTATGTAAGCTGTGGAGCTCATGGTTTTAGAAGAGAAGATTTGGTTCTTTAGTTATATAGCCCTATATAAACCAATGGACCCCTAGGGTGGGGACACTTTGGACCCCAGGGGATGGATTGGCAGGAATAATGTACAAGACCACTAAACATTGCTACATGCTAAATATATAAGCTCTGGGCTTCATGGTTTCAGAGAAGAAGATTTTTTTAAAAAGTTTTTCCCATTATAAGTCTATGGGAGCTATATGTTGCCATGGCAACAAGAGTTCCAGTCTGATCTGCTTTTTGACCTTATGCTGTCAATCCTCCACCCCAACATTGCTACACATAAAATTTGATCAAGATTGGGCGGATGTTTAGGAGATATTCATGTTTAAAAGGGTGGACGGACTACGGATCAAGGCTATACTATAAGCTCACCTTGACAGGTCAGCTAAAAACTTAAAAGAAGATCCCATATTTTAACATGTAGTTTCCAAGTCCATGACCTTGACCTCAAGGTGACTGAGAGGGGCAAGGGTGTAAAACGTAAGACCATAACCTAGCATAAGTGAAAGTATCCACTGAGGCTATCTTTGGGTTAAAGAGATATGGGTGTTCAAATAACCTAAAACACCCTAAAGGTGGACATGGACGCGGATGCAGACGCGGAGGCCGACACAAGAGTGACAACAATAGCTCTTCCTGAAGGTCGTTCAGGCAAGCTAAAGCAATTACTTCTTGACAGAGGAGTGGGCGGGGGTGAGGAGGTGGCTGTTAAGCGGGAAGGAGGTGGGGGACAGGGGATATAATTTGTAATTAATTTTGAACCAGAAAAGTAAACATTTGACCATCTGTGAATGCAAAAATGGTATGGTCATCACCTAATATCCCTAAGCATGTCCAAATTGTCTGCATATTTAACCCTCTAGTGGGTTATCCTTTCAACACATGAAGTATTTAGCCGGGCCGCATAGTGCAGTCGGTAGCGCGTCTGACTCAAGAGCCAGAGGTCCTGGGTTCGATACCCGGTCCGGCTACTTACTTCTGTTTCTCCTTCTGCTGTTTCAAGAAGGACTGTTGTCAGTAACTGGCGAAAGCATGTGCACTTAGTACTGGTTAACCGCATAGGAGGTCTAAGCTGGCCCAAGAATAGTGTCGTAAGGTTAACTGACTGTCCTAACATGACCATGGCCATTTACCGTAGATGTGAAGCACTCTCAGATGTCCCGTCATTTGATAAATAGGAATTATATCAAGCTGTTTTCTTCTAATTTTCTGCCCAAATCTGTATTTATAAACATTGATTCTGTTTACTATCTTCATTACAATCCATATTGTCCATCTGAATAGAGGTTATGGTAAAAGCAAAATTTGCACTAGTGGGTGGGGTAAACCAATAGTAATAAACCATATGATCAATCGGTTATGCATAATCAGCAAATTTAACGGTAGACAAAAGCTAAAGAATGGTATATAACTGTTTTTTTTAATGACTTCTATGGATTCAACTTGTTTAAAAATAATGTTTATAAGTGGCTTTCCGACCAAAAGTAGACGTTCAGTGGTTTAAATCCTTTGAAAACAAGACATATGAAAAAATCAAGTTTCGCATTCTCCGATTTTGTCCTACTTTTAGTCTGTTAAAAATGTAGGTCTAAGGAGCTTATAACTGCAAAGAAACCTTTTGTTGCAATTTGTTTTAGGTTACCCCACAATTTGACTGGACTAATATGATTTGAATAAATTTTAGTAGCTGCAAAGACCGGGCATTCTGTGCAAAAATATTGCCAGATGTGTAGATTTGACAAAACATCAGGCGACTAGATTGACGCACTAACAATCACATTTTTGCGCCTTATGGGGGAGAACCTGTTGTTTTCTTTGCCCTAGCGGCATGTTATCCTCGATCCTATTAGGAGTTGGCGTCGTGCGCAAGCTACGTCATAGCCAGTGCTAACAGTAGATACTGGGACGAACCTACCTCTACGAAACTTTATTAGGTTGAGATTGCATGTCGCCTATAAGAAAGATTGTCCCCTTTACTTATTTGCAGAGTTACGTCCCTTTAATTAGTTTTAAGGCTTTTATTGTGTGCATCTATCTAGGTAACCGTTTCGAATATCTTGATTAAACTTTATAGCAAAGTGTATTAGGTTCAGATGGTATGCCACTTATAAGAATGTTTGAGCCTCCTTATATGTTTTGGGAATAACGTCCCTGTGATTAGTTTAAAGGTTATTCTTGTGCTCGCCATTACTAGGTCACCTTTTGGAACGTCTTAATGAAACTTTGTAGCAATGTGTATTAGGTTGAGATGGTATGCCATAAATAACAATGATTGCTGCCCCCTACTTAGTTTTGAATTGACTTTTCCCTTTAGCGCAATAACTAGGTAACTAGGAATTCATAGCAATGTATAGGAGGTAGAGACGGCGTGTCGCGTACGAGAATTATTGATCCCCTTACTTACTTTTGGAGTTACATCCCTTTGATTATCTTTTAGACTGTTTTGTGCAAGCCGTTTGAAATATCTCGATGAAATTTAATAGCAATGCACATTAGGTGAAACTATGGTATGAGCGGTTGCTCCCCGGAACTATTTTTTGGAGTTACATCCCTTTGCTTAGTTTTACGGACTTTTCTTCTGCGCACATTAGTACCTGTGTATTGCTGTTTTTCAGAGCTATATATCTGCCCGAGGATACTGACTAAGGCTGGCACCCGGTGGCGGAGCTCTTTTTTTCCGTACAACTCCGAAACATGCGCTTAGACTGTACCTTTATGAAACTGGCGGCTTTTTTTTTATAGTATACGTGTAAACGTAACAAAAAGGGAAATGCTGTAAAGTGTAATCTTTTCTGTTGATTGAAAAAGTAGATTAACATATACCTATTTTGCGATCTGCTACTCGACTAATAATTCTGCTTTAAGGTTATGGTAAGTAAAACTGTAATTGCTTTTAAAACATAGGTTCTCTGTAATGTTATAATTTTCTTCTGGTTACTTCCCCAACTACAATTCATCCGCATATTTCAAGTCTGACATTGACATAGGAGGTCCTTATGCACACAGTCAAATTATCCGCTACTCGGAACTGCAGCAGAACTAAGGGTGAGGTAGTGAAAATGTACGTAAAACATAAAAGGGGCGTAGCTAACTATACTAACATACGCAGATGCATATTAAAATTTTGTCAAAATGACAAAATTTCAACAAGCACCCCCGTATTCGAATGCTGAAATGTTGTAAATAGGAAAAGATTTCAGTACCAACTACCAACAGACTTGAAAATCAGAAATATCTTATGGGCTAAACCCGTAGAATTCCCCCTCAAACACTATAAAACATGACTGTGCGGTGCCTGTAATTGCCCCTAGCTACGCCCCTGCATAAGGTTCTACATGTTCTAACTTGCACAACTGTGGTTCAACTAATAGTTTTAATCAGCTGCGTGTACAGCAGTCTGTATTGAACTATTTGAAATGGGCCCTCATCTTTGTTTTTTTTTCTGATAGAATTAGCTATGCGAGCCGCGCTTGAACAATATTAAAACCTGTGGTGAAATTTAGCACTAAGTCTTGTAAAATCGATGGAATCCCTTCCTCCCGTGTGACTTACAAGTGCTTCTGAGTTTGGTGTTTTTATGAATGGCTTCGCTTCAGGGCCTATACGCAAATACGCAGGCGCGTATATTAAAATTTTGTCAAACTGACAAAATTTTAACACGCACCTGCGTATTTCCATGCTGAAAGTTTGTAAATAGGACATTATTCCAGTACCTGCTGCCAACAGACATGATACTATGAAATGCCTAAGGGGCTATAGCCCTAGATTTCCCCTAAACGAGTAGTAAACGTTAGTGGCAGGGTATATGTTTATACGTTGGCTGGTTGTCCGTCTTACGTGTATCTTACCGTCCGCATTTCGTTTCCGTTTGATAATTTGAATATTTATTCACGGATTTCGTTTAAATTCGGCGCAAACAGTTGTTATCAGTCAGGTCTCTCTCGGGATTGTAAAATTACATTTTTTTTAGAATTTTGACAGAGTAATGACACTTGTCAACGTCCAAACAGTGTTTTTGGCACGTATTTTCTTCACAATTTGGAATACCTTAATGAAGCCTCAAAGAAGTGATTGCAGTAGCAATTAGAATTCTTGTTACAGTCAGAATACTGCCCGCTGGGCTACCTGCTCCTGCCCTTGGGCTACTTACACGTATAAAATCATGAAAAATCCATCCAAAGTCAGACTTTGAAGTGTTTTTTTTTTTTTCCTAAATTTACAACAAATGATCGAAGTTGTTGAAAGCATTTTGCCTTGATCGGAATTTTGCCCCACAGAAGTACATGTACAGGTTCTATATACATGTGTAGTAAGTATAAGTTTAATTGTAGAAAGCATCAGAAACTTAACGGCAAACCGTTAAAAACAATAAAAGTTTTATGAATTGATCGAGAGTTTGCTCTATTTGCTCAATCTCTGACATTTTGCTGTTACTTCATAGGGCACCATGTTGAAAACAGTATATCATCAGCTTCTGGGATGATATCATGGAAATCTGATCGAGCATCGATTACTGCTTTTCTCTACTGGATCAGCTGCTGTCTATAGCCAGTATAAATATCGTATAAAGAATTTATGTATTCTTTTGCATTCAGGTTGTGAAATGAACATCAGTCACTGCCTTCTAAATTCCAGGAGTACTTAGTTTTAAATCAAAATATGTATATTTTAGTTACTGAAATAAACATTTGAAACCTTCATTTTATTTTATAGAGCTGTTTAACACACTAAATGATCAACGTTCTTGATATGACTATGAAACAACGCTCGCTTCGTTAAAATTAACTGAACACCCAGTGCCAGATATAGGACCATGCAAAATGTTGCAAAAGCAAAGTTGTAAAATTTTTATGACATGCATGATGGGTATGTATGAGCCATATCCAGTGTATGAAGTATTTCGGAATTTGTACAGCCAATTCCTGTTCTACAGCGCCATCTATCTTCAAAATCGCATTTTTCAATTTCTGCGAGAAATTTTCCTGAAAAATGCTCAGTTTCAATCTTATTCAACCATCAAAGAATACAAAGCAATATATACTTTACTGAATTCAGCAATGCGTGTACATGTACAGTTGACATGAATAGAAATAATAGGATGTGTGGAACCAGCTGCCAAAGGAGGCAACTCTAGAAGTAACGACGACAAATTTAAGTTTGAAAATCTGAAAAAATGACGAACTTTAGCATATAAAATCCATTGATCTAGAAAAAAAAAGTATAAGATATTGTGCTCCCTTGCTTCCTTTTTTTAATCATAATCCCGAAAAGCAAGAAATCAAATGGTTATGGACTAAAGCCTCTTTTGATTTTGATTTTCATCTAAGTACAGAAAATACACTTCTAATTACATATACTACCAACTGTATGCAAAAATCTAGGTTACACACACATATCGATTTCTAAAGATCATAGAAATGTTAGTGGAAATCCAAAAGATATTTAAGTCAGCAATTCATCGGACGATATTTTAAAACAAGAAACATCTTTAAAAAAGATAATTGTCGAAGATGAAATTCGTTTTTAAAGAACAACTTTTTAGTCATCACCGCTTCCTGGGTATTATCAGTACTTTTGTAAAGTAAACGTGTCTTGATCAAGGGCAAAACATGAATTCCCGAGTGAGGATTATCGTGATCAGCCTTGGTCGAGTTCGATTACAACTATTGTCTGACAATAGTATGTCATGGAAGAAGCGGGTCAACTCGGCCTGCTTTCTGTAAGCCTGGGGGTATTCACGGCTCCTGGGTCAACTCGGCCGCCATTCAACTCGTCCGGGTCAATTCGGCCTGCTGTCATTTGCATCCTCGCCCCAACCTACGAAGATGGGCTGCGCCAGGAAGGAACGGAAACACAATAAACGAATAGAGTTTGTTGGGTTGTTGATTTGATAAGAAGTCCTTCAAAATGGTGGACAAAACATGAATTAATATAAAGGGCAACCCAATAATCCCTCAACGGATAACTGCAACTGCAGCTAGACTACGGAAACGGGACGTTCCGGGCCTACAATAATACAATGGCGCTGGGATAGCCGGACCAAGGTGCAGGGCAATTATATTTTAATTGTTTCCATAATGCCGGAGTTTTAAGATTGGGGTCCTTTACCCTGTGAGATTTTCTGTAGTATAGGGTCGAAATAAGAGCAAGGTTGTTACCATCAGCTAATCATCACAGGTCTCTAAAATGTAAAAATTCCATTTCTGTAGGTGGGGTGTGTGGATACAAATGACTGGCGCATAGATATATAACCATGCGGCACCATGGCCAAAACTGATGTTTTCCTTACTCGTTTTCATACAACTTCGATATCCTAGTTTATTTGCCACAAGTAAGATTTAATGGCATGACTGAACTGCAAAAAACCGATATCTCACCAGGAGCTAGCTGTAACCGGGGAAACACTTATTAAAAGTCTATTTCTTAGCTTTTTCTGCCTCATATTTCCATGATTTTCCCTGACTTCGTTTGGCCCAATTGCTAAGAGAGTGAATTCGCGAGTTTGTGAGTGAGTGAGCGTGTGTGCAATTGAGCGAATGAGTATCAAGATAAGCCTGCATCGAAATAATTCCTTATCTAGAAAATTTTATCGCCGATGCAATGAATTGGTTTCAAAACTCAATGTCAGGTTAAAATCATTTTCACATGAAGGCCTATCGGAACTAGAATTTTATGATGACTTAGTATACAAATTCAAAAAGATAAGGGGTATGTCTGATTTTTTGTTCAGCTTCGAAAAGTATTTTTTTTGTTCTCATTGAATTTTGTTCAGCGCTAGCACTAACCATCAAAATCAGGAAGTCATATGACTTCCAAGGTTTGTCATTTGGAAGTCATGCTGAAGGATAGACTTGGTTTCTTCCAGAATGTCCATATTTATATTGCTTTCTCCTTCATTAATGGGTGAAATACCATTATTACAACAAATTTAACTCCTTATTTAAGTCAATATTCACTTTATAAATGGTAGGTTATGATAAAAATTGGAAGTCTCTGACTTCCTGGCATTCAGGTTTAGAAGTCAAAACACCCCAGACTTCCACTAGTGGAAGCACTGTTTGTTTCCTTGTAATTTTAGTTAGAAATATATCAGTTGTTAAAGAAAAGTGATTTCTAGCGCGGCAGATCGGAAGCGCGGTGCGGTTATGGCTTTCATACTAGACCTTTAAATACACGATTGGAAACTCGAATGCGCCTGATTTACGGCTGCTCAAACGGGTCATGAAATTTGCAAATACACTTTTCGTCATTCGTTATTATTGAATAAAACACGTCTATCCGCAAATAACGGCGATTAAATTAAAAAAGAAACGAAGCCAAAATAAAGTTTATATTCATAAAACGTCATTTTAAAACTGTTTCTTTTCACAAAAGGTAGATTGTGTTTATTATCCCCCACACAATAAAAACCCGGATGCAGGTCATGCATGCTCTGATATGTCTACGACAAAAAATTCCACTGCGGAATAATCTCCACTTACGTGGATTATGTCACATACAGCCAGACCACCTACAGACAAAAGAAATCGACCACCGCAGCTGAAAGTTATTAGTTAACATTTTCCATGAGTCAGTAGAAAATAACACACAACCTAGCAACTGACAAACAATCCAAAGTACCTCTTTCACGTGTGTTCTCGCTACATTCTTGGAATGCGTCTTGCACTATCTGGCGGTCAAACCCCATTTCCAACGCCTGAAGGACACACCCGTTATTGACCGCTTCCAAATCCTCTGATTGGTTTTGGTGCCCTTCATATTCGTCACCCTATTAAAACACGAAACTATTAAATTCAAATGCTTTATTCAGGGTCAGCAAATTTTCAGGAAAGGTGTTAAGGGACGAGTCATTTATTGTCAGCTGGGGAGGGGCGGGGTACATTTAGTGTGTGGGGGGGGGGGGTCGATTTTTCTTTTGGTGATGTACTGGTGGGGGTGGGGGTCCGAAATAAAAAAGCCTTGGAGCAGGGGAAGTCATATATTTTATTAGGCATATTGGAGGGGGGGGGGGGGGTCAGAATTCTTCCATCAGTCCTTATTTTTAAAAATGTCTCAGCTTCTGGGGGGCGAAGCCCCCCAGACTCCCGATTACTCATAAAATTTCAGACTATTTTCTTTCAAACTCACAACTTAAAACTTTAAAGCCTTTATGGAAATGACTAAAAAAAAATAAAAAAACAAAACGTTTCATTGTTTTGCTAGAACAGTATGAAAGTGTCTATAAAATCATGTCAAGTAGATGATTTTGTGCTCAATTAAATTTAATGCCTGCATTTGTGATATCAGCTCTCCAGGTGCCTTTTCATCAGCAAAAACACAGCCCCCAGACCCCCGCCACCCAGAGTCCCAATTAATATTATTTACAGTTATAATTATTAAGCATTCAACAAAAAGATTTCCGGATGGCCATTAGCAGAAGAAAAAATGCAAGAAATGCAGACAAAGTTTAAACATACCATGATTACATGTAATTAACCTGTTAGAATAAGAAATGTTCTTTGTGTTTCATACAGCTAGGTTTTGATTGAGGTCAGTCTGACATAAAATAGGTAATATGGTATGTGTGTGAAGGGTAGCTGGCACCGGGGATAGGAGGGGGGGTCATAAAAAAATTTGTCACCTATCTGGGGGGGGGGGGGTCGGAAAAATAATTCTGGTGAGACTGGGGGTGTCGGAAAAAATTTTGTGAACCATATGAAAATGTACCCGCCCCCCCCCCCCCCCCCCCCCCCCCCCTGATAATAAATGACTCGTTCCTAATGTTGGCACATGTTTTATTCTTTTTAGTCAAGCACATTGTGTTTTCAGCAACTATTTTTATACTTGTAACATGATTGTTATTTGCTTCCTCTTCCTCTCTTATGATTTAACCTTGGATTTGCAGATTCCCCGAAATTTTGACTATTTGTCATACCAGGAAAGAACAGGAAGAAAATTTTCTTTAGTAATTATGAAAACCCCACTTCTTAAGGTGCATGAATTCACTTTCAGGCGAAGCAATTCTGCCATTCTTTAACTTCCCTTTCCAAAAGGGGACAAATTTAAAGAAAATAATTCTTTTATAGGAAAGACTTTGCTCACCAATGAGCAAATTCTTTTCTATAAAGACAGATCCCATTTCGAAAAGGCTTCGTCGAAAAGGGGAGCAAACATAAAAATGATGAGCAAACGTGTAAGTGTAACACCCACAGTCATGGCATTATCCCAGCGGGCACATGACGTCAAAATGACGTCATACTGACGTCGATGCGACGTCATTACGTCGTATCGACGTCAGTTCGACGTCATTTCAACGTCATGTGCCTGCTGGGATGTGGCTTTATAGTTAATACAGTATGAAACATGAGAGTTATATTTCGACAGATAAAGTTTGTGCTTTCGAGTACGCCGTTATCCTTATTTGTTGATCTTTGCTTACATTTACCAAAAGAAATAATGCCCATTAAAACTGGATTTTTAATAGTAATCAAGGGATAACTTTACTCAGATTTGTCATTTTGGGAGAATAAAAGAAATTTTCGACCATACAGAATGACGATTTGCCTCCCCGTATGATAATTTTCAGTAAATTTTCCACAATCAAATACTCTTGTCACAATGCCACCATTCCAAGCGTAATATTTTGCACCCAAAACAAACAAGATCTTTCAGCAACGTAAAAGCAGACGTCCGCCACTACGTTATGCCGTCGGGTTTCGCATTTATGACGTTATCCAATTATACGTCGCGTATACACGTAAGCGCATTAGAATTTGTGCTCTGTGCTGTTTTCAACCACAGGTGGTGCCGAACTTCAATCCCCTTATTTCTTCTTCTCATTTCAGTGCTAATATGTTTAGCATCCGCGAGATGCTGTATATGTCTCTTATAAATGTTTAATCAAAACAAAGGTATTAAATCTACTTGCGAAGATAGAAAAAAAAAATGTTCTAAAACTATGCCTTCGATAACTGGGATGTACTTTGTGCTGTTTTCGGGCTAAACCTCTGTCTCTCTCGGTGTCCCCCGACCTACCCCCCCCCCCCCCCCACTTCTCTCTCTCTCTCTCTCTCTCTTACATATATACCTGAGATATTTCGAAAGTGCTAGGTGTATTGTTGTCTTGTTCGCGGGACTGGTCATTGTGACTGTTGTTTCTGATCCTACTAGAAACGTATCTGCATTCTGCCGACCAGCGCTCATGTTCTGACCATGCCTCATCACCGTATTCCCAGTTTCTTAGTCCAAGACCGCAACAGAAACAGCGAACGCAATCGCTGAAGCCTAAAAGTAATAATATGAATGACTCTATACATGTACGTGCGTGTTGTTTACAGTTTAAATGTGCTTCCAGACAGGGGCTGGACGAAAGCTGAACGATAAATCACGTTACTACACAATGTGGGTATTTTTGAATTATACATTGGATCGACTGCATGTTTGAAATTTACGATATTACAGTATGTTTTTCTCTGGTTTTCGATGCGTAGCCATTTCAGGGCTACTGTTGAGCCTTTATTAACCGAAACTTACCTAGTCTGAGCTTCTTTATAATGCATATTTTCATTTCACTATATACAAATACCTTGTGCTCCTCTTTTATGCGACGTCACTCAAATTTACGGTTTTGGAGACAGATTCTAAATAAGTCAATTACTTACTTCTGTATCCTTTTCATACTGTATGTTAGCATGTTATAATAAGATTGCTATATGTATGCACATATATAAAGTTGTACTGTTTTACGACATAGAAAATCCACTAATATGATACTATTTACCAAGATTCTAGCACACGCTTTGAAATCCTGTTAAAACGATTTTTCTTTTAAGAATTGCCATAACTATGCTAATAAAATCTTGCGATAAGAACAAACAAACAAACAATACGAAAATGAGCCCGCTTCTTTTCAATATACACGTCAAAGGTTTATACATGTAGTCCGCCCATTTCACAGAGATTCAAGGCGAAAGTACTTTTTCAGAGAGCAAGAATAAATAAGTTTGACGATTTATTAGTTATTTTGTAAACAGTCAAGTTTGTTGTTCTGATTCGAAACTTTTACATTTCTCTTTGAAATCAAGAAATTCTGGTCAGCTTGTATATGCACTTTGCTGTTTAGAGAAGCATATATTCATTATTAAATACATGATTTCCTTTTATGTTCTCATTGTGTATATAATTACCGATGTAGGCTATACGAGGCTCGTAGACATGCTGCTTTGTATTGTTTAGTTTAGGGATAATTTGGAATGAAGCAATTTTTGTGCTAATCATTGAAACTAATTATTTTTTGAGTAACGCATTAATTTTGTACACTGTTGTTTGTTCGCGCAAGTATAGGCAATAACAAGCGTTTTCTGTAATGATAACTGAAAAGAAAAACATGTTATGTCTGTCTAATAAAACTGTGGGGTTTGACCATCGGTTCCCATAACCTAAGCTGCGGCTTTCCCGTACACAAACATGAACAAGAACATAAATGTAAAATAATTAATCTTTTTTAATAAGCTTTCGCAACAGCAGCTTTTCGCCTGCCTTACAATCGCCTGCCTTACAATACAGAATCACAAAGTAGTGCATTTCAATTTTTGTTCGAGAGAAATGGGCAGATATGAGATCTCATCAGATAAATATACTAATTTTGCACGCGAAAATTAATTGACAGTTGTGACTTGCAAGTGAAAATGACAATGTTATACAACACAAGCTTGGGACAAACAAACATACACGTGGTTTAGGATTGAAATGCGTTAAACACGTGCCTTTGTTTGTCCTGGACTTTTTGAGGGACGGGGCGATAGTCCATTCGCGTCAGGGCAATTGCTGGAATTTTGTTTACTACATAGTCGCAACTTTAAGTAAGCGGAAATTACTAGAACCTTTATGCCAATGTCTACAACAATGTGAGCGTCAACCTCATCGCTCCTTGCAGACGACTTCTTCATATCCATGCTTAAAAACGCTATAAATTCTTTAGTTTTTATTGATATCCTACCTGCATAAAAGAATCCTGCCTCTGCCAGATTTCTTGGATCTTCTGTTCCTCCGCATGGCCACTTTGAATAGGACGACAGGCGAACAGCATACTCTTTATACTGCGGATATTTGCAAATCGCTAAAAAATCGCTTTCAGCAGCGTCTTGAACAAACTGATCGTCTTGCAGAGCATTGTTAATTTCGACACCAGCTCCGTTTGCGCAGAAATTGCTATGTGTGTTTCTTGCCGTGCCGTTGTATGTATGCGCCTGCGCACCGTAAACATGACTCCTAATACTGTCCTCGTGTATTGAAAGGTTACCATCTTCATTGTCTTCTAAGAATTTGCAGCAAGGTGATAAACGTCTGTGTACTTCAAATGGAATATCTTCTGTCTTCCAATTACTGTAAATTAGTTTGCAAGAGAAGCATTGTACTCTGTCTGCAGGTCCTATATGGTAAAATCCGGCAGCAGCTAGTCTACCTGGCATTGCAGGAGAGTCTTCAGGAAAAGTTTTAAAAGATCCGTATCTTGCCCACTCGTTCCGCATGACATTTAAACCATTACCTTCTGAAACGCTGAGATCCGCTACCTCTTCAAATAACTTCTGTAAATGAGATGGCGAAACGACTGCAGAGACGTTTCTTGGAAGTCTGTGACGTTTTAAGAACGACGGCATTCTCCATTCTGAAAGGTGGTTGGTATTGTTTAGGTTCACATCCGCGAATAAATCTGCATATTTTGACTGAACGTTTGAACTCGCATCTCCGGAACATCTAGAGAAATTAGAAATCTTGAAGATTTTCTTATCAGTGTATTGTAAGTAGCTGTCTATGTAGGCTATGGCAGTGATGATTGTTAGAGACAGAAACAACCGAAAAAACAGCCGCGAAATATTACGTTCTCCTGACGTCTTTTGTCTTTTTGCATTTCTATTGTTATGGTGTTTGCCAATGCTAAACACTTCTACAACACCTGTCGGAAGAACAGATAAAGTAACTTTTGATGATGTCCCATCCTCATCTTCCTCTCTTTGGTGAAGAAAGTACAGATTATCCATGAAAAACAGGAACGTGATCATATAGATAAGAATCCGCATGATGTTTAGCGTTTAGTGTATCCAAAATTTGTATGATATAGTAGTCCGCAGAACGACGCGCTTAACAACGGGGGGCTTTGCATGTTTCAGATTTTAGCACATGTTCGGTCCTTTGTTGTATCACTTTGGCAACGAGGAAAGTGCCTAATGGCAAACATTTGCAGACGTCATAACATTTTGTGAATTAACATTAGCGGCGTCCTTTGGAAGTTGCTAACACCCTACAATTTTTGGGTTTTGTTGCTCCTTTGCCGTGGACCCGTCGACGCACCTGTTTGATTCCCATTCGTGCCGCACAGTGGTCTGATATTTTCCCATAGCGATGGTTATTTGTAACTACTTTTGGGGTTTTCCCCGCTCTATATTTATATTCTTGGTTTCCTGTTTTCCGATATGAGGTTTGTAGGTTAATGTGAAAGCCCACTTCAAATAGATAAAATATATAAATAAAATAAAATAAATAAACGAATAAAATAAATAAATAAATGAATAAATGTGTAAAAAAATTCATGCACTTGTAATACGTGTTTCCACTTGTACTTTAATCATGACTTGCGCACCAGATAATATAACAAGATGGGCATGCTGGCCCTGAATCGCCCACCTGATCAATATTGTACAAATGAAGTGGTAAGTAGTACAAGGTGCCTTCCGCTGGTTGGCCCCCTGGTTGAAATACCAGGTTTTGCGAAGAAAAACCTGGTTTATCAGAGAAAAACCTGTTTATCTGAGAAACCTATGATATATAGAGAAAAACCTGGTTTATCAGAGAAAAACCTGGTTTATCAGAGAAAAACCTGGTTTATCTGAGGAAAACCTCGTTTATCAAATCGCCAAACCAAGTTTTTCTGAGAGAAAAAAACAAAAAAACAACAAAAAAAACAGGTTTTTCTAATTAGTGTGCATTTGGCTTGCCATATTGGTCTATTTTTCAATCTACCAATACAAGGTGCCTTCCGCTGGTTGGCCTGCTTATCTATCTACTAATACAGGATCATGGGTCACAAAAAAAAATCTTAATAGTTGGTAGTAGAATTTTCTATTTTTAGCTCTGGTGGCCATCTTATTCAGTGGATCAGAACGGTTTTAGCAAGTTTGGTAGAGGGCCAACTAACAGTCATGTAAAAATATTTCAAAATCTCTATAAAACATTTAAGAGTAGAAATGGTTTACCGTTGGTTTTTTTTGTTTTTTTTTCACTCTGGCGATTATCTTGTTCATTGGAACAGAACGGTTTGAGCAATAATGGTAGAGGGTTCCTGCGAATTGAAAATCCGTTAAGCTGAAGAAGTTGTGTAAAGTCTCTTTTTCTATTTTTAGCTCTGGTAGCCATCTTGTTCAGCGTTGGTTGGTTGGGGTTTAACGGCCCTTTGAGACTGTATTTCAGTCTATATCGGGTCGTCACCCAGAGAGAGAGAGAGAAAGAGGAGAAATGATAGACGATAGTAAAGATGTCCAAACAACCCATGCCCGCAGCTACTGCAAGCACAGTAGGCCCTTGCCCTACTATTATCCAAATCAGTAGGACGCCCCGGCACTGAAAGTTACACATAGCACTATCGAACCACCAGACCCCCCCCCCCCCCCCACACACACACACACACCCTTGTTCAGCGTAGCGGAATGGCTTGAGCAATATCAGTAGAAGGTCACCAAGGAAAATTCGTGTGAAATTCTTTCAAAATCTGTTTAAAGCAACTAGGAGCAGAAGTCGTTTCAAGTTTTTTGTCTCTATTTTCCACTCTGGCGCCCATCTTGCTCAGCAGAGCGGAACGGTGTGAGCAATTTCGATAGAAAGTCACCCAAGAAATATTCCTGTGAAACTTTTCATTGTCCGTCGATCCGTTTAGGAGGACAAGTTCTTTCAAAGTTTTCAATTTTTAGCTTTGGCGACCATCTTGTTCAGCGAAGCAAAACAGTAAAGCAATTTTGGTAGAGGGTCATACAGGGAAAATTCATTCAAAATTATTTTAATATCTGTTTGCCCGTTTAGGAGAATAAAACGTTTGAAGGTTTTTTTTTCTGTTTATATACCCCGTCACACTTTAGTGCCGGGGTATTATGTCATACCTTGCGCGGTCCGTCTGTCCGTCCGTCCGTGCACATCATTTCCGATATTTACGGATTTTTTTCTCTCAAATTTTAATACGTATTGTTATCGGGGATTAGTGGTATGAAATTGTTAATAGGCAAAATTCGTCCATTTTTAACAGAGTTACTGCCCTTGTTCGTATTGGAAAAGTGGTTTCTGACCTGTTATTCCTTCACTGTTTATGATATCTGAATGAAACTTCACAGATATACTTAACATTAAAGGTTACCTATTGTGACTAAAAACCGTCATTCTTTCCAGTTCCTGAATTATCCACCCTTGATTGATCTGATTTTTTTTACATTTACTTTGTTTTCCTTAACTACATGGAGTTTCTAAATGAAACTTCGCAGATATCTTTAACATCAAAGGTTACATATTGTGACTAATTACCATCACTCTGACCTTTCCAGTTCCTGAATTATCCACCCTTGATAGGTCTGAATTTTTTTACCTGTAGTTCCTTTACTAAATGGAATATCTGAATGAAACTTCACATATATGTTTAACACCATAGAATAAGAAACAGAGTCTTTAGCCCTTACCTTTCCAGTTTGTGCGTTATCTGTCCTTTATAGGTCTGGCAAATGGTTTTGTTTTACCAGTAGTTCCTTTACTATATGAAATACGAGTATCTGAATGAAACTTTACAGATATGTTTTACATCAAAGTTTTCATATTGTGACGAAGAAACATTACTCTTATCTTTCCAGCTCATGAGTTATCGACCCTTGATTAATCTAAAAAATACCTGTAGTTCCTTTACTACGAGTATATGGAATTCTGAATGAAACTTCACAGATATGTTTAACATCAAATGTTAGATATTGTGACTAAGGACACTTACCCTGACCTTTCCAGTTCGTGAGTTATCCACCTTTGATAGATCTGAACTATAGTTTCTGTTCTATATGGATTATCTGAATGAAACTTAACAGATATGTTTAACAACATAGAATAAGAAACATAGTTTTTCAGCTCAAAGAAAAGCTTTACAGCCTGATCTAGATCTACACTGATCAGAATGCCTCACATTGTTAGAAATCTGACAAGACTGCTAATGTATGAGAGTGGTTTATATTAATATCTATGAACAGTAAGGACATCATATCTCTTTCTATCCCTGTTTTGTGGCTATTTAGCTATTATGTATCTAAAAAAAAATAGTTACGATGCACAGCAGTATCGGGATATCATGCAGTGTCTACGATGCTTTTATTAGTTCTGGTGGCAATCTTGTATAGTGAAGCAGAAAGATTTGAGCAAAATTAGCAGAGGATCACCCAAGAATGGTAAGGCTCCGTCGTCCGTCCGTCCGTCGTCCGTCCACACATTCAAACGACTTCTCCTCTGAAACCACTGAGCCGCTTGTAACCAAATTTCGTATAGAGCCTCCTGGGACCTTAGGAACGAAAAGTTGTTCAAACGGTCCTGGTCACATGACCATCATGGCCGCCATGCCCATATATGGTAAAAACCTGAAAAATCTTCTTCTCCAGAACCAATAGGTCGATTGCCTTGAAACTTGGCATGTAACATCGGGTACACAAGTACTACCAAGATTGTTCAAATTATGGCCTTGGGTTGATCTTGACCTTTTTTACAGTAAGGTCAAATTTGCTTCCTTATGCTTTTATATGGCAAACTGCTGCAACATAAGATATCTTGGAAACTGTTGAAGATTTTGGCCTAAAAATTGGTACATACAGTCATCTTAATGACTACATGAAGATTTATGAGTACAAGAGGTCAAGGTCAGTCTTTGCCCTTTGACCCAGAACTCTCATATTTTGACAATCCCCTCAAAAACAACTAGGGCAATTGTAACCAAATTTCATATAGATCCTCCTGGAGTTGAGGGAATGAAAATTTGTTCATACGGTCCAGGTCACATAACCAACATGGCCACCATGCCCATATATGGTAAAAACCTTTAAAAATCTTCTTCTACAGAACCAGTAGACCGATGGTCTTGAAACTCCGTATGTAGCATTGGGTACCCAAGAACTATCAAGATTGTTCAAATTATGACCCTGGGTTGACCTAGACCTTCTGTACTGCAAGGTCAAATATCGGAAAATGCTAGAACATGAGATTTCATGGTAAGTTTTGAAGATTTTGGCCAAAAAATTGGTATATACAATCATCTTAATGAGTACATGAAGATTTGTGAGTACAATGTGTTCATACAGTCCAGGTCACATGACCAACATGGCCACCATGCCCATATATGGTAAAAACCTTTAAAAATCTTCTTCTCTAGAACCAGTAGACCGATGGCCTTGAAACTCCGTATGTAGCATTGGGTGCTCAAGTACTATCAAGATTGTTCAAATTATGACCCTGATTTGACCTTGACCTTTTGTACGGCAAGGTCAAATATCGGAAAATGCTAGAACATCAGATTTCATGGTAAGTTTTAAAGATTTTGGCCTAAAAATTGGTATATACAATCATCTTAATGAGTACATGAAGATTTGTGAGTACAAGAGGTCAAGGTCATTCTTTGACCTTTGACCCAGAAATCTCAAATTTTGACAATTTCAAACAATCTGCTCTAAAACCACTGGACCAATTAAAACCAAATTTAATATAGAGCCTCGAGGGGTTGAGGGAATGAAAAATTTTTCTAACAGTCCTGGACACATGGCCAACAAGGCCATCACGCCCATATATGGTAAAAACCTTTAAAAATCTTCTTCTCCAGAACCAATTGACCGATGGCCTTGAGACTTTGTATGTAGCATTGGGTACTTGAGTACTATCAAGATTGTTCAAATTATGACCTTGTGTTGACCTTGACCTTTTACAGCAAGGTCAAATATGGGAAAATGGTAGAACATAAAATTTCATGGAGATTTTGGCCAAAAAAATTGGTATATACAGTTGTCTTAATGAGTTCATGAAGAAATATGAGTACAAGAGCTCAAGGTCATTTTTTTACCTTTGATCCAGATCGCTCATATTTTGACATTTTCAACTATTTCATCAAAAGCCAAATCGCCAGTTGTGAACACATTTCATATAGAGCCTCCAGGGGTTGATTGAATAAAAATTTGTTCAAATGGTCCAGGTCACATGATCAACTTGGCCGCCATTACCACTTATGGTATAAATCTTTAATATTTTTCTTCTCTAGAACCAATACACCTATTGCCTTGAAACTTGGTAAATAGCATGGAGTACTAGTCTAGTACCACCAAGACTGTTCAAATGGTGACCATGAGTTTACCTTGACCTTTTTTGCGGCATGGTCAAATATGGAAAATGCTAGAACATAATATTTCATGGAAAGTTTTGAAGATTTTGGCCTAAAAATGGTATATATGGTTGTATTAATGAGTACATGAAGATTTATGAGTACAAGTGGTCATGGTCATTCTTTGACTCTTTACCCAAAACTCATATTTTGACGATTTCAGACTTGATAAGTAAAAGCCACCTAGCCAGTTGTTCAGGTGAGCAATTCAGGGCCTCATGGCCTTCTTGTTCTATTTGTAACCCTAGTGGCTATATTGTTCAGTGGAGCAAAAAGACGGTCACCCAAGTAACATTCCTATTAAAGATTTTTAAAATCCGTTCACCCGTTTGGGAGGAGAGGTCGTTTTTGAAGACGTACACTCTAGGAACATTCAAGTGAAATCCGTCCAGCAGTTTTGGGAAGGCGGCGTTTAAATCAAAATTTTATGACGGACGGACGCACGCACGAACGCAACGACGACGGACAAAGGCCGGTCACAAAACCTCACCTGGAGCACTTCGTTGTCAGGTGAGCTAAAAAGTTCATGCATTTGTTATTCGTATTTCCTCACTAATGTATGTGAACGTATAAGTTCGTCGTTCTCAAAAGTTTATTTTCTCCCTGTCTGTAGTATGGTTTGTTTTGAAAGATATTTTCATGGTAAAGGTGTAGATCACCCATAGCAACAGCTCTAGGAAGTTACTAGTCAGAGTCCTAGTGTATCTTGGGCAAATATATGAAAAGCAGGACCCAATTGTCTTCTCCTTACATTGTAATTTTCAATCTTCTCTGCTCGATCGACAATGTTTTATAGATTCATGTGGTCGCTGACATTCGCATCCGCGAGCTTGGCACTTTAACTCTTCGACCATGCCACATTTTTTTTATTTATTTTTTTTATTTTCTGAGATTTGCTTTGCTATTACCACCATGTGTAGGAGCGCTAGCGTTTGTGTGTTTTGTGCGAGGATCATAATTTGAAAGCTGAAGAAATCTCTCTCTCTCTCTCTTTCTCTCTCTCTCTCTCTCATATAGTTAGACCAGTGCGGAGCACGTGCTGACCCACAAAGCTCAATTAGATATATTGCTACTACAACCACTACTGCAATTTCTACTAGCTCTTTCTCTCTCTCAAACACACATTTAGACCATTAGACTAGTACTGAATGCATCTTGATCCTCCAACGGGTACTTTAAGACTGTGCAGAAACGAATGTGCGAGACGCATGCTCACACAGAAAAATACAACTGACAGAGTTGTAGTATGGCAATTTACAGTATGGCAATCGCGTAAGACGATAATGAAGAAGCAGAGGCTATATGACTCAACAATCTGGACTCAGTTTTCACTGTCACAAAATTAATACGTAACTTTTACTCGCGCAGATCTAAGCTTATTCTACCTTTCAAACTAGACATCATGGACAACGAATGAATGTATGATGTTGGGGTTAGTGATGACGTAGCATCCTTCGCGACATACGCTGTTTTGTCGCTGTTTTACGTCTATCCCGCCTTAAGTCGCCTACGTCGTGATAAATTCATTACGCCATTAAAACACCTTGACGTCATAAAACTTCAGACAATACGTTTGCGATGAGGAAATGATCTTGTCAAAGGGCGTGCCTTTACCATTACCTTTATTATAAATTGAAACGGGTAAATTTCGGTTGGTTCCAACAGAAAAACACGCGTTTTATCAATGGAATGCCATGCTTACTTACTCGCGTGTATGAAGTCTAACCAAATTTTGCCTTTAACTGTGCGTAACACCTACATATTAGAACAGACATTACAGTACAGACCCTGAGGGATCAGTCAGAGAGTGGTTTGCTGTGTTTGCTTTTCTGTCAAAAAGTCGTACAAACTTTGGTGAATTATCTCAATTTAGGGAAGGGGAAAAGGGATAAGACAGCAACGATCTGGAACCGACACAATCGGTTACCACACCCTGCCCTAAATAACAAAGGTAAAGGGGGGAAATAAAGACAGTAGGTAGAGCAAAATATGAAAATACGAAAATCCAAGAGGTCAGCTCTTTCCCAGCAGATGGCCACGTTGCCATTCTAAATAATGTACAAACAGTCAGCGACTAATAGAAAGTCGACAATGACTATAGTAAACAACTACAGAAGCATTGCCTTGGAACTGTCACTGTGACTTATAAATTACTTGGAGGGAGGGTGGGATAGCTTACATCGATTTAACGTGTGCACAGTCCTTATTCGTGATTCTGCTTTGATTCGTAAACATACCAGTTATTTGGTTTCTGTGAAAGACTACTAACCCATCAATGAATCAAAACAGCAAACATATTATCAGGATTAAATATTGAGGTAGCACTCAGCAGCAAGGCTGGGGCAATGAAAGTCCAGCAGTTGAATCCCGATGGGCCCGACCAAAGGCAGATTATTAAACCCCAACAACCTCCCCATAACCAACTAAGTAGGAGGGTCTCAGGTCGGAGTCTTCTTTAACTCTTAGGCTTGTCCCACCGGAAAAGCTAAACGCAGAAATTATTGAATTAAAGTGTCCCAGTACATGGAGTATTATTATGCGCCATTCTGGAGCAAAACACCGACAAAAATATTTAGGAATTTTCTTATTTGTTTTTTATGTTTGTTTTGTTTGTTTACTTCAGATAAGATGATAAAAATCAGGAAGAAATGTTGCCTGATATGAGTGTGATCTAATCTCTTCTGTGTTTTACTAACCTATGTTTGTGTATACAGCTAAAGTATACTACCTAAACAAATTTTGCATCACCATATATTTTCCCATAGCCATAATGCGAAATCAAGAAAGGTCTGCCTCTGTTATGCTTTATTGTTTCGGTCACTAAAAGGCTTATGCCTCTACAAACAACTGACACAATTTAGTACAGAACTGACCCCGTCGGTGTAGATAACACTTTTGCTGACTACTTGCATTGGCTGTTAACAAACCATATGGGAAATAATTTAAAATTAGGATTTTACACTTTGAAATAATCTACCAAGACAGACGGAACCAAAGACCAACTTTTCACATTTATCATACCGAAACATAAAAACTGTAAATCATGCAAAATGACCATGTGTTTCATTGCTACTCATATGAATTTAGCTCTATGGCAAAAAGTAAGGTGATGCAAAACTTCTTTTGAGCAGCGTACATAATTCTGACACTTTTCTTTACATCCTAGAGACATTAAACTGGAGCCACAAATATATAATTCTGACACTGTAATTTGGTTAAACATATTTATTTCGCTTTTCCATTGACATACATATATACATACATGTACAAATACATGTAACATATCAGTACAAACTATGGGATTAGAAATGTAATTTACAACTAAGTCCGCAAATATATAATTTTGACTCCTTAATTTACATATTAAAACATCAAACAAGAGCCACAAACATATTATTCAAACACTGTAATCTACAGCTTAAAATATTAAACTATGACACAAATATATATATTTCTTATTGTAACCCGTTATCACTTTTGAGGTGGACGCTTAGTGTTGCCCCTGCAACGCTTAGTGTTCATGAGTAGCACTAAGCGTTTATAGAGAGTTGCCATGGTCGAGTGGTCAGAAGCACGAGTATATGGCGAGGAAGTTTTCGGGTTCAAATCCCCGTCATTCCAACGACTGGCAATATTTTCTCTATCAACCCAGTGGTAAATATCTGTTAAGAATCATGAAGAAAAAAGCCACCGGAAGGGAAGAAATGGCTTCATATGCGGTGCTCAATATACAATTTGCCTCTAACATCCAACATCCACTACCTCTATGGCCACGAGGCTACGGGTAACATTTATCTCTTCGTTTTAGGCTTTGCTAGGCTTTATTCAAAATACGATCGAGAAGTGTGGATAGATCCTGTTCCCCCAAACCATGTCGTTTATTGTTATCTATAGGATAGATGTCAGTTACTTTTAAAAAAACTTTGCAGTATAATTGTCAGTAACTTTAAAAGACTTTGCACAGTAACATGCAATAGATCATTCGATAAAAAGTACTCTGCTTGCAAAAAGTAAAAAGTATGCAAAGACCAGGAACTGAAACAATCAAAATCCAAATCCAGCCCTCAAACCATAGTTGGAAACAACTAAGATTACAAATAATCAAGATACAGAGAACATATGGCCAACCGAGTGAGCAGCTTGTTCCCAAAAGGTGGCCACTCAGCAACCCAAACCGAACCAAAAATAATAAGAACATACATGAGGTAAAACATCACAGAAACTCTGACACCAAAAACAGGCAACAGAGAACCACAACAGAACTACCGCCTTGGAACGGTCAGTAATGAATTACTGGGGGGCTTAAATCGATTTTACAGGCCCAACCTCACCCTCAGTTTCTGAAGTGGTACAAAACATTTAGTTGGTAGTTCGGTTCGCATGATAACCCTCTAACTCGTCAATGAATCATCACGGTAAACACATAAATCAAATTTCAACACCATGAAGAAGCAAAGACGAGGGCTCAACAGATACAACGGGCCGTCTGACAGGTGGAGATCCCTGTCCTGCCAAACGCCTTTCAAAATCTCATTTAAAAGTTGAAATTTTATGTTTTAAGGTTCATTCAATATTCATTGTACAATGCAGCTAGTGGGCAGAGGTAAAATTTTATTCAACTCGAAACGCTTTTTATAGAATTTTAGCGACGAACACTAGCTTCATTGCACGATAAATAAAGCTAGTTGGCGGAGCTAAAATTCCATGAAGCGCAAAACGTTTCTTTCAGAAGTTTAGCGATGACTACTCGCTTCACAACTCAATAAAACTTTAGTTCTTATATTCAATCTCGATTGAGATTATTTCTAAGCATTACTCTTGAGCTTTAGCCTTACCTTATTAGCTGCAAAGAAAACTTCTGATTCGAAGAGTTTAGCCATAATGATAATAATCATAATAAAAAACAACAACACATTATTGTCCAGACGCAACGTCAAATGAACGTGACGTCAGCCATCCGACTTGTTCATTTACCGGTCACTCATTTGAAACGTCGCGTGATCGAGTATAGATCATCGGTGTATGAAGCCGATTGGTCAAAACAAGTTTATCTAAGTGACGTCGGTAGTAAAATGGCCGTACAAAAGTGCATGGAACAACATATTGTTTCGGGCATAATCAATTTCTATCACTTCCTTTTTTACATTGAAGTATCGAAAGTTTAACCGCGGAATGTATTAACTGGAATATCTTTTATAAGCGTTTGTCCTTTGAGATCTATGTGCTCATTGTGAGTCAGTTTGAAAATAGAGTTCCGCTGACGCCTGGGTTAGGGAGCGTAGACAGTGTACTGCGCATCAACAGACTCCATTTCTGCAATACTGCACATTGACAAGCAAAGTTTATTTGATGTGTTTCTTGCTGCTAGGGTATCTTCCTGTAGAATTATTTCATCTTTGCTGCAGCTGGTGTTGTGCTGTGTGGCGGCCGTAAAAAAGCCATCGTACAACATCATAAATTCTGAATCAGCCATTTCTATTCTATTCTATCCCATAATCTTGCAATCTATTCCTGTCCACTGTTTGATATTGTCTTCCCACCTCTTCTTCTGTCTACGTCTTCTTCTTTTGCATTTCACTGCACCCTGTAGAATCGTCTCTGCTAAAACAGAAGACACTGAGTTGTGGCAAAACCACCTTAGTTTCCGTTACTTGACCAGGGTCATAGGCTCATCATATTCTCCAATAGCTGCTTGAATCTTTCTGCGAACCTCCTCATTCGTTATATGGTCCTTGTACGAAATGTTCAGTTACCTTCCGTAGCATCTCATCTAAAAGGCCCGCGTTCTTTTTTCTAGCTCTGCTGCCAAGGTCCATGATTCACTGGCATACAGCAATATAGAAATGACAAGGGAGCTCATACGTTACACATTTGATCCAAGAGATATGTTGCTATCTCTCCAAATTGGCTTCAGCTTTGTAAGAGCTGCAGTGGCTTGTCAATCCTTGAGAGAACCTCCGTTTAAGAGCCATCATCTGAGACAATTGCTCAAGGTATTTGCAGCTTGTTACGGTACCCAGCTTCTGCTCTTTTACCTTGATATGGATGCCATTGGCGCTGTTTGCCATCAGTTTGGTCTTCTCAGAACTAAATAGTGCGAAAGTTGCGCTTTATCACAGTCATTATAGTCTCCGCAGATTTCTTGAAACGTTTATTACATTGTATGTTATATATCTTCTCCAATTGAAATATCTGTTTAAGCTAATATATTATCATATAACGTCGCTGTTATTCAGTAGATAACGTCATGTCATAAAAATCGTATGACCACACGTGTAATAACACTTTGGCGCGTACACGTTACGTCATTGATAACGTCCATGCCAACAATGCGTTTTCTTATTTGAATATTGTTCAGTTTGTAGGCGTTAAAATTTCATTATAAAGGGTCATATGATAAACAGAATCTTACAATCGTGTTCATTTCATATGAAATTTATGAAACTCTCTGAAGGCTCTTTTCAGAAATTTCATATGAAATGACCACTCGTGTAAGATCCTCTATTTAAAAAATAGACATGAAGATAGGCAAGAAAGGCACAAACAGCAAACAAAACTCACCTAGCTATGAACAGAAGAAGAGTGACACAAGCCCTACAGCTTCGAAAATAGACAAACTGAGTCTCACAAAGAGCAACTGTACATTAAAACAACCAATACAAAAAAGATAAAAAAAGATAGAAAAATAAAAGGAAACATACCCCCGCCCCAACTCCATCAAAAATGTGGCTTTTATTGAGACTCTGCTGGAAATTGGCAACGTATTGTTATATGTTAGTACGTTGTGTATTTCCAATTTTCAGGTGATAACTATATTAATTGGTTAGTCACATAGTCACAATGTGCAAACTAATGGCGCTGAGATCATGCTTTTGGAAAGTAATCTCGTTAAACTACTGCTAATCTATACACAGACCAAAATATTGTCTAAGAAATACTCTCGAGTCGGGAAGAACTGAAATCTTCCATAAGACGGTCTTGCATTCCTGAAAGGACAAGACAAAGATAAGATGGAATATGTTTTAGATCTGATATTTAGTTTCGTGTTCTCATCTGTGGATACTGTTTTGCATTCTTTTTTTGAAACATGATGCTATCGTATTTTTTCGGTTATACGACGGGAGTCCATCTTTCCAAAATTACCACAAATATGTAAATCCGTCTTGTGGACTTCAGCTATAAAATGAGGATTTCTCTTCCAAAACAATCCCAACGATCTAGAGCTATACCATTGAGATTGTTTTGAGATGGAACACTCATCGTATAACCGAAGAAATACGGTAATCGTCAGTGGTAATTAATTGTGAAGATAAACCAAAAATGACATATCGTTATTGTATACATTTATCACGCTTAGATAATTTTTAAATAGTTGAAAATCCTTATGGTATCCTGACATGATATGTATTTTCGTAGATTAGTTTATAGATATAGACAATAAAAGCATCGTAAACGACTGCGTAATACTCCGCCACTGCAAAACTTTCATAGCTTTTTTCATGATTTCATACTTGTATATAGCTCCAGGACTGGGGCAGATAATTAATCTCCTGGTGATAAAAAGTTAACCATCACTAGAAGCTATTATTGCTTTGACCATTTGTTACATGTTTCATAAAATCCCTTTCAGTTCTGATTATATACAGAAGTTTCATGATTTAATACATGTATATAGCCTTGTTTCTGGGGCAGATAGTGCCTCGGGACAAAGTTTTGATCATAAAAGGATGTTATATTAATTTGGTTATTATTTACTGCAAATTTCCAGAAAATCTCTTTCAACTCTGATTTTATATAGTTTCTTTTTTTCTTCATGTTTTTATACATATATATGCATGTGGCAGGGACAGATAACCCTGCTGGTCTAAATTCTTGTTGTAAAATAACCATTTCTGTGAAAGCTCATAAAGATATACCAAATATCTGATTTTATATGGATTTTATCATGATTTTACACGTGTATATAGCCCCTGGGCAGGGGCAGATAACCCCTGGGGACAAAATTTTGATCATGACAGAAAGCTTATATTGTTTTGATAAGCTGTAGCAAGTTTCCGGAAAATCACTTTCAACCCTGATATTATACAGAATTGTTCATGATTTTTTCATGTATTTAGCCCCGGGGCAGGGACAGATTACCCTGGAGGACAAAATTCTGCTAACAGCGCCAAAAATATACTATTTCAATCATTTCTGTGAAAAATATCATCATGATATTTCAAAGAGTAAAGGAACAAACACCACTTTTGCGACACTGAAAAGGGGAATAACTCAAGATATCACAAGATATCGAATTTTGCCCATTATCAATCCCAACCGAGATATTCCCAAGGCCAATTCATATGTCAAGATTGAAGCAAATCCGTTGATAAATACTCAAGTCATCGAACGGAAACGAATAAACGCCGGATAAAATGGCAACTTCTGGTTTCTCATTCGGCCAGTATTTTCACAGATAAACACATTTAAAAGGGTAAAACACAGTTAAAATTATCATATTAATGGAGCTGAGGCGTAAGACCACTCTCCTTTAGCATTCCGTGAGAGACACCATGATTTTTTTTTCAATAATTTCTATGTGGAAAGTTTCCAGGAGTGTCTTCTGACATGTTTCATATTCCTCTTATTTTGGTTGAATGGCCAGATGTGGGAAATATATTTACCAAGCTGTAAATAAATACAAATATGTGCTTCTATTCTAGTCCATCCCATATCCTTACAAGGTCGTTTGGGCACCACAGATGACTTCGAAACGATCCATTTCCACCTTGTCCTGTTTTCAGCTGCCCTAGTTGAGCAGGCGAAATCCATTCTTGTCCACTCTTTAATATTGTCTTCCCACCATTTCTTCTGTCTACCTCTTCTTTTTCCTTTCACTGTGCCCTGTAGAATCGTCTTTGCTATACCTTAATGCATTGAGATGAGGATAAACCACTTCGTTTACGTTTCTTGACCAGAGCCAGGAGCTCATCATATTCTCCAATGGCTGCTTGGATTTTCCTGCGAGCCTCCTCATAGGTTATATTTTCCTTGTACGAAATGTTTGGTTATCTTCGGTAGCATCTCATCTCGCCTTCTTTTTCTGCTGTCAAGGTCCACGATTCGCAGGCACACAGAAATATGGGAATGGCAAGGGATCGCGTAAGTTTTACCCTTGATCCAAGAGATATGTTTTATGTCTCTAAGGTGGCTTCAGTTTTGTAAGAGCTGAAGTGGCTTGTATAATTCTTGAGATGACCTCCTGTTAAGAGCCATCATCTGAGACAACTGCTCCAAGGTATTTGAAGCGTGTTACAGTACCCAGCTGCTGCCCTTTTACCTTAATCTCCCTCCTGATGCCATTGGTGCTGTTTGTCATCAGTTCAGTCCTCTCAGCACTGATCTCCATCCTTATGCAGATGTTGTCGAGATTTACAACTAGGGCTTCCAGTTCCTGTACTATCTCGGCTATAGCGCCTATGTCATCGTCAAACCGCATATAGGTAATGTTTCTGCCGCCTATGCTTACCTTTCCGTCACATTCTTCCAGAGTATCAGACCTGATCCGTTTGAGAAAAATGTTGAAGAGGGTGGGTGACAGAGGACATCCTTGCCTAACTCTACCTGGTGTTCTGAAACATTCTTTCGCGCTGCCATTCACCAGGGATGCACTTGTAGCCATTTCGTACAGCTGCTCAACGGTTCAAACTAGATTTGCACTGATATTATATGGTGGCCCACAAGGCTGAATGAGGCTTTTTTGATATCAATGAAGACATGGTACTGATTATGTGTATGTTAAAGATACTTTTCACACAGGATTCTAAGGTTGAAGTTCTGTTCTGTGGTGCTCCTTCCTGCTCTGAATCCGGTTTACCCCAGGTTTTATCCTCTGGCCTGCCTTATCTCTGTTTTATTATGCCCCGAACTTCGAAGAAATTAAAGAGACAAGTTGCTGTCGCCTTATCTGTTCGTCAATTCGTCTGCTCGTCCTTAACGCCTGATCTAGCTACTGTGCTCGAGAACCATAGGGCATAGGGTTTTGAGTTATATATATAATTGCATCACGAAAAACGAGCAGACGCAATTTTTTTATTCTGTTGAACTTAGTCTTGTACTTTAAGAGTACCTCATCTTTGTTAGAAATAAAACGACATTTCCTACCATGATACCTCAAAAAGCATTTAAGCTAGGATTTTGACATTTGCTAAACATGTGGGATGTAGAATGTGCAAGAACTGATGAAATTTTGGGCAAATTCGGTCAAAATGGCACAGTTATGTCCTTGTTTGAGTTTGGTATTTTTTAAACTTCTGCAGCGCTTGACCAAGTAAGCTGATTTTTCTACACATTAGTAGTCCTTGATGTTAAATATTTTGGTAAGCAATTCTGTGTAAGCAATTGCGAAGTTATTTCCCTGACAATTATTACTGATGCAGCTACTAGGCTCAAGAACCCTTGCGTCTAGGGTTTCGAAATTCCATATAACATTAGGCCATCAAAATTTAGGGGACCCATGTTGTTCTCCCCCGTCAGATTTGTAGTTTTATAGTTACCCCCCCCCCCCCCCCCCCCCTTTCTTTAATTAGAATAAAGTCGCGTTACCATGATATCTAAAGAATTATTTAAGCTAGGATAATGATATTTAATATACAGTTTAGTTTTGGGTGAGATGTACAAGAACTTATTAAAGGCCCCATTGCTCTATCAGCATGAATATTTCATCGTGAGGTATCACTGCAAACTTCTCACTACAGTTTTCGCCGTTGATTATTATCGTGATTGGCCGGCTTTGAAAAATCAAAACGTCCTTGCGTTTACCATAAAATAGATTTGAAAAAATAACTAGGTCATTTTAGTTGCCAACTTATATGACCTACTTTCGATTTCACTAGCTTTATTTCATGGTAAAAACACAAGGTACAAGAGATAAAAATACAAGGTACAGGCGTTTTAACAAATGATAAAAATACAATGTACAAAAATGTTAATCAAGGATCCCATTGATTGTGCCGCGATTGCATTATTTCATTGCTTAACGGGGAATCAGTAACGAAAGGCGTATTTTTATGGAGAGGTTCATCATTTTTCCAAAATACCTTGTTCCTTTTTTTTTGCCAGTTATCTGATACAAAAAAAGCACATCAACCGACATGTTTTCATTAATTCTGAAGGCTGTATAGGTTTCACTCGGTTGGCCATATTTTTGTTACGCAGAAGGTTTTACACTCGGTCGACACGGGTGTAGAGCCTTATGCGTCGCCAGGACGGCGGAGGGTGATTTCCGGTTAAAGGGTTATCTACCAGTGTATTACACTAACAAGGAAACTCTAACAACGTTAGAATTTTTTGAAGTTTATATATACTGTAAGTTCTATATACAACAATACAATTTACAACTGTCACAATTACAATAATATACAACACATCTTAGTTCATGTCGCTGGCCCAAGTAAGGTGTTTGTTTCAAATCTGTAATCGATTTGCGTGCAATACGCAAATAGATTACCGTCTGACGTCAACACCGTACTCGGCTCAGCGCCATGAACTAAAGGAAAATACAAAGAACAAAAAAAAAACGTTAGTTTGAGCTCATACAAAAAAAACAAGGCCTTATGTTGGTAGACTTCAATTTGTCGTTCCCTGGATCATGTCATGGGCCAGTCCATATATTATGAGGAACACCAACTTATATTAACACGTGCACGCTTATATACTGGTCGCTCCCTGGATCGTACCACGGACCAGTCTAAATATGATATGACACACTTTAGTGGACGAACACTGTCCCACTTTCACCTCCGCAGTAATTACATCGATTTCGCCAATATTTTGTGCTTCCCGCCTCTGCTAGGAAAACATGCACAAGGGCGTTGTAACTGCTCTACCCGGGTTGGTATTAACCTGGAGACGTATATCGAATCTCCAGGTGAGACGTGGCTCTAAGCCCTAACAGCTGACTGCCGGACTTGATGTGCCTAAAAATAACGAACTTACACTTAATACATTGTAACTACATAATAACAATACGTAAGACTTGGGCCTGTCTTGGAAATACCATACAACGCCCTCGGCGAATGCCGAGCATAACGTGCACACGCCAGCCGTGTCACTAGACACGACTCGCGCTCACGATGTAAAGCCAAAATTGTGCTTACCACTTCCGCCAATGAAGAAACGTAGATCCTACCACGCATGTGCGTCGAAGGATCTGACGTCAAACATTGTGAAGAAGTATACTGACGTCAACAGGCATCACCATGACATACCCCACATAAAACATGAATAATCTAAACAATGACCTATTTACATTAAATTGATTGACCAAAATCTAACTCGCATATGTATTAATTCATTTCTTTAAACTAAGCGTAATACCATTTGCCATAGAATATAATAGCTGAATAAGCTTTTCTCACACATTTGGGATCATAACGTTTGATCTGACATCATGACATCAATGATGTTATACCATATGACGCCGTCTAATGAAAGCAAATCAAACGCATGATGACCAAATGTTACCATTATAACTTATGGAAGAAAAACCCTTAATGCGGTGCATGCTATGGCGTCAATTGACGTAACGAGTATATAAATTAGTTCCATTACAAATCAATCTACTTCTATAGGCCACGTATACGTGAAACTAATATAAAAAGTGCTGACGTCGCAATAACATGAATGCAACTGACGTCACATGAATAACATGAATGCAACTGACATAACATGAATTCAACTGACGTCACTGGACGTCAAATAGACGCACACCAGTGAAACTAATGTAAAAGTACTGACGTCGCAATAACATGAATGCAACTGACGTCACATGAATAACATGAATGCAACTGACGTCACTGTACGTCAAATAGACGCACACCATTGCAACCAACATCAGTGATATAAACTATTTCCGTAATTTACAAAACTTCCTAATATACAAATACCATGCGCAGCATGGTCAGTATAAACAAAATTGGTCGACATATGCACAGCCTGATCACTGTCAACAAAATCAAATCAGTCGACACATATAATCATACCATATCAATCAGAAGTCACATTTTTCATTCTTAGCCAAACTATTCTAAATAGATATAATAAAATCTTACCATTCAGGTCTAAACTCAGAATCTGAGCACACAACAATATAACATCCTCAGTATAAGAATTAAACAGCCACGTCTAACTTTTCAATAAAAGATAGGCGTATAAATAGTATGCGTCTCACCTTTAAATCATGGGACTCGAATATAAGCGTGCAGGTATTCACATTAAAATCATGCAACACGCTGTCCACAATCAAAAGACTCGTGCAGGTATTCACCTTAAAATCATGCAATACGCTGTCCACGAGAGGTATTCACAAACAACCCATGCATAACGTAACCACAATTTCCGTAAATGTTTTATTACCACAGTTGCCCTAAATACTGTAGCTCTACTGATTTAAAGGATTAAAATGATTTCGACGACATAGTCCACGATCGGATCCATTTCGTAACATAGGTTTCCCCTTAGGGAGAAAAAACATAACAATGTTTCTTTTCTGAAATAGTACGAAATGCGATCGAATCGTAGGCTATGTCAAAACTGGAAAACTAGCTATATACACAACAACGGTGCGATGCATAACGTGGCCAAACTATCTACTAAGATAGTCCGCCCCCAAATTATCTTGGCCACGGATAGCAACGATCCTGAATCTGTATGGCTGTAATTTCATGGCCCAACGCATGATTCGGGGATTGAGCACCTTAGCTGTCTGCATATAGGAAAAAGGTTTGTGGTCAGTTTCAAGTAGGAACTCCGCCCCATACAGGTACTTACGAAATTTCTCAACACCCCAGATAATACCCAAACATTCCTTCTCAATTACAGAGTAGTTCTTTTCCCGAGGGTACAATTTCTTGCTAGCATAAGCAATCGGCAAACGACCTTCACCTTCGAATTCCTGAAGCAAAATAGCTCCAAGACCAACGTCTGAAGCGTCTGTTCGAAGTACAAACGGGTTACCTTCTTGAAAAACAGGTAAGCGAAGAATAGGACCAGACGTGAGTCTACTCTTCAGGGTTTGAAATGCCCTTTCATGCTGATCTTGCCAATCTTTGATAGAATTAGGTCTATCCCGTTTAGTTAAATCAGTCAGAGGAGAAGCTATGGATGAGAAATTAGGGATGGAACGACGGTAAAACCCAGCTAATCCCAGAAAAGATTTAATTTGTCTTTTCGTACATGGACGAGGAGCATCTCTGATAGCCTGTATCTTGTCCTCTTGCGGTCGTACCGTCTGTCCGACGATATTGTGACCAAGGCACTCGATACTGCCATATCCGATCATGCATTTAGATGGTTTTGCCGTCAATTTGGCCGGCCTGAACCGATCTAACACTTGACGTAATGACGTCACATGATCCTTCCATGTTTCAGTAAATATCCACATGTCATCAACAAAGCTGTCAACATTTTGGAGATTGGACAATATGATTCTCATTAACCTACAAAATGAGGCTCCCGAATTGACCAAACCGAAGGGCATAGTTTTAAACTGGAATAAACCCTTAGGCGTTTCAAATGCTGTCAAAGGTTTAGACCTTTCAGTAAGACTGACTTGCCAATAACCCTTACTCAGGTCCATCTTTGTAAAGAATTTATGTCCCGACATTTTATTGATAACCTCCTCCATATTTGGCATAGGTTCTGCATCGAATTCCGTCACTTTGTTAAGCTTCCGGAAGTCGATACAGAATCTAACTGACCCGTCTTTCTTCGGAACTAGGACGACAGGAGATGAATACGGTGAAATCGACGGCTCGATTACCTCTAAATCTAACATATCCTGTATCTCCGTCTCCATGACGTTACGCGTCTTATACGGGATAGAATAACCTTTCGTCCGTATGGGTTCTGACGTGAGTAGTTTGATATCGTGCTGTATTTGATCAGTTCGACCGGGTAAACTTGATAGTACATCCGGGTACTGTTTAATCAACGCTTCAACCTCCATACGTTGTTCTGACGTTAACGTATCTTAAATACTGACGTCATTATAAGTTTCCGGTTCCTTAGCTGTCGGAAAACCACAATCATCAAGAGAAAATTCATCACTACCATCGTCATCAACCGACTCTGTAGTCTCAGTCGACAATAAACAATGTGACGGCACAGTACGACGTTCGACATACTGTTTCAGCATATTAGCATGATATGTACTCACGACACCATTGACGTCGATTTTATAGCCCATTCTATTCACCACCTCTACTACTTCGTATGGACCCTTCCACTGCAATAACAGTTTATTACTGTCAGTTGGCAGTAATAACAGTACTTTATCTCCCACGTTAAATTTACGCGACCTAGCGTCATAATAAGCCTTTTGCTTTACCTGTACTTTCCGTAAATTATCATGTGCTAACTTACACGTCTGCTCTAACCGTTCTCTCAACTCAATTACGTACTGGTACGTAGACAGAACCTGCTCATCCTGTACCTCTTCAGACCATAATTCACGTAATATTGCCATAGGGCCCTTAACGTTACGTCCGTATAACATTTCGAACGGAGAAAACCCTAATGACTCTTGCGGAACCTCCCTTATTGCAAACAGTAGTGCTGGGAGATATTTATCCCAGTCTTTTGGACGTTCTGCGCACATCCTACGTAGCATTTGCTTCAACGTCGCGTGAAAACGCTCTACAAGACCGTTACAGATAGGATGATACGGCGTCGTGGTTAACTGCTGGAGTGATAACAGCCTGCTTACTTCTTTCATAACTTCAGCAGTAAACTGACTTCCGCAATCTGTTAACATTTCATCAGGTATGCCAACTCTATTAAACATCTCAACTAACGCTTCGGCTACGCGTTCCGTCTCAATGCCGGGTAACGCTACCGCCTCGGGATATCTCGTCGCATAGTCTATCATTGTTAAAATATAGCGGGATTTCCTGTCAGAACGAGGTTCTTTCGGTCCAACTATATCAACAGCGACTCGTTTAAATGGTGTGTCAATCTGTGGCAACTTTCCTAAAGGTACCTTAGTGACACGACCTTTTTGAATAGTCCTTTGACATATGTCACAAGATTTACAAAACCTTGCCACATCACCACAAACTCCAGGCCAAAAGAACTCAGTTAACACTCTATCCATAGTTTTCTTTATGCCCAAATGACCTGACATCAAGGTTTCGTGCGCCAATCTTAACACCTTTTCACGAAAACCTTCAGGGATAATAAGTTGCAAAGTGACATTGTTTCCCTTAGTAAACTGCCTATACAATAAATCTTTCTTTCGGATAAACTTAGTTTCACCCCGGTTCAATCCACGACTAATAGTCACATTCCCAGATTCCACTCTTTGCCTTATGCCATTTAATTTCGGGTCAACAACTTGTGCCTGCTTCAACGCCTCCTTATCACTAGCAATAATTTGATCAGGAACTTTAAGTTTCTTATAGACCTCTTCACCTTGCTTAGCTTGTGACCTAGTCACTGCCGCCATTGCAAAATGGGACATATCGGGAAGTTTTGACCCGTCAATATTTCCAATAACCAGGTCATACAATGTATCTTCCATGCACAATGCCTCAGTTTTTCCTGTGAAAAATGGACAATCTATGTCAACCATTGCTAAGGGATACCTTTGGGTAGATTCATCAATCAAAGTTACATCAGATTCTCTACCAAGTAACTGATCATTAGAAACCAAGTTTCTACGAACGACACACCCAGTACAACCTGTGTCCCTTAAAACTACAACAGTCTTACCATTAACCGTACCCTGCGCTGTTGGTAATTGCGACCTTAAAAAGTAACAGACACCTTCCCTATCCACGTTATCATTGATTAATGGACTTTCTTCCTTACTCTTATAGAGACCTTCAATTTCATGAGACCTATTCATTGTAGTTTTACAAAAGCTCATTTGATGTCCGCCACCCCGACCACGTCCACGGGAATAACCCCGACCACGGCCACGATCTGAATTACTACCCTTCGTCTGCACAGTATCGCTCTTACTCTGTGAGCTTTGTGTCTCATCTTTCGGCGCATAACTACTCCCCTTACTTCCGCTATATCCGCTTTCACTTGCACCTACCTCCGCACTATATGCTTGCTTCCTATCGGGATTCTTAAAACATTTATATGTTAAATGTCCCTTACCACAAATACTACATTTTATCTCTGGCTTCGCACTCGGCTTATTATCAGATCTACTCTGAGTTACGCCCTTACTATCACGCTGCCCCTTATATACACAAGCGTAGACACCGCCACGTGCTTCTGCAAATAAAACTGCTTCCCTAGCCATCTCACCTAGATTCGTGAATGTTTTCGGTTTCAAATGAACATATAGTTCTTTACTACAGGATTCTAAAAACTGATCCCTAGCGAAAAAATCGCAAACAGCTTCGTAAGACTGGTCTTCTTTCGCCATTTTCAACCATTTATTAAGATACGACCTAAGTCTACTACTAAACTGAATAAACGTTTCGGACTTTTCAGGCCTATCATAGCAAAATTTCTTCCTAAATCCGTGTTCAGTCATATCAAAATTCTTTAACAACGCATCTTTCAACTTGTCATAATCCGCTGCATCATCTACTGACAATCTATCGTAAACATCAAGCGCGCGACCTTTAAGTAATGCGCTTAAATATGCAGCCCAAACGTTTTTATCCCATTTATTCGCCGTCGCGTATTTCTCAAACCTTGATAAGTAACTATCCATTTTGTCCTTACTTTCATCAAAATACGGTAATTTGGGATCTCGCGCATGCGCTAACTTTTCAGCCTTCTGTTTTTCTAATTCAACTCTAAACGTTACCTTCTGCAAATCTATCTGATTCTTTAACTCGCGTTGCTGCAATTCAAAACTGTACTTCAACTTTTCTAACTCAACTTCGCTCGACAACTTCGCTTCCTTATCGCTTTCGACTTGAGACAACTTAGCTTCCCTATCTTTCTCGGCTTGCCGCTCTATACTTTCAATTCGCGCCATCTCGATTTCCCTATCCGCTGCAATCTTAGCTAGTTCTACTTCCCTATCTTTTTCGGCCTGCGCGATCCTAGCTAACTCAATTTCCCTGTCTTTTTCGGCCTGCGCAATCTTTTCTTTCTCCGCCGCGATCTTCTCTTTATCAAGTTCCCTTACCGCGTGCCTTTCTGCCCTCTCAGTCTCTTGCTGCTGCTTAACAAATTCCTGCAAAGCCTGCCCCTCATAACCTAACTCCTTTCCCGTCTTAACTAACTGATCCATGACACTTTCTTAACGTAATGCTCACGTTAACTTAACTGAAACCGACGTTCACTTATAGTCACACACGTTAACTAAAACGTTAACAATAATAATAACAAACTAATCCAACTAAAACGTTGATTAATTAGTATACTCGCGATCTGGACATATCCATTAAAGTTACGTTCATAACAGACCGGAAATGACGTCATAAACTGACGTTGACTTTGCCGATAATTACTTTTCACTTTCAAATGACACAATTACATGACGTAAATAACCCACATTACAATTACGCCCAACTTGATCTAGCGTATCGGATATACAAACGTAACGTATGTAACGCAACGTATTAACACTGACACGACAACTGTACGTCCTACATTACAAAACCTTATAAGATACCAACGGTAAATCAAACTTAAGATTCCGCTATTAGGTTTAATTCATTGTAACGATATTATATAACGTTACGAGTGACCTACGTTACTAAATCAGGACATAAAATGGACCTCAGTAACGGTTACGCCACAACGTACAAAACGTTTAAGTTAATAAACTTACAGATTGTCATGCAACAGCAGTGCCAAGGTACTCAACCGGACCTTAAAACTAAATATGTATCATCCGTGCCAAGACAATTCAGGTCTATATACCTCAGTTTCCCCACTCAGATATGCAACCTGTTACATTCTAATTAATGCATGGGCTATCGCACTTCATCACGCAGGGAATAAGGATAGTTGGCCTTAATTGAGTGTAGGTTACATTTACAAAGAATTTAGTGGCGAAATTGCTCCCCTAAAATTCAATCAATGCAATTAGACTTACGTCACCTTAGAAAAGAACAATCAGAAATTCAATAATACTAATGAAAAAGAAAATGTCTGACAAAATTGTGCCTAGATTCTATATATATTGTCAATGTTTTACACTGGCAGATATTAACCGGAAACCATATCCCACTTCTGACACTATGTTACGCAGAAGGTTTTACACTCGGTCGACACGGGTGTAGAGCCTTATGCGTCGCCAGGACGGCGGAGGGTGATTTCCGTTTAAAGGGTTATCTACCAGTGTATTACACTAACAAGGAAACTCTAACAACGTTAGAATTTTTTGAAGTTTATATATACTGTAAATTCTATATACAACAATACAATTTACAACTGTCACAATTACAATAATATACAACACATATTAGTTCATGTCGCTGGCCCAAGTAAGGTGTTTGTTTCAAATCTGTAATCGATTTGCGTGCAATACGCAAATAGATTACCGTCTGACGTCAACACCGTACTCGGCTCAGCGCCATGAAATAAAGGAAAATACAAAGAACAAAAAAAACGTTAGTTTGAGCTCATACAAAAAAAAAAACAAGGCCTTATGTTGGTAGACTTCAATTTGTCGTTCCCTGGATCATGTCATGGGCCAGTCCATATATTATGAGGAACACCAACTTATATTAACACGTGCACGCTTATATACTGGTCGCTCCCTGGATCGTACCACGGACCAGTCTAAATATGATATGACACACTTTAGTGGACGAACACTGTCCCACTTTCACCTCCGCAGTAATTACATCGATTTCGCCAATATTTTGTGCTTCCTGCCTCTGCTAGGAAAACATGCACAAGGGCGTTGTAACTGCTCTACCCGGGTTGGTATTAACCTGGAGACGTATATCGAATATCCAGACGAGACGTGGCTCTAAGCCCTAACAGCTGACTGCCGGACTTGATGTGCCTAAAAATAACGAACTTACACTTAATACATTGTAACTACATAATAACAATACGTAAGACTTGGGCCTGTCTTGGAAATACCATACAACGCCCTCGGCGAATGCCGAGCATAACGTGCACACGCCAGCCGTGTCACTAGACACGACTCGCGCTCACGATGTAAAGCCAAAATTGTGCTTACCACTTCCGCCAATGAAGAAACGTAGATCGTACCACGCATGTGCGTCGAAGGATCTGACGTCAAACATTGTGAAGAAGTATACTGACGTCATCAGGCATCACCATGACATACCCCACATAAAACATGAATAATCTAAACAATGACCTATTTACATTAAATTGATTGACCAAAATCTAACTCGCATATGTATTAATTCATTTCTTTAAACTAAGCGTAATACAATTTGCCATAGAATATAATAGCTGAATAAGCGTTTCTCACACATTTGGGATCATAACGTTTGATCTGACATCACGACATCAATGATGTTATACCATATGACGCCGTCTAATGAAGGCAAATCAAACGCATGATGACCAAATGTTACCATTATAACTTATGGAAGAAAAACCCTTAATGCGGTGCATGCTATGGCGTCAATTGACGTCACGAGTATATAAATTAGTTCCATTACAAATCAATCTACTTCTATAGGCCACGTATACGTGAAACTAATATAAAAAGTGCTGACGTCGCAATAACATGAATGCAACTGACGTCACATGAATAACATGAATGCAACTGACATAACATGAATACAACTGACGTCACTGGACGTCAAATAGACGCACACCAGTGAAACTAATGTAAAAGTACTGACGTCGCAATAACATGAATGCAACTGACGTCACATGAATAACATGAATGCAACTGACGTCACTGTACGTCAAATAGACGCACACCATTGCAACCAACATCAGTGATATAAACTATTTCCGTAATTTACAAAACTTCCTAATATACAAATACCATGCGCAGCATGGTCAGTATAAACAAAATTGGTCGACATATGCACAGCCTGATCACTGTCAACAAAATCAAATCAGTCGACACATATAATCATACCATATCAATCAGAAGTCACATTTTTCATTCTTAGCCAAACTATTCTAAATAAATATAATAAAATCTTACCATTCAGGTCTAAACTCAGAATCTAGGCACACAACAATATAACATCCTCAGTATAAGAATTAAACAGCCACGTCTAACTTTTCAATAAAAGATAGGCGTATAAATAGTATGCGTCTCACCTTTAAATCATGGGACTCGAATATAAGCGTGCAGGTATTCACATTAAAATCATGCAACACGCTGTCCACAATCAAAAGACTCGTGCAGGTATTCACCTTAAAATCATGCAATACGCTGTCCACGAGAGGTATTCACAAACAACCCATGCATAACGTAGCCACAATTTCCGTAAATGTTTTATTACCACAGTTGCCCTAAAAACTGTAGCTCTACTGATTTAAAGGATTAAAATGATTTCGACGACAAAGTTCACGATCGGATCCATTTCGTAACAATGTTCTCTGTATCTTGATTATTTGTAATCTTAGTTGTTTCCAACTATGGTTTGAGGGCTGGATTTGGATTTTGATTGTTTCAGTTCCTGGTCTTTGCATACTTTTTACTTTCATAATGATTTGTATCTTGACGAATTTTCCCACTGGTAGGACTATGGAGCCTTTAACTTTAGGGCAAATTCAGTTGAAAAATGCCCCTCAGTATTCAAATTTGCAGTTGTTCCAACTCCTGAACCAGTTTACCCATGAAACTTTTTGGCATACAAATAGTCCTTGATGTATAAAATATTTTTGCAAAGTTAGATAAATGTGTTAATGAATTATGGAGTATTTTCCCTGATGGATACCTATGCAGATATTGGGCTCAAGAACCACAGGCTGTAGAAGTTGCAATTCATGTACACAATGTATTCTTAGGTCATGAAAGAAATCAAGCCTATTTTTTTCAGCCGTCGAACTTGTACTTTAAGAGTTACCTCCACTATATCAAAATTAAAACAAACTCTGATTAGCACGATATCTCAATTATATTTTCAGAAAGGATGTTAACATTTAGCTTTAACATGAGAAATAAAAGAATATATTAACAATGGGGCTAATTTCGTTTGAAAATGATCGAGAGAAGCCCCTTGTTTGAATTTGATTTGAATTTCCCAACGTCTAAACCACTTGATCTAGGAAGCTGATTTTTTTCTCTCTTCCCCTCTTGAATATTAGTAGTCCTTGGTGTGTCATATGTTTGGTAAAGGTGAGGAAGTTATTCTTGCTTCCTTGACTTTTGGACTAGACATTTAGATTACACAAAATTTTAACAAAATATCTATAGAACCATTTGAGATAGGATTTTGATATGTGGCATGCAGCTTGGAATCAGTATGTAGATAATGTGATAAACTTCGGAGAAAATTTCATAAAAATTAACAGAACTGTGTCCCTTTTCAGGATTAGACATTGTAAAGCTTTGCTCCTTTCGTGGCACGCTTACGGTTGAATGCATAGTCTTTAACAAAAACAGTTTCTACTTAAAAAGACATGCCAGAGATTATAAATAGCTGCATAAAAGTACATGCTAAAGTTGTTAAACCTTTCTCTCTTTTTTGCAGGGTTAGCTTAAGTAGTGTTTGTTATTTAGCGAGTATCTCTCTCGGTTTCATTTGAGATGAAGTGCACAAACCCTATTTAAGAGATGCCAGAAAGAACCATGAAGATAATCCATATCCTTCCAATGGCACCTCTGCACAATTTAGCCTCTTCTGTACTGGCACGCCGTTAAACAAGATTAATCAATCAATCATTCAATCAATCAATAAATCAATCAAAATTGCACCGACAGGAAACATAACATTTAAAATGAAGTACGAGTCACTAAACATAAGAATGTAAGGCAATCAACTCTTTCTTCGCCATATAAGGTCATTACAATGATTAAATATTAATTCAGCATATCAGTAAAACTAGACAGCATGTAGATAGCCATAAAATATAGCTACAGAGATCTTTTCTACTTGGTGCTTTGTTCTGTTCCTGTTCTGCTACTAACTGTCTGTGACCCGAAACGTTTGTTTGTACGTTTGTGAGGTTTTACTACTTAGTCGACAGTTTAGGCAATGTTGAGCCGGTCAGTCATTCGTCAACACCGTTCCTGGACACGTTTAAACCTTTTAAGCAATCCACTAGTACCAAGCAAGCTCGCGCCAGTAGTATCTGACAACAACCGTTGGGTGATAACGACCGAAACCACAATATTTCAGTCAAGACCAGTCTTCTCCCAAGAGATTATGCAATAGAAAAGGAAAGATAGGATAGACGAGAAGAAACAAGACACAAACATACAAAACTTGGCCCACCCTTCCCGCATCTGCTGCAAGCACAGCAAGTCCTTATCCTACTATATTTCATTGCAGCAGCACGCCCCTGCACTAGAAGCTACCCAGCACCATGGCGCAATCCAACCACCCACGACCCAAAATATAACTTCAGAGAACATGTGGACAAAAACGCTGTTATAAAGAAACGATTTTAATAGAGCTGCAAAAGGAATATTTGGCTTTTGAGTTACTAAAATATAGCACATTTTTGTGTAAAGCCTTGAAAATGATACAGAAATATGATTGCACACGAAGGACCTAATTTCCATCAAAATATTCACAAGTGTGCAACTCGATTGTCAAATCAGATATATAGGTCACTTGAATTATCCAGACGCACGATGCTGCCGTGATCGTGAGGACCATCAGCTAACAGTGAGGTCTCCAAATAATGTTGGAAGGAGTTTTGGAACAAGGATATTTTAGGGAAGCGCAAAACCACAACTTGGTACATGTATATGAGACATGGGCATTTTTGGACAACAATGGACATCAGAAATTAAGATATTTATTTTGATGCAAACGAAGATAATATTGTCGTCTTATTTTATCAGAAAACTAGGAGAAACAGATACCCTCTGCAAATCCCACAACAGTATACCAAAGCTTGTGCTAGCCCATTTTCCAGTTAATAACGAAGTAAAGTGAAATGACCTTTATTTGTCACCGACATAATTACCTTTCAAACCTATTTTATAGCACTCAGAAAAGAAATAATAACGCAACCAGGACCCTAAACGCTTCACAGCAAATGTGGCAAGTAAGTGAACAGCTTTTTATTAAACAGATAATCACTCAGCAGACATCACTGGAGCTTAAAACAGTATATTGCGCCCTTATTGACCGAGTGATAAAATGTTAAATCTCACCGCCAGCTCGGGTAACATGTGGGACTAGTCAAGGATTGCTTGTGGTTAGTCAGGAGCTTTCAAGCCTAAACTGCGTTAAGATAAAACGTTTACCTGTGTTGTATCCTTATAAATGTGTTTACCTGTAAAACTATTGTCCAAATGAGAAACCAGAAGTTGCCATTTTATCCGCCTTTACTTTGAATTTCGCACAATGTTTCAGCATGTGCTTCCCTGGGCAAAAAACCATAAGCAATCAGCTGTTTACGATGTAGTTTTATTTAAAAATGCAAATTCATCCACCAGATGGTCAAGAATTTACGGACACTGAAGAAAGTACGAACCCTCTTGCTTCAAATGCTGTCAGAGCGTATGGCCGAACATGCAAAACAATTATCTCATTTCGTGATTGCATATTTCAACAATATTTGTGTACCAACAGAATATTAGGCGATTAAAGGCATGTATGTAGATCCGGATAAGCTAGTACTAATGCTCGCACAAACTCTCCTTGTATTATAAATAAATAGTTTTGTCAACCCATCTTGGAAACTGTCAACAACAATGGCGGCGAATCCTACTAAATATACCGCTATCCGGCGTGAAAACACCGCAAATCCTGCGTTTCGTCCGCTTTTCCGGCGTTACGGTTGATCCCTGTGCTATGATCTAAAAGAAATATCAGGGCGGGGCTATCGTTGTACCTCCCCCCCACCCCCACCACCCCACCTCCCCTGCCGATTTTTCTATTGCATTAAAAGGAGCATAGGATATACACGCTGCTTACTCACCGGTATCAAATTTATTCAGCTGTAACAAAACATACAAACACAATGTGACACACTATGCAACACCTGGACATGCGGTTTAGCCAACAGCTATATTACCTGTACAAGCACAATATCGAACAAAAAGGAAAGACTGTTCGGATGTGCAGGTTGATCTGAACATTTCCTTTTCACACATACAGTAAGGTGTCTGTTTATGCGACGCCAATCATTAAATATAATCGATTATCAGACCAACTGCAAAAGGTGCGCAGACTGACCTTAGTTATGTTTTTCACACTTTCCCTATGTTACTTTTTTCGGAAACTAAACACATACTGTCAAGCCTGCTAGTGTGGGCACTTCTGTATAGTGGCCACCTGTCTTTTACAACAGTCTACAGTACAAAAAGGTGACCTGAAGCAGCCAATTTTTCTGGCTCCCTTTGGTAAACATAGACAGGCGCCGTGGTCGAGTGGTTAGAGACACTCGGAAATGGTGCAGAAAGTCGCCAGAAGGTCGTGAGATCGCGCCTGGGTTTCGCCATCCGACGACTGTGACAAATCTTAAAGGATGTGTTATGTCTAAATCCACCCCTTACATAATAGGAAAGAAGTTGGTGTGACGCTTGCGCAGGCTGATCTCAGTTTTCAGTGTACACCGGATAAACTGCACATCGTATTTTTACAGTTATTACAATGTGCTTTAGAATATTTTGCCTCAAAATATCCGACTGGCACAGACCTGCTGGAACGACGTCGTGTTAACGCCAATGTCGATACGGCGTTGTTTTCACATTTAAAGGGAAATCACCTCAATGTTCGTGCGCATTCATTTTGACGCAGCGTCATTTTTTCCTGCTATGGTTTTCGTGACGTCGTTTGCCGTAACGCTAACACGTTTACGTCACTTTCAAAAACTACATGTGTATGAAAAATGGTAAATATATAAACCTGGAAAAATGACGAAAATGGGGTTTAAGAATTCTATAAGGAAAAGAGAGCGCCAATTGTTTGGGGGTAGTATGTAATTTTAGGAATTATCTGTCAGGTAAGGAGAGGATGTGAAAAGTAAAAAGTATGCAAAGACCATGAACTGAAACAATCCAAATCCAAATCCAGCCCTCAAACCATAGTTGGAAACAACTAAGATTACAAATAATCAAGATACAGAGAACATATGGCCAACCGAGTGAGCAGCTTGTTCCCAAAAGGTGGCCACTCAGCAACCCAAACCGAACCAAAAATAATAAGAACATACATAAGGTAAAACATCACAGAAACTCTGACACCAAAAACAGGCAACAGAGAACCACAACAGAACTACCGCCTTGGAACGGTCAGTAATGAATTACTGGGGGGCTTAAATCGATTTACAGGCCCAACCTCACCCTCAGTTTCTGAAGTGGTACAAAACATTTAGATGGTTGTTCGGTTCGCATTATAACTGCAATTGTGTTTTGAATCTCGTACTTACTTAATGTAAGCATAAATACCAACAAGTTTAGCTTTTGAAAAAGCTTGAGAGGTTATCCCTTAGCAATAAATCTATAGGATGCAAGTGGTAAAGTAGAAAATTGGCCGCTTAGCTATACAAGTTAATTTTATTGTATTCTTGGACCTTGTTGAAGCTGTAGGTAAGGGGCGAGTTTGACAGCTTTTTCCTTTTATCTTTTTATCTAGTGATTGCTTGTAACAGGTGAGCCCAGTGCTATTAACTTGTGTTAGATGACCTGTTCTGTTTAGTGACAGCTCTTCCTAAGTGGAATGTGCTCTCTGGTTATTGCTTGTATTAGTTGAGATGCTTGTAGTATGTGAGATGAAGTGTCAGGAAAAGTTTAATATGCTGGGAGGGACCCTGCAGCTGGGTGCGCCAAAATATGGGAGTAAATACCGGAAAAAAATGGGACTCGCATTTAGCGAAACGAAACGACGCATAATCGAGTACAACTTGTTATCGATCTGTACTCTTAAGTGACAACTCTTGGTTAACTGAACTGAACTTTCGGGTAATTGCTTGTATAGGGTGAAATAAAGCGTTCAAGATAAGCTATAAAGATCATGCATTAGCGATGCTGGCGAGAATCTTGCAGAAGGGTGCGCCAAATGTAGGAGTATCGGGAAGTAGTGGGACCCTATTTCAGCAAAAGGAAACGGCGTACGAATCGAGTACGAATTCCTAACCTAATATGGTTATCCCCGAGTGATAATCAATAAGGACTTCAGTCATGAAATACCTACGCAAACAGTGAATGCAGAGATCAGACTGAGCAAATGCTATAAACAAGCATCGAAAGGTAAGAGCGATATCATTATGGCCGTTCATGGCGCCAAATAGAAAGCGACGTCAACGATGAAAAATTGACGTCAACGCGTTTCTATGAAAACCGCGCGAAATAAAAGTGGTTTTCCTTCCATAACTCGAATATTTGGCCGGTGACCTATATTTTTTATTTGCTTGTTTGCACGGGGTAGATCATTCCTTTACTATATCAAAAGTATACAAAAATTTTAATTGTGGAATTTTTAACATTGAAGAAATTCCACGTATTTACCAATAATGGAAAATGGCGGGAAATTAAAAAAAACTGAAAATAACCTATATAAGGAGGCTTACGACGATGCCACTTTTGATGTTTACACAAAGAGACAAGAAAAAATGAGTTTATTGATCTTTATTTCGAAACGATCGGTCATCTTTTTTCTCGGATAAAGTCTTCGTAATAGACATATCAATGCTTCACACAGGCATATAGATTGCGCTGCATTATCTGAAAAAGTAGTATGGTGACCCCATTTTTTATTTCATTTTTTCACTCAGCATATAATATTCTACCACTGTATTAAGTTTCAACAAAAACTCAATTGCAGTTTTTATGCGCACTACTTTTACTCATTGGCAAGTGTTCCTCAAGAATTTTGTGCACTGTCAATGTGGAAATCAAGAGCCTTAAATATCCTATCGGACTTTATTTGGCGAAGATCCATTTATATCTGCCTGGTATGAACTGTTCCGTATTTTCGTTTCAGATCTTCCTCTTTCGGGGTCGTATGTGGGTTATGGCCATATTTGGTATCTTTGTTCATATTTGTAAAAGTACTGTACATTAAATCAGTTGCTATTTTTATGCACATTGCAACTACATTGATATCAACACGAGGATGAAAAACAATATACTAGTAACCTTTATTTCCCTAAGTCACGAGTTTATCACAATAGGACAAAGTACCATATTCCACTTCAATTATCTCATAGTTCATATGTCCTGAAAATGAGACGAGCAGGAAGACGTTAATACAAAAGATGTCGTGGGACTAGTAGTTTATAATACGGCCCGATCCTAATCCGGATCCCATTTTCTGCTGTTGTTGTCGTTGTTTTTGTATTTCAATAGAGCATTGTGGTCACCTACGTAGCATTCATTGTTTTTTTAGCTAACCTGAGCCGAAGGCTCAGAGGTGAGCTTATAGGATGGGAGTCGAGCCGTCGTCCGTCCGTGCGTGGGTGCGTGGGTTAGTGGGTGCGTGGGTGGGTGCGTCAACACTTTCAAACATAAATATCTCAGAGACTAGTGGGCCGATCGCAATCAAATTTTATCTGAAGCATCATTTGGGTGGGGGTAAGGCTGCATTAGGTTTTGGTGCCAATCAGCTCAGAACTCTGGTTTCCATGGCAACAGATAGCCCCCATAGGGTTATAATGGGGAAAACGGCGTCATCACGTTTTCTCGACTGTTTTTGATTAGATCCTTATCATACTCGCAGGTAATGATGACATACACAAGAGCTTGGATGAGTTCGAAATTTGGTCGGATTCGAGCACAGACTACGGAGTTAGCTGCCCTTGAGCGTTTGAAAAAAAACCCATTGGGTTATAATGGGGAAAATGGCGTCATCACGTTTTCTCAACTGTTTTTGCTTAGATCCTTATCATACTTGCAGGTAATGTTGACATACATAAGAGCTTGGATGAGTTCGAAATTTGGCCGGATTCGAGCACAGACTACGGAGTTAGCTGCCCTTGAGCGTTTGAAAAAAATCCCATAGTGTTATAATGGAGAAAACAACGTCATCACATATTTTTAGAAAAACTTTGTCATCGCTCTATTGCCTACATTTCTCAACGGATTTTGATATAACTTCACACAAATGTAGGGCATGACAATATCGCGAGCAATTTCGACTTTCAGGATGCTGCGCTTAAGGTCAAGGTCACTGTGGCTATTTTTAGCAAAAAACATTGTCAGCGCTCTAGCACCTACATTTTCTCAATGGATTTTAAAATAACTTCACACAAATGTAGGGCATGACAATATCTCGAGCAAGTTTGATTTCTAGGATGCTGCGCCCAAGGTCAAGGTCACTGAGGCTATTTTTAGAAAAACTTTATCAGCGCTCTAGCACATACATTTCTCAGCAGATTTTTAAATAATTTCACACAAATGTAGGGCATGACAATATCTCGAGCAAATGTGACTTTCAGGGTTCTGCACCTAAGGTCAAGGTCACTGTGGCTATTTTTAGAAAAACTTGGTCATCGCTCTAGCGCCTATATTTCTTAACGGATTTTAAATCAACTTCATACAAATGTAGGGCATGATTATATCTCGAATAAGTTTGACTTCCAGGGTGCTGCGCCCAAGGTCAAGGTCACTGTGGCTATTTTTAAAAAAAATTTTGTCAGCGCTCTAGCACCTGCATTTTTTAAATGGATTTTAAAATAAATTCACACAAATGTAGGGCATGACAATATCTCGAGCAAGTTCGACTTTCAGGGTGCTGTGCCCAAGGTCAAGGTCACTGTGGCTATTTTTAGAAAAACATTGTCATCGCCCTAGCACCTTCATTTCTCCATGGATTTTAAAATAACTTGACACAAATGTAGGGTATGACAATATCTCGAGGAAGTTTGACTTTCAGGATGCTGTGCCCAAGGTCAAGGTCACTGTGGCTATTTTTAGAAAAACTTTGTCATTGCTCTAGCACCTACATTTCTCAAGTGATTTTGAAATAAATTCACAAAAATGTAGGGCATGACAATATCTCGAGCAAGTGTGCCTTTCAGGGTGCTGCAATCAAGGGTTTTGATTAGATCCTTATCATACTTACAGGTAATGATGACATACATAAGAGCTTGGATGAGTTCGAAATTTGGCCGGATTTGAGCACAGACTACGGAGTTAGCTGCCCTTGAGCGTTTGAAAAAAAATCCCATAGTGTTATAATGGAGAAAACAACGTCATCACATTTTCATTTTTCATCGGATCCTCTTCATACTTGCAGGTAATGAGGATATACATAAAAGCTTGGATTAGTTAGCACTTCGGCTAGATCCCACCACTGACTATGGAGTACCTGCCCTGAGCATCCAACAAATCAATGTCGCCACTTTTTCTTGGTTTCTACTTATCCGATCCTTTTCAAACTTGCAGGTAATGAGGAAATGCATAATATCTTAAACAAGTTCAAATATACGCCAGATCAGGCCAACCGCTACGAAGTTAGCTGCCCTTGACAGCTCTGTCTATTGTGCTCTTGATCGGATACTTTTTAAACTTGCATATATTAAATGAGGGCATACATAATGTTTTGGATGAGTTTAGTTTTCAGCCTGATTGGACCACTGACTGTGGAGTTAGCTGCCCTTGAGCATCTTAAATATCCCTATAGGTTTACAATGTCTCTCAGGTGAGCAATTGTTGCCCTTTGGGCTACTTGTTTTCTTATTTGGAGTGTGTGTGTGTATGTTTGTATGTGTGTGTGTTTTAATTGAAAAGATGCAGAAAATTATTTTAAAAAACTCAAATTAAATTCATAGTTTCAGTTGAATATTTCACGACCAAATGTTGTTGATGTGCACCTTTACCGGTACTTATCTTATTAGATCAGGACATAAAGCTGTCAAAATGAAAAGTATCACATGTTACCTGGGTAGGACTTTTCAATCAAACAACGAACATTGCAAGTCATGTCTATACGTTTGGTGTTGCAAGCTGCATAGTTATATTGTACGAACCACATATTCACATATTGTCCGGTTCTAATATGACACAACCAACAAAATGGCACGTGCGCTTGCCGAGGACTCAGATTAGCCTGGGCATCCACCCAGTCTAAACAGAGTATTTGCTGTCAGCATGGAGGTAACATAGACCCTTGACGCACAGCGAAGACTCTGATCTGATTGTCCCGGCTGATCTGAGTCTTCGCTAGGCGAACATGCCACTTTGTTGGTTTTGTCGTGCCGCAGCTTGTTTATTTCTCACACATTTGAAAACAAACGAATTTTATGTAATTAAATACGTCAGGCCATTATTAACGTAGATTCACGTTTTTATGTCCCCGCCACGAAGTGGAGAGGGGCATATAATTTTGCCCTTGTCCGTCCGTACATACGTCCGTCCGTCACACTTTGTAGTACTGTTCTTGCCTCTGCAACTCCTCCTACAATTTTTGATGCAGGAATTTGAAACTTGCAACACAGTTTAGACATGCAGTGAACATGTGCATAAAGTAACAGAACTTTGATTCAGGTCTTTATTGCAGAATTATGTCCCCTTCAATAACATACATATTTTGACCATATTTCACACTTGTAGTACTGTTTGTGTCTCCGCAACGCCTTCTACGGTATTTAATGCAGGGAGTTGAAACTTGCAACAGAGTTCAGACATGCATCGAAAATGTGCATAAAGAAAACACACCTTTGGTCCAAATCATTATGGCAGAATTACATCCCCTTGAATGACATACATATTTTAATCATATTCAACACTTAATAGTACTGTTCTTGTGTCTGCAACTCGTCCAATAGTATTTAATGAAGGGATTCGAAACTTGCAACACAGTTATTACATGCATTGAACATGTGCATAAGGGAAACAGAACTCTGATTGAGGTCTTTATTGCAGCGTTTAGTCCCCTTGATTGACATACATATTTTGACCATATTTCCATGGCTAATATACAAGCTCACCTTTTGTGATCCCTCTAGCGGCCTCATTTATTAATCGGTTTTGATATTACATCACAGCCATGTTGGGTATAACAATACCTCGAACAAATTTACGTTTCAGATTAGTAGGACTAAGGTCAAGGTCACAGGTTCTATTTTCAGAAAACCTTGAGCTTCGCTCTAGCACTTTTATTTGTGGATCGATTTTGATATAACTTCACACAAATGTTAAGTTTGACAATATCTTGAATTATTTACCGTTTCAGCACCACAGGTCCAAAGCCAAGTTCACAGTTGCAATTTTTACAAAAACTTTATTATCCATCCAGTCCCTTTATTCATTGAGAGATTTTGATGTAACTTCACCCAAATACTTAGTGTGACAATATCTTGGACAAGTTCGCAATCCAGAATTTAGGGTCAAGTTCAAGGTCACATTTGCTATTCTTTTAGAAAATACGTTGTCATCCATCTGGAATGATTGTCACATAACTTGACACAAATATGTAGCATGACAATATCTGGGACAAATTCACGTTTCAGCATTGTAGGTCCAAGGTCAAGGTCACAGATGCTATTATAGGTACATGTAAAACTTTGTCATGGTTCTAGCGCCTTTATTTGTTAACTGATTTTGATATAACTTCACACAACTATTAAGTACATGTATGACAATATCTTGGACTAATTCACTTTTCAGGGTTGTAGATCCAAGGTCAAGGTAACAGTAGTTATTTTTAGAAAAAAAACTTTGTTATCCCTCTAGCACCTTTATTTATTGACAGATTTTGATATAACTTCACACAAATATGTCATAGAACATTACTCATCTAGTGAGGCATATGGCGGGGGCATACATCACCTTTAGTGATTGTCTAGTTTATTTAAAATTTAAAGCTGCGACTCTAGTTGGCACTCTTCATAGAAGTCAAACGCTTTGGCGGAATAATACCTAAGTTACGTATCAAGACTAGGGCTAGCCATACTCGGCTTGATACAACAGCTAGATCTAAGGTTCACTGGAATGAGCCACTGCATGAAAAAAACCGTTTTACGCAGCTCATCAAACATGTATCAAATATATGAAAACGCCGGTATTTACAATTATTTGCATACGTTTGCCTTTAATTTGCGGTAAATTGACTTATATTTACCTATCGTAAATGATCAAATTTACGTATGTGCACATACCTAGAGGTAAACCGTAAGCGCCGCACTTTATGTAGTATATACTAGAGGGGTGCAGAGTATGAAAATACACATATTTACCATCTTTTACAAGACGGTGTAAATTTTATCAGCATCTTTGAGTTTCTGTAGGTTAGCAAATATGCGAAAGTGACACACATTTACGTATTATGTAAATAGATAAGCATGTCAATAGTTACTTAGCACAACAAATATTGTCAAATATATGTCAAATAAGGCCGACATAAAATATGCTTATTTTACGGCGGTATATAATCGCTACATTCCAAGTCTTGTGTTGATCTACCAATAACAGAACTAATTTGCATCAGTATGATTTCTAAGATATGCGGTCTTCTTCAACCAATGGAATCGTGGCAGTTTTTGTCCGGTAATCAAATACTATTGGCTGAAATAAGCGCTAATGTAGATATCCCATTAAGACTATGTGCTAATGACCCATATGTTAATTCAGTATTTATTACACTGTACGTTTCCAAATGTTTCTTTTACCTTGGAAAGATAATCGGTTCGGCCCTTCACATCATAGCTAGTTTTAATTATACATTGTCACAGTATTTTTCGCAGATTTATCATATTGGCTGCAGTGCAAACAGATTATTTTACTGTCGTTGTATCAGTAGTCAAAATTAAAATAACAAATAACGTTCTGATTACAACTTCTTTCTTCAAAGGACTAGTAAAAAATGTTAACCCTTACGATCGCTCATTGCTCTAAATGGTCAGTTGTTTTAGAACATATTCATTCATTAATTGTAAAATGAAAGTGCTTTACTCTGCTCAGTTGAATATGGAAAATCCGCATCTTATTACCTTAATTAGTTTTAGCGACATTAAGGGTAAAACTTTAAAACAAATCCACCCATCGATGATCTTATCGAGTTGCCATATTAATATGCACATGGTGAGGTCCTATACCGTCATGCCTGAACATTGAAATTTCGAAGTTTGTAAATTTTTCTTTCTGTGAGAAGCCGGTTAATATTTGCGTTTTTGGTATCTGTAAAACTAATTACAACTGCTTACATAAACATTTTAACCGAATGGCAGCACCACCCCTAGTTAAATTCTTAATTTATCATTTTTAAGAAATAGATCGTTTTTGGTATCTGTAAAACTAATTACAACTGCTTACATAAACATTTTAACCGAATGGCAGCACCAACCCTAGTTAAATTCTTAATTTATCATTTTTAAGAAATAGATCTTTAAGAAAACAGTTGTTTTGTCCTCCTGTATCAACATATGATAGATTCGTTGACTTTGCCACATACCAACATTAATCTTATGCTGGCCTTGTTTTGACCAACAGCTTATCCCGCCGACCATACCCATCCCCCTCCACACACAAATACAAACAAGACATCTAGGACATATGGCTAGTAAAGTTCAGCTTTCAAATACCAAGACCAGGCCCCGAGGTTATAAAACTTGAGTAGATTCTCAAACTCGAAATAAAGCACACTGATTGGCTGCTTCCGAGTGCTTTATTTTGAGTTTGAGATTATTCTCAAGTTTCATAATCTCGAACCCAGATTTATAAGCGTTCTATAGTACCTGACTTAATTTAAAAAGTGACCATGGAAAGCTAGCTGATGAACATTACCTTCAAGCTTAACCAAAGGTACGATTAAGTCTGGCATTAGCCCTGAAACTGCCAAAAGGGACAGACGCCAAAATTTATGCAAACCTCTGCAAAATTAAAAATAATAATAAGTGTCTTCCAAGTATATCATATTGTGAATTCAAAACTAGAGAACAGTGTTGATTCAGATGAGGCGGCTCACCTCGGCCCGCCCAGGACTACAATACCACCTTAGGTCTATCTGAAATTATGAATTTTTCTTAAATCTAACAATGACTCCTAAAATATGAAAGGTCTTAACTTAGGTAAGCTCTTAAATATTTAAGATGGCAAGCATAGCTACCTTAAAGGTTTGGTCTTGCTCAACGGATGAGTTTTGCGGCTCTGCATGATCACGGCGAAGACAGAGCCAGCATTCTATAATTTTTTCAGGGCAAGATTTTGTGTAGGTCTTTGTGCAAAATGTTAACATTCAGATATTGTAAATACAGATGCAAAAAATTGCTGATAATATCACGAACCAAAACTATTAATATTAATATTAATATTTTGTTCTGTTAAAATAACCAGAATCTGGGCAAAAAAGTGAGTGTAGGATCTCACCAGTTTTTCCCAGGTATGTGCAGATATGCAAATTATCAAGAAACCAGCTGAGTAATTCTTATTCTATATCTTTCCTTAAAATCTTCTTTCTATTAATATTTTTATAAAATTATATAAACAGGTTTTGAAAGATATAAGCGTCAAATAACTAACAGTTTATATGAGCCTGGTCCAGTGTAAGGGTACCTTATGACACACGTACATGCAAACAGCAACAGACCAATATCAGCCTGCGATACGCGCCGGATACAGAGTCTTACTTGTTGCCTGCAAACTTATTGGATCTTAGATTTCAATAACGCGAACTTTGAAGACTCTGATCTGCATATTCCACCGTCTATGCTGATTTGATTTGAGCTGGTCGCTTATGTTCTAAAGTATGTTGGTTGTCCCCGGTTTTATAAGAATGACGATACATTTTATTCTTATTGTAATAAATTAAATGTTGCAAGATACTATCATTTCTTGAATAATATGAAAACTCGAGGAGATCCGTGTTAGAAGATAAATTAAACTGATAAAAAAAGTTACCAACTGTTGTTCAGTTCTAGGCTTTGTGAAATTTTGGCTTTTTTACAACCATTTTTCCGCACACGCGAATTAATTTCCTATCTTTGTATATCTAAATTTTAAAACAAAAGCTGCTTTTAGCGGCTGGTTTGCTATAGACAAATAAACACTATATGAGCCGCGACACGAGAAAACCAACAAAGTGGCTGTGCGCCCAGCGCAAACTCAGATCAGCCTGGGCCTCCAACAAGTTTGATCAGACTTCGCTAATCGCTTTAAGGGCAGCTAAGGGTCTAAGCTAGCTCTAGGCGGACAGCAAAGACTCTGATCAGACTGGGCGGATGCCCAGGCTGAGCTGAGTCTGCGCTGGGCGCACAACCACTTTATTGGTTTTCTCGCGTCGCGGCTCATATATCTGATTAGGCTAAAAAATTTTGGCTCCACCTTTATGCAAACTAATAGAGACAATAAACTCGGTACATGCAAAATACCTTATACAGAAATCAGTTTAACTAATAAACTTATTAAACTGTCAAAACGCTATTTTCAACCACGACGCCAGTTTTCTTCGTTACTTTACACGAAATCAAAACAGTACGTCTTGGCAGGGTGTTACTAGTAAAATCAGAAATAAATATTTTTGACGTAAAATCCATTTAGTTTTAATTACGAATTTCTAGGCCATGTAAGTGTTACGTATATGCAAATGTAATGCAATGTCGCATTAAGAGATGTCTGCAAAATGCATTTAGACCACTTAAAGCTGTGAAACTTATATACATAAAAATGGAGAATGGGACCATGTGTCCCATGCAATGATTAAATGTGCAGTGCAGTAATAAATTTCAAGTTCCAAGGTCAATAGCTCCACTTTCATAGGTAGCAACTCTGTTATTTTCAGTTTTTGCCCTCCTTCTCAATCGGGGTCAACTATTTAAGATAAGAATTTGCCCCTCTAGGAGCCATTTTTTTCCTTTAAGGATAGACCCGAATTTGGCAGAGCAACTCTCGTCCAGGGAAACAAACATGAAGTCACAAAAGGTTGTTTCCCTTTGTAAAAATGGCGGTAAAACACAGAGCTTTACCCATTCACCTTGTGGGGTGTGATTGCATCTTAAAGGCCAATCACTCAAATCTAAAAGTACTAATATCTTTTCTCAGATGAGACTACACTGCAGGCACACAACTTTGAATCCATCTTGATTCAACTCAACGTTTCGGCCCGATGGGTACAACTTAAGGAAAAAAGTTTACCTTGCAAACAACGTACGAATCCCCGGTCCAAATGGGTTCTTCTCTTAAAGTTGCACTAATATGGCCGTGATTTCTTTCTTGTCGCACTTGTCCCCCCCCCCCCCCCCCCCCCCCACCCCTTGAAAAAGGACACAGAAATGAAACTGGCAGAGTTGCCTCCTCTGAAAACATAACATTCATATTAATGTAGACAGATACTATAGTTTGCAAACGTGCGCACGTATGGTAAATATAGTATGAAACAACATTTGCAATGCTATGTAAATATTAATGGCACATTAGTTTTTCCAATATGCCTATAGATGCCAAATCATGTGTTTATCTTGGTATTTACCCAATAGTTTGGGATATCAAATATAGTGTTCATATTAAAATTTGCATATCATTTACTAGGCTTTGGAGAGATGAGCACATTTTATTCATTTTGGGCCAGGAAGCGGAATATTCGGTCAAATTGTTTTAATTTTCTTGTGGAAAATCTATTCACGCTAAATATTATAAATGTGAAAAGTTTAGTGCATATCGTCTAGCGTCTCTGTCATGCAATAAAATTCGACAAAAACCTTATAACAGACTTTTCAATTGTATGATTTTACGGTGATTTTACGGTGAAACAATATACATGTATTCATAAATGAGCCGCGACACCAGAAAACCAGCAAAGTGGTTGTGTGCCCAGTGTAGTCTCAGATCAGCCTTGACATCCGCCCAGTTCGATCAGACTCTTTCCTAAGCACTTAAAGGGTAGCTAAGGGTCTAAGCTACCTTTATGCGGACAGCGAAGACTCTGATCAGACTGGACGGATGTCCAGGCTGATCTGAGTCTGCGCTCGGCGCACAACCACTTTGTTGGTTTTCTCGTGTCGCGGCTCAAATGAACGTATGACTGATTCAACCGTAATCTGTATTATAAGATTAACTTCCTCCACTTAATTATTTCTAAATAAATATTAATTTTCAAAAGTAGTACGTTATGTTTCCAAAGGCCGACATAAAATACGCTTATTTTACGGCGGTATATAATCGCTACATTCCAAGTCTTGTGTTGATCTACCAATAACAGAACTAATTTGCATCAGTATGATTTCTAAGGTATGCGGTCTTCTTCAACCAATGGAATCGTGGCAGTTTTTGTCCGGTAATCAAATACTATTGGCTGAAATAAGCGCTAATGTAGATATCCCATTAAGACTTTGTGCTGATGACGCATATGTTAATTCAGTATTTATTACACTGTACGTTTCCAGATGTTTCTTTTACCTTGGAAAGATAATCGGTTCGGCCCTTCACATCATAGCTAGTTTTAATTATATTCAATTCGTTCCACACTGTCACAGTATTTTTCGCAGATTTATCATATTGGCTGCAGTGCAAAAGATTATTTTACTGTCGTTGTATCAGTAGTCAAAATTAAAATAACAAATAACGTTCTGATTACAACTTCTTTCTTCAAAGGACAAGTAAAAAATGTTAACCCTTACGATCGCTCATTGCTCTAAATGGTCAGTTGTTTTAGAACATATTCATTCATTAATTGTAAAATGAAAGTGCTTTACTCTGCGCAGTTGAATATGGAAAATCCGCATCTTATTACCTTAATTAGTTTTAGCGACATTAAGAGTAAAACTTTTAAAAAAATTCGATGATCTTATCGAGTTGCCATATTAATATGCACATGGTGAGGTCCTATACCGTCATGCCTGAACATTGAAATTTCGAAGTTTGTAAATTTTTCTTTCTGTGAGAAGCCGGTTAATATTTGCGTTTTTGGTATCTGTAAAACTAATTAAAACTGCTTACATAAACATTTTAACCGAATGGCAGCACCACCCCTAGTTAAATTCTTAATTTATCATTTTAAAAAAAAAGATCAGCTCTAGCAGTTGTTGAGTTATAAGGCACTATTTGGCGGTCAGATGTGAAGTAGATCATATCACGAGCGCGGAGCGCGAGTGATATATCTACTTATTACTGACCGACAAACAGTGAATTATTACTCAACAATTCAATGCTAGAGCTGAACTATTTCGATTCTAACCCTCAAAAACGCTGAAAAAGTAGGTCCTATTCTTTTTATTCAAATTCTTTCAACTTTTCTGCCAGCGCGTTCATGCTACCGCCAATATTCTTAACTGTATCTAAGGTAAGCGTACGTTTCAATGGCGATTTTAGAAAAAAAATAGAGACGTTACACCGTCTAACATCTCAAAACGTCACACAATTACGTCAGTAACGCCAATGACGTCGGCAGTTAGTCTCACGCGCTCCGAGACTGTGAATTGTTGCACAATAAAACACGAAAACTTTCCATTGCTTCTATAGGCGCACTGTGTTATAATACACAATATCAAATATCAATTTACTTGCTTGTAGGTAAGTCTAACTGGATATGCAAATTGTAAATCTCATATTCGAATTACGGATATCCATAAATCAAAATATGGATATTTATAAAAATAAAAAGGAATAAATAGTAAAAGGCATCCTATATGTAGAGTCGAAAACAAACCTTCTTTTTTATTACATGCGTGTGGGTGTATTTTTTTGATTATTTTTAATAATATTTTACCATTTTCTTCTATAAAATACGAAATAAATGTAACACAAATACAAATTTTATAAAATTGTTCATTTTCTTTTGTCTATTTATTTTCTGCAGCCATATTTCGAGCAAAGTGGCATTATATGAAATGTTCGAACAGTGAAAAGGCAGATCAGCCTGTGCATCGGCACAGTGTTACCACAGTGTTCGCACTCCGAAAATATGTACAACAGAAGCGAATACTCTCTCTGTAAAGATATTCAGGTCGATCTTCTGTTCGGTGTTCGCACATACCGTATAACCCAGGTATGTTTTTGTACCACATTTGTCTGCTCCGAGCATGCGTTAACATCCCAGTTTTGGTCACCCAGAGCATGTTCCAGGGTGCTCCGAGCGTTTTTTCTAAATCAAGCTGGGGAACTACATAAATTGGAAAGTAGACAGATAAAGTACGCGTGTGCTCGCAAAAAAAAACAACAACCAAAAAAAAAAAGGGTGCGTGGAGCAACCACTGCTCAAAGTATTTAGATCAGTAGGACTGTGCATGTGTGTTTGGCTTCCCCAAATGCAATATAAGTATACTTAAAGTTATTGTCACAGATTATATACTGCTAGACTATACAGGTGTTGACTATATACAGGAACTCTTGCTCTAAAATGAAATTTTCGTCATTAGCGAGCATGCTCGGACTGATCATAATTGGGCAGTTAACGCATGCTCTGCGCAGCCATATGTGGTATAAAAACATAGCTCTATAACCAGTATCTTCCGTTTAGTATGTGATATTTTCTTAAAGACTTTTTGAGCGGTATTATTTTAGCAAGACCTTAATTGTCCCAGTACACTGTAACCGTACTAGACCAGAAGCACATTCACTATTCAAACATCAGTCTGATCTGGGTCTACACTATTTGCAGCTACATCACTTTTATACTCAGGCAGATTAAAGTTGAAGACAACTGAACCAGGTCCCAAGGAAGGGTATCTTAAACTATGCGCAAACAGCCAGTACCCAGACCATTTTACATACCAATAATTTCTATGAGGAGGCAAGATGGCTGTATTCCGGTTTGCATAATGAAATTCTTAGAAACTGAACTCGAAAAAAGGAAAAATACGTAAGGATTCAAATAATTTATTTCAGCGATTTTACGTTACAGCCAAAGTATCCGTAAATCAGCTTTATCAGTAATAATAGCAGATAACTAGAAGGACAGTTGTGTAATGGGCAATTCTATCGCCACCTGAAATTTTAAAATTCAAGCTTCTGCAACTAAACCAATTCAATTCGGCAAACGGGCGTTACCTTTGCTGTCAACACAGCCGATGCTATGCAAAGAGCGGCCAACGACCGAGAATTCGGAATTCGGTCAACAGCATACCAAATATGGTAAAAAATACTATGGTTAATGACCGTCGACAGTGCTGTCAATTGTTTTGGTCTACAAGCATTTTTGCATGTATTGTAACTGGTGCGTCGACAGCAAATACATGTGTAAGGAAACTGTTGTTATCTCCGTAGTACAACATATTTGTGCACATTTTTTGCTTTTTAATCAAAAGAACTAGTGTTGTTACGAAACTCCTGAAAGTGACCAATCAAAATTTCGATTTAGCCACTTACAGAGGTTTTGTGGTAACTCTACCAGTTTACCTTTAAAAAAGTTTGAATCTTTGCACTAACGCACAACTTTACTTACATATGAGCATAAAAACTTAGCTTTGAAGAATTGTTTGATATTTTTCAACGATCCTGACCCCACGACTAAAACAAATTGTATGCAGACCACACGACGGGATATATTGTCCGAACTTATATGTGAAATGTCTGAACAGATTCTTGTCTTATCGACATGGCCTTCATGTTGTTGTTTTTTCTAAGCTCCTCCTTTTTGCGAACAATACATTATTCTGTTATATTCAGTATGAGACTAGCAACAAAGGAACTAACCTTCACATATGTATACCCTGACCCAAAATAAATGTCAGGGCGGAGTTATCTCTTTGTACCTCCCCTGGACTTTTCTATCGTACAAAAAGGGGCACAGGGCATACACGCTGCTCACTCACCGGTACCAATATTATTCAGCTAAAACAAAACTTGCAAATATTCGTACAATGTAAAGTAATAGTGTACAACAGTTGGACATGCGGTATACCCATTAATAGACGCACGTGGCTAGCAATATTACCTACCTTTGTACAAAAGGGATGAAAAGATGACTTGCAATTTTACGTCCTTTTCAGCAGTATTTCAGACATATCAGGAAGATAGGAGGGTGCTAATGTAAGGCTCTGTGCAATGAAACACGGTTTACAATTAAAGATTTCCGCCTCCGGGAATCGAGCTCTGGACCGTTAGATCAGCAGGTCAGCGCTCAACCTATGCCTGATGAGTTGCCCAGGCTGATCTGATTATTTACTTTTTTGAAAATCCAATAAAGTATATTTTCATGCGACGCCAATCGTTTACTATTAAATTTGCGAGGATGCTTAGACTGATCTGAGTCTTGATTGTTCACACTTTTGAGTAAGCTTCTCTTTTGCAGAGGAGTCCCAGTAGCTCAATGGGTTAGGCGCTCGCCTGCTGATCTACAGGATCGGGTTCGAGTGCCGCTTGAGGCAAGAATCTTGCGGGGTAAACGGGGTTCCATTGCACACAGCCTTTCATTATCATCGTCCCATCGTCCTGATATGACTGAAACACTGTTGAAAAGGACGTAAAATCGCCAAGTCATCCATCCATCCATCTCTTTTGCAGTATTTAACGAAATAAAGAACATTATAGTGTGGTTTGCCATATACATAGACAGGGATGATATGAATGCACAGGCTAAACTGAGTCTTCGCCATTCGCACACACTATCTTAGTAGATGTACAGCCCAACTCCTGATCAACGTGTATGGTCATATGGACTGTTATCTTCGCAAGCTAAGGGTACTCAGTCCACTTTGTTCCTTACGTAAGGAAAAAAATGGACTTAGTAGCCTTGGCTAATGAATTTGACAGCCTTTGTGACCAAAACCACTTTGTATATCCTTGCGATCCAAATATCTTATATGTGAACGGAGACTACACCATGTCCTTATGGTCCAAATATTTTCGTTTTGAACGTAGAGCATGAACAGACTTTTGTTTGTCTTACCATTATGTACACCTTTTCAAGTGACAAAGAGAGCCTAATGATGTGTTATGTCTGAATTCATCGCGTACACAAGAGGAAATGCGCTGATTAGTATTCAAGGACTATGCGCAGGCTGATCTAAAACTTGGCTTTTACACCAATAATCTGCACTTTGTATATGAAACATTAATTTATTTTAGAGTGTCTCAAATATTGCAGTTACGGCAAAACATCCAATGGGCACAAACTCACTGTCTGGATCGAGATCCGGAACATCCTTTTAAGGAAACAAAACCCCACCAAATAGGGCGGACCGGTTAACACACGCTAGGTTGATGCTACGTTTTATCGAATTTTCTGACTATATATCGTATGCATCAGTCAAACTAGCTATTTCAGCAAACAAAGAATGCATTTCTCCATATCAAACAGGCATTAATGTGGCGAAATCCGTTGACATTTCCGTGAATTTTTGCGAGATGTTCCGTTTACATTTTCTGGCACACAAACACATAATTTGTGTTGAACTAGAGAGTATGTTCCGTTGACAAATGCAAATTACACGGCAAATAAAAATTAATATTTCTCAAAAACCAAGATATTTAAATACGGTTTTCTGGGTCTGGGACAGAATTGAATTGGGCATCGTATTTCATAAAAATGACAAAAATATATAAAAAACTTTTCATAGGAAAGTCAAGAAATATCTGGGTCAACACTAAAAATTACAACCTGAAAATATGTTGATACAGGCGGGTGTGTATACTTTGCACCACATCACTGCATGTTTTATATGGAGAAATGTATTCTTCGATCGCTCATATGGCTCGTTTGACCGATCCGTACGACATAGAGTCAAAAATTTGATAAAACTTTTTGACTAAGCACCTACCTTACGTGTGTAAATCAGTCCGCCATCTTTGAAGGATGTTCCGGATCACGATCCAGACAGTGAAACTCGCTGAAAGAATGTCGTATTAATGTCAATGTTGACCCGACGTTGTTTTCAGATTTAGAGTGCATCACCGTTGATACGGTGTTTTTCAGCATTGCAGTAGGCAGTTTACACCTTATAATTTAAGCTACGTTTCAATATTCGCGAAATGTTTCATTTTGCGAGTCTAGAGAGATTCGCGAATATAAGCGTAAATATACTCCTCGCCAAAAAAATTAGCATACTTATAAATGAGCTAAGCAGCAGATATAACTAATACATACATAGGACATGCATAGGACTTGTGATATGTCAAAACGTTTGACATCATTGGTCTTATCCGATGTCATTAAGTTAACAGAAGATGCCAAGGCATTGGAATTATGGAACCCAGCAGTTGTTTGGATACACAGTGATAAAAGTTAAGAACACTGTATTTCAATGACAATTTTGACCCTTTTCAAAACTGTGGCCAAAACATCACCAACTTTAACTTCCGCCTTCTCCAAAGTAGCAAAGTGTACAGACAAAATGTTAAATTCTAATGGGCTACATTAATTGTAGTCATGCCAGTTCAAATTCGGTTATTATATGCAAACTTGTCACTGAAAACTTGTTTCCAAAACGACCGAGAGTACAATTTTCCTATATAAAATCTTATCATTTTTGTCTAAAGGAAAATTGGTAGTCTTTCATACTGATACTGGGACGTCAAACTTTTTATGCAACACATCAGTTACATGTTCTCTTAGCTGACTGCACGCCTTTTTGTATGCAGAAAATTAGAATTGAAAAATAGTGGGGTGGGTAACTAGAAAAATTCTTTACAATTACACACGCCAATATTTTCTTAAAAAATATGTGTGGGCCAAAAGGTCAACAGGCACATGCCTATGCATACTCTCACTCTCCAAGTCAATAATTTATATCGTTGTTACATGTAGGCCCGGTGTGCCCGACTTAAGCACTAAGCTGACTCTTATTTCAAGGATTTGCTTACAGATATGATGTTATATGTATATAAACGTACACGTTATGGGCCTCGGAATCGCAGTCAGCTAAGATCTGGCTTACCGAGTTCAAATCCCGCGGCAGCGGAATTCGTCACACCGTAAACGGCGCTCCCTTGCGCGCAGAATGTCATTATCATCTTAATAAAATGCACCGTCTTTCTTACCTAATAAAATGCACCTTCTTTCTTACTATTTTATATCAACAGAGAAAACAGTAAGGTACAATAACAATGCGTTATGCTTAGTGAATTTAAACAAGCGGGCAAAATTCATTCTATCGAAGCTTCTAGTGGACTGATCGAATTAGACAGTTAGTAGACTAGTTTAAATAAGATCAAACTATCGACTATCCGACTATACTGAAAACTATCGGTGAACACTGTTCGTAATGAAGTACGGCAGAAAGAATACCATGAAGATCGGGGTGACTGGTATTTACATTCTCAGTGCATTTATTGTTAAGTCCTATGATAAAACATTAGAACGTACTGGTAATGTAGTTTATACTTCAACAACTACATCGATTCACGCCACGTTACATGAGTTAAAGGACGTCAAAATAAACCGTCTGTTTGGACGTAGGCGACGTTATGACGTCATGACGCTGTCTGTTCCGCAAAGTAGAAAAACTGCGTACTGAAGCCCTTAACGCAAATTTGTGGTCAATTATTAGAGTATGGAAACTTGAACATTTATCGTCAATTTTAACAGTTCATAACGTACACGTCACACTTCACTATTGAAGCGTCATATATCGCAGCTTGCAATATAAAATGTAAAATGAAGTATAAGATGTGAAGTACATGTAGTAAAGCGTTATTTGAAGTCTCGTATATTACAGGCGCGTAGTTATTTGATAATTCAGTTTGCATTTTTTACAGTTTACAGCTTGTGCTTAAAAATTTATGACAACGAATATAGAGACGAGCTCTTTAACACCTACTCACTGCCACTACAATCACAAGTCTGTTGGAAACCTTTAATGTATTCCCATATTATACCTCACACTTTATGAAACAAGATGTCAGATCTGAGCTATCTGGAATCAAGCCTAAATGATGAGCTGTGAAATATGAAGTATACAATATGACACATGAACTCACAAACATATTGCATACGTTCCTGTTCATATTTCACACCCTACTTTACAGTTCACACTTTGATAAAAGTCCCCTTTCTTTATCATTGGTATAATTGGAAGCTTTGTCATTTTAAATGAACTGATTAGCAAGCTTTTGAAAATATAACATCATTGAGTTTTCCGTAAAAAGGGTTAAAAAAGATTTTGGTCATTCTATCATAACTTGGATGAAGCGGTAAAAATACAATGCACAGACAGGGACCCATGAAGCGGTAAAATACAATGTACAGACAGAGGGTCCGTTGCTAGACAGGGAACCAGAAAAGGAACTGTAATTTGAGGACAGTTTTTTTTTAGTTTTTCCGAAGTATTGACAATTATATGATTTAATATGCACAGTAAACCACATTTTATCACAATAATGTGAACCGCTTTTCACACTGATCCGTGCTTTTATGCATTCGCCTCTGTGAATAGATCAACATTGTCGAATTCAAAGTCTATAGTCCTCGTAGTGGTTTAAATGTCGAAGAAACAAGCAGATGCACATTAACAGTTTGGTGCCAACATTTACGTCTGATGACAACATGTCTTTATCTACTGGATGCTGGTTGAAAAGTGTGAGGCAGTGAATGGGATCTTCCTCCTGCACCTTATATAATTACCATATAACAAAGTTTTTATTTTCGGAAACAGGCCAACTACATGTAAAATTATTCAGATAAGTTTTCAACATTTTTAAAGAAACTCGAGGATTTCGTTGTTGAAAGCTGTCCAATCACGATCATTTACATGAGTAAAACAGTAGTGAAACGATTCAAGACATATCTCGCAATAAAATTATGCATGAGTTCATCTACTGGGAAAGTATCTGGGCACCTAAGAGTGAAAAACGATCTGTTACATATGAAAATGTACTTAATATTCAGAACTTGAAACACGACTGGGTTCTATAATTCATAGCTCATAATTGGCATTACATTGATTGATTGATTTGTTGTTTAACGTCCACGGTAAACAGCTATGATCATGTCGGGACATGTCGGGACGGTAAGTTAACCTAACCATACTATTCCTGGGCAGGCTTAGACCACCTAGGCGGTTAACCAGTACTAAGTGCACATACTTTCGCCAGTAACTGACAACTGCCCTTCTTACATCAGCGGAAGGAGAAATGAACGTATGTGGCCAGACCGGGTTTCGAACCAAGGACCTCTGACTTTGAGTCAGGTGCCCTACCGATTGCGCTACGCGGCCCGGCAATTGGCATTACATATATGTATATGTATGTGACGTACTTTGCAGAGAAGTTTCTTAAGTCTCAACTAACGTTTTACAGGCCTCATTGCTCTTTCGTGAAATGGTCTATCGGGAGGTATCGCGTCAAGGTTGTGATAGTTAATGATCGTGATTAGCAAATTTAAAAGACCCAGTTACACCGCTTTTGTTTATATTAAATCGCTCGATGGGGAACCAGAGAAGGAAATGATACTTTCAGGAGCAATGTGTCATTTTACAAAAACAAGCTCTCCATACTATACTCAATATATGCAAATCAACCCAACCTTTATCACCAAACGTTATTGTTGATGCGTGTTTTCATGATGATTTGTGTTCAGACGTTTTACCACAAGCATGACTATGGAGACTCTTGTACTTTCCACTTTGTATGGTGCAATTACGAGGGTCATTTCAGAAATAGTGTAAATGAGTCGGCCAGTCCTAGGAATACTGACCGATTTTTGAAATTTATGTCTTAACTTTGAGGTTTACATATCACCCAATGGCATTCACTCAAAAAAATTGAGGCACTGGTATTTTCTTCAAAATATGCCTTGACAATTGCTGTTAGGGTAAGGACACTGAGTAGAAACAGACGGAATATTTATGTAAAGACAAATTCATATTTTCTTAGCTCTGGATACAAGCAGCTCTGGATTGATACCTATAATATCTGTTATCCTGAAAATATTTTAGTAGGAAAAGCATTGTATCAGCTTTGCTAACATACAAAATTTACCTTGTAAGGTAGACTATTCATGGGACAACGCGCATTTCTGATGACGTCACTTCCTGCGCTAAATTGAAATGTATAGTAAGTTGTTTAAACTTCCATTTTGAGGTCAAATTAAGTGAAAGTGAATGTTTGGTGACAGATATTGAACAAAAAATAAATAAGATTTAATTCGTCATGCTTGTGTTCTTTTATGAATAATCTTGTATGGCACCCTATGCTCTTTTGTCAATAGCCTACCTGATTTTTACGATAAGTTTCCCCACCCACCCACTTATTTCAATGTCAGTATGTCATCTTAAATAACAAGTCTTTCAAGTCTTTATATATGAATTTTTCTGTCAATAAGTCCCTCTAACTTCTGACATTAAACAAATTTAAATATATTGAGCCAGTGTTTTTTTTATTAGAAGATAATTTTATTTTATTGTTTTGTATTTTACAAGAATTGCTGCTACTTTGCAACTTCCGGTGTGGGGTTTGCACACTTTTCTTCCAGTTTTATCAATGATTCGTTGCCAGTCGTAAAAAAATATAGTGATCTAATCATTTCAGTAATAAAATGTCTGTCATTTGTGTAAATTGGATGTGATTGAGTCAAAACTCACAAATGTAGTGATATAATGCATTTATAATAACTTTGCCTTTATAACCCCATAGCTGACCAAAAATCTCGTTTATTATGTTACTTGCGTAGAATCTGGAAACGATTTCTGTATAACTTTTTAATTTTACATTGAAAGGACAGTATTACGTGTTTCTTTATTAGAATATATCATTTTCTCATTGAGCAAACAGCAACAGAACACAAGAGACTTGTAGTGAAAATGTATATTTTCCAGTGTCCACACCCTTATGACGTGTAAGCACGTGCTGTCATGCATGGGTGACTTAGAAATTCTTTTAACGCATACCACTCTATAGCACTTGAATTTAGCTTTCCAGTGGTATATAACAACATTGCTAAATATCAGCCGATAGGCTACCCTCAAATCGTTTACATTATTTCTGAAATGCCCCTCGCACCAACTATGACTTGTGAAGGATCAACTATGACTCATGAAAGTATACTTAATAGTTTTTAGTTTGCATTTATCCTGATCCGTCCGACTCACATTCCGACTCCGACAAATTCTGGGTAAAGGGTAGATCACCTTATCAACTTTTTTTAATAAAACGTCCTTTGACTGTTTGCATTTTGTGTTGCCTTCTCTGCCTTTTACACGTTGTCATTGTCAAGGACAATGTTATGATTGTGGACATACAGTAACGAGTGCGTTACTTTCATTTCTTTGGAGTATCCCTTGCTTTCAAAGGATGTAACTGCTCATGTTGTTGTCGTTTCAATTATCATATCGACGTTCCCCGGGTGGCTCAGCTGTACGTAACCATAGTCGCACACGCCGCCGAATGTCCTTCCATATCTAACTGTTCAGAAGTGGTCTATTTTCACTGCAGCTGGTGTTGTGTCGGGTGGCGGCCGTAAAATGTCTCCCAGTACATCATCATAATTGGAAGCTTATATTTTCAGGTCCTTTTGGATCATTGAGTTCGTTTCAAAAGATGTTGAAAACTTAGATAGTCTTCTGCTTCAGCCAGTGCTAGGGAGAGTGACCGGTGTGCAAATTTCATTACTGGTAAGAGCAGATTAAATTAGACCGAGTCTGCTCTTTTCGTTTCTCGGGTGTATTCCTTGCTTCTAAAGAATTTAACTATACCCAGCTTATTTACAAGCCCAGCTTTAGTTTTACACATATGTCCTCTTATCTTATGCCTACAAATTGCTCCTCCGTAATACACTCTTGTCTGTCCGTGGGCGCCGTGGTCGAGTGGTTAGAGATGCTCAGTTATGGTGAAGAAAGTCGCCACAAGGTCGTGAGATCGCGCCCTGGCTTCGCTATGCGACGACTGAAAGACAGTCTCTGTCAACCCAGCAGTAGATAGGTACCTTCTATGAATTAGGGAAGGATATGGCTGCGAAAGGAGGGGAGTGGGCTCCGCCTTTCGTTTGCTGTGCCCAAGTTACAGTGGGCCTCTAACCCCCAATGCCCCTACGGCTAATAGGCTATGGGAAACCTTTAACAATACATTTTATGTTAATCAAGCGTCAGAACTGTTGAAGATAATTATACGGGGTAGGAGGACAATCATTCCAAAACATGTACGGTGCTCGTGTCTCTGTGAGGGTTCAAAGATAAAGTCTCGTCATGTCTTTGTCATTCCTTCGAAAGAATGTCTCTATTTGTACAGAGGTTAGGACATGGGTTTACGGCCCTTCAAGAATATTTCACTTTTGTCAAGCATTAAGCAGAGATGGGTGAAAACCGGAGCATCCGGCAAAAAAAACCCCCTCACCTTCCGTAGGCAGAACTTGACTTTCTCCATGAACGCGACCGAGGCTTGAACACACAGCGGTGAGGTACCTAATGTTTAAGCCACACAGAGGCCCGTATCTGTACTTCAAATGAATAAACATTCAAGTTACTCGTCTAACATCTTGATCAGCCTTTTGAGATATCAAGATGCACGAAACGAGCCATAATAAGACAAATAATTTAGCAGGCTGAAACTTGCACACTGCAGCTTAAACCGCCTGCAAACTGGGGTTGTAGCCACGGATTAGACTTGCCAGTTATCGTTCCAGGCAGCTAGTCGGTGGTCCGATATAAAGAATAGGAATCAGATAAAATGAATGCATATATATGTTATACCACTTACACAGATTGGTATGTCCGTATAGAAGACGCTTCGCACTGAAATCGGGGCCGTCGATTCGTGCGACGGTGATAAGTAAGTTTCAGTGTTAGAGCGCTCCACTACATGTAATTTGGAAAACAGGATGGCAAGGACCGGCCGCACTTGCAGCAGGTTTGGGCTGGGAGGTTTTTTTTACCGTATTTAAACCCTGTTATCTCCTTTTTCTTTGTCGTTTTCTTTGTGAGACGGCTCTATATAGACTAAAATACTGTCTCAAAGGTTGTCGCGCCCCTTTTGGAGGAAAACCAAATAAGTGATTTGATTTTGTGTCAATCCTAGTTTATTTTGTATGTTGTTGTTGTTGTATGTTACGAAAAAAGAGAAATTAAATATGTTTAAACTAAGCCCAAAACAATCAACCAACCAACTCATGGTATACTATTCTTTTAAGAGTTTCGCAGAATATCTATTCACAAGGGTGAAATGCGCATGCTGCACATGTTGTTGCGCTTGAGTAACTGACTATCCAAAATGGGCGGATTTAGTTTTCATCATCGTTTGGTATTAAAGAAATAGTCTATAAATTTGATTATTATTCAATGAATTCTTCGGGTTTTTACTAATATGTCTCCACACAAGGCTCAAAAATGAAGTGAAACTCATTAAGTCATAGGCTACCTATGTTATTAGAAATCAAAATATATCCGGTGTGAATCCGCCACCCGATAGTCTTAGTTCTTAGTATAGTTATAGTTGATAGTCGAGCGCTATTTAAACTAGTCTATTAGCAGCGCATGTTTGTTACCGCCCTGACAGTTCTTTTTGATCAAGGTATATGCAGTCTGAAGTGGGTCTTATATCGCTGCTCTTCTTATAGGCACCAGACCCATATTTGGCTTGTGCAAGCAGCAGTTGGCTTATCAAACTACGCAACTTTATGCAACTGCTGATCTGAGTCTACGCAATTCGCCTATGGCATTTTAATTGCTAAGTTGACTTTGATGTCCCTTCTCTTTCGGTGCATACTGAGTTGCATTTGATTTGGAGGACCTGTCCAAGGCCATATTGTAATTATGATTTATCAATATGCGTTGTTACTAGACTAGTTTAAATAGCGCTCGACTATCAACTATAACTATACTAAGAACTAAGACTATCGGGTGGCGGATTCACACCGGATATATTTTGATTTCTAATAACATAGGTAGCCTATGATTTAATGAGTTTCACTTCATTTTTGAGCCTTGTGTGGAGACAAATTAGTAAAAACCCGAAGAATTCATTGAATAATAATCAAATTTATAGACTATTTCTTTAATACCAAACGATGATGAAAACTAAATCCGCCCATTTTGGATAGTCAGTTACTCAAGCGCATCAACATGTGCAGCATGCGCATTTCACCCTTGTGAATAGATATTCTGCGAAACTCTTAAAAGACTAGTATACCATGAGTTCGTTGGTTGATTGTTTTGGGCTTAGTTTAAACATATTTAATTTCTCTTTTTTTCGTAACATATTACAACAACAACATACAAAATAAACTAGGATTGACACAAAATCAAATCGCTTATTTGGTTTTCCTCCAAAAGGGGCGCGACAACCTTTAAGACAGTTTTTAGTCTATATAGAGCCGTCTCACAAAGAAAACGACAAAGAAAAAGGAGATAACAAGGTTTAAATACGGTAAAAAAAAATCTCCCAGCCCAAAACTGCTGCAAGTGCGGCCGGTCCTTGCCATCCTGTTTTCCAAATTACATGTACTGGAGCGCTCTAACACTGAAACTTACTTATCACCGTCGCACGAATCGACGGCCCCGATTTTGCAAAAGCAGCTAACTTTCCAGTGCGAAGCGTCTCCAATCTGTGTAAGTGGTATAACATATATATGCATTCATTTTATCTGATTCCTATTCTTCATATCGGACCACCAACTAGCTGCATGGAACGATAACTGGCAAGTCTAATCCGTGGCTAAAACCCCAGTTTGCAGGCGGTTTATGCTGCAGTGTGCAAGTTTCAGCCTGATAAATTATTTGTCTTATTATGGCTCGTTTCGAGCAACTTGATATCTCAAAAGGCTGATCAAGATGTTAGACGAGTAACTTGAATGTTTATTCATTTGAAGTACAGATACGGGCCTCTGTGGCTTAAACATTAGGTACCTCACCGCTGTGTGTTCAAGCCTCGGACGCGTACATGGAGAAAGCCAAGTTCTGCCTACGGAAGGTGAGGTTTTTTTTTTTTTTTTTTTAATTTTTTTTTTTGCCGGATGCTCCGGTTTTCACCCATCTCTGCTTAATGCTTGACAAAAGTGAAATATTCTTGAAGGGCCGTAAAACACACGTCCTATCCTCTGTACAAATAGATACATTCTTTCGAAGGAATGACAAAGACATGACGAGACTTTATCTTTGAACCTTCACAGAGACACGAGCACCGTACATGAAATGGAATGATTGTCCTCTTACCCCGTATAATTATCTTCAACAGTTCTGACGCTTGATTAACGTAAAATGTATTTTTAAATGTTTCCCATAGCCTATTAGCCGTAGGGGCACTGGGGGTTAGAGGCCCACTGTAACTTTGGCACAGCAAACGAAAGGCGGAGCCCATTCCCCTCCTTTCGCTGCCATATCCTTCCCTAATTCAAAGAAGGTACCTATCTACTGCTGGGTTGACAGAGACTGTCTTTCAGTCGTCGCATAGCGAAGCCAGGGCGCGATCTCACGACCTTGTGGCGACTTTCTTCACCATAACCGAGCATCTCTAACCACTCGACCACGGCGCCCACGGACAGACAAGAGTGTATTACGGAGGAGCCATTTGTAGGCATAAGATATGAGGACATATGTGTAAAACTAAAGCTGGGCTTGTAAATAAGCTGGGTATAGCTAAATTCTTTAGAAGCAAGGAATACACCCGAGAAACGAAAAGAGCAGACTCGGTCTAATTTAATCTGCTCATTACCAGTAATGAAATTTGCACACTGGTCACTCTCCCTAGCACTGGCTGAAGCAGAAGACTATCTAAGTTTTCAACATCTTTTGAAACGAACTCAATGATCCAAAAGGACCTGAAAATATAAGCTTCCAATTATGATGATGTACTGGGAGACATTTTACGGCCGCCACCCGACACAACACCAGCTGCAGTGAAAATGAACCACTTCTGAACAGTTAGATATGGAAGGACATTCGGCGGCGTGTGCGACTGTGGTTACGTACAGCTGAGTCACCCGGGGAACGTCGTTACGATAATTGAAACGACAACAACATGAGCAGTTACATCCTTTGGAAGTAAGGGATACACCAAAGAAATGAAAGTAACGCACTCGTTACTGTATGTCCACAATCATAACATTGTCCTTGACAATGACTACGTTTAAAAGGCAGAGAAGGCAACACAAAATGCAAACAGTCAAAGGACGTTTTATTAAAAAAGTTGATAAGGTGATCTACCCTTTACCCAGAATTTGTCGGAGTCGGAATGTGAGTCGGACGGATCAGGATAAATGCAAACTAAAAACTATTAAGTATACTTTCATGAGTCTTAGTTTATCCTTCACAACTCATAGTTGGTAATTGCACCATACAAAGTGGAAAGTACAAGAGTCTCCATAATCATGCTTGTGGTAAAACGTCTGAACACAAATCATTATGAAAACACGCATCAACAATAACATTTGGTGATAAAGGTTGGGTTGATTTGCATATATTGAGTATAGTATGGAGAGCTTGTTTTTGTAAAATGACACATTGCTCCAGAAAGTATCATTTCCTTCTCTGTTTCCCCATCGAGCGATTTGATATAAACAAAAGCGGGGTGACTGGGTCTTTTAAATTTGCTAATCACGATCATTAACTATCACAACCTTGACGCGATACCTCCCGATAGACCATTTAACGAAAGAGCAATGAGGCCTGTAAAACGTTAGTTGAGACTTAAGAAACTTCTCTGCAAAGTACGTCACATACATATATATATATGTAATGCCAATTGCCGGGCCGCGTAGCGCAATCGGTAGGGCACCTGACTCAAAGTCAGAGGTCCTTGGTTCGAAACCCGGTCTGGCCACATACGTTCATTTCTCCTTCCGCTGATTCAAGAAGGGCAGTTGTCAGTTACTGGCGAAAGTATGTGCACTTAGTACTGGTTAACCGCTTAGGAGGTTTAAGCCTGCCCAGGAATAGTATGGTTAGGTTAACTGACCGTCCCGACATGTCCCGACATGACCATAGCTGTTTACCGTGGACGTTAAACAACAAATCAATCAATCAATCAATGTAATGCCAATTATGAGCTATGAATTATAGAACCCAGTCGTGTTTTAAGTTCTGAATATTAAGTACATTTCCATATGTAACAGATCGTTTTTCACTCTTACTTTCCCAGTAGATGAACTCATGCATAATTTTATTGCGAGATATGTCTTGAATCGTTTCACTACTGTTTTACTCATGTAAATGATCGTGATTGGACAGCTTTCAACAACGAAATCCTCGAGTTTCTTTAAAAATGTTGAAAACTTATCTGAATAATTTTACATGTAGTTGGCCTGTTTCCGAAAATAAAAACTTTGTTATATGGTAATTATATAAGGTACAGGAGGAAGATCCCATTCACTGCCTCACACTTTTCAACCAGCATCCAGTAGATAAAGACATGTTGTCATCAAACGTAAATGTTGGCACCAAACTGTTAATGTGCATCTGCTTGTTTCTTCGACATTAAACCACTACGAGGACTATAGACTTTGAATTCGACAATGTTGATCTATTCACAGAGGCGAATGCATAAAAGCACGGATCAGTGTGAAAAGCGGTTCACATCTTGTGATAAAATGTGGGTTACTGTGCATATTAAATCATATAATTGTCAGTACTTCGGAAAAACTAAAAAAAAAACTGTCCTCAAATTACAATTCCTTTTCTGGTTCCCTCTCTAGCAACGGACCCTCTGTCTGTACATTGTATTTTACCGCTTCATGGGGCCCTGTCTGTGCATTGTATTTTTACCGCTTCATCCAAGTTATGATAGAATGACCAAAATCTTTTTGAACCCTTTTTTACGGGAAACTCAATGATTGTTTTGTATTGTGTTGTATGTTATATACATGTACTCTTCATTATTGGAGGAAATAAAGATTATATATATGTGTCATATTGTATACTTCATATTTCACAGCTCATCATTTAGGCTTGATTCCAGAAAGCTCAGATCTGACATCTTGTTTCATAAAGTGTGAGGTATAATATGGGAATACATTAAAGGTTTCCAACAGACTTGTGATCGTAGTGGCAGTGAGTAGGTGTTAAAGAGCTCGTCTCTCTATATTCGTTGTCATAAATTTTTAAGCACAAGCTGTAAACTGTAAAAAATACAAACTGAATTATCAAATAACTACGCGCCTGTAATATACGAGACTTCAAATAACGCTTTACTACATGTACTTCACATCTTATACTTCATTTTACATTTTATATTGCTTCAGTACGCAGTTTTTCTACTTTGCGGAACAGACAGTGTCATGACGTCATAACGTCGCCTACGTCCAAACAGACGGTTTATTTTGACGTCCTTTAACTCATGTAACGTAGCGTGAATCGATGTAGTTGTTGAAGTATAAACTACATTACCAGTACGTTCTAATGTTTTATCATAGGACTTTCCAATAAATGCACTGAGAATGTAAATACCAGTCACCACGATCTTCATGGTATTCTTTCTGCCGTACTTCATTACGAACAGTGTTCACCGATAGTTTTCAGTATAGTCGGATAGTCGATAGTTTGATCTTATTTAAACTAGTCTATTACCTTATTGGATGACGATGAACCCATATGGTGCAAATTAAAACAGACGGAAAGGTGCACACTCAGTCTTTGATAATTCGATTATATTGATTTACAGCCACATATGGAACGGTTTTACATTAAGGTGGTGATAATCACTGATTTGGGACAAAGACAAAATTTGCATAAAATACTCAAAATAACACTGATCTTTCCAAAACTTAGCAGATGCCCTCTTTATGTTGTTTCTCATAATTTAGAATCCCAAAATGCAGCATTTGTTAATGTTAAAAAGTGTTTTTATAATGAAAGATCAAAGGGTAATTTTGTGCGAATAAATCTGAAAAAATAATATCATTATTGAAAATATACGTAGTGCTATGAGTGCCTTGTTGCATAATGGAGAGCGTCCTAGCAATTATTTTTTCAAACTCTTTCACACATTATCAGGCTGAGCAGATGAAAAAAGATGCAGTCTGTGTCCAAATTTTTTTGTCAAAACACACAGCTGAGACAGGTGATACTATTTTAACAAGGTTGATCAATTTCATCTACACACCACTGATCATGTCAGTAATGTATTATTTATATTGTAGGTGTTAACATAGGTATGCTTGCCTACCCTATATTTAATAAATGCGTCCAGTGTACATTTACTTTGTACATGTTGAACATTTGAGAAAAAGCTACCGTTTTCATCTGGATTATATAACATTTTGAGAAAGAGTTGGAATAAATAATTGCTAGGACGCTCTTCATTATGCAATAATGCACCTTCAGCATTACGTAAATTTTCAATAACAATATTATTTTTTCAGATTTATTCGCAGAAAATTACCCTTTGATCTTTCCTTATAAAAACACTTTTTTATGCAGCATGTACGTCTATTTTGTATTCTAAACTGTAAAGAACAACAAAGATAAGAAGTTTGCTAACTTTCAGGGAGATACATTACTTTTTATGGTTTTATGCAGATTTTTACATTGACCATAAATCACCACCTTTACGATGCATACATGTATGTGATGTATATATGTTTGAGTGTTTTTGAAGACCATTTAAAACCAAACTTCAAAGGTTAAAAACATTAAAAGAATCTACCTTTAAAACAAATTTTGACCAACTATTTAAAATGTAAATGGATATTACTTATTTTCACGTGAAATATTTTCATATAGTTGACAAATTCTCTCTCTCTCTCTCTCTCTTTCTCTCTCTCTCTCTCTCTCTCTCTCTCTCTCACTCTCTCTCTCTTTCCTAGAGTGGGTTGGTCATACCAAAAAGATAGGGGGGGGGGGTGCATTTATACGATATAAAAACTATTATTGTGACTTTACAGCTCTTATGTTGGAACAACCGCTGTCACCACAAGTACGGTAGTTGCAAATTGCAAAAAATGAAATTAACAATTGGCAAACTACCTCAAAATAACATTTTACCCACAGAAAGTATACTAAATTTTACGGTTAAAGAGACCAGTTTGCTGCTAGGCATTGTGGGACAGTAACGTTACTTTTTATGACTGTATTGTATTAAACTCTTGCTAATTAATGTCGCATATCTTAATATATAATATCTGCCAAAGAACTCTTGAGAGACATGAGGTCTTTGAAACAGTTTTCCATATCAAATAGTGCTTTAGTTTCCAATAAGTCTATTGAATAGGGCTTAGCAGCCACGCATGTCTGTTACCATAAAATTTACGAGAAATTCTTACAGTGTATTAGTCAATTTCCTCGTAATATTTCTGTCACACTGTCCTAATTACTACCGTCACTTCAAATCTCTCTCTCTCTCTCTCTGCAAGTATGTACTGGAAACATACAACAGTTTCAGTCAAATCAAACTTTCTGTGTCGACGTCGTCGTTGTATTCGGAGTGGTGCAAATATGTGTCGAGTTTTCTGGTTTAACTCTTTTTTAGTGTAAACAATATTTTATTCAAAATACTGAACAAATACAAACAATACAATCTCACAAGAATATAACTCAATACAGTAGCTTGAAAGGGATTCAGAAGAAAGTCTTACGACTTATATGATCTGTATCCCAGAAATTACTGTATATTTATATATAACAAATGATTTGAAGCATACACGTACTACTGTCGATTGATATTTCAGCATAATACTCTAAACAAATTTTGGAAAATTGAAAAACTTATACCAAATGAAAGCATTTTCAAACATAAATAGTCATACTAGTAAGTTTACATCATATTCTTAACATGTTCTCAATAAAATGTCGAATCAATGTTTCTGATCTCTTGAAGCTCCACGGGGAATGGAAAATTAATTACAATCGTATATTCTACTTTGTCTGTAAAGATAATAAAATACGTAGTCGCCAAGAAAGTGTTATGAGGAAATTCTGGCCAAGGATACGGCAATTCTATGTACATTGTATATCATGCATATTGCAACACACACACACACACACACACACACACACACACACACACAAATTACTAAATAGATATTAGGCAATTTCAAAAAGTTTAGATTTTAACAAAAACTCTTGTACAGCTATAAATATTTGTCGGTTCTCGATATCAGTTAGTTGTTCACTACCGAAAAGAAGTATAATTAAAGTAGGCTGACAAATAGGATTATTTTTTATTAAAGAGTTCTTTTTTGACATGCGCAAACAGGCGAGACATCTCTTCAAGTGGATTTCTTTTACTACAGAATATTACATCTCCGAATCTGGACAAGTCCTTTAAAAGAACAGTCTAATATATACCTACACAATTATCTCAGGCAGTTCTGTCCAGTATTTAGAGCTAAAGAGTATTATAAGCACCACGAAGTCCTGCAACTTGGCGAAACAGATATAGATTGAGAGAAAATGTCATATTTTTCTGTCTAGATTTAGAATAATAGACATGTAGTACAATGACTTAATGCGCCGCTGCATTTTTTTATTCGTTTTACGGTATTATCCGCAAATATTGCACTAACTGACGTTAAATATGCCCAACTACAATTTGTATATGTAATTTATTTGAAACTTTATTCAGAACAGGCTTGGAATGTTTGCTGAAGTGTAAATATAAAATAATATCTATGCATATGACACGTCGGCTCATAGTAAATATACTGTAAAACCAAGTATTTCGAGTAAGGTGCAGGCTTATGCAAATATATGCATAACTAAGCTATTTACCGAGTATTTCAGGAGAGGGCTAGATTCAATATCATTTGACAACCCGCTCGAGGCAGAGTAAATGTAAAATAACATTGACGCATATTTCCATTCACAGTAAATTTGCTATAAAACCGAGGCCCACTTCGACTCGAACTGTAGTAGCTACTATATTAACTTTAACTAAAGTTCCAGTCAAAGTGCGATGGTAGCTACTAAAATGACGTCATGCACTTACTAAAGATCAACCGAGGTCTGGACCGCCGTTACTCTAGTTGCAAGATGGCGGCCGCTGAAGACTCTCACCTTTTACAAGTATTTGTGTTACTGAGTTGTTTCTTTTCCATTATTTTAGGGCACATTTTATCATTTAATCTATAAAATTATCGTTTTTAAAGACGACGTGCATGGAAAAGGCAATGAAATGCAGTATTTATTTCCGTTTCCATGACAATCTACTAGTGTAGCAACTTTGGCGTTCGACTGGTAATGCGAGTGCGCATGCCCAAAAATACTACTATGGTAGGAACTTTAGTTCGAGTCGAAAAGGGCCTAAGTGTTTAACTCATGTGCGGGCTTATGCAAACATGCGTAAAAGCAGGTATTTACAGAATATTTGAAGATAGATAAATATAAGTAAATATGAGGGTTAGATTCAATATCATTTGACAGCCTGTTTGATGTAGCGTAAATATTATACAATTATTGACCTTTGTTGAGGTGAATATGCAGTTTTATTGACCTGCAGACATCATATTGACCGACGCGAAGCGGAGGTCAATATGTTATGTTTGCAGGTCAATAAAACTGCATATTCACCGAAATAAAGGTCAACAATTGTTTTATCATATGATAATTCCAAATTCTGTTCCTTAGATATTTATGATTGCACTTAATGGTATTATCTCGCGACGTTACGCCATTAACATTAACGTAAATCAGACGTTACATCACGAAAATATAATGACGTCAGCGTAAAAGTAATACTCACCGACAGGCCGGTGAATATCACAAAATATTGACCGGCACGTGACGTCAAAAGAGCCAATGAAATTGCGTGTTGCATCGTGGCCATATAATAAAATATAATATTTACGCTTACGTCCATTCACAGTAAATATCATATAAAACCAAAAGTTTAACTCATATGTAGGCCTGGGCAAATGTATGCGTAAACGAAGGTATTTACCAACTGTTTGAGACGACATAAACAGATGTAAATATAAGGGCTAGATTTGATATTGTTTCGCTTGCTATTCAAATTCGAGTAAATGTAGGGCAATATTTACATGTACGTCCATCCTCGGTGGCTAACCTATAAATCCACAGATGTCAAAGGTTTGGTTGGGCCTATGCAAATGTATGGGTAAAACAGCGCATTTACATATTATTTGCAGTACGATAAATAGGAGTAAATACCGGGTTATGTTTAAGATAATGTGATACCCTGTTCAAAGACGTATAAATATAAGTCAATATTTACATATTATTTAACGTTAGTGCCATACCATTGTAAAAGCCGGCGCTTACGGAATTTACAAGGGCGTTCAAATACAAGCGTAAACATTTGTATTTAAGAAAGTGTACTAAAGTATGGAATCATTATTGAACATATTCAACATTTAAAATATATTTCCTCATGTATGTGAATGAATGTAAATATAGCGGTAACATTTGCAAGGTTTTGAAGTTATAATAAAAGTTAGCAAATATATTACAGGTTTACCATTACGCGTCCAAGTAATCAAACATATAGTGCATATAACAGGCTGCGTTTGCGTTGATAGTGCATACCCTAGTAAATATGAGTAAAACGACCTTTTCATGCAGTGAGCGCAAGAAGAACTTTGGTGAGACATTGACAGATGGCAGACACACTGTTTACTTTCGTGGGGGAAAGACAAACACGACGAAAGGGTTGTGTCTCTAGTGGATAGAGACTTGGTGAGTGCTGTCTTGGGTTGCCAGGCTGAAAAATCTCAGTCCACTTGAGAGCAGGCCCTTCTAAAATCACCATCTTACAGGTTATTGCACCAACGTCTAGAGAGGTCGATGACAGTGCCAAGTGACTCATAAAGTAATAGAGTCCTGGAGTTGGCAACCTTTAACAACCTGGTACTGACAAATAACATTGACTCCTACAAATCATCTTCAATATGGACATGGTTCAGCCAAGAGGGAGATTGACTACATCTTAGTGAGGAAGATGTTTCGGCCAGGCATCAGCATCCAAAAGACAAGGAGCGGTCCTAATGTAGACAGGAGAAAACCCTGACCTGGTGATGATGATCTTTCGAGGTCGTCTAAACAGGGTCGGAATGCCACCCAACCATGACTGGTGTTTGACCTTGAAACGTTAAGGGACCCTAATGTGGCATGCACATTTCAAGCAACGACAACTGGAAAAAGTTGCCTCACTCATCGGTCAGACGGATACGAACATTTACATAAATACTATGATACCCACCAAAAACAACAGTGACTGACATTGTCAGTGAGATACTCGACTCGAAATGGAACGTAACAGGCAAACTCCAGGGTAACCAGAGATGTTATTGACGTGAATCATGAGAAGAATTATGAAGCAGAAGGACCAAACGAATACGCGGAAGCTAACAGGAATATTCAAAGCAAAGGAGGTCACAATAGGTGCTCGGTGCGATGAGATCGAACCTTGCCTGAATAAAAACAACCACAAGAGAGCATAGGAGCTGGTAGAGGATTTAACATGAAAGAAACAAAGTAGATCCGGTAAAGTCTAGGACATGTCTGGAAAATGTCTCACTGAAGACAAATATTCAGGAGATGGACCGAATATTGCTCAAAACTATACAACCATGAGAACTGTGGCGAGACTGTACATGTAGTAACTGACTGCAATCAACACCCAGAGGATGATCTACAACAATCATTTGTGAGGAAGTTGAGACTGCAATAGCAGCACTTAAAAGGAAGTCTGCCCGAGTTTGTAATAAGCAGAAATTATACAAACAGCAGAGGAGATCGTGACCCTGACCATGACCTGTTTTAATGAAGCTCTGTAACAAGATCTGGTGAACAGGAGAATGAGAGTCCCAGGGACCCAGTCGGCGATTAAAAAAAGATCTACAGCTCTGCCAGAACTAGAGAAACATTAGACCCTTCAGTCATCCGAGTAAAGTCTTGCTGAAAGTCATATCGAACAGGCATAAACCCCAAGGTCAACAGATAATTGAGGCAAATAAGGTTTGGTTTACAGCCGAAAAGTGCACCACAGAACAGATCTTCAACCTAAAATTCTTTGCAAAGCTACCTTCAACAGTAGCTAAATCAGTGCCACGTCTTCATAGATTAAAACAACCTTTCACATGGTATAATTGCAGCCTGGTGGGTCAGCATGCAGTAAAATATCAATTCAAATATGGTCCGCACATAGAGCACCTCCGCAAACAGGCCAGATGAATATTAGCACAAAGAATGGTTCCAAACTATTGCTGAAGTTAGACAAGGGTGCTGTCTCTCACCCACGCTCTTCAACATGTTACTCGGAAGGATTATGTCTGATGCTTTGGGAGAATATGAAAGAAAAAATAGCATAGGCGGCAGAACTTTAAGCAGAATTTGGCGTGCTGATAACATTGACGCTCTTGCAGCAGCTATGGAAGAGCAGAATCTACAAACCCTAGATGAAGTTCTCGAGAAACCCTTCACAGTGTTTAAATTGGAGATACATGCTGAAAAGTCCAAACTGGTGAAATACAGTGCCAATGACATTAAGTTGGAGATCAAGTTAAAGGGACAGAATTTGGGAACTGTTAAATACTTCAAATCACCTAGAGTTATGGTCTAAGACGATGGTTTAGATTCGGATGTGCTCTCAAGGGCCGCTTAAGCCACTATTACTGTAACAAAACTGAACCAATTGGGAGAGATAAGATATCTCTTTGATCAAATGTGAAACTGAATATCTTGTTTGAGAATCACAAACTAATGAGGTTGTTCACAGGAAGAGCCATGCCGCCAATGGATAATATGACAAACGCATTACCAAAGTCTAGAAATGGAAAATACGGTGACTTGTTCAAATCTTAAGGTCTTCTGGCTTAGCAAACATAATTATATAATGCATAGTGAAAGGTAAAAGAATAAGAGGTAAACAGAATAGGCTGAGAGACATATTGAAGAATGGACAGGGATGTACTTTGGAAGCATAACTAGGGCTGCTGAAAACAGGACAAAGTAGAAAGAGGTTGATGCAAAATCATTTTGCTGTCCTTGCGACCTTGCAAGGCTATGAGATAGAATAGAACAGAACAGAGTAATAAAGAGTAGAAAAGTAGATAGAAGAAAAGCACACTCACATCAATATTGGTAGTTTTTAGTGTGTACAACATTGTGGACAGTGGGCTAGAAAAAAACATGTTGGGGAAAATGTATCCAGCCCCAAGAGTCTTCCATTTTGATGAGGGCGATTCGGTGTGGTGTGTGCACGACACCACAGGGTGGCAGACTTTCTAAGGAAAGACAATGGTCATCACGGAAAACTCCGAGTCAAGACGACGGTCATGCGTTCATGATCGATGCGAGTTTTTTTTTGTCCGTTCATGATCGATGCGAGACTTTTTATGGAATTCGGCTATGGTCAGCGTACACAGTCGGAGAGGACTGGCTTCCCAGAGGTTGAAATTCGCATTATAAACCGCATGATGAATGGATTGACTCTTAACCGCATATCGGAACGGTAGTACTCCAGCTTTACCAGGACTAAGGATTCCACAGGCGTGACAAGAGTCCGGAATATAAGAGAACGAGAGAACATCTCAGTAGGTATGTGAATATATGGGCTCCGGGCCAGCAGGTAAACTTCAGGAGCTTACCCTTAAGATGAACAGTATCACTTTATGAATTTATGGTAAAGGCAGGTACGGGCTTACCAAGTTATTTTAAGTCGGTTTGAGAGCACCCCTTCAAATATAAACCCAGAAGATGACTTACACCAGGAGATGACTTACATATAAGCGTTATGCTTACTGTCAGATCCTGTATTGCTTCACTCTATTATTCATATGTATGTATAAAATCTTTGAATAAAATATTGTTTAAACCAAATATAAACGTCATACAAATTTATGCACTGATATCTGAGCACGATGACGAGGCTTCTACCAGCTAGATCACATCAAAGACCAAACGATATTCCGGCCGCACGAGGGTGTAGGATGCATAACTTGAAAGGGATACATAATGAGGCTAGGACGTTTGTTGACCTTGTTGCCATTCCGAAACTAATGAATATCTAGAGCTCCCAGTATTTGCATCTAACTGACGGTTTTCTTTTGCTCAGTTATTTCAATGATGTTGTGAGTCCTCATCTCTGATTTATTATAGGTCTCATACGTGATTTGTTTGTTTCCGATGATGATTCATTGACGGGTTAGGAAATCTTCATGCGGACCAAACAGCTAACTCAATCCACTGCAAAAACAGAGGGCGAGGTTTGGATCCAGTAAATCATGTTTAAGACCCCCAGTAATCTTTTGCTGACCGTTCCAAGGCGGTACTTCTGTTGTGGTTCCTTGATGTAACATTGTGCTACGTCCGCTTGTCTATGTTCTTTGGCGGTTTGGTCACCTGATTTGCTATCCAATCGGCCTTTGTTTTGTTTTTTGTAAGTTAAAAATAAAATAGATACAAATAGATGTTGATGCCGTTTTTGATTAGGGTAGCTGAATGACCAACTATTTGGGAAAGAGCTGCTTATTCGGTTTACCGTGTGTCAATTTTTTTTATGAATGAAAAAAAAAGGCAAGAACAGAACAGAGTAATATAGAGTAGAAAAGTAGATAGAAGAAAGGCACACTCACATCAATATTGGTAGTTTGTAGTGTGTACAACATTGTGGACAGTGGGCTAGAAAAAAACATGTTGGGGAAAATGTATCCAGCCGCAAGAGTCTTCCATTTTGATGAGGGCGATTCGGTGTGGTGTGTGCACGACACCACAGGGTGGCAGACTTTCTAAGGAAAGACAATGGTCATCACGGAAAACTCAGAGTCAAGACGACGGTCATGCGTTCATGATCGATGCGAGTCTTTTTGTGCGTTCATGATCGATGCGAGACTTTTTATGGACTTCGGCTATGGTCAGCATACACAGTCGGAGAGGACTGGCTTCCCTGAGGTTGAAATTCGCATTATAAACCGCATGATGAATGGATTGACTCATAACCGCATATGGGAACAGCAGTACTCCAGCTTTACCAGGACTAAGGATTCCACAGGCGTGACAAGAGTCCGGAAAATAAGAGAACGGGAGAACATCTCAGTAGGTACGTGAATATATGGGCTCCGGGCCAGCAGGTAAACTTCAGGAGCTTACCCTTAAGATGAACAGTATCACTTTATGAATTTATGGTAAAGGCAGGTACGGGCTTACCAAGTTATTTTAAGTCGGTTTGAGAGCAGAGCACCCCTTCAAATATAAACCCATAAGATGACTTACACCAGGAGATGACTTACATATAAGCGTTATGCTTACTGTCAGATCCTGTATTGCTTCACTCTATTATTCATATGTATGTATAAAATCTTCGAATAAAATATTGTTTAAACCAAATATAAACGTCAAACAAATTTATGCACTGATATCTGAGCACAATGACGAGGCTTCTACCAGCTAGCTCACATCAAAGACCAAAGGATATTCTGGCTGCACGAGGGTGCATAACTTGAAAGGGATGCATAGTAAGGTTAGGACGTTTGTTGACCTGGTTGCCATTCCGAAACTAATGAATATCTAGAGCTCCCAGTATTTGCATCTAACTGACGGTTTTCTTTTGCTCAGTTATTTCAGTGATGTTGTGAGTCCTCATCTCTGATTTATCATAGGTCTCATACGTGATTTGTTTGTTTCCGATGATGATTCATTGATGGGTAAGGAAACCTTCATGCGGACCAAACAGCTAACTCAATGCACTGCAGAAACAGAGGGCGAGGTTTGGATCCAGTAAATCATGTTTAAGACCCCCAGTAATCTTTTGCTGGCCGTTCCAAAGCGGTACTTCTGTTGTGGTTCCTTGATGTAACATTGTGCTACGTCCGCTTGTCTATGTTCTTTGGCGGTTTGGTCACCTGATTTGCTGCCCGATCGGCCTTTGTTTTGTTTTTTGTAAGTTAAAAATAAAATAGATACAAATAGATGTTGATGCCGTTTTTGATTGGGGTAGCTGAATGACCAACTATTTGGGAAAGAGCTGCTTATTCGGTTTACCGTGTGTCAATTTTTTAGTATGTGTGTGTGTGTGCTTCTTTCCCTGTTGGTTTTAAGGACGGGATGTGGGATTTGATTGTATTAATTCCTGATCATTGCCTATCTTTTTACTTTAAAGATAAATTTCAAATTTAGACCCTCTGGCAGCAAGGTTTGCATCAGAAAAATACAAGTTGCAGACTTGGTGTAACGGTCTTAGTCCGTGTGCAGTAATGTAATGTTGCAACAATGCCCTCTTCATTTAGTACCGGCTTCAGCAAAACTCTATTTTCAAACTGACTCGGAAAGAGCTCAAAGTCAAATATATTTTTCATTTGTGTGTTAAAGTACGGGGAAACTTCTTTATACGGATATTTCAAGGCATTGTACACCTATTTATTGCCTTTCCATCTACTTTGGGCATAAAAGCACCTTCGATGCTGCGGTGACCAGCTCATCATGTGGGATATTTTGGACGGAACGTTGCAGAACTTATTTTCTGTCATTCGAGAAAGAAAAAAACTTTTAACCCATAAATTTTTTGTCGTTTTTTTTTGACGTCTCGTTTTGAAACACCATCATGCAGTAGGTCAAAAGTCACAACCTTCAATCTTTAAAAATTCAGTTTGATATTGTAAAAGGAATGTGTTCTCAGAAACTGTACACATTAAGGATATTTTCCGATAATCGGCGAGACTTTACATAAATGGGGCAATTGGATTTTAAGGCATTGAGACCTTCCATGTAATCAGTTAAAATTAATTGTTTTAATCATTTCTATCTGATTTCTTTTCGTTTTAGCAAGGCTTGGCACAAAGATCATGTAAAGTGAAAGGCATATCGCAAAGAGAAATATTTATTCCTAATTATTTTATCTATTATCTGACATCTACCGTCCATTTCTTTGACGAGGTCTGAACAATCAGAAAATAATATGTCTGGTTTAATATATTACTAAATGAATAAAGGAAAATAAATATTTAAAGGATTAAATAATCCCTAAATAATTGTCTTGTCTCATAAATTACTCTAATTGTTTGTTGTTATTGTTGTTATTTCAATAGTCATTCCGGCGCATCCGAAGAGGCTCAACGTATCCATTGCCGCACCTCCCGGCGTCCGAAGTCTGTTTATCAATTACTTAATTATCTGAGGGTATATTAACAATTAACTCAATCAAAAGACCACGTTATTCGTTGACACCTCTTATTAATGTTGACGATTTTAATTTCATTGCGGGGGTGGTGGTCGGGAGGCCGATGTTTTTTTTTCCTTTCTTTTACAGAACAGAAATATTATTCAGACGTAAACTATACAGTTTCTAGTCTGTCAAAACACATTTCGAATACATAAATAGATCACACACTAAATGGCTGTCACTTGGTGCTGGTTATGCATTCCAGTGCCGGGGCGTGCTACTTATTTGGATAAAAGTAGGGCAAGGGCCTACTGTGTTTGCAGCAGGTGCGACCGGGGTTGTTTGATTATCATTTTCTATCTTTTTTCTTTCTCCCCCTCTTTGGGAGATGGCCCGATATAGACTGAAATACTGTCTCAAAGGGCCGTTAAAACCCTAACAACAACCAACCATTAATTTCATTGCATATCGGTAGGCAAATCATACTCATTTATCCAGAACAAATTTACTTGCAAGTCAATTGATAATGCAATACTTATAATACTAATGATGACAATGATATTTTACTATAATTATTAATGATAATATAGACACATTTAAAAGCTACCAATTTTCACGTTTTTAGCCAGTAAATGTCATAATTGCAGGAATAAAAGTAAAAAATGATAATATATTTTTACTATTATTATTATTATCATCATTATGATTATTATTATAAATGCAAAGGATACATATAACATTTAATTTCGCATTTCGAGAAACCGAAAAGTGAAACTGGCTATTTGCTTCATCTTCAGAAAATTGAAATCCGCCGAACTTATTTCCTCAAACTAATTTGATTTCAAAATAGAAAAAATAAATAAATGAATAAATATATTAATAAATAAATACAAAGCATCTATTTGATATTTATAACGAATTCATAACTGTTGTAATAATTACGAAATGCCTAGCTGCATGATTTTTCATTACGTAAAATATAAGTTATAAAATTACTTCTGAAATTAAATGTGTAAAATCGCAGGAGATTATACGTAAATAAAACTATGAATGAATATCAAAACGTGTAAGAAATTTTGAGGAATAGAAAGAATGCTAGAAATAATAGATTACGGATTTGTAAAATGATTACCGGTGCATGACACGCTGATTGGAACATTAATTTTTTGTGCATTTCAAATATTTTCTATGTAATTGTTACTGTAATTATATTCTTATCCTTTCAGGTTAGGACTTGAAATCAAAAGGTAATAATAAATCTCGTTTTTAATCATTTAATTTATATATTATTCGATTATAATCGATATGTGTTGCTGTATCAAAGGTTATGCCCCACGCATGTGACGTAACGCGAAATTTTGCAAAATTACGGGCTGCGAGACTAGGGGAGATAACAATTTGAAAACGGTCTATTGCGGAGTTCTGTATTTAGCTTCCTTTGTGTCACTAAACCTAAAGGCGTGAGAGAGAAAAAAACTTGATGGGTGTATTTCTGTACACCTACTCAGTTTTGGCAATTGAAAAACATCCCAGACATCACATGACGGCCACAGTCACAACAGAAAACGACGACAGTCTCCCAGAAGAACCTTTCTCCAGTCGTCGAGCCGGCCAGTGGCCTAAGGGAAACACGGTGTCTGAGCCTCACTACAAAATATAGGCCGTTTGGAAATAAGTGGAGGGCATAAAAATGATTTAATTTCATCACTAGTGAATCAATTTTTATGAAACCTTGCCTACCTGAATCTGTTACTATGGAAGCGTCCCAGTGACAGGTTAAAACTATTTATCTCATAAGTAGGAGATAGGAAGTCCCACGTAGGACTTATTAACTCCTACGTAGGACTTACTAACTCCTACGTAGGACTTATTAACTCCTATGTAGGAGATAATTAGTCCTACGTAGGACTTACTAACTCCTACGTAGGACTAACTAACTCCTACGTAGGACTTACTAAAACCTACGTAGGACTAACTAACTCCTACGTAGGACTTACTAGATCCTACGTAGGAGATAATGAGTACTACGTAGAACATACTGACTCCTACTTAGAACTTACTAAGTACTACGTAGGACTTACTAAGACAGAAAGAAAGTCATATGAAAGCCAAAAACTGCTACAGTAGGTACTCAGCAAGCGTATAACGTTGAAAATACGTTGTATAAACATCTTTGCAACATAATCACTTTACATCGAACATTGTTCAAGACATCCAGATCTGGCATAGATCTTTGATAGAGTTGTAGATTGTCTTGAGTCACCTACTTTCGGAGAGTTAGTGTAAATGTTGTAGCTCTTTGACAAAATGTTGCAGTTCGTGAACTTGTGTCAATTTTTCCGTGTGTGTGTGTGTGTGTGTGTGTGTGTCTGTGTCTGTCTGTCTGTGCTTCTTTCCCTATTGGTTTTGAGGACAGAATGTGAAATTTGATTGTATTAATTCCTGATCATTGCCTATCTTTTTACTTTACTATAATTTATCTGCATTTGTTTTATGTTGGTGCTGTTTAATTTATTGTGTTCTCATTTTAACCCTTCTGTAATAAAAATAGAAAATAGATGAAATATTCGTATAATTTGCTTAGTCTGTTGTAACCCTTCTGTTGGTCTAAATTATTTAGTTCAATAAAGATAGCTGAGTTGCCACCTATTTGGGAAAGAGCTGCTGACTCGGCTTATCACTTGTAATTTATTGTTTGTTGGGATGTGTTTGTCAATCTTTCCCTTTGATGTTGGGGATAGGGTTTGGGATCTGATTCACTCAGTTCCTGAAGTGTAGTTACTCTTAAAATTCAAAACCTGTTACTCTAGGACGTGTGGTCAGTCTTTAACAACGTCATAATAACGTTGTTTTTATGATTTGTGTTATTGATCTCAGACAAGACAAAATTGTCTCGTTCAGAGGGCTGCATAATCCGCGGACAAAAATATTTACTTTTAATAATATATAACAATAAAGCTGTTTATATTGATACAAATCTGAATAAATTTACGCAGTTACATGAAAGCGATTTGATCAAGTATCTCTTAATCTATTCATCCATCGGTAACCTCGCTATTAAGAAGATGATTTATGATGATGCGAAAAAGTAGCTTTTATTCTCCATTGACAGAAAATAAGACGGTTGCTATCTGTAGCAATGTCATTGTGACTTAATTTTATCCGATAATTGAAAGTGTTATCCTAAAAATGATTAAAGGTGCGTTAGAATGGGGATAATCATAATACAGTATTCTCGTCATTGAGATAATACATCCCGTAATTTAGATGCAGATTTATAGATAGTACGTTTAGAATTTATGAATTTTACAATACAAATCACATTATTTGAAGAAGGCAGTAATTTGAGCACAGATACAGATAAAAATACATGTTAAATATCTCTAACATATGAAATAGCTAAGTCCTACGTATGAGATAGTAACTCCTACGTAGGACTTACAAAGTCCTACGTGGGAGTTATTAAGTCCTACGTAGGACTTATTATCTCCAAATTAGGAGTTAGTAAGTCCTACGTAGAAGTTAGTAAGTCCTACGTAGGAGATAGTAATCCTACCTAGGAGTTAGTAAGTTCTGCGTAGGACTTATTATCTCCTACGAAGGAGTTAGTAACTCCGACGTAGAGGTTAGTAAGTCCTACGTAGGATTTAGTAAGTCCTGCGTAGGACTTATTCTCTCCTACGTAGGTGTTAGTGAGTCCTAAAAAGGACTTAGTAAGTCCTATGTAGGACTTATTATCTCCTACGTAAGACTTATTATCTCCTACGTAGGACTGAGTAAATCCTACATAGGACTCATTATCTCCTACGTAGGAGTTAGTATGTCCTACATAGGACTTCCTAACTCCTACGTATGAGATAAATATTTTTTTTACTTGTCACTAGTACACTTCCATATGTTACCCATTCAAACTCTGGTAAGGACATTCAGTATTTTTTGAATCTGACATAAAAAGCTGTTAGACTAATTGCATGTTTAAAATGTCTCTAACCTTTGAAGTCTTATGCTTAATTTGTGCAGTATTTGGAACAGCCAGTGTTATACAGATTATAAATATACATCCTGTTAAGAGCATTTACTCCCTATTAAGGTGAAACAGAAAATCCTTTATAAGTGATTGGCCCATTATCATTTTAAGCCTCTTGTTTATTAAGTAGTGAGTAAACACATTTCGGACCACATGGTTATTTGTGAATGAATATACATGTAATAGTATTAGTATAGTAAATATAGAAACTACAATCATTATGGCTGTTTTACCATTATGGTTACCTCTTATGTAAGAAAGGCATAAAATAGAGAAGACAAATGGTGATCGTTTATAGAGTACCTCTTTTTACCAACGTCGAAAATTTCTGAATTTCATTAGGTCTCAGGGGAGAGTAAAATCTGGCACTTTCAGTCCGAGGCCACGAACAATTTTTGAATGATTCTAAAACAAGTAAATTGCCTTTCAATGCAGGTTTTCACTATTTCAAAGTGTTGTCATTGTGAACAAAAACTAATTGAAGCAGAACACATGAGCACCAACATCTTCAGAAGCTGTCAGGGCAATGTTTACAAAACCCCACCCACCCTATTTCCAGTGCTAAAAAGTGGTACACTGGCCATTAGGAAGTCACATTCTGGAGAAATACCTGCAAACACCTGACAGTTGGCACATAGCTGTTTTTTATTCTCAGCAACATACCGTCAGAAAAAACAAATCCCAAATGGGGTAACAACCGTAGAAGTTTTTCAGTATTTCAGTATGAATAACAGGCCTATATCTCGCCACGAAGTTGTCTGCTGTGATTTGACATATCCGCCATAACTTAGGGGTTTTTCCTGACAAGTAAAGCTAACAGCAAATTTTCATAACTAGTTCCTGCTGACATAATTACCCTTCCTACAACCTTACAAATTAAAGAAATATTCAAAAACCTCAATTTATTGGAGCAACCATGCGTTTTCTAACCCTCTACCAAAAAGTATCATTTTCCTGACCACTGCCAATATGAAACTATCCCCTGAGACCTTATGTTAGTTTGTACAGGTAATTGATAAAGATAGGTAAAGTTTCATGAAAATTTATGCAGTAGTAATGAAATCAAATCGATTTTTTGCCCGCCATTCTTTCACAAACGACGTATACCTTATTGTTATTTTTCTTTGGCGTAATGACTACCGTATATATTCAGTTATAAGACGGGAGTTTATCCGTCCAAAATTACCGCAGACATGTAAAGTAATCTTGTGTTATTCAGCTATAAAATGAGTGTATGCTTCTAAAGCAATCCCAAAGATCTAGACCCGTCTTTCAAGACGGATATAGATGTGTAGATTGTTTTGAAAGTTGCTATACAGACGGCTCTTTATCTTCGGGATCGTTCGGAAGCGAAAAACTGAAGAAATATAGTATACAGGGGCCATCCCAAATTTTATACTGGGATCCAGAATTACTGGTCCAATTTTATATACATAATTGGTGCAAAGGGAATCTTGCCGTCCTTCCTGACCCATCCCCAATCCATGTTTGTGTGCCCATGCGATATAAAAGTATACATGCATACTGACACAGGACTTTAACATTTTTGCTAGACTTGTAAACATGGATTGTTTCCCTCCAAAGTCGAGAACAAAGCATTTACATACGTAATACTATCATATACGACAAACTTCCTTGAACACGTGGGAAATTGGGAAACACAACTAGTGTATTATTAAAAGTACAGCAATTACAAGTATCTTATGAACGGCTATGAGGATTTTAACCTAATTTATGTAGTAATAACTGTAGAGAATTTTGTCGAATTAATGGAGAAAGAGGTACTTATATAATTTCTACCTTTCGTGAAAATCAACAGTTTTTGATGCGTATAAATGATACACATAGAATGGCAAACATTGTAGATTGCTCAATCCATATGTCCAAATACTCAGAATGTCACCGTTGTGAAATTTTGCGAACAAAAAATGCGTCGTACATTATCAAGAAGTGCTGATATTAAAACTCGAGCGGGTGGGCGGGGCGAGGGGTGTTGGGGTTGGGGATGGGTTACATTTTAACTCACAATAATCTACCAGAATCAAAGACAAGTCTGTGGGATGTTTTATAGAAGAACATGACATTTTAGAAATGCTGATTGCAAAAAGCCCTCCGTAGCTGAACAATATTGTCCAAAATAACAAAGTTGAAAAAACTTAATCAAAGTTCCGGTACATAATAATGTAGAGTAATTATAAATGTTACGATCTCATTTCTGCGCTTTCATGGATAAAATAGTTTTGTCAGTTTACAGTCTATGAGGAGCCCGCTTCGCAGACATTAATCCAAACATATATTTTTATGACTCCATACAAGTTCAAAAACATAATTTACATCCATTAGGTAAACCTATAGGTTTTAGAATAGGCTGCGACTCGAAACTACTCTGTACCCAACGTAAAGCGTTAGCAAACAAAATTAGTTGTGGGGCGTTTTTCTGATATAAATGTTCTCACACAGTCTCTGTTTACAAATCAGATTATCCATTAAGTATTTGTTTAACTGCGGTAAGATCCGGAAATCATCAGTTTTGATCAGAAATGCAAAAAAATTAATGTAAATATGCATTTAGTCATTACTGTAAGAATGTGTCTTTGCCATTAACTGAATGATAAGAGAGTACTATCTTAATCATCTTATAGATATCTACTACACTGTTTACAGAAAGATAAAAACATAACTTTTGTACTTATTTTCCCAAGCTTTCTTGATTTTAGAACAATTTAGAAAATAGATATTTTCTGTGTTTGGCCCAAACAATAAAACTATACCTTAGTACATTATAGGTAAACCTGAAAATTATATGCTTTGTTGTAAAGACTTGTAAAGATTACGTATCTTTACCACAATATTTATTAAGGTGGTCATTTATGGTAAATGTAAAAATCTGCATAAAACCATAAAAAGTAACGTATCTCCCTGAAAGTTAGCAGGCTTCTTATTTTCGTTGTTCTTTACAGTTTAGAATACAAAATAGACGTGCATGCTGCTTAAAAAGTGTTTGTATAAGGAAGATCAAAGGGTAATTTTCTGCGAATAAATCTGAAAAAATAGTATCGTTATTGAAAATTTACGAAGTGCTGAAGGTGCATTATAGCATAATGAAGAGCGTCCTAGCAATTATTTATTCCAACTCTTTCTCAAATTGTAATGTAGACCAGATGAAAACGGTAGCTTTTTCTCAATGTTCAACCATGTACAAAGTAAATGTACACTGGACGCATTTATTAAATATAGAATAGGCATGCATACCTTTGTTAACACCTACAATATAAATAATACATTACTGACATGATCAGTGGTGTGTAGATGAAATTGTTCAACCTTGTTAAAATAGTATCACCTGTCTCACCTGTGTATTTTGACAAAAAAATTTGGACACAGTCTGCATCTTTTTTCATCTGCTCAGCCTGATAATGTGTGAAAGAGTTTGAAAAAATAATTGCTAGGACGCTCTCCATTATGCAACAAGGTACTCTAAGCACTAAGTATATTTTCAATAATGATATTATTTTTTCAGATTTATTTGCAGAAAATTACCCTTTGATCTTCTCTTATAAAAACACTTTTTAACATTAACAAATGCTGCATTTTGGGATTCTTAATTATGAGAAACAACATAAAGAAGGCAACTGCTAAGTTTTGGAAAGATCAGTGTTATTTTTAGTATTTTATGCAGATTTTTGTCTTTGTCCCAAATCAGTGATTATCACCACCTTAAATAGGGAATTATTGTGCCCATGTATAATCCAAATTTCGAATCACTTTATCACAAAATCATCATACGATTTTGGAATTTTCACTTCTCTACCACTATATGTAAACCTTCTTGCGGCATTTTGTGAATCAGAATTTGAAGTGATATTATCAAAAACTGAATTGTCACTTTGAAATTCTTCTTGACAGTCATAGAATATCTCCGGTTCTGATATCCTGTTCTCCGTCGTTTTCATCAGATGACATCGGTTTCGGCGTAACATTTGACCTTTGTCCGTATGTATGTTATACGAACTCGGTGTGTCAGTTTTACTCTCTATCATACCCGGTTCCCATGAGTTGTCGTTTCTGACTCGGATTTGGTCCCCTGGATTTAATTCTGGTAGTGGTTTTGCTCCACGGTCGTAGTATTGTTTTTGTATATGCTGCTTCTTTTTCAGTGCTCTTTGCACTTTTCTGTTGTCATGGCTTGGTCTTAGAAGAGACCCATTAACCGGTAGCTGGGTACAAAAAGTAAAAAGTATGCAAAGATCAGGAACTGAAACAATCAAAATCCAAATCCAGCCCTCAAACCATAGTTGGAATTGCAAACAACCCCTGAGGATTGGTCCTTCTACCCATCAGCATTTGTGTAGGTGACATATTAATGTCATCAACCTGAGTATTTCGAAACTCTAACAATGCTAAATATGGATCACTGTTGCTTTTCTTTGCCTTTTTTAACAGTGTTTTACATATTTGCACATTCTTTTCACTAAATCCTTTGCTTTGTGAATATCTTGGAGAGGATGTCACGTGTTTAAATCCATAGTTTTTAGCAAAGTCCTTGAACTCCATGCTTGAGTGAGCAGGACCATTGTCACTCTTCAAGATGACAGGAATTTCACAAACATGTATGTCCTTATACTGTTTCAAATAACAACGGGCGTTGCAAGATGTTATATGAAACAGTTTTGGGACATAAAGGTATGCATTAAGTGGGAGATAAGAAAGCATATCATATGAAAAAAGTAGAGCATATAGAAGACTACGCATAAAACCGGGTTTATAATGATAAAAACGGGAGATTGGAAGCGGTACAGGGTGGTATAAACTCCGATGAGCAGGGATAGAAGGAAACATCGCATGGATAGACTAGATCAAGATCTTTTGCTTTTTCGCGACGCAGCCGCGTATAATCTCAGTTTTCTTCCTCATTCACAAGATTTCATAGGTCAAGTAACCCGTATGTCAAACTTTAGCCAATAATATCAAAGGCCAATGAATATTTAATCTTCGTTTTTAATCCGTCGTACTGCACTGCTTGAATACTAGCACTTTGTCAGATGTTAATTCAAAATGATTCCCTTGTTTGTAAATTTAAATTGAAATTTTATCGAAATCAGTCGCAGATATTCAAAAATTTTTTTTTTCGTTGTAGATCTACTTTCGATTTCTACTTTTGGTTTAACCCAGCGGGCAAATTAAATCAAAATGGTGTTGTACTGACGTCGATGGGACGTGATAAGGTCGCATCGACGTCAGTGCGACATCATTTTGACTTCATGTGCCTGCTGGGAATACATACAAACATTTCATCGTATTGGTAACTGTTTTGAAATCAGGTCAATCTCAAGGTCTAACTGCCGTCCATTTTGGAATTCAAAATTGGACAGCTCAGTCTTGAGATAGCTCGTCGTCGCTACCCAGTGTCAAAATTAGGGTTGCAGGCGCATAGGTTACATAGCCCACTTGAGTCATATTCATGAAAGTTATTGTCAACTCTTCACCTAGAGACATATAACAAAACTCACTTCCATTTAATCTGCATCGATTATCTTTTTTTTTTCTTTTTTTTTTTTTAAGATTTTTCTTGTTGCGTATGTTTTCAAAAGAGATTATTATTTTCATCCCTTTCAGAGCAAGAATTTTTTTCTTGAATTGCAATGCCAAATTCGATTTTTGAAAAAAAAGATGATAGAAATTAAATAACTTGATAAAATATAAATAAAAGATATCCTCCCCCAGACCTTTTTCTTCTGCAGACTTATAACACTGACAGACCTAAGAGCTTTAGAACTTTTGAATACGAGAAAAATGGCGAAACAAAGAAATGATATCACAGATGCCAGCGATCAGAATGTTCTCTCTCAATAGTCATGTTTGCAGGCTCCAACGAATGGTATAATGCTAATTCAGCTTCCACAACTTAATTGGTTTAAAGGATTTCCATATTGACGTCATTGTTGAGATTAATTGTAAATTATACTCAAACTAATCGTTGAAATAATGATTTATTGTATACGTTTCACGCATTTTTACTTACTTTATTTACATAACAGACAGCACTTAATAGTTTTGATTATATGTATGTGACCTCGCATTTCAATGTCATGTTACACAATTAAATCCTTAAGATCACAGTGCTACGTTTGACCATTCTTCTTCTTTGGCCTACTGAATATCGTTCCCCCTCGTGACCCAGCAGCTTCCCACTCATATATATTGTGAACCTGCCATATACAAGTCTGTTGCATAAAAGAAATGCTGGGTCACAGGGGGAAAAGTACTTGTATTTCAATTATAGTGAAGCGTTCCCTTTTGGTCGTATTGACCGAAAGTGTAACTATGGTTTTGCAAGTCAGAATGCCATTCAGGCGTAACAAGAGGAAAATCGTTGCTTTGTATTGTGATTTGCATGTATTAGGCATGCATTTATGATAAAAACTTTTGGAATGATTGACTGATTTAAATATTTTTATTACCTCAAAAAATGAGGTATCAGAAAAACTTGAATTTAGGTAGGTAAATTCAGCCTTGATTATCTCCCCATGTATTAGAGTCTGAATCACAAATGTTCTGATTTTACATATTTGTGGATGCCCTGTTAAGGAATATATATGCACTTTAGACTTTTGAAAATACGAGCCTGTCGTGCCGGTCTAACGGGGAAAATCCTCGCCTTAAGCATAGAGGTCCTTTAATGTAAAGGGTTCTAAGCCAGCATAAAATGATCTTTTTTTTCATTTGCATCCTTTTTACATACTTTAATTTTCACGAATTTGTTTAGTCTCAATTTTCTTTGTTCTGTGAACACTTTTCTTTATCTTCTTGCTTTAATACCAATAATCAATATTCGTTTTGAAATAATGAAAGATTTCTTAATTTTAAACTATTAGTCCCTAATCGGTAACATATTGGCCCGTTATTCTCTAGGCATTGCAAAATATCGTCCTTTTCTTTTTTTTAAATCACTAAACCCATTCAGACTCTCATATATCTCGATCAACTGTATGTCCAAATGTTACGGAATCCAAGACAGTTTATCGCACGAACAGTAGAGTTTAAACAATTTCAAGGTGTGCTTTCCGGTTTATGCATATTCTGAAGTGTCATCGACCAGTGAAAATTCTATTTGAAGACTTGTTCCCCAAACCGGATTAGATTCGTAATCAACAGAAACCATTTCAAACTCATTACCTTTGTTTAATAACTGCGTCGTAGTTGCCGGACAGACACTGTGACGGATGGATGGATGGATTGTATCTTCTTTTTTTCAACGGTATTTTAGTAATATCAGGACGATGGGAGGGTGGTGGTAAAAGGATCTGTTCATTGGATGCCCGTTTATGGTTGAAAATATTTCTACCTTCTGCAGAAATCGAACCCGGACGATGGATACAGGGAACGTGCCCCCCCCCCCTATTTCTCCCCCACCCCCACCCCAGAGACGAAGAATCCTCGAGGCGATAAAGAAAACATCCAACAATATTGCCAGCCATATATCTCCCATTTTCAGTGTCTAAAATGAAGAACGTGTAATCTTATGAATTGGGTGTGAATAAAGAGAATTTCCGATAAACGATATAATTTTTTAAAACATTTTCGTACTTATTTGTGCTTCCAAAATAGATTTTAAGAAGCACAAAGAAGCACACACAAGTCACACCAGTCCGATTTTTGTTTTCACTTCACAGATTGGATACAATTAACATACTAGCTGGATAAACTTTTATAACCCAGGTTCGTGGCATCGCTTTTAAAAGACCTAAAAATGCGAACATTCCTAAAAGAATGTAGATGAAGTAAATAAAAGACGCCTCCAAAAAAGTTGAATCACTCTTTTCAGGTGAAGCTTTCAAATGTATTAGTCATTGCGCGACAATCCAATTATTTTACGATGTCACTTTCAATTGACGTTTCGTGACGTCAACGTCGCACCTCCACAAGGCTCAAAATGTCAGACACTGTCACATATAAGACATCTATCCATTCATGCATTAACCATTATAAACTTTGTTTTGCGTTATCCTGATTTCATTTCCCGTAGGAAGGTACTCCCAATGTAATACGATGTACAAATTCAGACTGCTTCTAATCGAGAAGTTATATAAAGGTTTACACTGTCTACCATTCCAGCAACATCTTTTGGCTAAGTTATTTAAGAAATGAATTTCATTTTTTGCAATGTTCATGGAAGTTTGAACACAATGGGTCATATGCAAAGAAAGTGGCGCCCGAAGGGCATTCACATTAACTTTGCACTTGACCCTTTGTGTTAAAACTTCCATGAACTTCGAAAAAAAGAAAGTTGTTTCTTGTAATTACATTTAATTTTGAAATAATTTTGAGCATCATATTCTATTTTTTAAGAGGAACATTTAAAAATAAACGACGAAAAGCTGTCACTAACCAACAGATAGGCCATTTACGTTAAACGGCCGTTACCATGAAGTGACGTAAAAAAGGACGTTACAACGTCCAATAGCGTCGTTTGTTTACATTTGACATTGCGTACCAATGACGTCGCGTGGCCGACTGTTGTTCATGGAAGTATGAACACTGTTTCTCCAAAATAGGTTGATTTAAGGAAAATCAAATGAATGTTATTATTGCTTTGTAAAGGCTAACGGTTCCGTTTTCAGGATATTAGTGGTAATTATTATTTTTTAAGAAGGCATAAAGATCAACGACTAAATTATAACTGTTATGCGATATTTTTATACTATCGTTATCTAATACATTTTCTGGTATTTTGAGGGTTTCACGTGTGTAAAAGCAAATAATAATACTCAACAAACAAATGCTCACAGTGGATTAAAATCTAGGAAGACACCGTTATGTAATACAAGTCTGTTTTGTTTAATTTCAGGAGGATCCTATATGTCTTCGTGAGCATGATATAACTGGAACTGTTATAAAAGTATATGTTAGCACGTGAATTTAATGTAGGATTTACTTTTAAAGATAAACATTTGTCTCTATTGACAAGCGTCATTTAGATCGACGAATTTACCAAATAATGTCTGCACTGGAAGTTGGAGTGCCATGTCAGCAAAGATGGGCGAAACTAAAGAAACATGTTCACAAAGCTTTTAGGATAGAGTCTCCGACACTAAGGATTTCACACCTTCCATATGAGGCCAAACTAGAATGTCTGAATACAATACTAAGAAACGCAGCTATTGACTACACTAATTCATAAATGCAGGATATAAAGAAAGCGGTTCTAGAGCTACTAGCGCGAGTTGAAGAAAAGATCAATGACAGAGAAATTTTTAAGATATCATATCTTCAGCCATGTGACAGCATGGCAGAGGAAACGGCAGAGTGGAAGGCAGACCCTTTTTATAAGATACTCACTGGAAACGAAGAGACTAAATACATTGAGTTTGATTATCTTGCTGTACTAGAAGGATCAGATCAAATACAGACTAGAAAAAGATCATGCCATCTGTGTGCGGGATTATCAGGATCAGTCATTCGTAAAGAATATTTAGTGTGAAGGCCGACAAAAGCCGACTGATTACGAGGTGTTCAGTGATATGTTTGAGGAAGAAGTTAACACAGTGATACTTTCGCTAAGGAAATGCTCTTGTTTGGAGGATAAAAGAAAAACTTTGCCATGTACTGGTACTAAGTCAATTGCATCGCTTTCTCGGACAGGATGTGACAAATGCACTGTTTACACAAAGACTGGGCAGTTACAAATTGACACGTCGACTGCCATAAGCCATATGCCTATTAATCTAAAGTGGACTAGTTATGCTATGACATTGGAATGCCCTGAAAATGTTGATCCTAAGAAAACTCGTAGACTTCAATATCTTCCAATTCATGTTGACTTTCTTCCTGCTTTAGAGTTATACAAATCAAACATGAATGGGGAAACTTTAGAACATGATTGTTTCATTGTGCCAAAAGGATGCGCAAATTCATCACGTTTGGGTACTTGGAGAATATCTAACTGTATGACGGAACTTGGTCACGTTAACAGCAGTATGTCTGATAATCACAGGAAATGTTTTAAAGTGCTGAAGTACTACACAAGGTGGTTCTTGAAAGGGTATCATTTAAAGACAGCAGTTCTGAATCACAGTTTGTCATGTACAAACTCGTCCGAGCATTTCTACTCTTGCTTAATTGCAATTTTGAAGGACCTACAGCGGGCTTACACGAGTGGTGTCTTACCAAGTTTTTGTTCGAAAGCAAATTTAATAAGACGGCCACAAGACAGACACACCATGGATAAAATCAATTTTATTTTAACTGCCATAACTGGAGATGGTATCTAAGTCACGAATTTTTTACGTTAGGGTCTATCAACCAGTACAAACTTTAGTTTAAATTTTATTTTATTTGCATAAACATTTATACATTTACACATATTTCAAAACATAATATTTTATGCAAACGGGATTCAGAAGACAGTCAAACGACCTTTTTCAAATCTGCATCCCATAGTACGAACGTTGATGCTCTCAGGTGCCAAAACTACCAAAGCTTTGAAGTATAAGATTGCATTTTATTGACGCAATAACACAATACAAGCAGAAGCAAGTGGTTATGTCGTCTTTGAAAATCAACTCCTTGTTGGTCTGCTTATCTGCCCCTCTCCTCTTCCTTTGCGAACACAAAGAACACTGCTGCTTGTAAAACTGAGATACGTATCTATTACTATAAAACAAAGTACCATAAATTGTGAGTTCAGAACTTCAGACACACCGGTCCATTTTGAGTTGTTTGATTACGTTCTTAGTTGTTTTCAGATTTCTCTAGGCCTGAAACAATAAGCATGATAAACAGGTGCACTGTGAATTAAGTTGACCTATGCATATGAAACTATGTCAACTCATTTATGCCTAGTGTCCCATGAAAGTGGAATTGACAAACAGTGCAGATCCAGTTCAGACGGCGCCAATTGCGGCGTCTGACCAGGATAAACACTATTTGCATAAGACAAACATGACAAATGGGGATTTCTTCTTAAAAGAAAATATGAATAATGATTAATCCAGACACCCCGAATTGACTAATGGACTCATCCAACTTATAAGGACAGAATGGTCCACCAGGCAACAATGGGTGAATGTAAGTAATTTTGAGCAGTATAGTAAAGCTAAGGTGGAGTTTAGCTGACCAATATAGTTCAGCCTTTATCAGTGTCATATTTGCTTACACAGCCATTTGCAGAGAAATTATATATACCCACTGTTACATGTATACGTAAAGTTAGAGCAGAGACTGGACTGCACAAATTTGTGGCTTTGTAATTATCCATTGAGACTAGACTATAATGTTTGTCGAAGATAGTACTGGAAAGGAGTGTGCAAAGAAAAGGAAACATACAGTCTGGAAAGAGGTACGGGCAGAATCATGTTAGGGTGAATAGATATACGTTCAGGGGAAGCCAGTTTGCATTTTTCTTGGTGCCTCTTAGTATAGGTTAGAGGCTATGAAGAGAAATCTTCGCAATTAAGAACCTGAAGCGAGCGTAGCGAACGGAAGGTTCTTAATTGCGAAGATTTCTCTTCATAGCCTCTAACCGGCTTAGTGTTTGCCCCAGATAATAAACTGATCCTGGTCTGCCCTGTTTTCAAACATCTTTTAGATCATCTTCTTTGAGAGATATTTTGTGTTAAAAAAAATAAAAATAAAGAAATAATAATGATTAATTAAAAAAAATCCCAAAATGACCACTCTCCAATGTACTTTGATTCACTAGATTATAGTAATGATGCAACCTCAAAACATGATGCAATATCATGACAGTCCCAAAATAGCTTGAAGAGGAGGGGCTTAATTAGAATACTGCTTTTAAAGTTATTGCCATGCTTTCATTTAGCTTGGAGAGGAGGAGCATAATTAGAATACTGCTTCTTGAGTGAGTGTCATGCTGTTATTTATGATTTGTGTTCAGATGACTTTGCACATTCCCATTCATTCAGTTTTTGGAGCTCAAACATGGCTGGTCACTGATTTTCCTTTGTTGAATGAGGATTATTTTCTTCTCTTTACACAAATCATAGTTTGTGCTATGAGATGCATCTTATTGCAGAGGAACATATAAGAGGAGTATTTTGTGATAATTTGGGATTTTTTTTATTTCTCCATGAAAAACGTATGTTGTGGATATTCAGTAGAACTGCCTTTTCGAGGCAATTCTAACAAATATCTACAACATGCTTTAAAACAATGCTGTGGGTACCCATAGAACTGCCTTGTCGAGGCGATTCTAATAAGTATCCACATGTTTTTATATGTGTTTAATTTAAAAATAATGTTATGGATAGCAATTGAACCGCCTCGTCGAGGTGGTTCTAATGAGTAATCATAAAATACTTTTTATGGAGAATTCTGCCAAATACTCCCTTCATCTGTCCCTCTGTAATGAGAAAAAAAACGCTCATTCGAGAAATCTACATCAACTTCTAAATCAATTTGACCTGTCATGTTGAAGCTATTTTTACACGTGACAAGCCACAGAAGACTGTACATTTCTGATCACTTGAGTTTTCAAGTCTTCAGTAGATTTATTGGTGAAGACTCTCTTCATGGATAAGTGAGGAGTCTACACCAATAAATCTACTGAAAATTTGAAAATTCGGGTGATCTGATTGGTTTATTATCTGGGGCAAACACTAATATATACTAGGGTCAACTCTTAAAACTAAACATTTATTCCCCTAATAGCATAGTATGTCTTTTTACAAATAGACCCCATTTGGAAGGACTTTTTGTCCTGGGGAAACAAATCTGAAGTCTCAAAAGTTGTTTCCCTTTGAGACTATGGATGTAAAAACTTGGAGTGTAATAACCTTTTCACGACAATATGAGCCGCGACACGACAAAACAAACAATGTGGTTGCGGCCCAGCGCAGACTCCGATCAGCCTGAGCATCCGCCCAGTTTGACCAGACTCTTCATTAAGTGTTCAAAGGGTAGCTAAGGGTCTAAGCTACCTCCATGCGGACAGCGTAGACTCTGATCAGACTGGGCGGATGCCCAGGCTGATCTGAGTCTGCAGTGGGCGCACAACCACATTGTTGGTTTTGTTGTGTCGCGGCTCATATGGCTGTAGTATAGAAAAAAGTAAATGCTATCTAACGTTAGGGACTAGCATTTCAATGACTATAATCTTCATACAAACAGCCGTATGATAATAAACAATAGCAAGTGAAAATCAACGAACTTTCTTATTTCGGTAAGTTGAATGACGGATACATGTACCAAATTATAAATGAGTCGCGACACGACAAAACCAACAAAGTGGCATGTGCGCCAAGCAAATTACTCAGATCAGTCTGAACGTCCATCTAGTCTGATCAGTCTCCCTTCCCTTCGTACAAATGGTTTGTCCGCCTGTACGGAGCCGTCTCATCAGGATCTTCACTGTATGTCCACTTTTTCTTTCTTTTTCTTTTTTTTTTTGAATTCCAAACCACTGACATATAAATGAAACAATGTAACCGTCCAAATTTACCTGACTCGACCCTATACCATTTATAGTTTGCCTCCTTTCTTAGTTTAGGTCAACTCTTGACAAGACTTTGCTGCGTTCAAAGTTAATTCTGACCTTGATGAAAAGACCCCTTTGGAAAGGTTTCGTTAAACAGGGGAGCATACTGGAAGTCACAATTATTGTCCCCCTTCGTACAAATGGTTTGTCCGCCTGTGAACCAGAAATGGTGTAAAATAATGATAATAATGATAATAGTAATAACAAAAAATATGTCGCGAGGCAAACTTTCATATGCCACAGTCGACCAAACACAGGCACCCACTTGTAATCAAGTTCAGTCAACTCTCGATATCTTAAAGTCGAAGCTCATCCCAAATTACTGGTATCTCAAAGTAAATTTTCTGGTCCCAGAAAATTTACTTTGAGGTATTAGTAATTTGAGGTAACAACAGTTGATATTTAAATAAAGTATAGAATGTGTCTAAACTTTTCCTAGATATCAGAGGTACTTTGAGATATCGGTGTTCGAGATATCGGGAATTGTATTAAATTATATTCTAACCCTGCAATATCGTTGGGCACCACTGAAGACTTTGCAATAACCCCTTTCCACCCGATCCTTTTCGAAACTGTTCTTGTTGTACTGTTGTCCATCCCTGTCCACTCTTTGTTTTTCCACCTCTCTTCTCTTCTACCTCTTCACTGTGCCCTGTATTATTGTGTTTGCCAAGCCAGACAACCTTGAGATGTCGCCAAACCACTTAAGTTTACATTTCTGCCAATGGAAAGGTGTTCGTTAATACTGGATCGGTCCTAGCCTGGGTTAGCAATCAACATATCAACATATAACGAGCCTTTCTTTAAAAAACTGAATAAAAGTTAAATGCACAATGCATTTACAATACAATTGCTATGATATAAACAAGATATTAATGGGGTAGATAATGTTCAAAACGGTATTCAAAACTTCGCCCTAATATAGTTCACGGTAATAAATCTGGTGCAAGTAGACCATCTCGTAATGCATCTCGTTTTTTTTTAGAAAAAGAACAGTTCTAATCTTTAACTTCTTCAAATATACTCGAAAAATAATTAAGGGGTCAAACTTTTACCCTGCCATTTCTGGAACCTTTCAAACATTTGGTAAAATAAATCATTTCTACCTTCCATTTTAATCATTTTGCAAGTTTTATACACATGAAGTTTGAACCTATAGCCTTTGTCTTGACCAAGTCCAGGCTTAGAGTCAAATTACCCCTGAACTGAAAGTGGTTTGAATTCCCATTAAGTCAGTTTGGTCGGGAATATCTTCTAGAATAGCTATGAGTTTTAAACTTATTACAGCTTGCTGACCTGAAAAATGATTAAATTTGATGACTATCGAGCAATTTTGCAAAAAAATCATGAATTGGCGACATCGAAAATTTCGGTGAATTTGCTCCTTATGGACTTCTGAATCTGTGAATTTAAGTCTAGACTTGGTCAAGATAAAGGCTATAGTGTCAAACTTCATGTGTACAAAACTTGCAAAATGAATGAATAGAAGGTAGAAATGATTCATTTTACCAAATGTTTGAAATGTTCCAGAAATCTCAGAGAAAAAGTTTGACTCCTTAATATTTTATTATAACGAGTATATTCGAACTTGATATGACTTCTAAACATTTGAAAGAAAGTTGAAAGTCGCTTTCAGAAATTCGATTTATGATCAAATGAGTTTCATCCGCATCACCCATAAGTTATTGCTTTGAGTGCAAGTTTTCTATGTTTTAAAAGATAGGAGGTAGCTCTGTTAAATAGGTGTCACGAAAATCTCATCAGTAATGGCAGCTCTGGAGCACAAATAAGCATTCTTATTCAGGATGGCAATCTAGTTGCATTCTCGCCAATAATTCATTTTATTGATTCTCAATCAAGGAATCAAAAAAAAAAAAAAAAAAAAAAAGGACACGAGTATTTCTAAAAAGGCCAATACAGTCAGTGCATTTATAAAACTACCGAATATACGTTTTTAAAACAACTGAGTATAATTTCAAATGTGTACTCAGGTAAAAAGAACAATTGTTTTATTGAACAAACAACAATTACAACAAATAAATACTTGACTTCGGTAAATTCAAAGAGTAACTACACTTCAGGAACTGACTGAATCAGATCCCAAACCCTATCCCTAACATCAAAGGGAAACATTGACAAAGACATCCCAACAAACAATAAATTACAAGTGATGAGCCGAGTCAGCAGCTCTTTCCCAAATAGGTGGTAACTCAGCTATCTTTATTGAACTAAATAATTTAGACCAACAGAAGGGTTACAACAGACTAAGCAAATTATATAAAAAACATTTAACAACTATTTTTACCTATTTTCTATTTTTATTATAGAAGGGTTGAAATGAGAACACAATAAATTAAACAGCACCGAACATAAGGTAAGCCCACATGGTCATACGGTTCCATGACAGGTCAATTGCATACTACACAAACGGCAAACGCCCTGGTCCATATTTATACTTGCGCCGCCTGTCCGGTCACTACTGTTTGCTGATCCTCTGCTTTCATCTACACGGTCTCTGATAAATAAATTTGGCCACAGGACAACTTGGATAAGTTAAGACCGGTAAGGTTATATAGTGTTTTGTAAATAAATGTTAATTGCTGTTTAATTTAAGGTTTAGTGACAGCTATAAATTCAGCTATTTTTGGGAGAAAAAAGGTTATTAAATGCTATAAGTATATCTAAAATTAAACTTTTCTCAATCGGAAAAAATTTAAATAGATAGTTTCAATGTTTAAATTGGTTTTGCATTGAGTTAAAATTGCGACGTAGATTGATAAAGGTCACTTCGTTTGATCCACTACAAAAAGATAGCCTTCGAGTTTTTACCCTTCAGTGCTCAATTACGTGAATCAAGGTCAGCTGTAATAATCTCTTGTATAAAGCCGGAGCAAATGCAATAGAATTTGTTACCTATTTTAGACCTAGCATACAAAATACTAATAGGCTGCAATATTCACACAGTTCTGCCATTATAAGAAGTACTTAAATAAGGCAACGGTGGCTCATTAGAGAGAGCAGTGTAGAGGCAGTACAGCATAGGCATCTTTAACCATACTTTAAGGCTGAAGTCGAGGCGAATTGCTGTTATAGTCAAACTAGCTTGTGTGGTCACCTTCATTCAGGGGCCACCTGTATTTAGCAGCCACCTTATCTTGGTCTCTTGAACCAAACTACAGTGCAAATGAACCTATGTTAAGGAGTCACTTGTTTTAAGCAGCCAATTCTCATTTGGGTGACCCCTTAAGACAGGTTTGACTGTACTTTGACTTTTTCTTTAAATTTTCAGGCCGATACGGTAATGATAAAAGTTTAGATCCTTTAAGAGCAAAGAAAACATTCATAAGTAAGAAGTTGGGCCATACCGCGGTTTCGGCTATTCAAGCCTCATCAGTGACCCTTTAAATCTGGCACAAGGAGCCAGAGGAAAAAAACAGTAAATTTGCAGGTTTAACATGGCAGTCGTCTCAAAGACTGATATAAGTCGAAAAATACCAAAATATTTCAAATTTGTTTAGAAAATGAATCTAAACGTATGATCATTTCTGACTTCTCAGAATATATTCCATGATCTCAAAGGACCAAAAGGAAAATATAATCTGCACTATAGATGAGTGCGGGGAGACTTTTTACGGCCGCCACACGGCACAACATCCAGCTGCAGTGATAGTAAATAATGATAAAAGTTTAGATCCTTTAAGAGCAAAGAAAACATTCATAAGTAAGAAGTTGGGCCATACCGCGGTTTCGGCTATTCAAGCCTCATCAGTGACCCTTTAAATCTGGCACAAGGAGCCAGAGGAAAAAAACAGTAAATTTGCAGGTTTAACATGGCAGTCGTCTCAAAGACTGAAGTCCTAAACTGTGATACATCGTTTTACGAAAAGCAGTACAGTTATTGGAATGTAATACCTAAAAAGCGGTTCATCGCAACAAAAAGCAGTACATTAAACAAAACATGCAAAAACGGCCGCCTGTTCTTTTCACGTAATAAATACCAGTATTTTTACAAAACATCAGTATAACTGATGTATAATACATATGTGATCATTCAAAAATAACAATAAATCGAGAGAAAACACAAATATTTGAGATGACAACAAACTGAAGCACATGGCCCATGCAGATTTCTTCAGATTGTCGCTTAAATACCGTATTCACAGATTAGTTGTCAAAGTACAAAGCAGATCATTCACTGATACCACTTTTTCGATGTAAATCATTTCAATTTTGAAATAATTAGACAAGAAATAAACCAGCTTACCGTCACAACGAAGCGCGTGACCACCATTTTCCTTTACAATTAAGCAATACGGTTACCAAAGCAGCATCTGTCGTAGTACAGTTAGGTCACGTGATAACATAGCGTGTACCTGTGTAAACATGGCACTATAACAATAAGCGGTTACCTCTGAAATACCCCAAATCAAGATAAACAAATATATAACTGTTTCGATTGACGTGTGGTTAAGTGTATGGGTACTACATCAGTTTCCCCGCCATTTTTACAAAGGGGGAGAAGTTTTCGTGACTTCCTGTTTGCGTCTCCTCGATGACGAGCCCTTTCGAAAGACGTTTATTCTTAAAAGAAAGCATTTGCTCCAAGTAAGAAAATTACTGGCAGTCACTCAGGTTAATGAAATGAAGTGGCAGACAGAACTAGGAATAGAGATTGTGCAAGCAGAACCTGCATACACAGAGAAGTCTCCCATTGTACACATGTAGTCAGCTTGTATCCTGCAAAACTAGAAACAGTGAGCAGCAGAAGCAGGGAAGTCAACTGATTTCAAGGATGGTAAACGAGGTTCTAGAAACACACGATTTTCTCATTTACAGATGGCTCAAGTGTCTCTAATCCTGGTTCTTGTTGAGCTCGAGCGGTATTCTACTACCTTAACCATTTATCACCAGTGATCTTAAAACGTCCAGTACCTGCTCATGAATCTATTTTTCTGGAACAGTTGGTGGTTATTTTGTCAGTGATTGAGAATTTGCTTTTCCAGGAAAGTCTCCAGTCAGTCTTGTGAGGATATTTTATGACAGCCAATTAGCAGTGAGAATTCTTACTATCAATGTAGTTCAGATAATTATCTTGACATTATAAAGAAAATTAGAAATAAATAGAGTGACAATAGAAATGATGTGGTCACCACACTGATATTGAAGGTAACGAGTTAGCAGTTGAATAGCTAAATCAACTGCGAAGGAAGCAGTGAGCCTCAGTAAAGAGACTAGTGTGTAACTGTTCAGGATGTGAAGAATCTTGAAGAAAAAGTATGATGATCAGATGGCAGGAAAGATGGGATATAGCAAAAATGGGCAGGAATTTCTATGAATATAAAGATAAGATCAGTTATAAAGGTAACCAGACTTCCCATCCCGAACAGGTTACAATCAGCTGATGCAACTGAGAACCAGTTATTATGCGTTGATTGAATCCAGATGGAAACTTGGGCAGAAAGAGACACCATACTGTTCCTGTGTTGAGGTAAAAACTGTAAGGCATTCTATGACAGAGCGTGAAAACTATGATGATGCTACGTCTCCTATACAACCTTCAGGCTCAATTGGGCATAACACACTTGACTAGATGACTCTGTTTGGATATACAGATCAACCCGAAATTTATTATTGGAGAAGAACTATTCTTTAGAAACCTGTCCCTTGACGGTTTAACTGTGTTGTACAGGATCCAGCAAATCCCTAAACCTACTTTTTCTGATAAAACATATAATATTTTCTAAGTTCAATGAGAAAAATATCTTTCCGACGAAAAAGTTCATCTAGAGAAAACCACCAACAGAGACTAGTTCAGAACAGAATAGTCCATGTTTTGCACAGTCATTCTGCCATTTGATGCCACTAACAACATACAGAACTATGATGCCAATATCCAGGAAAGACCACCATCTCAAAGCACATCCCACACCAAAAGTAGAAGAAGAGAGAAAGAAAAACGATAATAGCAGAACATCTCATTTTCAATAACAACCACACTAGGTCAAAAAATAAACACGCCCTTATTATCGCTAGATTTCCTTATCTGCCCACAACTATTAAAATGCGTTTATAAACAGGAAGTATGGGCAAAACAATAAATAAATAAATGAATAAAAATGAATAAATGAATAAATAAATATAATATTTCAACAAAAAGTAAAGTGAAAGAAGTACAATTAAAAAGAGTTCGATTTTTTTAGTATCCCAGGCATCTTACAAAACTTAGAATCATTTAGACATTTCTCAGTAACCTTAAGTAAAAGGGTCATGATGTACATGCTGATATTAACTTGGGCGAATGATTGTATTTTTTCTCTTTAGAGATGGCAAATGGCCCTGTCACAGATCTGGCAAGAGGCATCGTGGGTAACGAGGACTGGATTCGACGTTGGAGTATTGGGCAGACAGGCTGGCACGCAAAATCATATGATCCGTAATGTTTCATAGACGGGCTTATATTTGCCCATCTAGTGGGTTCCTTTTGCTCTGGTTTCGGATTGCATTTAGTCTCAACTTGCCTTGAGCATTAAATATTTTTACTGTAATATCTCACTGATGAGTTAGAAGTCTGCGCAGTAGGAACACTAACTTGTCTTTTAGGACTGCATCAGGAGGGAGTTTATCCCATTTATGCCCTGTGGACCATTCTAGCTTTATCAACTAATTGAGTCCATTTTTCAACTATAGGGTTTCTAGTTTAGATATTTTTATCAATTTTATTTATTATACAGAGAAGTACTCATCATATGCAAATAGTGTAGACTAAAATTAGCTTAAGCACATTTTAACTTTTTTCAAAACAAAGATGTAAACTTTGAAAAGTAAGTCTAAAAATAAGCATTCTGTAAAAGCCTTTAACCAAAGACTGTTAGGTTTTTGAAATAAGTTTAAAAATACTCCCTCCTTAAAAATTAATACCTTTTTTTTCGAAACTCAGTTCTTGAAATGTTGACAAAAGTGGTGTAAAGGGTAATGATTCAGAACTGGTACAATCACATTCTCTATATAAACCGCGACGTCAAATGGGAAACATTAACACATTACATTACGTCATTGGAGAACGAAATTGTATCATTCTTGAACAGTTATGATAATAATGAGACGCGACACGACAAAGCCAACAATGTGGTTGTGCGCCCAGCGCAGACTCAGATCAGCCTGGGCATCCGTTCAGCCCGATCAGACTCTTCGCCAAGCGCTTAAAAGGTACCTAAGAGTCTGAGCTACCTCTATGCGGCCAGTGAAGACTCTGATCAGACTGGGCGGATGCCCAGGCTGATTTGAGTCTGCGCTGGGCGCACAACCACTTTGTTGGTTTTCTCACGTCGCGGCTCCATTATTGTTTTAGTTGTTATAATTTTTAGAATTTTTACATTATGCATTAATTAAGGAAAGGACTCATTGCCGGTTGGACTCCAGACTAGTACAGAGGTTTATCATACAAAGTCGACAATACTTAATGATTCACGGAAAATAACGCAGCGGCAGTCGTCATAAAGTACTTTTATATTTTCTAAAAATAAACTAATTTCATTGGTGCAGAGCGAGACATATCTCTTGGCATACTTGAAATCTACTTGAAAGACTCATTGGGTGCAGAGCGAGACATATCTCTTGGCATACTTGAAATCTACTTGAAAGACTCATTGGGTGCAGAGCGAGACATATCTCTTGGCATACTTGAAATCTACTTGAAAGACTCATTGGGTGCAGAGCGAGACATATCTCTTGGCATACTTGAAATCTACTAGGATGGTACTACATGGTAATATCTCGCGACGTTACGACATTAACATTAACGTAAATCAGACGTTACGTCATGAAAATACAATGACGTCAGCGTAAAATTAATATTCACTGACAGGCCGGTGAATATAACAAAATATTGACTGGCACGTGACGTCAAAACAGCCAATGAAATTGCGTGTTACATCTTGGTCATATAATAAAATATAATATCAAACAGAGAATTCAGCCGTTTACATAGGCACTACGAATTGTTGCTTATTGAGTCATTAGACATGATATATTGCAACCAGAGACTACCAATATCGACCTCCGCTATCGCGTTATTTCTTAAGAGCAAGTATTCACTGGCAGACGAAACATCATGTCCATTATATAATTTTGCAAGTAAAAAGTGACGTCAGGTCTGCAAACAAACAACTCCAACATTTTTATTTTCTTCTCTAACAGTCAGTGTTTAGGTAAAAACGCGTAGAAAGTGTGATACCAGTAGCCATGTTTAGCAAATTATTACAAGTTCGTTCGAGAGTTTATTCCGAACATTAATATCACGAACCACAGTGGTCTTTTAACCAAACATCATGATTGTCTTTACGTCGAATAGCCGTAGCCATAGCTCGACACCATTCGAATGTTGCTCTGTTAACAACTAAAATTGTTTGCAATTGAAATGCCAGCTGTCGAAATAAACACATCTTATTATTTTAGATGGGTCACTATGAATTATTGCGACTACAAACACTACAGATCTAATGAATTTTCTGTCGAGCGACCACACATCGCTTAAGACGTTGCATATACTATAATGCGACGCAGTGTTGGAAATGCTGTATGCCTAGCTGGGGGTCATTTGAGCTTTTTTTTATTAATTATTTTACAGATACTTGGTAAACAACGGACCAATTTTCTTTGGACTATCAAAACAGAGGGTTTTCTTGCCGCTATGTGGTAAATCCTTGGATCTCGCATGGTATGTATCTAGTGAACTCTTCTGATCCAGAGTTCCGACAGGTCTATTTCTAATATATGGGATGTCTTATATGACTAAGTTAAATGCAATATAGGATCTGATCAAACGCCACCTTCTGTGGCATCTGATCTGCATCGACACTGTTTGCAGAGATCTTTTTATGTATATCGGATTTTAGGCATCAATGAGTTGGTGGATTGTTTTCTGCAGCATTCTGTAATCTGTAACATTACTTTTATCAGATAATTAACATAATGATAGAGCTTTTGAGAAAAATCAAACATGCAGATTTCGCCTGAATTTCTCGCTTTTCGGTTAATTTGTGCGAAAAATAGGCAAATAAGAATATATATAAATATAGATATATCTTTGTTATACTAAACCCTTCTCATGCTAAACGTACGTTTATTATTATTATTATTATTATTTTATTTATGTTTTTTGGGGGTGGGGGGAGAAATAGGTCAATTTGTGAGCCTGTCAGGTACGCTAGACACCAAGTACACCCCTACAGTGGAGGTTTTCCTACGGACGAGGGAATCTGCTTTCTTAAGAGCAAGTTTTTACCTGGTAAAGATCATTGGTATTGTAGAGATTTAAACACTGAAAATACGTCAAAATCACGATTTTTTTCAATATCAGCTTTTCCAGTGACACACTTACTTCGTTATCCCGAGTTTCTGCAAACAAGGCTTGTTCCATCTGAACATTTACTGTTGATAAATGTTTAGCAATAATTCTGGGCCCCAGGAAAGTAATCACTCTTTTTTGTACGATGTATAAATTTAGGGCTAATATCTTGAATTTCGTTTTTTTCTTTTAAAGTGTCTTAAAAGGGTTGCCGGTTAGTCATGTGACCGCCATATTTGGACGTCACGTGTCAGTCTGACTCCTGGAACTTGGCGACTTTTATCGCATCGTAAGTGGATGGAATTATCAGCAAAATCGGTGAAGGCTGGTGGAAGTTACGGCTTCTTAGGTAGGAGCACCCCCTTTTTAGGGCCAGAGTAACTACTTTTGTACCATGAAAAGGGTTGCAGAAACATTACACTGTAAATATATTTTTTTGCAAATGCTTATTTTCTCAAGCTAGAGGACATATGAGGAGAGTTTGATAACCACTATTACAGACATGGACAACCATCATGAATATAGTGAGATGCTTTTATTTCGCGAAATACATTGTATTTCCGATATTGACTGTTCATGGTCAATCCGTTGACATGTTGCCGATCCCTAGTTTGATTACAGGGTTCAGATCCCCAAAAATTTTACTACTGCCAATTTCGCAGCTTTTATATTTTATTATATTACATTCTTAGCAAAGAAATACAAGGATTTCTCGCCAATATGAATATGCTATTTTCCAGTTCTCTACGAGGAGATATTTCCTCTAGGGAAGATTGATTACCTTCCCGATAACACTTGGAGATTAGTTGTCAATATACGACCGGGTACCGGTTTTTAGAGCTACTTTCCCAAGCTCTGTCTTTCCACTGCAGTTGTAGCTATTGATCAAACACCGCTGCAGTTGCCTTTATGATCTTGAGAAAAACAACAGACGCTAAACAAACCTATAACAAACTTTGATTGATGTGTATTTATGGCGTGCTGACATGAATGATTTTACGAAAATGCCATTGTATGTGGAAATGTTTTGCCTTTTACGATACACGCTCCGCAATGTGCAATAAGAAACGTATCATCCAGCTCATAACAGGCTTTCATCGAGCGAGCCTTGGATCGTCGGGACCAGTAGCCGTACAGACGATGATTGAAAAGGCATGATGCTGGTTTCATTGGCCAGTAAATTATTCTTATTATAGCAAACATTGGCCCGTTCAAAAAAAAATGGCGGTCAAACAGTATTCATGTTTCCTTTCGCGCTATTGTGTACAGGCTCTCGGAAGGACATTTGAAAACATAAATACAGATGGAAATATTCTTTAAATCTAAGGAATACGAATGTAATATACAGTTTATGGAATCGTCCCATTTAAGATATGGGATTTATTAACCTCGGGAGGTTTGAGGATCTTCGGACTCGTTTCTTTATCTGATCTTCAAACCTCCCTCGGTTTATGAATCCCATATCTTAAATGGGACGATTAATAAACTCTATATATTTGTTTATCCATTATTATTATTACTTTTTGCAAATCTTCTTGCTTAGATTATGTTTATCATTGACAAAGTTCAATTCTCTTTATGTTTGTTAATTGTTCTTTCAGTGTCGTTGGCGGAGGGGTGGGTGGGGGGGGGGGGGGGTTGTTGCACTGTAACTATGGCTTTTCCTCGGTCGTGTTTTGTAACTGAGCCTTTTCCTGGGTTTTGTTTTGGTATTCCCAATGTTGCTGTTTTTGTGATAATTCCCTTTTATAGGTTATAATGTGTACCGAGCCCTTTCTATGGTTGTGCTTTGTTATTATGGCCTTACCTTTGTTGTGCTGTGTCAGTGGGGTCCTTCGAATTGTGACCTATCCTGGGTATCTTTATTTACATTTTTGTTATTCACTTATGCCGTTTAGCAGTCTTTCTCAGGGTTGTTCTCTTTCTTTCGATGTGTTAAAAACTATGTGATCAACCAACAGTTATATGTTCCATATTATTAGAACTGCTTTAAATAAAAAAAAGAAATGTAAAAAGAAATTATTTTGAATATACGTTGTGGAATAAATAATATTGAAAGATTATGCAGCCACATTTTATAGTATACTTGTGCATACTATGCATTATGAATCTAAACACCTTTTGGACGTCTCGGCAAAAGTAGTTTAATCCTTGAATGCGTCATGTATGTACGTGTTGATTGTTTTTAATTTAGATGGCTCTACCTCCTTGTTTTCCGCCATATTTTCAATAAGTAGCAAAGACGTACTGTTTGCTTTTCTGGGCGGCGAAGCTCGAAGAAACCCTTTCAAAATTGGGGATACTCTTGAGGAAAAAAATTGGCTCCTTCAGGACAGAAAGAAAATGTTTTGCTTTAATTTACATCCCCCCAAAAAACATGGAAATATCTTCTTATGAGTAAGAAATACCTCTTCTGGAAATATACGCTTTCCCTTTTAGGTTTTATGATCATGGACATGAAGTACTGGGAGTTGAACTTGCAGAACAACCAATTATTGAGTTCTTTTCGGAGAATGACATGATGTACACTGTTGAAGATTTAGATGGCGTTGCTAAGGTGTACAAAGTAAGCGGTTTATTTTTATGGCGGAAGCAATAATTATTGTAGTAATGATACATGTACCCATCGTTGAAATGCCGTCTAAGCAGGCACAATTATATCTAAGATATTTCATTATCCCACTTTGTTCTGACTGGTTGGTGTTTAGCGGACGATGTTTAGAAGAAAAAATATGGGCCTATGTATACTTAAACAAGTTTTTTTGAGTCTCTATGTGAGTGTCCAGGCAAGCAGCGCAAACCTGATCCAACTGCTTCAAAAGGCGCAGTCACTGTTTTCTCAGATTAACTATCTGTAAGTTGTGAACATGCCAAAGCCCACTGATATTATCACCGACACCATTTCGTTTGATAAGGTTTCCAATTTTCTCTAATTTTGTAGTAATTATCGAAACCGCCAAAATTACAGAGACATATCATATATAGCAACAGTGCAGCTTTGGTATGCTCTTCTCTAATGACATTGTCTCACCATTTCTTTGTTTGTTTCTGGTGTCAGAATACCGATGGACGTCTCCACATTATCGCTGCAGACATATTCAATGTTCCACTGTAAGTACAAAACTGATCAGCCAAAAGAGAAAGAGAAATCACTCATCTCTGTAATAGTTTGTAACAATGCGCTTCCTAGTTTCATGATATAATAAGAATGAAAATACTTAAGTTTCAGAGGGTATCACACATTTAGAAAATCTCTCCTCGTACTTAATCAGAATGAAGCATATGATCTTGGTCCTTTAGGGTCGTTGAGCCCTTTTAGTGACATTTTGAAAACTAAGTTCTACCTAAGCCGTTGCTGGAGGATATGACCAATGTTCCACATTTGATTACTGATTACCGTGCAAGCACATGGCGTCGAAATGATGTCGTACTCAGTCTATGCGACGTCATAACGTCATATCGACGTCGATACTACGTCATGTACCTGATAGGTATGAACAGACTCAGTCAAGCTGAAGCTGCTGTTTTCTGCCATTCTTTTCCTTGTTTTGGTTTATTTCTTGGCTTCCACAGAATCCGTAATCAGACGGGAACCGTGTTGTCTGAATTGTGCAGTGACTTAGACTTTTAATGAAAATCATCTCCTGAATTTCGTTTCGCATAGTAGTCACTGAACGAAAACTTTTAAATCTTTTCTTTTCAGAGGGCGGTATGGGAAGTTTGATGTAATATGGGATCGACGATCATTTACTGCATTAAACGTGAATGATCACAAAAGGTTTGAGATTTTATTTGATTGTTTGCCATAAGCACGTTTGTTTCAAGTGTGAAAAATCACATTCCAGGAAACGAAAATATTAAATTTTAAACCTTTACACGGTATACATTTTTTTTCTCGGCACATCACGTTTTATACTAGCTAGGCTTTCTAAATGTGGACTTAAATTGAATATAAACATACCGCTCAACACGGAGACATAGATCTACAATAAATATCTTGCATAAAAAGTGCAACACTAGCTTACAGAAGTTTGCTCTGTTCTGTACGCTTTTATGACTTACAGCTAAAGGGAAATACACAAGGTTACCCCCCCCCCCTCTCTCTCTCTCTAATCCACCCAACACTATACCAGTCTCATAAAGTCATGCATATTTAAAACTTTTGAACCATAACAACAGGTTCAAAATACTAAGTCTTTTGAAATATACATAACTACATCTCAATATGCGGCACTTTACCAATGTCAGCGAAAGAAGACTGATATTTTCAACATGTTTGTGTCTGTTATGAGTCTTGTATTCACTTGCGTTTTGCTTCTGCTTGAATACTATAAAAACGAAATCTTTTTGGTTTCCTGCATTTAAACTTGTAAAGGGTAAGCCATGAATATTTCAAGATGAAGTGTCACTAATAAATGATTATAGATAAATAAATTATTACATGTTTAATTAACTGTAGTAAAAATCATCATAGATTCGCAGTCCAATACTACGCTTGCTTTATTGAAATGCATTTTGTGAGGTTCTATTTTCCTCTCTTGTTACAAAAAAGTTCAAATATCTGTGATCTCACTTTATGCAATTAGGGACGAGTCATTTATTATCAGGTGGAGGGAGGGGTACATCTAGTGGGGGGAGGGGGGCATAATTTTTTGGTGATGTACTTGGGGGTCGGAAATCAATAAGCCTCGGTGCAGGGGAGATCATATATAATATTAGGCATATGGCATATTATGGGGGGGGGTCAGAATTCTTCCATCACACTTCATAAAATATATTAGGCATATTAAGGAGGGGCGGGGGGTAAGAATTCTTCCATCACTCTTTCATTTTTAAAAATATCTCAGCTACAGCGGGGGGGGGGGGGGGGGGGGGGCGCTTAACTCAAAACTTATAGACAGTTATGGAAAATGGCAAATCAACTTGGGCAGCTTCATATCCAAAAACATATCTTTTCATTGATTTGCTAAAAATGAACGGTAGGAAAGTGTCTATAAAATCATGTCAAGTAAATGATTTTATTCTCAATTAAATTTAATGCCAGAATTTGTGATATTAGCTCTCCAGGTGCCTTTTCATCAGCAAAACAACTGTGGCTTCTGCACACACCCTCACATACACACCACACCAGTTATAATTATTAAGTTTTTTTTCTTTATTAGCTCAGATCACCACAAGAGTGATATATGAGAACAGCAATACAACATATAAACAACATCATGGCGTAGTGACAGAATTACACAATGAAATAGGAAAATGTTACGTAACCACGCAGCAAACGCAGCGTGTAGACCTTGAGCTGACCATAGACCCCCCTCCCCCCCCAGGGGGAATTTCGGACACTATGATTTTCTGAAACTACATTATATACGAAACAAAATGACACATGTTAGCCCTCTGTATGTTGGGGCATTAACGTGTAACGTCAACGTTACTTACACTACCCAAATTTACATATTCACGTTATAATAGAAAAATACACATTGGTATACACGTTAGTATTCGCCCTAAATAATGTTGAGTTTTGTCTGCTAGTACATAAATCGCTGTTTCAAGGTAATTGACATTGTCAGCAATAAGTTGACTAACCCGTATAACGTAGTTTACGTTGTATTTGACGTTTTTCCCCTTCAGTGTCTAAATACATGTAATAGAGTTTTAGAGTTTTAGAGTTTATTAGTTATACAGTAGGCCAAAGGCCCATGAGTACACCGTTTTAACAACATATAGCAATACAATGGACAATGGTGATCTATGTAAACAAGAAAAATATACATATCAGCATGATTAAGCATAAGTACAAATACAATCTACATGTAACACGTGTTCTAACAAATTACACATTTCCAAACTTGTGTATCCCTAGTTGAGCATAGACAGTGTCTACTTAATTTAGAATAAACCGAGTTGAATATATTCAATGAATTTTACCATAACAGATAAGATAAGATGAGGTTATGAGGAAAATTCAGAAGCAACCCCTCCCGCCCTCCAACGAAAGCACGCGCTGCCATCCCTCACCAGAATCATCTCGTCGAGACGACTCAAGTGAGCGGCCGCAGCACACACTTCCGTGGAGAACCAGGGGAAAAACAAATTCCCAATCTTCCCCGTTACCTCTTCCCATCTGGAAGACTGAATACAGATACGAATATACAGAGGAGAAATTTAGATTTGATCGAAAACTGTTTCATTACGTTTAAGAAAACTTTTGAAAATATAAATTGAAAGATTTTTTGCAACACACTTATTCTCAGACTGTAAAAGTTCTATAAATTTAGGAATATTTGGTCTTACCCAGTAGTATCTTTTAATATACTGAACACGTAAATCATTATATAAAGAACATTCTAAAATAAAATGGAACTCATCTTCCAAAACATTACAGACCTGACATTTTCTATTTTCCAATGGTATTTTATTTGGTTTATGCCACCGCCCTACTTCAATTTGTAATCTATGTGATGAAACACGTAAACGAGTGAAGGCATATCTAAACTTTCGAACTGTAATAAAATCTAAATAAGTTTTAAAATGAAAATCAGAAATTAATTTATAAGTATTTGCCCTTGAAGAATTTTCTAATTGTTCATTCCAACTTTGAATAAAATTATCTGTTAATCTTTGTTTAAATATACCCATAAAAGCTTTAATATTACCTACCCCCTGCGAAAGCCATACATGACTAAAGCCCAAATTTTCTAACATTATTTTAACTGATTTAGCCCAAGATGGTTTGTCTGGAAATCTATGCAAATCATTCAACATCATATTGTATGTAATTTTTACGTATTTGGTATCATCACATTGTAGAATTTTAAACCAATAACGAATAATAGCAAGCAATCTATAATTTCTAAGTGGCATTCTTCCTAATTCTCCATATATAAAATTGTTCTGTGTTTGCTTTTTAACTCCTAAAAGATGTTTACAGAATTGCAAATGCACACGTTCAATAATTTCTGCTTTCGGAAAACCCCATACTTCACTTCCATAATTTAAGATCGGCAAAATTAGTTTATCAAATAAATCTAGCATATGCGACACTGACAAATCCGTAAAATTATTCACGTATGATTTAAGTTTGTAAATTGCTTTTAAGGCTTGCCCAGACAATGTATCATGAGTTTCGGAAAATGACCCTCCAGTAGTAAATACAACACCTAAATATGTAAACTTTTTAACTATTTCTATGACTGTACCACTGTAAGTAAAATTAAGGTTCCTTTTATTAGCACCCCCCTTTTTAAATATCATCACTTTTGTTTTATTCACATTTACACTTAACTTCCACCTACCACAGTAGTCTTCTAAAATACTTAAGCCTTGTTGTAATCCCACTTCTGATTCCGAAAATATGACAATATCGTCCGCGTACAACAATAACAATAATTTCAACATACCAATTTCTATACCTTTAAAATCTTGTAATACAAAGGTTTCTTCTAAGTCATTAACGTACATAGAGAATAAAAAAGGCGAAAGACACTTCCCTTGACGGACCCCCAACAAACATGTGAGCTCCCCACCCAGCTGATTTTCGTACTTAATTCTGGATTTAATATTGACATACATTGACTTTATAACATTTATTATTTTTCCCCTTATCCCATATTTTAAAAGTTTATACCATAAGATATCCCTAACGACATAATCAAACGCTTTTGTAAAATCGATAAAAGCTACAAACAGTTTTTTTATTTTCATTCAAAAGATGATTTATTACACCGTGCATTACAAAAATGTTATCTATGGTTCCCATATTTTTACGAAATCCCGACTGTGCTTCTACGTAAATATGATATGACTCCGCCCAATCCCGCAACCTATTATTTAAAACATGTGTAAATAGTTTCCCTAATGTACTAAGCAATGTTATTCCCCTATAGTTGTCAACCTGATTTATATCCCCTTTTTTATGCAAATGTAGTATAAATCCCTCCGTCCATTTTTCTGGAAAATATCCTTTATTAAAAACAACATTAAATAATCTAACCAAATAATCAATCAAAATATCTATACCGTACTTGAAAAATTCATTTAACACAAAGTCAGGTCCACCAGCTTTACCAAGAGACAATTCTTTTGAAGCTTTTAAGATTTCATGGTTTGAAATTTCTATATTTAACTCATCAAACATAACTTGTAACTCTCCTTTCATATAACGTTCATTAAAATCAAGAATATCATCGTCAGGTTGAAAAAATACTGAATCAGGATTATTGATCGCCTTAAAATAGTCTGTAAAATTTGATGCATTAAGATTACTTGCTTTTTTGGACAACTTAACCCTTTCAACATTTTCCAATATTCCTTTGCATTTTTTAAACGTGCTGATTCTAACTTTTTGGTTCGTTGCTTATCGTATTCATACTTTTTATTCCTTATTAATGACTTATATTCAATTCTGGACCTTATCAATTTTTTTCTGCTTAAATCCGATTTTTCTATTCTATAACTATTAAGGCTTTTATAAAATTCTTTCTTTTTGTCTTTACATTGCGAATCATACCATTCTTGCTTCTTTGTATATATTTTTGCGGAAGGAGTAGTTACATTTCGCTTAAAAATAGGAGAGCACACTTCATCAATAATATTATAAAACCTATCTAAATTTGCATCTATATCATCCTGACACATAGCATACTGCAAATCGTTTGAAACAGAATTTAACTTTTCTTTTATCCTAGCCGAACTTAAAAGTTCTATATACGTATCCTTTTCATCCATATCCCACTTATACGTGTACTCTAAAGGTTGACACAGCTCAGCAGACAAATTAGGCACGTCTAAGTTTGCTTTACCTATTGAAAAATTGATAACACAGTGATCGGAACTTATATTTGGATCTCCAACTGAAAAACAATTAAAATACTTCATCAAATCAGTTCTACATAAAACATAATCCACGACACTGCACCCATTTTCGGTCACGCAAGTATACTTTCCAATCCCTGTATCGTTGCCAACCCTACCATTCATTATTCTCATGCCTGAGGCTTTGCAAAAATTTAACAAGTAATTACCATTCTCATTAGAAAAATTATCTTGGGATACCCTGTCTAAAAACACATCTTCAACATAATCATCGGGCAAAATATCCAAATTATGCAAATACTCATTTTCTACAAAATCCGACCGGTTTCCAACCCTAGCGTTAAAATCGCCAACAATTAGGAAGTTGCATTTGTTATATCTAGTTTCAAACTGGGACATATCGTCCAGTAAACAATCAAAAATGTTAGCATCAACAAAAGCTTCTCGGCTACTGCCGGATGGAATGTTGTAGCATAAACATAAAAATATGTCATCTTGCAAACCAAAGGCTGACCCATTCAATTTGAGCCACAAAATACTATCATCTACAGTCTTTAACAATATGTCTTCGGCGCTAGGTCTAAATTTGTCTGAAATATAAACAATGAGGCCTCCGCTATCCCTTTGTGCATTTTTATGCCTTAATGTTCTATGCAAAACATAGAACAAATCATAATGTTCATTTGACCAAGATTCTGTAAATAACAAAATATAAGGAGCAAATTGTAAGAATGAAGTGAAGAGAAAAGTAATTGTCATATATATGACTGTTTCAATAGTCTAGTATAAAAAACAAAGTCTAGTATAAAAAACAAACAAACTAAAGTCTTACAAAACTCATCAGCAGTCACGATAAATATGTAACGTATATAACTACAACAAAAATTCGGAAAAAAAAAACAACCAGACTATATCTCTGAATTGGTGGACTGAAGTTTATACCTGCTCCATCAATCTTCTTTGATTCATGCACAGCATAGATTAGGCAGCAATTAGCAGTGGATATATCAAATATGGACAGAAACTATCTTATTTTTGAAGAATTTAACCTACAAAATGACGAGAAAAGCTAAGAAAGCCAACATCAGCTGCATTTCATTTTTAATATTATCTATATTACGTCTTAAGTAGACACTATTGTATATGTAAATATGAAGAACCGCCAGTTTTATATGTTTTCAAACTATAAAAAAATATCATCGGATAGTGTATATTTAAAAAGCAATCTAACAGTAATGTTACGTTACATAATTGTAATATGTCGGGGGATAAGATTTGTGAGTCATCTGTTATCAAACATTTAGTTCCCGGGCAATATGAATTATTCATTTCTGTAGTATTAGCTTACCACTGGTAGTCAGATGGCAATTTAGCACTTTGAAATACACAAAAACTCAGCAAGACGCACATAGATTGTTATAGCTGAAGCATTTCGACCTTGCCTTCAATTCAGTTTCACTTAAAAGTGACTTCATTAAGATGATTTTTTTAAAAATTTTATGCATAGAATGAAATAAGTAAGAGTTGATATATGCTGCAACTGATTAATATTCAGGTTCTCATCATGATGGGGATAAAACCAATGTCGCTACCTGTGCTGTTGGCTGAGCCATTCAATAACCCTACATACAAATATGCAACTGTGACTGCCAGCCGAGGCAATCAAAAGCAGTACCAACTCTCCAAACAGGAATAAACACCATTTTTTCTATGCTGTCAGTGGAATCGTCAGCCACGAGCCTCTTTGCACAGTAACTGCTCTACATAGATTAGCAAATATGTGTGGCTCCTGTGATCATAACTTACATATTAATTTGTGATCTACGTGATCTGTTTATGCAGCTCCCGGCCATCAAATACATTACAAACTATTAACAATGTGAAAATTTAAGGCTGATAGAAAGTGACATACTTTATAACACATACATCATTCTGTCATCAGCTTGTTCAGGAGTTCTATTTTTCATTATGTTATTACAAATATTTAACTGGTCAGGTAATTTTGCAAACCCCATGGTTTTATTCCCACTTGTTGTTACTATCACGGACTAAAGGTGTTACGAAATACAAATTTCAGTCAGACAATTTTTCAATATGTAAGCAACTAAAATTGTTGTTTGGATATTGCCAAAATGCTGTATTCCCTAACAGTATTTAACAAATTTGGACAAAGATGATAAGATAAGCAGTAAGATGTCATAAATAAGCAGTTTTCAACAGTATTTATTGCTAAGAAGTAAACAGTATGGTACTACAAGGTCACAGAGATCAAATGCAGTAAGTTATTTAGGTTGACCCTTCCTTGGCATGTATAGGTATGCACTATTTCTATTGTTTGATTATTTGCTCTTTAGAAATACTGTTTTGCTAGTTTAGGATATCGGAAATGAAAAATCCATAAACTCGCAATGAATACGTTGTATACGTTACTTGTTCGGCCTTTCTTTTCTTTTTTTTCCCTCAATATTATGCTGCAAAGCATAACTACGGTGCAGGCGAATACATTCTGAAGGAGAACAACTAAGATTTGCTTATAGATATCTGAACAGCGAGGACTAACATTAATATATTCTGTCATTTTCATTTGCCATTTCGTTATGTGTGCAGAGCTACTGGAACACTGTCCCTGAAACTTTTTGTCCAACTAAACGTATCTTTATGTTTCTTTGGTTAATAGATGCTTTAATAGATGGTTGAATGTAGTTAGATTCTTTAAGAGATTATTGAAAGTATTTAGACTTTAAAAAGAAAGAAACAAAAGCATAGAAATATAGATCATCTTAAACATAGCATTTATAGATTGCTACAGTATGCTAGTAAACTGCCAGTGTCTCTTTTCTGTATTAAATGTTTCTGATACTATTCTCCCAAACTCCTGGTTGACACATTATTGTTAAATACATAAATGAACTAAATAAAGCAATGAGTTGACACTACCATTAATTATTTTCAAAAGTTTGTTTCTTAACTGTAACTCAGCAATGTTTTTTCCCTTGGTAACATAAAATATACGATAGTCTTACAAAAGTAAGAATACGCTGCCAGCAAATATCTACATTAGCTTTGATGCAGAACTGTATTTGGCTTAAGTCTTTAAACTTCAGGTTTACTGTTCTGCTTTATAGTTTTTACAGTGTGCACGTAAAAACTATACCAAATCCTGTCAGTAAACAAGGTGGCACTACATTTGCATTGTTAATTACTGATTATTTTATAATTTTATACTAAACACGTCAAAAACGCTTAGCTTTTAATGTTATCATACTGATTGTATATCATTTTATTCGAACCCTATATGCAAAATCTATGCTGGCTTAGCTGCGGCTTTTTCTTTTTTATCTTTTCTGATGTGGTATTTTGTTTAATTTTTTTTAAGTTGTATATAACAAAATTTCACGTATGTTACTGTCTTTAGAACTCAAATGTACAAATTGTAAAAGAAATAAACTGGGCAACGCCATTATGAAATACTTTCATTTTTGATATAATAACAAAGTTGCCAGCAAAAAACCCGTTTTACATGTGCAGAATATGTCAATGCCCTTAACATTACAATTTGTAATATACTGTGTTTAATCACGTATAAAACACACCTCATGAATCCCTAAGAGTAATAACTGAGAGAAGTGTTGCTAGGTCCAAGTACAAAGTATATCATAAGAACACCCAGATTTATGTATATTATTGTGTTTTTATGTGACAGTGGGAAAAAACCTGATTAAAGGTATTATAATGAACTATTTTAAATGTTAATGCTATTTACGTTACTTCTAGTAATGACTTATCATAGAAAATAAAGCAAAACGCATTTTTTCTTTTATATTTAAAGATTCTTTAATGAAGAAACTGCTACCAATGAAAATAATATGATTCTATCATCAAATTATGTGAGTTTAACAAAAATAGCCCTCGGTAACGTATATAATCGATCATTATGGCCGACTAAAATGCGTTCAAAATATTGTGGAACTGTTCGTTGCTGTTTAGATAGGCTGGCATATTCAATATTACCTATTCCTGTTGTTTTTTAATTCATACAGTGTAGTTCAAGCACTTGAATTATACAGAAAGTGATAATTGTAATATGGAACATTTATAAGGGGGTACTGTGTGAAACATCCTATTTCTTCCAAAGTATACAAGATAGGATAATAATTTTTGCAGATTTGAAAAGAGCAATAAATTGTCTTTAATACAGTAACAAACATATGGTCTAATAATAAAGGGGTAACTTACAAAAAGAAAGTATTTTGGATAGAAATAGCAATTTTAATGGAATGTAAAGACAAATGTCACGTATACGACACCATGTGGGCCAAAGTGACCTGTCAAACATCATAACTTTTAGCTACTGGATTGTTCTATTAGACTCTCCTATAATTTTAAACATAGGAAAGTGATTTATATTTTTTTATAATTTTTGATTATTTTTATTTTATGTTTATTTTTTTAACGGGTAACGTTTGTAACAGGCTGTTACAGCTTAACGCCCCACCCGCCAGAGGGCTAACATGCTGCAAAATACTTCTAAGATGCTGGGCTTTAAGAAAAGTATGGTCTACAAAATTCCCCCTGGTGGGGGGAGGTAAACCATTTCTGGCTCATGGCCTAGTGGTATTGTATGTGGGGAAAGCAGAATAAGTCTGCCTAATCAAAGGGAAGCCACAATTTATCTTCTATGCAAGAAAAATATTTGAATTCACTCCCTTTACCCGAACAGTCGTCTGGCTTTCAACTGAGAAAGACTTTATCAGGTGGATTCTAGCATCACTGAGATATGTATCAGGTGGGCAAATAGGCGACTGAGCAGAGTAAGAGGAATGAATAATAATAGTAATAATAATAATAACAATAATAATGATAAAGATAAAGATACAACTAATAAGTAATAATATTGGCGGTGGAAAAGGCAATATTGCAATTGTCACAGAGGTTATTCTCATGTTATAGTTTTTCGGGTATTCGTACACGTTTGGCAAGTACTATTTCGGGTTTTAGTGGAACCTATTTTGTAGTTGTGCTATGCCTAACTTGAACTTATTTATATAATTGGATATTCCTTGGCTTGGTATGATTGGCTTGTAATCCAATCAGAAATTGTTTACCCTGCGGCTTCCCCAAATTATTTTTACCTTGTAAGTGTGGAGAAGAATGGTTGGTTGTTTCTCTAACTCACTACGTCATACTTCACTTCGCACGTGCATGTGATGCCTAGCTCGGCGCAGTTTGCCAGTGACTTTCGAAGTGAAAGGACGTTTCGTTTTGAGTCTTACGACTCAAAACGTGGATATTATATTTCGTTTGTAGCTTTCATAGCTACATTTGTTCTTGTTCTTCAACGCCAGGTATGTTCACTTTATATCTGTTTCTGCTCCTTTTCAAATAAATGTAAATTTCGCTGTTTGTTGACGGTGTGCAAATACTTTCGCTATTCGCACCATTAACAAATACACGTTTAAGCCTGCGCTTAGTTTCGGTAAAATTATTTAAATATTAAATGCATTTTGCATAATTTGAAACCATCAGAAACTTTGAACATACGGCGTGAATCCTTTTATTAATGTGGCGTAGTTTGTTAAAATGTATTTTATAGTTAATTCCGCATTGTCATGCATTTTCGTGGCTCAGTCCGAATGCGGAGAATCCATTGCCCGTGTTGTTTCTGTCAATATGTTGTTATAAATAATTATATTCTGCATTCAGCTGTAGAATACTGCATTATTACCATAGTTCATATATCATTTATGCATTCGGTGCCTGTTACTGTATATTTTAAGCTTATGTCGTATTTTATATTTTAGGCACCCTTTTCTGTATCAAATAATATATTTGATACCATCCATCATGATCATCGAATTCAACATTTCACACAACCATCAGTGTAGATAAACTCATTCAACACATTACAGAGTTTATTCTTTTTATGACCCCTGTGTCATTGGAGCCCCCAGAGAGTGTTTTTCAAGGGTGTCTGGCTGTGGAATTGCATAAATATAATATATGTAGATCTACATCAAGTCAACTATCATCATGATCTATCAACATGCCACATAATCATCTAGAGTATTCAACGAGATTTGTGTTCTGTTGATGTGAAATTTCTAAAATGGCCATTTATATTTGTGTTTCAAAGTGTTAATATAGTGATGCATCTCACCATGTTTCGCGTGCGTTTAGTGTATTCATTTTTTTTTTCAATTATATGGACTGTGATACTGGATCACAGCGCGAGTGCGTTAGCTGTTTAGCATATATATAGACTGTGATCCGATCACAGAGCCGATACCTGGAGGAGTCAACCCCCCATCTAGTTCGTCAACAACATCATAGAGCAACCGGGTGTATACACTTTCGTTTATTTTCTATTTTCATCATGTCTTTAATCTTGTGTTTTTAGTTTAGTTTGATCCTGTGTGTGACTTATTTCAGAGTTTATCTGAGTGCATATTGTGGTACTATCAGGGTGAATATTTTTCATATTGACTTTAATATGACGTATTGACTTCAATATGAATTATTGACCTTTATATTAAATTTTGACCTCTTTATGAAATTAGTGACCTCTTTATGAAATTAGTGACCTCTTTATGAAATTAGTGACCTGTATTTATTAGTGACCTCTATATGAAATTCTTATTTAGTGATACATTAGTTCATTTTGTCGTTGAGAAGTGTTGGCCACAGAGTTTATAACTAATTTTGTCTTTTGTGTGTGTCAACACAGAGGTGCAGAATTGGTTAATTTCATTTACATTTGTGTATTGTATTAATATTTTATTCTCAGTGGTTGACAAATTTCAAGTGACATGTATATCTGTGTGTTTTCAATTATCAGTATTAAAACAGATTGTTTCAATAAGTGAAATTATAGGTGAATTTAGTAGTATTTAGTGTTTATATAATTAAGTTAAGAAATTAGGTTAAGATCTAGATATTTAGAGGCCTCTTTCACATTGCATGTAGCTTGTCTCACTGCACTGCATGCTGCACTCTAAAACATCATCTAAGTCAGGATCAGGAATGATTGCGAAGCGTGTTTGACATTTTACAGGCCCAGATTCGAGTTTTATTTGTCATTCTCATCATTTTCTTGATATTCAATCTATATCACTAATATTTCAGAGTGTTAAAGGTGAGATCATTCTCTTCATAATCCCCTGCAGAAAGTTGTGATAACCAGTATGCAGTCTTTTCAGCTAGTTTAGACTTCATCGCTGAAGAAGATTGGATTTAAGGTAGGAAATTTACTTCATTTCTATAATTCTTAAAAATGCATAAAGTTTTCATACTGGTGAGTTTTTCCTTTTGTGTTTAGTGAACCATCAACAGTGTGTGTATAAAGGGAGACAATTTCAATTTACTGTTAAAATTTTGTGCTGAATTGTTATTTATGAGTCTTCCTAGTTTAGAAAAATATCTTCAAGAAAATCCAGTTAGTTTGCCATCAGGAACACAAGATACAACTGTAATTGTAGTTTCTGATAGTAAAGGTCGTTATCTCCAGCGCCAGGTACAAAATAAAGTCCCAGAGAAAAATATCATTTGGGAATCACAACCAGGCAGATCTAGCCAGCAAGCTGCAGACTTTATTTTGTTCAATATTAATTCCTGGAAAGCAAAATATGGAAAAATATTGATACTGGTCTGGACGGGTACTTGTGATCTGACCCATAAAATAATAGATCCCTCAGATCAGTCATATCGGCCCAGAAAAAAATTGATAGATCTTAGCAGCACTGCCATTGAGGACATTGTTTATCAATATAATAGAATTTTATTATTAAATAGTCCTCAAGTTAAGATTATTATCCTAGAAGTACCTTACTATTCTGTTTCAATTTGGAATTATAGTAGGGGCTGTTTAAATAGTGATCTCTATAGAGACAAAGATAAAATTTTACAGGATCTTTTGGATCAATTAAATGGCAGAATAAAATCCATTAATCAAGTATATAATTTCCAGGCCCCTAAATTTAGTTTGGATTTAATCAGACACAGAAAATTCCATAAAAAAGTTATTAAAACAGTGTCTTACAGCTTGTTGCTTGCAGATGGTATTCACCCTGGAGAAGTTTTATGCAAGCACTGGATTAGAAGAATCGTTCATTCAGTAATATGCAAATTTTGTTTTCAATGAAGAGAGTGTTCTCTGGAATATAAGTGTCTTGTGCAGAGGAGATTATTATTTTTTTTTGTGTTGATATTTAGATAAGGCATTCTGCTTTACAGTTCTGAGTGATTTAATGGTGAATACGGTTTTTGTGACAAAACGTCTTGTGTAGCAAATGAGCTGAACTTGGCGGCACCTAAACCATAAGCACGATTAAATTTACTTTATATTTTCATTGTACATTGTATAACATTTTGTGTTATAGTATTTTGATCTCTCTGCATAGATACTACTTAGTGCATTTAGTACTTTGGTGCTTTGACGAAGTGCTTGAGTGCTTTATTGTGATTAGTGCTTTTTGACTTTAGTGCTTTGTTGCATTAGTGCTTAGTTGCATTGGTGCTTTGTTACATTCGTGCTTTTGCTACTTCAGTGCTTGAATTTTTTTTATCAGTGCATAGTACTTTAGTGCTTTCAGTGCTTCCATTTAGTGCTTTAGTACTTAATTGATTTCAATTCATTTGGTGATTTGAAATAGTGCTTCAAGCACACTTAGTGTTTCGTTTAGTGCTTGAAATTCATAATGTTTTGATTTAGTACTTAAAGAATTTTGGTGCTTTTCTAATTGAATTTAGTGCTGTTTACGAGTGAATAATATAATAGTTCAGTCAAAAGGGTGAATACCAAACTTGATCAATATATTCATAAATATTTTAAAAGCAATAGGAAAGTGAATACTACCCTCTGACCTTTCATAAATACTTAAACAGTAGTAGCCAATTGAATTAAAGTGACATAGTCACATAACAGTGTTTGTTTTAGTTCTTAACTATTAAGTTATATACTTATAGTATATTACTATTTTCATCATGGCTGCTGAAAATACTTTAGCAAAAGTGGTTGAAACCATTACTAGTCAAGATAACATTACTAAAATGGTTGAAACTATTAATAAAGAAAAAGGTTATAAAGTTTTAACCACAAAAGATTATGAAGATTTACTGGCACGTGCTTCTTCCGCTTCAGGAAAGGGAGGTGATACTACCAGTACCCCTAAAGTAACTGGTGAACAGGGAGGTGCTAAACCTAAAATACCCCCTCAACCAAAACTTAATTTTACTCTTCCTGGTGCTTCCCCTATTCCTCGTTTAAACTTCCTGAGTCAGTCTAACCAACAAAATATGAGTGCCTATGCTCCTAGCCCTTACGTGCCAAAGCTACCAATATTTAGTGGTTCTGAAGAACCACAGAAAGGTGAAACCTCATATGAGGTTTGGAATTTTGAGGTTAAATGCCTCAAAAATAATGCATACTTACCTGATCATCTGCTTCTCCAAGCTATTCGCAATTCCCTAAGGGGAACAGCACGTAATATGCTGGTCCCTCTAGGAGAAGCTGCAACTGCAGATGATATTTTGGAGAAACTGGATGGTTTCTATGGCAATGTTTGCACTAGTGAGACACTAATGCAGTCATTCTATAGTGACTGTCAAAAAGATAATGAAACTATTGTTTCATATGGATCAAGAATAGAGCGTACACTGTCAAGGGCAGTTACTCTTGGTCACTTAGATTCGGTAGCAAAGGATGCTATGCTTCGTAGCAAGTTTTGGACAGGTTTGAAAAGTCAAACCTTAAAAAACTCTACGAGGCACTTATATGATTCTGTCAAAGACTTTCAGTCTTTGCTACGGGAAATTAGGAAGGTTGATATGGAGGAGTCAAGTTCTAACCCTCCTAAAAAGCAGTCTGCACAGCAACTCAGTGGACAAGTGTCCACTGAGGATGCTAGTGCAAAACTATTAAAACAAATGGAAGAGCTAATGGGGCGCATGAAAACCATGGAGGACAGACTAGAACAGCAAAGTAAAGCTATTTCTGATTCAAAGAAAGTTTCTTCGAATCAGGAAAGTTTTACTTCCAATAATTCTTACAATGCCCGAGGCCGTGGTCGAGGGTATGGTAGGGGTTATTATAAAAGTAATTATGGTCGAGGGTACCAAAGTGGTAACCCTCAAGATAGTTTTAATAACTATAATAATAATTCACAGAGAGGTAATAAAGGTGGTGGCTCCAAGGGAGGTAATCGCGGGGGCACCAACGGCCGTGGTGCTCACCGTGGTAATAACTCCAATGGAGCAAACAATTCTTTAAACGGGTAACTTCCTCTGTTGCTGGGCAAACTGGGGAAGTTAGTGCAAACTCTGTGAATGGCCCAAGTGAATCCACTGATACTAAATCAATTTTAGTAGACAGGTTGGTTGGCAGTGCCAACGAAAGTGACATAGTTATATGTGGAGCTAAGACTTCAGCATTGATTGACACTGGCTCCATGATAACTTCTATTTCAGAATCATTTTATGATTCCATGGAACACAAACCAGTGTTACATGATGTGAATGAGTTGGGTTTGTCTTTGTCTGTCACTGGTGCTAATGGTAGTAAACTACCATATAAGGGCTTCATTGAAGCTGATATATATGTACCTTCTTTAGGTAATAATAGTTTTGCTATACCAGTACTTGTAGTTTCAAATACTGAGTATAACAGTCAAGTGCCCTCTATAATAGGGACAAATGTTATCCGTTTGTTTAAGGAGTCGGGCCCCATTAGCGATATCCCTTCAGAGTGGCAGACAGCTTTTGATTGTATGTGTGACGATACAATACCTGTTAGAACAACTAACAATTATAATATTCGGGTAGCTCCCGGAGAAATAAAAACTCTACATGGTATTGTACGTAACACGAAAGACATGCATACTGCCGTTACAGAGCATACAGATAGTTCCTTATCAGGTGATTTAACTATATGTCCAAGGGTTGTCTCATTAAAAACACCTGGTACGGCTGTTCGTGTTCCTGTTAGAGTCTGTAATTTATCTTCAAGAGTTGTGGAGATCCCTCCAAAATCAATATTGTGTACACTTAGTAGTGTAAATGTGGTAGACTCTTGGATTCCTGATTCTTCACAGAAACAGGAACAAAAGTCTACTACAACATCTTTGAAGGATTTAGGTGTTAAAATTGATAGTGAAAATCTTACAGCAGACCAACTTTTCAGAGCCAAACAAGTTCTTGGTAATTGGTCAGATATTTTTTCTACCAGTCTTACCGACTTAGGTAGAACAGATACCGTCAAGCATAACATTAAATTGACAGATGATGTTCCCTTTAAGGAGCCATATAGAAAAGTTCCCCCTGCTTTGTACGAAGAAGTTAGGCAGCATTTGAAGGAAATGCTTGAAGCTGGTGCTATTCGCCCATCGAAAAGCCCATATTCTTCAAATGTTGTCCTTGTTCGTAAAAAGGATGGGAGTCTTCGTTTCTGTATAGACTTCAGGAAACTGAACAGCCGTACTGTTAAAGACGCATATAATTTACCACGCGTAGATGATACCATCGATACGTTGATAGGTTCGAAGTATTTTTCGAAACTTGATCTGCGCAGCGGCTATTGGCAAGTCGAAGTCGACGAGGCCGATAAGCATAAAACTGCATTCACCGTTGGAAACATGGGGTTCTTTGAGTGTAACCGCATGGCTTTCGGTTTAACTAATGCCCCTGCCACGTTCCAACGGTTAATGGAGCACTGCATGGGTGAATTGAATTTGAAGGAATGTTTGATATTCCTTGATGATATTTTGATATTTTCGGAAACTTTCGAAGAACATATTTCGAGACTTGAAGCTGTCTTCAGTCGTCTGAAACAGCATGGTTTAAAGTTGAAACCATCCAAGTGCGAATTTTTCAAAAGTTCAGTTAGATACCTTGGCCATGTAGTTAGCGAAGAAGGAGTTAAAACAGATCCTGATAAGATAGAGGCTTTAGCCTCATGGCCTGAACCTACCACTGTAAAAGAATTAAGATCATTCTTAGGTTTCACTGGCTATTACAGGCGTTTTATCAAAGACTATGCACGCATTGTGAAACCTTTGAATGATCTACTGATTGGCCATCCTACCAATAAATCTAGTGACCATCAGCAGCAAAAGAAGAAGAAGAAGAAGAATGATATTGCTCCTTGGCAGTGGGGTGAGGCTCAACAGTTGGCATTTGACACACTGAAGGAGAAGTTGTCTTCCCCTCCAGTGTTAGCATATGCAGACTTTAAAAAGCCTTTTATTGTACATACAGATGCTTCACTTGAGGGCTTAGGAGCAATTTTATATCAGGAACATGAAGGTAAGGAACGAGTCATTGCCTATGCCAGTAGGGGACTAAGAAACAGTGAAAAAAATTATCCCGCCCACAAGTTAGAATTTTTATGTCTCAAATGGGCCGTCACAGATAAATTTCATGATTATCTGTACGGAAATACTTTCACTGTTTGTACAGATAACAATCCTTTAACATACGTTTTGTCTTCAGCAAAACTAGACGCTACTGGTCATAGGTGGCTCGCTTCCTTAGGCACTTATAACTTTCAGTTAAAATATAAAAGTGGCAAGGCCAACGGGGATGCAGACGGCCTGTCTAGAAAGCCTCAGCAAACAGTACAGTTATTCCCTGAGGCAGTAAATGCCATCTGTCAGGCTTATACAGTCCGGAGAAATGATTGTCCATATGTTGAAACTTTAATTGTTTCCCAGGATGACCATGTTGCAGAATCACTTTCATCTGATTCTCAAGATGATCCTCCATTATCTTCTGAGTTTCGGGACATAAACTGGTCAAGAGAGCAATTGGCGGATCCCAGTATTTCTAGAGTGAAAACTTTATTTAAGTCTGGATTTTGTCCAGAATACAGTGATCTCAAGACTGAATCACCTACAGTTTTAAAGTACATTCGTGAGTGGAAGAAATTTTCACTGGTTGACGACATTTTGTTCAGAAATACCACTTTAGATGGACAAAGTGTTCGCCAACTTGTGCTTCCATCTCATTTCAAAGATAAAGTCTTGAAGCACTTACATGATGATGTGGGCCATCAAGGTCGCGATAGAACATTATCATTAGTCCGCCAGAGGTTCTATTGGCCAGGTCTTGAGTCCGATGTAGAGCATAAAGTAAAGTCTTGTATTCGTTGTATTCAACGAAAAACTGTACCAAAGCCTAGTGCTGAGTTGGTAAATATTACCACTACTCAGCCTATGGAATTGGTTTGCATAGATTTTCTTTCGTTGGAGAGGTCTAAGGGCGGTCATGAAAATATTTTAGTGATAACAGATCACTTCACAAGATACGCACAGGCCTTTCCAACAAGGAATCAGTTAGCTAAGACTACAGCTAAAGTCCTCTTTGAACAGTTTATAGTTCATTATGGCTTCCCTGCTCGCTTACATAGTGATCAGGGAAGAAATTTTGAATCTTCTGTGATAAGAGAACTATGTAGTCTTGCCGGTGTTCAAAAGTCTAGGACCACGCCGTACCACGCTATGGGAAACGGTATGGTTGAAAGGTTCAACCAAACGCTTCTGAACATGCTGGGCACTCTACAGGACTCGCAGAAGCATGACTGGAAGTCGTATGTGGCCCCGTTGGTCCATTCCTATAATGCCACAAAACATGATTCTACAGGCTACTCTCCTTTCTTTTTAATGTTCGGTAGACACCCCCGCCTTGCAGTCGACGCTTGTCTGGGTCTACAAAACCCTACCGAGCCCATTTCTTCAAGAGAGCATTATGCTTCAAAACTGAAGAAAAGGCTCGATTTCGCATATAAAGTCGCTGCAAGGGAAGCACAGAAAAGTGCCGATCGTAATAAGGCAAATTATGATGTAAAGGTCAGAGAAGCCACTCTAGATATTGGAGACCATGTTTTAATTCGAAATGTAGGTCTACGTGGCAAGAACAAGCTGGCAGACAAGTGGGATAAGGACCTGTACGTTGTCATTGATATGCCAGATAAAAACGTACCTGTGTATAAAGTACAGAGGGAAACAGGTAACCCAACTGTCAAAACACTGCACAGGAACATGCTGTTACCTTTTTCAGCAATACCTGGCATATCAGAGACACCGTCAGTTAGTCAACCTCCTAAACAAAAGAAACCCATAAATACTACCCCACAACCCCAGTTACCTGTTTCTGAGTCTGATTCAAATTCTGACTCAGATGAGTCAACTTATGTCCCAAGATATATTCCCCCGCATAGGAGAAATAAAGTTCATAAAGTTGACAGTTCCCGCAATGACAGTGCTGATAGGTCGTCAATTCTCATCAGTGATTCTACTCACCAAGAATCACAGGTTAATGTAGATAGGACACCTTCAGTAGCTGTAGATCAGGTAGATTTAACAGGTAGTATTCAGACTGATTCTCTAGGTAGTGAAGGCCGCCAAACCTCGGTAGATAGTACCAGGAATCAGTCTGAACAAACGTCAGTAGGTACAAGTCAGGTAGAGCAGGAGGTAGGGCCCCGTAGATCAGGTAGGATACGTCAGCCACCAGATTGGTACGGTCAGTGGGTGACAAACCAGCATACAGCAGAAGAGTGGTTTGTATAGTTTGTTTTTAATTACTATTTTAATTAGTTGATCTGTAGGTACTGCAGGGGAGAATGTCACATACAAGTCCCATACAAGTCTTCTGTACATGCTCTCCTTGCTTTGCTTTGAAATGTTCATGTATATATAAAATAACAACGCTGAGATTCTGATTTCATGTTTCTTATAGTACTATGTGTACTATGATCTAGTTTATTAATATTGTATGTTGATGCTACATTGTAAAATTTTGTTGACTATTTGGAAGGAATTGTCAGCAATAAATATTCATGTCATTGAATTTTCAAACTGTTGCTGATTTTGTGATCAAATCAGTGCCAGTGCATTTACTTATCACGTTCAGTGACAAAATGATAATAAGAAAGCAAGTCTGTGATCTCGTTACTGGATAGTTCAAATGGAATGTAAATAATGTTTTGTAAATATAAATAACTATCCTGTAGAACTCAGCTGTTGTTTGTTGTTTTCAATATTGAAAATGTCAGGAGACATTTTTTTCAAAGCAGGGGAGAATGTCACAGAGGTTATTCTCATGTTATAGTTTTTCGGGTATTCGTACACGTTTGGCAAGTACTATTTCGGGTTTTAGTGGAACCTATTTTGTAGTTGTGCTATGCCTAACTTGAACTTATTTATATAATTGGATATTCCTTGGCTTGGTATGATTGGCTTGTAATCCAATCAGAAATTGTTTACCCTGCGGCTTCCCCAAATTATTTTTACCTTGTAAGTGTGGAGAAGAATGGTTGGTTGTTTCTCTAACTCACTACGTCATACTTCACTTCGCACGTGCATGTGATGCCTAGCTCGGCGCAGTTTGCCAGTGACTTTCGAAGTGAAAGGACGTTTCGTTTTGAGTCTTACGACTCAAAACGTGGATATTATATTTCGTTTGTAGCTTTCATAGCTACATTTGTTCTTGTTCTTCAACGCCAGGTATGTTCACTTTATATCTGTTTCTGCTCCTTTTCAAATAAATGTAAATTTCGCTGTTTGTTGACGGTGTGCAAATACTTTCGCTATTCGCACCATTAACAAATACACGTTTAAGCCTGCGCTTAGTTTCGGTAAAATTATTTAAATATTAAATGCATTTTGCATAATTTGAAACCATCAGAAACTTTGAACATACGGCGTGAATCCTTTTATTAATGTGGCGTAGTTTGTTAAAATGTATTTTATAGTTAATTCCGCATTGTCATGCATTTTCGTGGCTCAGTCCGAATGCGGAGAATCCATTGCCCGTGTTGTTTCTGTCAATATGTTGTTATAAATAATTATATTCTGCATTCAGCTGTAGAATACTGCATTATTACCATAGTTCATATATCATTTATGCATTCGGTGCCTGTTACTGTATATTTTAAGCTTATGTCGTATTTTATATTTTAGGCACCCTTTTCTGTATCAAATAATATATTTGATACCATCCATCATGATCATCGAATTCAACATTTCACACAACCATCAGTGTAGATAAACTCATTCAACACATTACAGAGTTTATTCTTTTTATGACCCCTGTGTCACAATAACAACGCATCAATATCATCCAGAGAACACACGACACCGGTACGACGTCCATCCAACATTTTCCAACGCTAGATCAACGCCGACAAAGCATCGCGTGCTCGCAGGGAATAGTCTTTGCTAGTTGAAGCAACAGTGCCTTTAACGTTATACATTACATTAACAACAGAGCAAAATTTTTTTCTTCCTTTAAACATTGTCCACATTTGAATGCGAGCAGGTGCTCTAAACACCAGCAACGGCTCAATAGACGTCGGTGTCCCCCGTACGGCCCATGACTATCCGCTGGACGGATAGGCTTAAACCGTACAGGGGAGCTCTCCCAAAATAGACCAGCATGGACGGCATTCAAGCTGGTGAGGATCGGCCCTTTTCGCATTCAAACACATGGGCTATAGATTACAGTTAAATGAATTACAAGTATTATGAAATCTTTAGCTACTAGATGTGATAAGCATTAATTGCGACAACAAAACAACGATATAAAAAAAATACAATTTGCTATGAAATACCGGGACAGTGCTCCAGGCAAGAGGGGCTAAAAGGGACAATCCGGGGCAACCCTCTACACTAAGCCAGAGAAGAAAACAAAAAACAAAAAAAAACGCACTTACATACACACGTAGGTGACCCATCATTTGAGCCGTCTCATTGAGAAGGCTCCAATGAAGGGTACAAACATATGCATTTGTTGAGTAATAGGGAAAATAATCATCCCAGAACTATCCCTATAGCCCCAATCTACTCTGGAGCACAGCCATGAGCAGAAAAGCAAGAAAATAAGAAAAATACAGTCAGAAAAAACACAGAGAGCAAGAGAGGAAACAGAAACTAGTTTCAAACAGCATGTAAGACATGGCATGGGTTATGCATGTAAGTGATTGTGGTCACATGAGGAGAAATCGCGCATTGGACAGCAGATTTCTGGATGGCCATACGCAGAACAAGGTGCAAGAACAAAAAATGCAGACAAAGTTTAAACAGACCATGATTAACTAACCTGTTAGAATAAGAAATGTTCTTTGTGTTTCATACAGGTTTTGACCGAGGTCAGTCTGAAATAAAATAGGTAATATGGTGTGTGTGTGTGAAGGGTAGTTTTGGCACCTATCTGCGGGTGTGTGGGTGTGTGTGTGTGGGGGGGGGGGGGGTCGGAAAATAATTCTGGTGAGACTGGAGGATGCGGGGGGGGGGGGGGGGGGGCAAACATTTTGCGTATATATGAAAATGTACCCGGCCCCTCCCCCTCTCCCTGATACATGTAATAAGTGACTCGTCCCTTATGTCACACTGGCTCTAAGAGCGTGTGAATTTCGCGACGTTACATACTTCAGAAACAAGCGCGATGACGGGTCGTTTAGACATGTAACAGCTTCTATTGTCGTAATGAGTACAAGGATTTAAAGATATACGCCCTGATATGTTTCTATTAAATTTCAAATATTTCACGAAAAATCGTATCAAACACATAAAAATGACTTATAGTAAAAGTACTTTTATGTACCAAATTCATAATTTGTGCCGGTCACTGGAAGTAGGAGAATTTAAGAAAAAATATAAAAACGCGGGAATAGCGGGTCGTCATTCCCGCCAAAAACGAATACTGGATACGCTCAGTAATCATAGTTAATCAGAGAAAAGTTATATCATGAATAATTTTAAGCCCTTTCTTTAATCGACCTCGGACAGTTATTGGCTGAAAAGCACTTACGTGCACGGATTAGAGATTAATGCTTTTGTAAGGTTATTTACTCCACTATTCATGAAATGCAAAGCATGCTTGTAGAAACGCCTTTTTATTCCTATGTGGGAGTCAATCAATTTATGACGACAACATATTCGTGAATATTCAAGAAGGGTTCGCAATGATATATCGTCTCTGCCTCCGTACCAAAGATTTTTTGGCTGAAGATTTTTTGCACAAGTCTTAATTGTGTTGCAAAAAACTAATCCGTTTCATTCTTTTGTGGTTACTTCGTAATGAAATACGAGGGAGTATACCTTTAAGGTCAAGAATACGTAAATGACTGGCGCAATTAATTACGTGCGTCGCGAAGGACTTAACGTCACGAAATACTTCCTAGTCAGTGCAATTTTCAATCCTGGCGGCCCCATCAGACATTTAATAATAACGCCAAACATGGGGAAATCGGAGTTATTGTCATTGTTTATTCAAGCCTTTTGCTGATATTGCAATGTTCTTTTTTTCCCTGTATGTTTGAAGTTATTTAATCAACATAAGTGTATCCATGCATGTTTTACTGTACAAAATTAATGAGAGAGAGAGAGAGAGAGAGAGAGAGAGAGAGAGAGCTGATAGACAGAGTTTCATGTGTCTAAATACATGGCCGAAATGCATGTTCCCTCCCTGCTTTCAGGGCTCACAGGACTTTTCAGGCACACATATGAAAGGCGGAGCGCCCATCTTTCTCCTTTCGCTGCGTTATCCTTCCCTGATTTGAAAAAGCCTACCGATTTATTGCTGGCTTGACAAAGAGACTTTTCCAGTCGTTAGCTGGCCGAATCCAGATTCGAACCCGCAACTGTCTGCGTCATAACCGAACGTCCGCGGCGCCGGTAGGATTGCGCATCCGAAATAATTAATAAACTAAGTAAATGTATGCCAGCTGATTTTAGGGCTTTATGGGTTCGGAATGTAATATTTATTTGCGATTTTAATACACATATCCTTTCTGGACACCAAAAATCTTTTTTGATTACAAAATAAGAATGATATAATACTTCTTCCACTTGTTGTATGCCGTTGCCAAAGATATAGCGGGCCTCTTACTCACACCGCCCCTACGGCCACTACGCTACAGGAAGTCTTTACCTTTACCTATCCCGCCGGCGGTGGATTTGGAAGTTGACCTTGTAACTTACCATCATCTCGATATGACTGATACTGTCCAAAAGTAAATTTTATCTGACTACCATGAGCCACACCGACTGAACACGAGTCGTCAGTAATATGATACATGCACACAGATCAGCCTGTGCATACGCGCAGACTAATAAATATCTTCACTGTTCCTCACGGAATCATTGTACCAGAGGACAACAAAGGCTCTGGTCAGGTTGGGTGGGTGCGCACACTGATCTGAGCTTCCGCTGACCGTATATGCCCCCAAAGAACCCATTTTTTCCTGGCACCGCGCATTTTGTGATTAAGGGTAACGCAGTTTTTATGTGCGGCTCAGTCGTGTCGGCTGCAGTAACCATATTACTTTTAGAAGCGTGCTTGGAATTTTTACAATTTTTGTTTACAAGAGTCTGAAAAATAAATTCTTTCACTTAAGCATCGTTCACGCAACCAAAGTTTCTTTGTCACAGAATCTTTAACAAAGAAATATTGCCAAACATTTTGCGTTAGCACGGAGCAAATTATTTGTTCAAGAAAAATGTGGCATGGAATCTTTGTCAAATAAACTTTGGCAAGGAAATATTTCCTGCTGTGTTCACATGAACGAACATTATTTCCTGCTGTGTTCACATGATCGAACATTATTCGTCAAGGTTACCTGGACAAATAAACTTTGCCCGTGTGAACAGCCAGCCATGCCACATTTTCTTTGTTAAATATACTTTGTTCAAAATCAAACCGGTTTGATTATGAGCAAAGTTTTCTGTGCTTATCTCCATAGCTATTTTCTTTGTTACACATTCTATGGCAAACGGACAAATTTTGTTTGTCATAAGAACTTTATCATATAAATTTGGCTAAGAAAATGTGGCTATTTTTTATTCACACGAGCAAATGTTTCTTTTCTAAACCTACTTTGTCACAGAAACTTTGCCCGTGTGAACGAAGCTTAAGGCATTCATCATGAGAACCCTATTAGTCCTCATCTTTCCGTATTCTCATAACAGTCTTAGCATGTCTTATAACGTCGCCAGTAAACGACGTCGAGGAATAGCGTAAATTTATACATACCTATGCTTGCTTATCGAGCGCTACTTGAAAAACGAACTCGGTAGTCAAGGACTTTTCTTACCTCATTTTAATCGACAGATCCTGTAACATAAACTATCAGTTTTTTCAAAAAAATCTATGTAGTGGTAAACAAGCTGTGTACGTTTAAATTTTAAAACCTGAGCTTTTTCATCGCAGTCCTATTGCCGTCAATGGAAACGGCCTCAATATTTCATGTTTTTCAATCTGATCTGGCGACTAAACGAACTCGGTGACCTATCTTTTTTATTGCACAATTCGATGTAACACATGAAAATGCACCCCTGTTCAAAATTTAAAAAAATTCTATGTATGTGCCATTTACGTATTCTTGACCTTAATGAAAAGTGCAGAATCCATGAAATAAAAAGTGTAAGACTAGTCTAGTGTCGCATTACGCGGCATTTTGGCCTGGTAGCTATGGGCCAAATAAGCATCGGTCTAATGTGGTGCTGTTCGGGCCGATATTCCTAGTAACGCCACCCTAATTGCGTGCGACCATTGGCGGCCTTGTTTATAATACTTTTATACCCTGTAAACTACTTAGAGTATTTAGTTAGTTATATTTTGATCAAATCTACTAGGAGTAACTCGATCATTAGTATACCGATTTGTTTTTTTATGTAGACTGTCACATGCGACTATGACAGGTGCTCAAAATATGCCACCAACAAGCAGCAAACGCACAAGTACCGGACCAGTGGCGGCCATCATGGTTTCCATGCGCTGAATAAACTGAATTTAAACTTAAAATTATCTTTTTCTATTGTTAGATTGTAGACATGTAATAATCTCTGTAATATACCTCGTCACCTGTTATAATAAACGTTATTCTCATAAGACAATCCGCTATGTATAATATTCAGAGTTAGACTTATTTAACCAATTTATGCCTAGTAGACCATTCTATCCTTATAAACTGGATAGGTCAATTCAACATACGGTATATGCGATGATTTCGCGGTGTTCCATTTTTACGGTATTTCGCGGTCATTTAGAAACCGCCAATATCAAAATCGCGAAATATTTTTCTGTTTCTTACAAAGTCTTTTCAGTAGACACAGTGTCCATGAATTTTGTTTCTCTTTGATCCGGTATATTTTGGTATTTTTTTCATTCGAACCAGTTCTTTCATTAACCTGCGGCCCTGCCGCAGGGTAATGAACGAACTGGCTCAAGTGAAAAACAAACAATTTTACTTTTCGTGCATATTGCTTACCACGAAAAACAAAATGCATGTTTACGTCTTTGACCCTAAACCGCGAAAATCTGAACCCGCGAAATTTACCGCATATACGGTATAAGTCTGTCTGATTTCGCTCATCTTAATCAGTATTATTCATACTGGTGGAAAATATTTTATGTTTTATGCAAATAGTGTAGACCGGGTCGAACGCCGCAATCTGTGGCGTCTGATCTTGATCTGCACTGTTTGCCTCGGCCCCTTTTAAGGGACAATAGGCATCAATGGGTTAAATTTAATTTCCAGATATCGTGATTTGATGTATGACATCATGAAGTCAGACGGTAACTGGTATCTCAACACTGTGGAATATAATGAATCTGTCTGGCCAGGTATGATCCGGAAGAGTAGAGACTATATATTGATTTCGACTGTTCATAAACACTTCCACACACACAAACACAACCGCGCGCGCGAGAACGGATACTTGGGCCAGTTCGTCAGTGATAATTTGCAGTTTGAATTTATTTTTAAGCTCTTTTTGAGGATATTTTCGAATACATGTATATCCTTATGTCTGCAACTGTCATAAATGTTGTTGAATGTTACAAAATACCTGTTTGTTGCGGAACCTATACATAATGTGGGCTCTGCACCAGCTCCTGTCTGATCCTTATTATTCTGTTGTAAAGGGATGCATTTAACTGTTGAAGCCATCCTCAGCTATATGTTGTATTGTAAGTATGGCACATCAAATATGAGCGACGACATGAGAAAACCAACAAAATGGTTGTGCACCCAGCGCAGACTCAGATCAGCCTGGGCATCTGCCCAGTCTGATCAGAGTCTTCGCTGTCCGCATGGAGGTAGCTTGGACCCTCTGCTACCCTTTAAGCGCAAAGCGAAGACTCTGATCTAACTGGGTGAATACCCAGGCTGATCTGAGTCTGCGCTGGGCGCAGAACCACTGTGTTGGTTTTCTCGTATCGCGACTCATATCTTCTCTGCTCTTGATGAAACTCGTTTAGATTTTAATTTGTAAAGTGGGGTGAGCGTGATGTGGTGGGTTTAACATCACTCTCGGAATTTGCGTAAGCTCAGTCGGTTAAGCGCTGGCCTGCTTATCTAGCGGTCCCGGATTCCTTTGCGCACAGACTTTTATTATCACCCCCACATCGTCCTGATATGAATGGAATATTCTCGAAAAGGATGTAAAACAGCAAGTCATCCATCGTAAATAAATAAAATCCCTTAACATCACTCTCAGTATTTTGTCCCCGAAAGAGTCTGGATATAACAGTGAGCTCAATGCATTTTCTATAGTGCAGCATGTCCCATGCAAAATACCGAACACATTCTAAATATTGCGACTGATAGATCTGAGCAGACAGAGAAAACCCAGAATAAACTGCTCTTAAAAAGCTGACTAGTCAGGGTCTACACTATGTGTCATTCCATTTGCATATTTTGGATGCATTACCGCATGATAAAACCCAAGTACCATTTTCAGGACAGTTACGATTAATATATTTTCGCTAATATTACATTTAGTCCTTTCATACTGGAACCGATCTCGTTCGCCTTTTACAAAGCGAATGAAAAACTAGTAATAATGTTAAAGGTGCACTAGTGCACCTCCATGGTTTTCGGCAGTTTCACATGGAGACCTTACAATTTGCTGCCCTAATAACAAAGGCCTTCAAAACTCGGGATTACTATTGTAAGACGAAATATGCCTATAAAGGTAGATCAGTTTTGTTAAGAGTAACTCCCAATGAAATGAGAGACACATGCTTTTCAGAATTATCATGCATCTGCTGCAAATGCCACCTGATAACAGGGATATGATAACAAAATGTGATATCATGTCAATGCAGAACTGCGCTTGCGTGAATGTTATCAGGTCATGCCTTTAGAAGCGATTTCGGGAGACGATTGGCTGTATACTGACGTTGGCCGTGATAACAGCTTTCGATTGGTTGAATGACGTCACCGACTTACGTCATTACGCATTCGCGACGTCAGCAAGTTCGAACAACACCACGTTTGTTTTTCATTAGTATGATGCTCTTGGCGCTTCAAAATCTGCTATTGATGCATGATAAATAGAAAACCACGCCAGTGTCTTTTGATATCAACTTTATCAGGCGAGACTAGAAACAGCGTCGGAATGGCACTAACATGGTATTCTCTATTTACCTCTCCTGAAAGTGTTGTCATTCACATTAAGTCAGTGATAGGCTGGTCAGGATTCGAATTAACGGCCTCATTTCATGAGATTTGTGACTTAAGATGCAGGTTCTTTTTCTTTTTTAGGCCCGCCGCATTCTATCAGCAACCACTATATTAAGGAACTGTTCGGTAAGTATAATCTTTTAGTGTAACTGATGTTCGTTCAAGACGGTGGGCCTTACATACAAAAAAACAGGTACCCAAAACACATGCAACGTCAAGAAAACAATGCGTATGCGTTGTCAATCACATCTAGCGAAACAATTTTGGTCAGCGATGAAAAAAATTGATAAAACAATCAAATAGTGTCAAATGGCATTGTTCAGAAAGTGATAGTCCCACCCACGACACCATACAAGTAGACGATACGAGCACCCTTTCTTTTTTTACACACATAAATTTTGTAAAATATGCAAAACAAAACTGAAAGTGCCACACAGCACCATCTTTTAAAAAAATCTGATAATTATAAAAAGAGAGACATTACCTACCATGCACTCTGGAGATTGTTTTGCAGAGATAGGAATGTTTATTTCACCCAGCTGTCGGTAACATAATACTGAGGACTAATAAAATAATGCAATTGACGGTTCCTATGTGATGTATCGATTTTCTGAACAAATGAAGTCTTCAAATAATCTGATTAACTTGTTTGTTTGTTTTTTTGTTTTTGTTCTGGTGTAAGTTTTTTGGAAAGATATTATTGTTTGAATTGCAGGAACAACCTGTTCTGTAGAGCTGTTGGAAGAAAACAACGGCAAAAGTGTCAACCCGAATGAACACTATTTGATGACACAAAAGGAGACCGATGTATTTCAAAATGACATGGACGGACGATCAGGTAGTCCAACCCACTTAGCGATTTCTTTATCAAGCTTTATCGTTGACCGCTGGTATAGACTCAAGCTGAAAGTGTCCAAGTAGAACAGAACGTTACTGCGATAACTTGATCATCTATGATATTAATCTGAGCCGCGACACAAGAAAACAAACAAAATGTTCAAACTAATAAATTTGAGCCGTAACACGAGCAAAAACAACAAAATGGTTGTGCGCAAAGGCAGACTCAAATCAGCCTGGGCATCCGCCATGTCTGATCAGACTCCTCCTCAAGCGCTTCAAAGAAAGCTGGGGGTCTAAGCAACCTCAATACGGACATGGAAGATTCTGATTAGACTGAGCGGATGCCAAGGCTGATCTGAGCCTACGTTGGGCGCACAACCACTTTGTTGGTTTTCTCGTGTTACGGTCCAGATTTCTTAGTTTGAACAATTTGATTGACATATTTTACGACATGTATCTGTATGATATTTTACGACATGTATCTGTATGATACTTTACGACATGTATCTGTATGATACTTTACGACATGTTATCTGTATGATAGTTTACGACATGTATCTGTATGATACTTTACGACATGTATCTGTATGATATTTTACGACATGTATCTGTATCTGTATGATATTTTACGACATGTATCTGTATGATACTTTACGACATGTATCCCTATGATTTTCTGTTCATTTCTGATTTCGTAGTCTTAAACACTAGACATTATAATAAATATTTGTAATTCTTAATTAACCGTTAGGAATAAATGAACGAATAGCACAGTGATGTATTCTTGTTATATATTCGTATTACAAGCAGTACCCAGTACCAAGCTTGCGAGGTTTGGACAACGTTGATCCAACGTATGTGCAACGTCAATGACGTTTGGGCAACGTTTGGTAGACGTTATGCTAACGTCACACTAGGTATTGACAATTCACCCAGTGCTAAGCTGACAAACAAAGCATCTTTATATCAGCGCCTCCCAGTGGTGTATACATGCAGTCATATATTGTCAACCAGTCATTTGTAACCACGGTTACCCATCCGAGTAATACTAGAGATGATCACATTTCACCCATGCAGCCCGTCTAAAAGCCCGGCTATGTGGAGACAAGGTTAAGGTCATTGTCCCGTTTTCCCCTGGCTCCCTATGCAACTGCAATCATCCCTCTCTTTAAGGAGGTCATAGTCCTGACACGACATTGGGGAACCAGAAAATATTGCAATTATTAAAACAAAAAATCTGCTTTTTGTGAATTATATGGCACGATGCATACATATAGTATTCCTCAAAATTATTGAGAATTTTTTGCAAGGTGAAAATTAAGCACTGGTAGTTGACAGATCATGTATATACTTAATATCTTTGTTTACTTAGTTAACAACATCCCTCTGTGAACTTTTTAGCGTGCCAGTATTACTCATATGTTTGAGTCACAAATGTTATCTGCCCTTGAATTGTGCCACCCAGAGATTTTTTGTCGGACTGGAAAATTATGTACCCTAACCAAATAAAATCGTTATTTGTGGAAAAGATAATGACAAATCAGTTGATTTCTGAATGTTTTTCTCATCTACTGATAAGGTGTTGGCGAACTGAAAACAGAATTTTAATTGAGCTTGTCAGCTGTAGATGTTGCTGGCATGCAAACACGTGACTTCATTCCGAAAAAGTGCCCGAAATTGGGAAAAATTGCAATTTTGACACAGGGTATGTTATTCTGATACATTCTTATTCTATAAAGCTCGACGAAAACGGCACAAAACCATATTTTTTGTAAGGCTTAGTAAACGTGCTATAAGGGATATGAGTTTTGACATGATTATCTATACCTTGCCAAAAATATTCCGTTCAGATCACTAACCGATCAGATTTTCTGCTGTTCCTGATGCCTTCAATATTCTTCCTATAATATAACAGCCAGTCCCTGACTCAGAAAATGGAATTACTAACTTTAAATCATGCAAAATATTAAAGGCAACATTAGTAATGTAGATGGTGTTGCACAATGGAGAAAATAAATTATTTCACCTGAGATAGTCTACTTCTAGCACAGGTGGTATAGAAAAATGTAGTCGAAATTAAGGGACAAATTTTTACAGGGGTGTACCCTAGCCCATCCTTACCTACCACTGACTAAAGAAAATGCATCATATTGTCATATTTTTATATCCAATTTGAAAAAGAGGTTCTTTTATTGTATTTTACGTGTTTAAAATACTGTTGAACATGTATGGCTAGCAATTGTGTGCCAAAATGCAATTCTCAATAATTTTGAGGAATATTGTACATGCCCACCGACATATTGTCATCAAAGAAGAACGTACAAGCACTACATTATAATCGTATGGAACAATGAAACAACTACGGCGGCTTTAAAGCCATATAGTTTCCATCCATTAACCTATCGCTGCAATTTTTAATGTTTTCTTATTTTGCAACACTTGCTGCTTTGGAAACGAAAGCGACAGGGTAAAACATATATGGTGTCTGAGTATTTGAGACCTTTAAGGCTCAGTTTCGTCATTCTAACTTTATTTCATGGTAAAACACAATACAAATGACGGAATAAGTCTTTAATATATCTGTTTTTGTTTCTGTACCATCGCTCAGCCGGGAGTCTGTCGGAAAATAATGTTCTCAAATTTTTTCAGTTTCCTGCCTTTGATGCGCTGAATACATACAAACCGGTATACCGTTTTGAAAAGCTAAGATCTTTTGATTTATTACCTAAAACTTAAAAGCAATACACCCATAGAAAACTCAGTCTAACAGACGCATAAACATACATATTTAGATGGATGGGTACACCTTTATGTTTTCCCACCATTTTTACAAAGGGAGCAACTTTTGTGACTTCCTACTTGATTCCCTGCATAACAAAGCCTTTCGAAAATAGGGCATACTCTTAAAGGAAAGAATCCGCTACTAAATGAGAAAATTCTTTCCCTTAAGTGTTGATTCCTGTTTAGATGGATAAAAAAGTAGAGTTGCTTTCTCTGTAGATGTACCCATTCATCCTCAATTCAAATAATAAGCATAAACAATACAGTCAATAGTTAACGTTCATTAGTATCCACAAAATAAGTGACAGATGAACAGTGACATTGACCAACAACAGATATAAAATTCCCTGGAATCAGGGAATTTTATATCTGTTGTTGGCCAATGTAACTGATCTGCTGTCATTTCCAATTAAGACACACTGTCCATTTGGAATTTACATTACTGCATGATCGTTAATGTTCACTTTGATCCTAAAAGTGAGTAGGACTTTTCGCTGTTGATGTTAGTAATTTTCTCAAAATCGTCAAAATTCACACCGGTTATCCGGAATGCGTATCACTTTAACCATTTATTAAACTAACTACACACACCATACACTGGTCTGGCATTCATAACAACCAACGAAAATGACGTTGGAGCTAAACAAAAACGACAACAAAAAATCTACCTATAAGCTCGATCTTTGTCACATATTAATTAATATCAAATTATTACTCCTATGAACTGGATAGTTTGTTTGACATCTGAACCGCTTCAATATTTTTTTCAATGAAATTCTGTCTAGTTTAAACGCGCAATTCTTTTTTATCCCATCAATTTATTGCCATGCTCGTTGAAGCATAAAAAGCTTCTAAACATTTCATGAATATGTATTTAATATAGCATAAAAAGCAGTGCCGTAGAGTAAAAACAGCCGTGCATCAACCGGCCAAAAGCCGTGCATCAACAAAGAATTTCACGCGTTGTTGATGCAGAGGTATGCAACTTGCAATATGCTCGTCCCGGGGCCACTAAAAAAACCGCCATGCAACCTTGTCTCTCCCCTTTCGGTCGGAATCCAAAAATGGGTGTGCGCTACCTATGCCTATGCTTCTATGACGTCGTCAAGCTTTTGAACTCTTATGTTATCAAGTCGTGACTCAGGGTTCAAAGCGATGTTGTGTATATTCTTACTATGCCAAATGGAGAGTAAATAAGTGTTAAAGAAAACATGCAGCTCAAGCTTTCAGCAACCACGAACGACAGGATGGTACATGAGTGGAGCAGGCTTGTTCTGCTTGGAAATTATTGTTCAAGGTAGATCTATCTGCTTTTTGTTGATTAATTTGCAATCTACTTTGCATCAACTACAACGACCATCTTGGACACTTTTCCGAAATACTGAGGTTGAATAGGATGATGGCACCCATTTTGAATAGCTTTATGCTCTCGGGCCAGGAAGACGAATAATTAATAAAAGGATGCACTAGCGCGTTCGCTGTCAAACGGCGACAAAATATAGTGACGTATTTTTCTCAAATTTCAACGAATAATTCGTTGAATTTATGCAATAACAGCGATCAAACATTTGTTTTCGATGCAGTAACGTTTGCCAGGTCCCTCGGGAGATGTTGAAAACATTGGCCCTCGGCCTCGGTTTCCAACATCTTCCTCGGGACCTGGCAAACGTTCATGCATGAAAAAACATGTTTGATCCCTATAATGAATAATTGAGCCGCGACACGAGAAAACCAACAATGTGGTTGTGCGCCCCTCGCAGATTCAGATCAGCCTGGACATCCGCCCAGTCTGATCAGAGTCTTTCCTAAGCGCTTAAAATGTAGCTAAGGGTCTAAGCTACCAATACGCGGACAGCGAAGATTCTGATCAGACTGGGCGGATGCCCAGGCTGATCTGAGTCTGCGCTGGGCGCACAACCACATTGTTGGTTTTGTCGCGTCGCGGCTCATATTATGTATATCACTTCAGAAAAACTTTGATTTCCATTTGATGAACAGGGAGTTGGATGGTCTGTGAGACTTCACTTCTGAAACACACACAGCCTACTGAAGAGAAAATAACAATATTCATAGTCTTTCCTATACTTTGTCTTCGTCGCCTGTTATGAATGTCAGACCAGTATGATTACATATGTTTATGCAAAACCAGAAATCGAAAATTTCGATAAAATCTTGTCAACCGGCGATTGAAATATTTATTAACATTTTGCACCTACATTGAAGATGTGCATGTGGGTTTTTGTTGGACCTAGAATTAATTTTGACAGAATTACGGCCTTTAGAACTTAGTCATTTTAGGCAAATTTTTGCATTATAGGGTATAGAGTTTGTGTAATCAACTCCTCTCACAGTTTTCAATGGATCTTTTTTGAACCTTACATACATGCTGTGAATGTATTGAAGATGTGCATGTGGGTTTTTGTTGGACCTAGAATTCATTTTGACAGAAGTATGGCCTTTTGAACTTAGTCATTCTAGGGCATTTTTTGCATTGTAGTGTATGGAGTTTGTGTTATTAACTTGCTCCACAGTTTTCAATGGATCATTTTCAAACCTTGTCTACATGTTGTGAACAAATGTGAAGATATGCATGAGGCATTTTGATAGATCTAGAATTAATTTTCACAGGATCACAGCCTTTTTAACTTAGTCATTTTGGGCAGTTTTTTACATGGTAGGGTATGTTTTCAATTGATTCTTAGTAGGTGCTTTATGGATATAGACGTCATGTGACAGCAGGCGCTGCACGGGGGCATCATTAGTGTCTTACAGACACAATTTTCTAGTTTAAACAGCCTTTAATGTGGCAGTTGGTAAACCAGCAGACCAATACAATACTTTGTTCTGGAATGGCTTTAGTTGGACAGCCGACAGAGCTGTTGATGGGTGTTTACTGAGAGACGATGCAGACAACCAGCAATGTTGCAGTTCTACTTTGGTGCATCATCCTTCTCAACAAGGAGAAAATTACTGCAGGCTTAATCTGACTCGCCAATATAGAGTGGAAAAGATACGTATTTATGCCAGAACAGGAACCCCTGATAATCAGCTGGATGGATTTTATATAAACATCACCGAACGAGCAGGCGGGGCGAGTTTTAGACTTCATGAATCTAGTGAGACAAACAACACATACAACTTTAACGTTTCACCAAAAAGACCAGTTACAGAGGTCATTATAAAGCGTCCAGGACACGACATTATTACGATCTGCGAAGTGCAAGTCTTTGCAGACCTAGAAAATACAAAACAAAGAAAGAGGATAGAATAAAAATGACGTGAACTCGTACAAAGAACCCAGTGTCATCATGCATCGAAGCCTTGCTGCTCAGATGAGAATAGATGCAGCGTATTTCTTATCGCGCATTCATATCATCTGCAAATACCTTTAATCACAATATGTGCGAAGGTATAAGAAAATGGATACCAAAAAAGACGGATGAAAGCGAAATGCAATAACTTTTTTACAAGATATAACATTGAGTCTTTGACAGTTTTCAGTAAGATTGTTTAATACTTTTATCTAATGACTGGTAATATTAGGGTCAAATCAGGTAAATTCGGACATCAGGGAATTTCGGAAGGTGACATTGTTTCCTTTTTATGCCACTTGTTTGGAATTATAAGAAATTTAACTGGGCAAACAGTAAAAATCCTGATGAGATGGCTCATTATGAGCCGTCTCATCTGGATTTTTACTGTTTGCCATGGTATGTCCGAATTAACCCGCTGTCCGAAGTTACCAGACTCTGCCAAGCTGTGAGAGTTCAGCTGGCCAATATAGTAGTGAATCTTTAAAGGAGTTAAGTTTACAAAATCAAGCTGAAGGTGGGACGACAATTGTTTGGAGTATTTTATAAGAAGGGGTAGGTGATGTTTTTAGTCTCCGAAAATAAAACCTTATTTTTGGATTTTTAGTGTAATGGAATTTTGTTTGATAAACATGTCTTTATTGATAAACACTCCTCAGTTTCTACTAGTATGTAACATCTGCCTATATGTTTCTTGAGCCACATCATGTAATTTCCAACAATGTGGCAATGGTGACACGCAAGGCTCTGATCAGACTGCACATAAGTGCAACCTGAACAGAGCCTTCCCTTGTCACGTCAGCCATCCATGGAAGTGGCACAAGCCAAACAGCAACATGAGACAGGTGATTTGAGTCTCACATGACAAAATTACCACATTGTTGGAAGTCACATGATGTGGCTCCTAAATTTTCTTCCTTATAAGCCAGTTTCATTACCAACGGTAGATCGCCAGAAGAATCACATGAAAATGAAAGCTGTCATTAGCTACTTAAGCGTTCACAGCAACAATATAGATACAAAGCAGTAGGTGACGCCATTAATTAGTTAATGTTAGTTAACTTTTATTGAACAGTTTTGTTGAGTTATGTATTAACTGTCTCTTAATTTTCTACTAATTACAGGAACGTTTCTTGCTATGCATACTTTCCTGTTAATTGCCACCCATCGTCATAAACAGTTTCTCATTCAGTGGCACTTGATTCACCTGACGGCTTCTCCAGACTTTATCTTTGAAAATAGAATTCTTTTCAAGCCGTTGTAATCGGCCATGGCCGTGCTGCACATATCACACTGCTCTTAATGACGAGGCTAAATAAAACAAAAACTGCAAAAAAAAAAATAATAATAATAAGAAAAATAAAATAAAAAAAAAAACAACGTTTTGCACCTTCACTTTGAAATGCTCCTGTCGCCGGCTTATTTCAAAATTTTGTATAAAGCTTTCTCTCTAGTAAGTGAAGTTGGACAAAGAATCCAAATCTGAAAAAAGGGGGAGGCGGGGGTGGGGGTGAAGACATATAGAGGGGTCACATATAGTTAGAAACACTAATAAGGTACAGTAAAACCTGTCTTAGTGGCCACCTCTATTAAGCAAGCAACCTGTATTAAGCAAGCATGTATTCAGTTCCCAAAGCAGGCAAACACATTTAAATGTACCTGTATTAAGCAAGCACCTGTCTTAAGCAAGCAGATTTTAATTATCCCTTAGGTGCTTGCTTAATACAGGTTGGACTGTATCATGGCATGATAATTAATATTCTAAAAGTTATTATGGAGAAGGCCAGGGTTATACAGATAAGGAGACGAGACACCAAACTGCAGCTCAAACTTCCAAGGAAAATAATTTGGCAAGTATGAATAGGAGAGTTGTCATTCATGTATGAGACAAATTGTCATGACCTGTTCTGCATATCTATAAAACATCATGAAAATATTTTGAAGAGTATTTAAGTTATGGAACAGACAGGAAATCAAAGCTAAAACCATCAAGGGGAAATTACTCAAAAAGTAAGAAAGCAAGAGTTGTGATTCTTGCACGCGACACTTTCTCGTGACCTGTTCCACATATCTGTGAAGTATCATGAAAATGTTTCAAAGGGTATTTAAGTTAACGAGCGGACACAAAATCACGCCTTAAACCATCAAGGGGAAATAACTCAAAATGTAAGAAAGCAAGAGTTGCCACTCTTGTTTGCGACACATTGACATGACCTGTTCTTCATATCTGTAAAGTATCATGAAAATATTTCAAAGGGTAGTTAAGTTATAGAGCGGACACGAAATCACACCTAAAACCATCAAGGGGAAATAACTAAAAAGAAAATGCATGAGTTGTCATTCTTGTTCGCGACACATCGTCATGACCTGTTCTACATATCTGTGAAATATCATGAAAATATTTCTAAGGGTATTCAAGTTATAAAGGGGACACGGAATCACACCATCAAGGGCAAATAACAAAAAAGGAAAATGCAACAGTTGTCATTCTTGTTCGCGACACATTGTCATGACCTGCTCTACACATCTATTAAGTACATGAAAATATTTCAAAGGGTATTCAAGTTACAGAGCGGATACGAATCTGCAAAAAAACATCCAAAGGGGAGATAACACAAAAAGTACAATAATAAGAGTTACCATTCTTGTACGCGACACATCGTCATAGCCTGTTCTACATAGCTGTTAAGTATCATGAAAATATTCCAAAGGGTATTAAAGATATAGAGCGGACATGAAAACATTTACGGACGGACGGATGGAGGCCAGACTCATCGCTATATTCCCCCGAACCTTTCGGTCGGGAGATAAAAAGGTATTTTTCCCTATTTAAACTTATGTTTTGCCGCTATTGTGAGTAAACTGGAACAGAAAATACTTATCAAAAATACTTAAACAATATCCTTAAAATTATAATAGATGTACGCCATGTGACATTTTAACAAATGCCCGCGCAGCCTAGGCAAACTCTTCCTACTCACCTGCTTAGTCTATAGAGCCCTAAAATCTATACTGAACAAAAAAAGAAACGTTACATATATTATTCATGAATTTTAAGCTAAAGAACAATATTTTCAAATAATGATACGTTATTTTCCCATGTGTCAGACGTCAGACAACTTTATACACGAATCGGTTTTCGATTTGCGTTAATTGTTACAGAATTATTCCATTTTGACTGGAAACACCACAGACAATGTGATACGTTCAATGCGCATGCGCAAGTGCTTACATTTTTGCACAATCGGATTTGCCTTTTAACCGCCAATAAGAAACCCTATGAACCTTATAACATTTAACCTGCAGCTCAAAGAAATAAGATATTAAAGATGCTGTGTCTTTAAAATTGTCTCCCTTGCAATTAAAAGTATAGCAAATCATATACTCCGATTAACCAGTACGTTTCAAAACAATTTTAAAGTTTAATTCCTGGATCTTATTCCAGCTTCTCCAGACAATGTTTCATGATGAAAAAGCTTGATCAAACTGGATAATTGTCCATGGTATATCACCTTGCACTGTCTATGGGAGTTTTAGTGCATAGCATGAAAGTCAGAGTAAAGTGTCGTGGAAAGCGATTTTCCAAGCCTTGTGCTTCACTGATCAATCCTTTGGAAGCGACGAATTGGACCTTTTTGTGACAACTAGCGGCTGATAATCGTCGCAGAAGTGACTTGCTCACATGGGCTGATAACTTGAGTGAAATACGGTTCTGTAAAAAGCACCTCGAAAAAGCACTTTTAAATTCTGACCCCTCATTGAATCAAACTGATCTAGAGACAATAATCTCGCAGCTTATGTTGTGGTATTCATTTTCTGAAATACAGATACTTTTTGTCAGTTAGATATAAAATAAAACTGGCAAAATCTTAATTCAGTTCAAAGATAACGTGCACTGAAAGTGCATGTAACGTTTCTTTTTTTGTTCAGTATATATAATGGAAAAAAAAAGAGACTTTTGAGTAAGTGTGAATATGTAGAATAGCCTTTTCATATGCTTTACCAATAAAATAAAGTTTTTTGTCCCTCGGCTCAACATACCCACAACATGTATTTACACATGTAATTTATAAGATCGATGATGGGATTGAGACAAAAACAACGAAATCTCAGGCTACTTTTCAGATTATTTAGTCCCATTCGAGGGGTCAATAGACAATCAGATCTAATATTGCCAAACGAGCGAAGGAACCATTAAGTTGAATACTTTCTGTCTCTTCTTTCAAACAAATGCTAGTTTAGCAGAAAAGTCTATTCCTGATGTTTGAATCCCTCCTCGTACTAGACTATCCTTAAAGCAAAAGAGTTGCTGCAATCCTTTCTTTGAAGAATAACCATCTTAGAGAACTGAGAAAAATAGGGCAACATCGGAGTAATTTCTCTTTTCAAGGATTATCTGTTCTTTTTAGTCGGCTGCTTCTTTGGCCTAGAATGATATAAGATGCGTTTTATTTTCATATACACAAATTCTCCTTACTCTTATAAATCAAGGTGGTCAAAGTTCGTCTTGATCACGTGCTTATAACAGTAAATGAGCCGCGACACGACAAAACCAACAAAGCGGCACGTGCGCCTAGCGGAGACTCAGATAAGCCTGGGAATCCGACCTGTCTTATCAGACTCTTTGCTGTCTTATTTTATGGTAGCTAATAGTCAAGGCTAGCTCCAGACGGACATCGAAGACACTGATCAGACTGGGCGGATGCCCAGGCTGATCTGAGTCTTCGATAGGCGCACATGCCTCTTTGTTGGTTTTGTCGTGTCGCGGCTCAAATATCTTATGAGTCAAAAGAAAATAATGACGAGCCAGATAAGAAATTTAAGCCGGGTTTAATGCCGTGAAAACCAGTTACCCTGTACTAATATCATTTGTCGGAAGCAACTGTCATTTTGAATGAAAATTTAATGAAGCCACTTTGTGCACCAAATACGTATGATAATAAAAGGACAATCTCGTCTTCAAGCAATTTGCTGACTTTACAAACACTTCAACCAAACCTGTTTCTCCTTACCTTGTTACATAAATTACTAATTAGTCAAAGTGTTTGCAAATTTTCAAGATTTTAGGAGGTCAGTCTTATGGAAAATACTGAATACATTTTTTCTCTCGAAAATCTACAAACGTAAAGAGATTTGCTGTATTCCGAATAGCTGATTGTCAGAATAATTGTTCTTGATCAATTTGTGACGTGCCGAATGACGTAGGTTGTTGCTTTTGCATATGCATACCTTTGGTTTCGTTCTATGACAACAGGGCATTCTACGACGTTGTGGCCTATTTTACCACACTCTCTACATAGCCTTCCTTTGGGAACGTCTCCTTCTGTCAGTTCATCTTCATCAAAGACATAGTCCTGAAAGGATTACGATGAAAATGTACCCTTAGCGCACTAAATGAAAGACTTGGCCAAAGTCTCTCATTTTACAGTCTTTTACGACTCCCTGATTCTAATCAGGTACCCATTTACTTCTAGGTTCGACGGAAACACCTCCTACACCGGGGCCCTGTATTTGTATTACCTATGTCTTGGTGGGACGTTAAACATGAGTTCACTCTCTCACTCGACGGAAAGAGTTTTGCAGTCATTGGGCCGGTGGGATTCGAACCCACTGCATCTGCACTGAGCCTATCATCCTACACACTCACTCAAAGCTCCTCTCGGGCATTATATATTTCAGTCATATTAAATGTATTTTGTAGAATTGCCCACTTTTTGTTATAAGGTTCTATTCTGTCATTATTATGCATAAATATTTTTAATGAATTATAATTTGCGAACCCATTTATGGTTCAAATGTTCACGTGACATGGTTTGAGATTAGTATCAAGACATGGGGACATGGGGCATGTAAATTCCAATGTTCAAATCTATATCCGCATGATTGTTAACAGACTTTCACTGCTGTAAATTCTGTATTGTAAATACTGTATCTAGTGTAATGTGTGTCTCTTCTAGAACACTCTTTTTGTGTATAGGGGGGAGTCGGGTAACTACGGACAGCGGGTAAATTCGGACATTGACATTGTTTCCTTTATATGTCATGTTGTTTGGAATTAAAACAAAAATAACTAGGCAAACAGTCAAAATCCTGATGAGACGGCTCATCATGAGCCGTCTCATCTGGATTTTCACTGTTTGCCATGATATGTCCGAATTTACCCGCCTGTCCGAAGTTAACCGACTCTCCCCTACATAATTCAAGTCACCAATGAGTCTCATAGTCTATACCTCTATTTGCTGACAAATATATGCCAGATATGCTAGAAATAGATTGACTCACAAGAACAGAACAATTTGCTGGAGTTCTCGTCACAGTTCCAAAATGCTGGCGGGCATTGGTCAGGGCTGTCATAATGTAGTTATGCACTGAAATATATTGTGAATACAAAATTAATTCACAAACTTAAATCAACTCTTTTGTGTCTGTACAAAATTTAATTAGATCAGTTTTAACAGCCGATGATAGCCTTGATCCAGAAATCTTAGCACATGTACAAGACGTTATATACATATATTTACACTTGCCACTGACTTCCCAAAGGTAAACCGTATAGAGCAACTGGCTTCATACACCGATGAAGGACAGTTGATCATGTGACGTGGTCGTCAAGCGACGTCTAAGGTAAACAAACGTCTTGATTGGTCCACGTAACGTTCGATTGACGCCATGTTATAGCGACGGCTGTTTAACGTAATGGCCGAATACGTCGTTTCTGTCTTTTCTTCGACGCCTATTTTGCATATTCTCCATTAAATCATCACGAAAACAGCACAGGAAGTGTCTAAAATTAAGTGTAAATATAAGAATAAAAATTTGATTTTTCAGCGTTCATCGTTTGAAGAAGCCAGTGGTCGTCGCTAAAATTCTACAAGAAGCGCTTCGCGCTTCATGGAATTTTAGCTCCGCCCACTGGCTTCATCACACGATGAACGCTGAAAAATCAAATTTCATTTCTTAAGTACAGGTTCAGATCAAGTTACTGCAAAAATGTGTATATACGAGTATATGTGTGACCAGGGTCAAATTGACTTTTGAATAAATTTTTATTTAATATCATTTCTTAGTTTATTGACTTGGACGCCAGTTAAATTTATCTGACGTTACGTCACTAGTCTCGTTTTCTGGTTCTCGTTCCTACGATACACGTTAAAAATTGACCACCCTGAACCTAGATCTCAGTGTAGAATCTTATAAAACTCCTTTAACTTTACATGAGCTTATGGCAAACTAAAAGTTTACTTCAGTCTTCTGTTGCGATTCCCCCAAGCTAATTCGCCAGTGTCTTACGAGTTCATGTGAGTCACAACATGAGAAAACCAACAAAGTGGTATGTGCGCACAGCGAATGCTCAGATCAGCCTGGGAATCCACCCAGTCTGGTCAGAGTCTTCGCTGTTCGCATGGAGGACGCTTAGACCCCTAACCACCATTTAAGCGAACATTGAATAGTCTGATCAGACTGGGCGGATGCCCAGGCTGACCAGTGTCTTACCTGGGCGCGCATGTCACTTTGTTGTTTTTGTCGTGCCGCTGCTTATGCAAATACTGTTCAGTTGTTTACTTCGCTTTTAAGTGTACTAAGGCTTTGCTCTGCGGTTGTGACATTTCTTGAGAGCCTACAGTTGTATGCTTAAGGTGCTGATTAGTAGTTAATACAAAATTCTGAATGATCCGTAAAAGTTTAAAGTATTTCGCTGAAACAGTATTTTTTCTCAATGTTCAACCATGTTTAAGGTGCCTGTATACTAGATGCATTCATTAAATATAGGATAGGCAGACATACCTATATCACAGATACATTACAAATTAAACTGCCTTGTGTTTCTTGACAAATATTTGGACAAATTTAAAGAGTAACTACACTTCGGCCTACTTCTTTTTTATCTGCTAAGTCTAAAAATGTGGACAAGAAATGAAAACAAATGAAGGTAATTGCTGGGCCGCCCTTTTAATGCAACAAAGTACCTTCAGACCTATATTCATTTTCATTAATGAAAGCATTTTTTTTAGATATTTTTGCAGAAAAATACTGTCTGATATTTTCTTATATAAACCATTTTAACATTCACAAGTACTGCATTTTAGAACTCTAAACTGCGATAAACAACATAAAGAAGATATTTACTAAGTTTTGGGATATTTACTAAGTTTTTGATTTTCTGTATTTTCAGAATTGTATGCAGATTTTCGTATTTACTGCGAATCAGTGATTATCACGACTTAAGATAAGCATGTTGTGTTTAAAACTTTACTATTTTTGTGTTTTTCTTTGAAACATTCGATCCTTAAAAGTTATACAACATATCACACTTACTTTTAAATGTGAGACCAGCGCCAAGGTTGTGACTAAGAATAAATGGGTCTGCAACAGAAACAAACGTGTGATATCGTAAATAAAAATACACGCCCATATTTCACCGCTATGCACATGTAGAAGCTTATCATACTGACAAACTTATGTCCAGCCTTTACAAACCAATCGTGCTTATTCGGTTATAACATAGAGACGTCCTCTCCAAAACAACCCCCAAATGAGCCGCGACACGACAAAACCAACAATGTGGTTGTGCGCCCAGCGCAGACTCAGACCAGACTGGACATCCGCCCAGTTTGACCAGACTCCTCGTTCAGTGCTCAAACGGTAGCTAAGGGTTAAAGCTACCTCCATGCGGACAGCGAAGACTCTGATCAGACTGGGCGGATGCCCAGGCTGATCTGAGTCTGTGCTGGGCGCACAACCATTTTGTTGGTTTTCTCGTATTGCGGCTCAAATCTAGTTCCGTCTTATGCGATGTATCTACATTTTTCAGAAGGCACAAACATATCTAGAAGCAGAATCACACACGGCTGATTTAGTTATTTGAGGTTATTCTATAGAAGAGAAACACCCTCTTTTAACCGAATTATTACGATAGTAATGCTTTAGAGCTGTTTTTGCACCAGTATTAATACATGTAACTTGTTCTTGCTCTATCCCTTTTCTGTGCGCAAAAAACGAAAATGTTTGTTATAATCATATATGTGAATGAAAACAAATTTATACTATGTAAAACAATTCAAAAATAGTATTAACATCATTCCTATTTTGTGCTTTTAACAAAATATATACCATAACTAAACATGTATGGATACTATAGTACCGGGCGTATGCAAATGAAGCTCAAGTTTAAATAAATATAATGCTACAATGGTTACAGCACTGTACCATTCCAAATGTACTAACCCCTTTCTGCAAGACAATACAATTAAAACTGAGTTGAGTCCCGCTTTATTGCATGTAATTCACTAAGGCAGATTTCCTATTACTTAGCCACCTCTAACAATATTCTGATGCGAACTATTCTGCTGCTGATGAAGGTTAAATAAAGGAACATCCAGGGCAGTGAGTACGGTCCTTTGCAAATGTATCGATTACTTTATTGGTTATTTACGTTTAAGGGGCATGGCGGCTTCCTCATGGCAAATCATTCAACTCTGTAAACTTAAATTAGACATGCTCTTTAGTTGTAATGACCTGCATGCATACTGATATTTGTAAGTACTTTGTTGTAAAGAACAATCATGGGATTTTAATATCCTTCATTTTTTTACTTAGTATACTAATTGGAATGGAAATTTATTTCATTATTTTTCTATTTTATTTATTTGTTTTTGATTTGTTGAACCCAGAAATGTCGTGGTTATGGTTTTAGCATTTAGGGAAATCATTTTCATATATGCATGTCCTAACGATTGAGTCCTACACAAACTCGAGAATATTTCTTGTCCATGTGATCACAAAACATGAGGTGATATCAACTCTACGCATCAGGATGCTCAAACCTCATTATAACGGCATTCCGTATAATAACATAGTTCTTTATAACGTCATTTGATATGTACGGAATGCGTTATTGTTCAAAATGTGTATTCTTTATAAATGTTACAGCAAATGCACTTTAAGGTCAAAATGTCTTGGAAAAATGCCGTGGTTACAAAGAGGGCCTACTGCACAATAAACAATTTAATAAGAAATTTCACTGACACCCAAACACTATCAGAACAACAAATAAATTTAAGAACAAGAAGCTAGACCTGCCTTCAATAGCCATTATTTTCCCATTCCAGAGCTTCTCAAACTTGGTGAGGGGCTTATGCTGTCGAATTGTAACGACTTGACTATTAATGTCAAATTCTTCCACGTAGTATCTGAAGAATCCTAACCATAACTCGCCCAAAGTCTGAGTGTTCTTCTTGTAGTCAGGCCATACGTCATGCTGGGGAATTGTCATACATGTTAGCATGTAAAAATAAACATGAAAACGAAAATTTGATTTATCTAAAACACTTAACTTTATACCACCTGTAAAGATTTATCTTAGTACTGAGTGCTTGGACATACCTCAGGGCATGTGTCCGCTTGACAAAAATCTCTGCATTTTGCAGTCTATCCTCTATCGTGCCTAATATAAACGTATCCATACCAAATTTAGTGCGACTGACGCGCGTTTCTGTATTTAACTTCTTCAGTGTCGCTAAGCCTCAAATGTTTGGAAGAAAAGAGATGATGCGCAGGTATCGGCAGTCAACGAGCATCCTTCTCCGCGCCACACTCACTTAAATGTTAAAACTGCATCTTGTTGTCTAGTGTATCGCCCCAGCAAGAGAACTTTAAATAGAGGATCTCACATGAGTGCTCATGTATTAATGAATTTATTAACCGAGTTGGAAAAAAAAGATACGAGGCTATGCCGAACATCTTATCGTTTTTCTCCAACGCGTTTATTAATTTCAATAATACAGGAGCACGAATGCAAGATTCTATTTATCATATGACACTTAAATCGGATTTTGTTAGCACATTTTGCAATGAAACGTCATGATTTTGCCATTAGAAAATGCGAGGCTCTTTTGAATTTCAACGCATAAAGTTACGTCGTTATTAGGATATTTAATCCACTAGTTGATTGTCGTTTTTAATTCATAGCTTTATTACACTCTCAGATGCGACGTCATGATAAAATAGATTCCAATGCACTTACAAATACAACGCGACGTCTAATTGGATAACGTCAAAAGTTTGCGACAGTATATTCTGCGATATACTGTCGCAAACCCAACGCCATTACAAAATGTCGCTTCTTACTGACTGACGTTTGGTTTTACAATGCTGAAAGCGCTTGCAATGGATGCAAAGAAGTACACATTGAAAGGTGAAAATGTGAAAAAGTGCACTAGAATGGGGATAACTACATTGAAAATTGTCATTTGGAGAGGTAAATCTGGTGCGTCACCGTAAAACGAAATTTCCGACCATAAAACCGACAATTTACCTCCCCAAATGACAATTTTGAATAAAGTTATCCCCTCAATAATACCCACCAGATTCTCTATGTCGTCATAGAACCATGCATTCCAGCCCTCTATCAAACATTCTGATCGTTCTTCTACATCTTCCAGCTGAAAAATATTTTGAACATGTGTAACAGAAAAATGCTTCGACAACTGTCGTTTTATAAATGCAACAGTAGTTTAACGGAGGTTCAAACATCTGACGGTCAGTTCAACGCAATATATTTCATAACGAACGGGTATACCAAGCAGAACATCTCCTGAGACATTTCGTTAGAAATCCATACTTTCTCCAACATTGTACCTTCAAGGTCGGTGCTTGACGCATCAAATGGTGCTGGAAAATCATTTCTGGCACACCAGATAATAGTATCCGCGAGTTGCACTTGTACAATTTCACAATTTCTATCTCACAATTGTTTTCTCACATAGGAACGGCAAAATTCATGCGGATATCAAACGTAGTCACAGCATTGGTCGCACAGGAGGTCACATCTGCATAGTCAGGTAACGTCTGTTGTACAGATGATGAAGATAGCAACTTACATCAACATATGCCAGGGCAGCAGTTAATGTAAACAACCGTACGTAAGCATAGGCTTCTTTCAAACATCAATAGAAACATTTCTAAGGCTAAAATTATGCATTTTAACAGGTTCTACGTAGAAAATTTCAATCAACCATTCTACGTAAAACATGTTGAACAAGATATAATATGGTACCAGTATTTATAGCAGCGCTTACCTCTTGTAAAACTGGAATCACAGGAGGTTTTGTGTGCTGGAGATAGTGAAGCATCAACAGCATATAGGCGTAGGAGGATAAGCTGCCTTCTGATGCATCTCCGATACCACACACCTGAAACAAAAGGAAAGGCCTTTTCTCTACCAAGCTTTCAAAAGATCCACATAAATGCTGCACAGACAAATGTAGTCACAAAATCAAACATATGATTTCTGCATATGCATAGGGTGAAGATGGAAGAGTGTGATTCTCTTCCTCTCTACAATTTTAGCTAATTGTTCTCGTGTTCAAACGAATTTCACTGATCTTGTATCCAGTGTCCATCATAGTTTTGCATTTTGTTTTGGGGAGTATGGATATTGCAGAGGTTCGAACTCAATGATTTTTGTTTCTGTTTCTTGCATTATTTCTGTTTCTGATTTATGTATGTATCTATCTAATTTTCGCTTTTTATTTTTAATAGTATTATTTCATTTTTGGGTGTTCAGCAGGCCATTTGGCTTCTTTTAAATTATACTTTTATGCAAGAGTAAGTGTAATCTACAATATTTGTATCGTCGTTAAATATATTTTTGCTTTTCTTTATATTTTTAGAGCTTAATACCCACTGGTCAGTAATGTCTTAGCCAAATAGTCTGTTGTCGGTGCATAAATGAGCATTATTCTCTAATCCGAAAACTCGCCTTGACCCTTAGATCTTTAGAGCAAACATGTGTTTGTAAGCGAAAGTACCCATAAACATATAATCCGTAAACAGGAACATAGCACGTAGACAAAAATTAAGACTCTGTTAGACTGAGTCATTTTACGACGAGTCATGTAATGTGCATATCGACTGGAGTAGTGTTACACCAATGCCATTTTCTTAAGCTTTAATAATACACAAATACTCAAACTGATAACCAGTACTCATTTCTGGACATAAAACATCAGTTTTCCTGCTCAAATATCAATGCAAAACAAAATGATTCCTGGAGGTTTAGGTGTCGACCAACTTGTTCGGAACATTTAACGATATATAAATACTTTTTTTAAGTTTGCAGTGAGGTTTGAACTGTAACTTTTGCACGCGGCATCATCAGATGAAGTAAACATTTACTTTCAAGACACGGCCCATGTCAGATTTAGTGAGGCTGTAAGATTTGAACCAATTCAGCTTTAGAGACTCTTCGGCCGCTTTTATGGACACGTGCTTCTGTAGCTGTGCTCTCATAAGAAAGGTAAGAATAATGAAAACAGAAGAAGAAACATTCATTAGATAAACCGTTTACTGATATTCTTTAAAGACACGAATTGTTTAAAAGCAGCTGCCGGTTAAAATGCGTAAACCATGTGCATTAGAATTCCTTAAGCCTCATTTCTAGTGATTCTTGTTACTCCTGTGAATTCGAGGACGAATTCAATTTGGAGGGGGAGACTGTCACAGGGTAATGGTTAGGATATCATACACTTGTACTGCCTTGCGGTACAGACCGGCTTTTACAGCGACGTGGTAGAGTGCTCAACTTTAGATTTCCCAGTTCGATCCTCGGCCGGGGCTAGAGATTTTTTGATAGTCCGTGACATAACCAGGAGAAATTGTAAAGATCTACAAATGTGTAAGATATCTAAGCTGCATGTGGATCTGTGTCTACTCTACATGTACCTTTGCGAAGACTTTTATGGCATATCCGAGAGCCACCACGCGCTGATCAATGCAGGAATAACAATATAGCAACTCAGTGTTCCTCAGTGCCTAGAATGCAAATATAACAACAAATTCAGTTACATGTCGAGTAAATTTCTAAATCGCATTTTCAAAAATCTTACATAGAGAACCTTTTTGAATATGAATATCTTTCTCATAACTGAAAGAAATTGAATCCAATAAAATAGTTTAAAGAAGGCCCGAAATGTTGTTTGATACCGCCGCTTTTATAAACACGACTGATGCTCACCGGTGAGACAATGATTTGACCTTAAACTAAATAGAATAAATGTATTTCTTTGTACTATTTGATCCCTATAGACTTTGCAATAACAGTAACGAGGCAAGCAGACTCGCAAGGTAAATCTAAATGGTTCAGTTTATCACATTTTCTTTAAAGATAAAGGTAAACCATTTTAAATAGAAATATACCACTTATGCTTGCAATAATAATAGATAACAAGATTTACAGCTTATAGATATCTTCCCTATGAGAATCATTTGAGTAAAAATAATCTGTTAACTATTCAGTATTCTGACAGTTTTTCTTTAGAAACAAACTCCTATAGATTTATAAATCTGTGAGCACAAGACTTCAGAGTTTCACTTGATGATAATAAAAATATAAATATTGTTCTTCAGGATAAATTATTTGTCGTTTGATTCACACATCGTCTTCAGCCAAAAACTGACGGCCATTTCCAAATACAGATGGAATCATGGATATGTTTTTAACACCACCATGCTATAATTTCAGCAGGTCTACATGATGTTCTTAGCACTGAGTCATGTATACACAAAAATGACAATTTACCACATTACCAGCATATTGTATAGACTGATATCTCCTTCAATCCCAGTGGATTTGTGTTTAAACTTGAGTATAGGCACCTTAGCTGTCGTAATTGGGATGATATTTTGAAACGATTGGTCAGGTTTCAACATTCCAGATAAAGCATCAATGATGTCAACAAAGTTTAATTCCTGGAATTATAATTAAACAACTAGTAGTTTATCAAGACATCGCGTTCGAAAATACAATATATAATGAGTATAACACGAATTTCATGTTACTTTTACATAATGCGAAATTACAACAGTATAAAATTATTGACAGTTGAGACATTAGACATGATGTGATGTCAACCAGAGAATCCCAATATTGACCGACGCGACAGCGGATGTCAATATTAGTATTCTCTGGTTGACATCACATCATGCTTAATGACTCAATAAATTATTTTAAACAATTATTTTATTACATAATCTTACAGGTTTCGTTTTGCTTATCTAGCTAACAGAGCTTCGCCATTAGACATTACGATACATCAAATTGCCCGAGGACGTTGCCGCCCCTCTCTTAATTCATACGACGCCACTAACATTTGTGGAGAGTTTGACGTCAAGAATGTTCGGTGTTAAAACATAACTGGCTCTCGGATCCACAGAACGACAGAACGATTAAATACACGTGACAAATATTGCAGACACAAGTCTGCAAAATTCCATGAAATCTTATTTTAGAAAGTAATGACGCATGGGAAAACCCCATGCCATGTCAAGAAGTATTAATCACGTTTTGTACCAATGAAAATCAGTATATTTTTAGATGTTTTTGACTTTGCCTTGAGCAAAACCGCATAATATGATTTAATTGTTTAAATTGCTTCATTGCAATGTGTGCATCACGGAGGTACTCTCGGCACAATAATAATATCTGCCTAGATCTTTTACATCTTTTACATCAATGACAGCTACTATATGACTTGATGAATATTTAATAAAGTGCATGGGTGTATGAGGGGCATCTCAGAAATAGTGTAAATGATATCTGGTTATCTTGCTGGTTGATATTAAGCAGTGATATTATATACCATTGGAAAGGTAAATTTAAATGTTTAGAATGTTTTGTATTATAAGAATTTCTAAGTCACTCATATATACGTCATAAGGGTCTGGGTACTGGAAACGGTACATTTCATTGAAAGTCTCTTGTGTCCTTTCGCTGTTTCCCAACAAGACAATGATACATTTAATAGAGAATCTAGTAATACTCTTCTTCAGATGGAAAATAAGAAAGTTATACAGAAATTGTTTCCAGATTCTACACAATTAAGATGATAGAAGAGCTTCTTTCTCTGCTATGCAGTTTGGAATAAAAAAATATCATAAGCGCATTATGTCAATAAAATATGGTTATTTACTTATACACATCCAATTTCAACAAATGACAGACACTTTATTAGTGAAATAATTAAGTCACTATGTTTTGTTACGCTTGGCATCAAATGACTGATGAAACTGGATGTTCCATGTGCAACTCCACGCCGGAAGTTACAAAGTAGGAGCAAATCATGTAAAATATAAAAAAGTGAAATTAGCTTCCAATAAAAAGGCACAGGCTAAATATGTTTAACTTTGTCTTCTGTCTAAAGTTAGAGGGGAAAATTGAAAGCAACGTTCATACATAGAGACTTGGAAGTCTTGATATTTTATATGGCAGTGAAATATGTGGGTGGAAGGGGAAAATTATCGCAAGAAGGCAGGTAGGCCACTAACTAAAGAGGATAAGGAGCCTAAAAGATTACTCATTAAAGAAAAAAAAAAACACGGCAAACTCAAGTCTTTTTATTTTTGTTTTCATATCTGCCATCAAACATTCATTTTTATCTGGCCTCGACCCGAAGTTAAAATAGCTAATTATACATTTCAATTTAGCACAGGAAATGACGTCATAAGAAATGCATATTTTCCCATGTTAGCCTATCTTGGAGAGTAAATAAAATGTGTTATCAAAGCTGAAATAATGACAATTATACTGGAATATTTTCAGTATAACAGATGATAACGGTAGCAACCCAGAGCTGTTTGTATCCAGTGTAAAGGTAATATGTATTTGTCATCACATAAATATTTCGTCCATTTCTTCTCAGTGTCTCTACGCTGAGAGCAATTATCAAGGCAAATTTTAAAGACAATACCAGTGACTCAATTTTTTTGAATGAATGTATTTTGGTGATATGTAGATCCAAAGTTAAGACATAACTTTTAAAATTCGGTCAACATTTCCAGGAAGGGCCGATTCATCTACACTATTTCTGAAATGCCCCTTGTACCTCTGTGTTTTCCGCGAAATTCTAATGACTTACCGTGTCCTTCCCTGCACGAGAAAGCCCTTTCAAAATGGGATCTAATCCTTAAACGAAAGAATTTCTGCTCCAGGAACTATTTCTTTCATTTAAGAGGTGACTCATTTTAGGAGGAAGGCAAAAATGAAAATTGCAAAACTACTTTTTTGAAAGTGTACCCATTCAACTTATTATTAGTGACACTGTACTATACTACTGCTGCAATACTTTTATGGAACTCATATTTTGTCTTTCATTTACAAGCATGGTAAGTCAGCTTTATAGATTTCTTTCGTTGTACTCTACTTTTATAAGAGATAACAATTTCAATTTGAAAACCATCTGTGAAGAGTACTTTGGTCCGGGTATAATATAACTATACATTTTCACTGAAGAAATCATTTTGTACGCCTCTAGTTGCATCAAAGTTAAATATGAAGTTCGGATGATAATAGTACTTTAACCTTGAATATTAATTTCCATTAACGGTATTCATGTATTACTATCCCGTTACAAAATATACTGTAATTTGAAAAATACAAACCTCCAGTTTCCTTCCTTTAAAGGTAAGGCACACATCAAGGTCACTGTCATGGAAGCCAAAGCCATTTACGGATGAACCGAATAAGCGGCACTGTGCGTCTGAAGATAAAGTTTTTGAAGAAACCTAGAGTGATGCCGCGTGTAAATGGACCTTAAGCAATGTGCGTACAGTGAAAACTCTAACTCAGATTAGGCTATATTAGAGCAAACTGTCTTTTTATCATTCAGATATTCGACGATTCAGTCATTGTATCTTGCGAACAGGGATGACTTTAATTATACTGCGTGGATGCACAGCTGATTTGAGATTTCCTGTTCACCAATGCTATTTGGATCCTTTGACGCCGCGCCAACTAACATATTTTATTTGTTGCTTTTTAAACACATAAAAAAAACAGAAAGAAGACTGGACAGCTGTGCATGTGACCACAATGCTTCAAATACAACAAACGAGTTTCTACTTTGTAAGAGACACTTGCATAGCTAAAGCAAAAACAAGCGATTCCACCATGCATCGTGAGACATTAACTACATAAAGTACTTTTAATTTTATGCTCGCAGCCTCACACTCAATTCTGATTCATCTCCAAAAATAAACAGATGTACAGCTATACTGGTGATCATTATAACTGAAACACGATAAACGTGATCCACGTAAAGATTTCCCGCCTTAGAACGGACAGCAGCATAGACTACAGGTGGTCATAACCGGTTTTATGCGCGATACCTTACAGTCCATTCTAATGCAGTTCCAATACAAGTAGGTGTTTAGTGTGCAAAGGGCCTCCTAACCCGTTAATAAAACATCAGAAAACTATGAATAAACTTGTTGTAGTGTGGTAGGTTCGACCATAGATACTGGTTATCGCGGGCCCATTTCCTGTGTCAGATTTAGTTGCTGACGTCATTAACCTGTTGCCATTGAAGAGGGAGTGTGCGATGTAACAAAATGTGTAACAAAAAAGAAAATAATGACTTTCATGATGCAGGTGAATCAATGACGTCATCTTTTCTCTGTAACGAGTTTTAGCACCACGGTATTGTTGTGAAAGTCCCAAGCATATCCTATGAACCTTTACAGCACCAAGCTTGTTAAAGGTGAAAAGCACAAAATCAAGAAGGGTAAATTACACATACTAGGAAAACGTCTTCGAATGAGCATTTCTAGACTGTTTCTTATTTTCTCTCTGTCAGCTTGACCTCCATCTGATAGCTCGTATTTTGCTAAACAGAAAACAATATAGGTGAAGTGAATTATACTCTAAAAGGAATGTCACTTGACAGCTATGAACACACTAATGAAAACAGCAGATTTTTGTTCTCTGTGCTACATGTCACGATTACCGGTGCCGAAAACAGCTTTTGATAATGTTGTTTTTATGTACTGTTTATCTGTTATCTGTGTTAGACTAATGTGTCTGTCATCAAGGATGTACCTTTTCTGTTTTCGCCTGTGTTTCTCCTTCTTCTTTAAATATCTTGGGTGCATTTACTGCACAATTATCAGGAATTAATACAATCAAACCCCACATTCCGCTCTCAAAACCAATAGGGAAAGAAGCACATACACACAGAAATTGATTGACGCAAGTGTACAAAAGACACGCACAATAAACCGAATGAGCAGCTCTTTCACACACAGATTGTCATTCAGCTACCCACAAAACAGCATCAAAATCTATTTTTACTTATTTTTTATGTAAATTACCAAACAAAACAAATCAGAAGGTAGATTGGGCAGCAATACAGGTGACCAAACCGCCAGAGACAATCGACAAGCGGACACAGCGAAATATAACATCAAGGAACCGCATCAGAAGTACCGCCTTGGAACAGTCAGCAAAAGATTACCGAGGGTCTTAAACTAGTTTTACTGGGTCCAAACCTCGCCTTCTGCTTCTGCAGTGGTTTGAACCATTAAGTTAGTTTTTGGTCCGCATGAGGGTTTCCTAACTAATCAATGAATCATCACCGGAAACAAACAAAGCACGGATAAGGCTATAATGAATCAGAGATGAGGTCTCAACGGAATGAACGCATTGCGACACCAGGAGACCCCTGGGAAGTCAGACAACACCACTGAAATACCGGAGCAAAAGACAACTATCAGTTGAACCCCGAACAGATAAGGCAAACTAAAAACCGCATTTAGTAAAGACTATGTACACTGTTTTCAACCTATCTATAACATTGTTTATTGTGTCTCCTCACTTTTAAAATATGCTCAGCCTTATGAAAGTGAAACATTCACATTGAGATATAACCGGTTACATGTCGGCGAAATCATATGCATGATGATCACAGATTATATTCTTATCCTGCACAAAAACGACTTGTTATTTTTTTTGCTTCAAATTTGTACAGTATCTCCTTTTTGTGTGTTTTTTTTGTGTGTGTGTATGGCATTTACTGGGTTTCTTAATTAATATGCTTGGAATGGACATAGTTAAAATTAAAGCAAAGAATAATACAAAAAGACGAAATAAAACAGTCAAATATCTTACCTTGGGCTTTCTTAACGGCTCTGGTTAGGAGCTTTAGTTGTGATTTTGATGTAGGTCGTAGCGGTATTATCTCATGCAACTGATTTTCTGGACACTGATTGTTAAGATGGCCCTCTCTATCACATACAGTACATATGATAGGCGGACACTGAAAGTAGAGGCACATGCCACACGTGTAATAACATGTAGTACATACTCAAACAAAGAGAGCAACTGAAACACTGAAAATGCACATATTTTAGTTGCTAAAGGTAGACATATAAAACGTTGAGAAAATTGTTAAAGGATCTATACTTACTGACAGGCTGCAACTTATCAAACCAAACGGTTCAAAATAACAATAACGTTTAAAAAGGGATTTTTCACAAATATAAATAACTGTTACTGCAAGTCTGAGATACCAAAAAAACAAACAGAATACTTGTACTTCTAAAAAAAGAGAAAACATGAATGCTATGTTGAAATTGATGATGTCGGTCCTAAGCATTGCCGTCATAAGACGTATTCCTATATTCAGATGTAAATTTTGCATTGATGTTGCATATAACTGCACATGTAGTATATATTTGTATTAGTTTTAATTTCTAGTTAAAATCTGTCAAAATGCTACGATACTTAAAGTGATGATTCAAATAAATTCTCTCGCTATTTGATCTAAGTCTCCACTCAGTCTGTTTGCATAAACGTCTTAGCACCATAACTTTCAAATTGTATAATTAGGTAATTTATGTGTCCTAAATTGATATTTCAACATCGGATTGATATTTCAAAATTGGATTGATAAGATAATTTTTTGGTTATCTTTGGATTTGGCATGTCTTGCTAACCTTTTTATTCTTTTTTCTTCTCCTTATTCTTTATCTCCTTTTCAAACAATTACAGTTTCTTATTTGCTCTCGTATACACACGCTCATTATATTACATACTTATTGTTATTACTCTCAAGTCGGTTATCTAGAAACATATATTACACATATAGCTTGAGTTTCTATATATTTGTCACGGCTCTGCTTTTCCTTTAGTTACATCACCCCCCCCCCCCCCCCCTATTTTTCTTTTCTTTTTATTCACCTTTCTTATTGTTGTGATTTCTAACTACAGTCAGTTCTCAATATCTCGAAGTTGAAGGTCATGTTAAACTTCTGATATCTCGGGTTGAGTTTTCTGGGAACATGAAAATCACTCCGAGCTGCCAGTGGTTGGGGACCACAGGAGTTGGAATGTAAAGATAAACCGACTTGGGAAGGTTATTTGAGGTGTCAGTGTTTTAAATAACGAGAACCAGTTTATTATTTTTTTTCTTTCTCAATTTTTTCTGTTTGTACAAATGAATTTCTGATTCACTAACTTGGTGATTTTTTTCTTCTTTTTCTTCTTTTTAATCCTTTTTTTCATTATTTGAACTATGTTGTATATTACCCTTATGTTTTGCTATATAAATCAGTAGCATGATTTATCATTCACCACCCCATCCATTCGAGTCTTGGCAGATCCAGCTTTGCGACTATGAGGGGCTGCTGGCAATGGTCATTTTGTGTTAGGTGATGGGGGTTTGTTTGCACTCGAATGTGTGGGGTGTTCACTTTGCTCATTATTTGTTCAGGAGATGATTGATATAAGCTTTTAGCTTGTTTTCAAATCCTGTCATTGCAATTGTGTTAAATGCTGTTTCTAACATGTTACCTTTGACGAAGAAATATTGTTTAAACCAAATTCTCTCGCTACAGGTGCGTCACGAAGAAGAAAATGTTCAGAAACAATTAAGTTCGTGTCGAATACTGACTTCTTGCAATGATTTATTGAGATTAAGCTATGGTATACCTATTTTATAATTTCCTATTTCTACCATTATATTACTTGAGTAACTTATTACCGACCGTTCCAAGGCGGTGCTTCCGTTGTAGTTTACCGATGGTATTGTTTGTTGTGTCAGTATATTTGTGGTCTTCGGGGGAGTCGGATTGTTTTGTCTGCTCTCTTTCATTCCTGATATCAGTTTTACGAACGAAAACATTTAAAAAAACGGATAACAATAGATGTTGTGTGTGTGTAATATAAATATGTTTTGTAAATGATAACTAGCTGTACGACCATTTAACTGAGATAGAGCTGTTCATTGTGGTATCTCGGCACTTGTAATGTATTATCTAATGACTTGTGTTGACACTTCATGTAACTACTTCCCGTTTGGTGCTAAAAATGAATAAAATATATAATGATAATAACAAAGATAAAAAATCAGTCTTTGCTAAAGTTGCTTCTATTTAGTTACTAACAAAAACTTGTTATTGCCATTAATTCAGACTATATGCATACATGTAAAGGTATGGATATGAGACTTCCTCAAGGTCACAAAGCAAGGGTGTCTAAAGAGATTTGTAATCGAGACCCTTCTTACAGGACTCAGGGGCACTACGGCTGTTTTATTAAACCGAGGTGCGTTTAGGGTAGGGAAAGAATGTGACTCTATTGATTTCTGATCATTGTCGTTTACAATAGCTTAGTACTCTTTATAAATGACTCAAACTTTTAACCACTGAAGCAACTACAACGAAATGAATTAGGCCAAATTTTTATATCCAAACGTCATGAATACGCTCAATTAAATTGGGTCGATTCTTTCAGTTTTGGGGGTATTCCATGCGTCCATGCGTCCAACAGATTTCACTTTTCAAAATTTATTCTTTAAACTCTGTGAGAGTTCAAAAATACTTATAAAATGACTATTTGAAGCAGGTGTTAAGGAATAACTCCCCCGTTAACTTACTTTTCACACCACACTATTGACATACCAAAACTGAAATTAGTATAAAATGACAGTTAGTATTTTGTTTCTGGAGTATTTCTGCAATTTGATCTACATAAACAGAAGAATATAACACAATCCGAAGAATCGCGATCGAAATCACATGGTTGGCTAGAATAAAGTTAGCTGACTCATAAAACGCTTGCGCAAATGAGCAAATTACCTCGGCATGAGCGACGATATCAATTTTCATAATTGCTTTTAATTTGCATATCAATCGTAAAATTATCAATTCATATTTGTCTTTATTCAAGGTATTTTCAGTGAACTAATTTGAAGGATTTAGATATGATAATATCATGTCTAAAGAAATTTGGTAAAACAGATTTACTTTTTTGAATGATGAAATGACGAAGAAGTATATCTTTAAAATAGTCTCTTGAAAAGTAAATTAAAAGAATGTGTTTATATTATTATTTTATGTTATATATGTATTGGCAGTATTCTACCCTAAGCGTAACCATGGCAACATTTAGAGTATCATTACAAAGTGAAAATATTGTTACCATATCTCCCTTGGTGAATTATTATTTAGTTCTATGTTTGTTTGTGCATTGGATGTTCTTGCTGGAGCAGTTACTTTTTTCTTTCTGATTTATCCTAGGTTAAGGTAAAGGTCATAAAATCTTTGAGTATGCTGAAAGATAGCTATTCTTTGATTTTCGAGACACCTTCACAGGCACGTGATATTTTTTTTCTTTCTACCATATTTAATTTACAGTAGTGTATCTTATTGTCCTTTAAATAAATGCTTCTTTTAGCCTTCTTTAAGCGTCAAGCTCAAGGCCATTCTTTACAATATTATTTACCTGTTGTTCTTTTGCGAAAAATATCTTTCCATGCAAATCTCATTGCTCGTCAGTATTTATACTAAAATGCACCTCATCTTGAAGCTCAGGGTCACTTTCAAATGAACTTGTTATTCATACAGTAAAGTTTAAGCCTAATCGATTGCATTAAAGTCTCCATAGTCCTATCAGTGGTAAAATTGTCGAAGCACAAATCCTTATTAAACTGGTACAGCCTTCAGAACTGATGACAAAATGTCGGTTCCTGTGATTTTTGTGTCTTATAAACTGGGAAAAGGAAGGAATAAGGTGTTTTGAATAAACTTGACCAGTCTCTCCTTAAAACTACGTTTTTTGTTTCTGGTTCCCCGTTGGGCAATTAACTCACACAACAGCGAGACAAAGAATGAAATCCATGCCTTAAATTGTATTTTTATCAACAATTAAACAACTGTACATTGTATTTTTATCTCCTGCACCTTGTATTGTTACCTCTTGTACCTTGTATTTTTACCATGTCTTGAACCGTGTAAAATCGAAAAATGACCCAGATATTTTTCAAATCGTTTTTATGTGAAACTCAAGGCCGTTTTAATTTTTCAAAGCCGGCCAATCACGATAATATACAATGAAGAAACTGTAATGAGAAGCTTGCAGCGATATTTCTTGATAAAATATTGCATGCTGATAGAGCAATGGGGCCTTTAAGCACTGAACATGGTTATATTTTGCTATGGATAAACTCACATACGCCCTAATTAATTATAATGACATATTCATTAGCGTTTTCAGTGATCTATGGAAAGCATTATCTTTAAACCGTCAAACGCCAATCAGACAGGTAAAACCTTCATAAATGATGGTACATTATTTACATTTTTTGGTGTCATTGGTTGCGACAAAAAAATGTTCCTACTTGTTTTGTTTTTATGACATTTTCAGTCAGGTTTGAATTCGTAATTGTTAAAACGTTATCACATCTTATCCATAGAACACTCCTTGGGTGACCGTAGACAGTCTAGCAGCCGCAACTATCTAGTTCGGCAAATAACAAAAAAACTTACCTATTGTCCACTATTACTAAGTTGCTATCATAGTTTTAAATGATCATCTCTTATATCAAATACGTTTTGCCTTTGATGGGGAGATCAACAAATGTCATACCTCATAATCTGTCAGTGAGTCTTTTGTGAAGACATGTTTATATTCGGGTGTCTCTCTCAGTTTCTGAATATGTTGCTTGCTTCCTTTGCTTGCTTCAGCACCTCCAGATTCGAAATCACTGTCTGATCTGTAGCTTGAATCAGTGTCACTTTCGAAATCCTCATCTTATGTTGATTTACAAAACCAAGCAAAAGTAGAAACAAAATAAAATAAAAAAAATGCAAAAACATATATATATATAATTTTCGCAGATAATGAAGATGATGATACGACGACTTGACAAAGTAAATGTGATGAGCAGGCTTTTCTAGAATCGATCGGTTGATTTATAATACTAAATTTAAGCAAAAATAAACGTTAAAATCCGATTATTAGACGGCACGTATTTGGATGGGCACTATTAGGTGTATAGGAGATTGTTAAATTAAAACACAATGTCTTTGGTAGCATGGGTTGTATAGTATATATGCAGTGACGTTTATATTTTCCTATTCTTCTCATGGGGTCGCGACCGCAAACCGGTTAAGCCGCCCCTCATCCCCCAGTACTTAAATCAATGGCCATCCCAAAGTGGCAATTCTGTTTTCTTCTTCTTGGTTGTTCTTTGTCTTGTTTATTGCTGTGTCTGTTATTGATATATTGTTTGTGATGTTAATACTAGCCCGATGACCACCTACATGCGAAATGGTTGTTCACATGGCTGCCGGAGATGATGTCTTTGGTGGTGACTAATTTTGTGTCGTCTTTTTCCAACATGGAATCTTGTGTGGGATCTGGGATTAAATTGAGTCAGTTCCTTAGAATTTTCCTATTTACTTTTGTGTTTAATATACTAACGGAAATGTCCAGGAAGAGCAATACCTACCAAAGGCACAAAGGCGAAGAGTATACAAACTGAGGCATACGACACAAATAACGAAGATAAACTGAAACAGCACTCTTTTAAAAAAAGGTGACCAAAATGTTAGACAGGGACGTAACATAACAGGAAACAATGAACAGGATGTAACACGGAAAAGCCCTATAAGGTGTTACCCCAAATTTGAGCCATTAATGCCTAGCGACCCATAAAAAGGAATAGGTTAACAGTGCAAACCCAGATCAGACGGCATTTGACCTAAGTCTCCACTCAGTCTGTTTGCATAAACGTTTTAGCACTTTCATTAAAAGTGGTAAAAATAAATACACAAGACATACAGTTATGGAAAATTAATAGTTAGAGACGTAAATGCTTGAAAAAAAAAACTTGAAACTTTTGATTAGCATATTGATATCGTAATGGGGGACCTTGCCTTCTTTGACTACAGTTCTGGTCGGTAAACGACTAATCGTGTCGTCAAAATAGCCATTTTCAACATGTAAATGGTCATTCTAATATCTGAAATTCAAACTGACTGCTTCTATCACTTAAGCTTCCCTATCTCCAGAAAGAGACAGCAAGGTAATGTTGATTAGTTTTCATAATACCTTTCAATTACCATTATCGATTCATCGATCTAAATCGACAGACTGTATCTTCTGGCGGAATTCCTCGCACCCTTAGCGTGATTCCAGCCCACATAACCTTACATTATCATCTTACTATCATTTTGATATGACTGAAATAGTTTTGAAAGGGACGCATAATTTCAATTTAAATGTGTTGAATATAAAGAAATAATCATACGCTGAAACGTTCAGAAAGCAACAGTTCAAAAATGATGTATGCATCCGGGCAAGTATTTTTGTTTTGCTGCTCGCATTGCCTTTCGAAGCGGCGACTTTTGAGACTGACGCTCATTCTTTACAACGAAATGATAATTGTCATTTTTTGTATCTGTTGAAACATTAGCGGAACGATTTCATTTTCTTATTGTCTTTGATACGTTTTTACCATTGACCTACCAGTTTGTACACACAGTCCATCTTGATTGGAAGGAAGACTAAAATACATATAGCTTGTACGTAGACTGTCGTATACAAAGTCAAACATCTTTGTAGAAAACAACACCATTGCAACGTTTCTTCTAGAGAAAGGATCTGAAATTGAAATTGTAATTACAGTTTAAAGAAGATTGTAACTGTGGTAAAAGATGATTAATTGCAAGCACAAGACTACTCCTACAGCACCCCCTCAACTACTATCGGGTACTTCATCGACAGACGTCCTATACCATAAGTATGTTTCTGCAGGGACATACTCAATGTCGATCACTGATTCATAAGTTTCCTCGAAATTCTCGTATCACAAGTACTAACACAGCTCAAACATCGATAAAGATGTGAATAGATCCTTTGGAACCAAGGAACACACCACTGAAACGAAAATAGCAGTCTCGGTTTGATTGAGTTTGTTAATGATCGATAATACTAAGCAACATGGACACGCCCCTACAACCGGCTACGGCAGAACTCTTTTATAATAAATCGCTCTTAGCACGTGATCAGACGTCGCATTTTGGGACACTAGGCACAAATGTGTTAAATACATTGTCAGTTTTAATATAAAGTAGTGTTTATTTTATACGACAGAATAATTTTACTCACCTTCAATAGCTATGCCCTTTCTTGGCCAGTTCTTTTCCGCCTTACGAAGAAGTTTTGCTTGGCTGATTGTTACGACATGATCGGCGATATTAAAACGAATCCCATAGAAAAAGAGAAGATCCAGCCACAGTTGTCCCACTTCGTCATTATTGTGACAAATCCATTTCTAGGTAAACAAATTATAGACACTGAGTAATGTATTTAGTATTTTATATACTAATCCGGCGATAAGTAAATAAAAAGGCAAAAGATCAGAAAATTTAAAGAGTACCTACACTTCAGGAACTGACTGAATCAGATCCCAAACCCTATCCCCAACATCAAAGGGAAAGATTAACAAAGACATCCCAACAAACAATAAATTACAACTGATAAGCCGAGTCAGCAGCTCTTTCCCAAATAGATGGCAACTCAGCTATCTTTATTGAACTAAATAATTTAGACCGACAGACGGGTTACAACGGACTAAGAAAATTATATAAAAAACATTTAACAATTATTTTTACCTATTTTCTATTTTTATGATAGAAGGATTAAACTGAGAACACAATAAATTAAACAGCACCGAACATAAAACAAATGCAACCGCAACAAAAGTACCGCCTTGGGACTGTCAGTAATAATTACTGGGGGGTTTAAACCGGTTTTACTTGGCCCAAACCTTCATCCTCACCCTCCGCTGCGGTGCACACAATTAGTTGGTAGTTCGGTTCGTATGGAGGTCCCCTAACTCATCAGAGAGTCATCACGGTCCACAATTAAGATCAAGAAAAGACCGTGATGAAGCAAGGATGAGGACTCGACAGCCAAAATGTGTTGAGACACCCGGAGATCCCTGGGGCGTCAGCAACACCACTGGAGTACTGGAGCAAAAGAAGACCACAAGTTGAACCCCGGTGGGCCAAGAAACAGACAAACATCAGGCCCCAACCAACTAATATATTGCTTTATGTAGGGGCTATCATAGAGTCTGAACCCCGACCCACCGGCGTGCAATTAAGAGGACAGCAAAGTTGTCAACCGTGATTGAGTTAACCACTAAGCATGCAGACTGTCGCATTACATCTATGTTATAGCCAATGCGTTTAAATCGTATGATAATTTTCTTAAATTGATCGGGAAATTCTGTTTTCCCTACGATTTTGCGTAATTTATATACTAAGTCACCATAAAATTCAGGTTCCGATAGGCCTTGTTGCAAAAGTGACCGTAACCCTATATTATATTTAGAAACCAATTCAAAGTGTCTACGATAAAATTTAGAAAAAGCTTTCCGAAGTTTATGATACCGATACCCCTGCTGTAAAAGCTTGGCAGTCAAACTTTTATTACGAGCATTGAAGTCAGCCAGATGACTAGACACCCTAGCGAAGCGAATAAGCTGAGAAATGTAAACACCATAAGAAGTGGTGCGGGGAACATCACCATCCAAAAACGGAAAATTAACAATGTCGAAATCAAAATCATCGCGTTTGTCATAAATTTTAGATGAAACAAATCCATCTAAAATAGATAAATGTAAATCCAAAAATGGTGCCTTGGTATCAGAAGTATTTGCTTTATTTAACTGCAATTCAGCAGGATAAATTTGACTGACCATTTCTTCAAAATAAGGGTTGTCAATATTTAAAAGGTCGTCCAAGTATCTAGACGTTGAGTTGAATGCTTCAATGACATGAGCTTGAGTATCATCAGATAGAGACATCATAAAGTCTCTTTCATAGCAAAATAGAAACAAATCTGCTACAAGAGGAGCCCAATTAGTACCCATCGGAATTCCTATAATTTGTCTGTGTAACTTAGTACCGAATCTGATGAAAATGTTATCTAGAAGATATACTAAAGCATCACAAACATTTTGGCAAGACCACATTTTAAACCTTTTTTGGTCATCGGAAGTAAAAAAAGCATGTTTATCATTGCAAGCAAGATAAAGAGCACCCTCTCTCTGAAAAGTAGTCTCAATTAAATTTATTAGTTTCTTTTTTATTACATTATGGGGCAAAGTTGTATAGAGTGTAGAAAAATCGTATGTAGACAAACTAGACGCGCGATATCCTCTAGACTTCAGTTTATCAAGAACCTCGGTAGAATTTTTAATTGACCAAAACAATTTTTTCCTGACCGTTCGTAAACTTTTTCACAGTACCTAATTACATGAATTTTGATAGCGGTAAGGCAAGAAGTTAATAATTTGGAAAGTTCAGTAGTGGTACAAGCACTAGAATTAGCAATAAACCTGGCTTTATATGGTCGTTTATGAAGTTTAGGTAACCAGTACATCGTAGGAAGCGTGTCCTGCCGTTCCTCTACAAATAATTACAGAAAACTTGAGGGCTATATCATTACAGTGCCTAAAGACAACAGACTTTTCGTCTTCTGAAGTCTCTTCATAGGCCTTAGTGCCGCCAAGTTCTTGTTTCAATGTGTTAATATAGTGTAACCGTCAAACAACGACAACGTTATTTGCAGCCTTTTCTGCTGGAACCAGAACGTACTTACTATGAAACTGCTGGATACCCAACTTCAAGTGACGGAATGTTGATTTAGGTTTAGGCGGCAAATGATTTGTGTTTTGGGAATAGAATTTAATACGTTTATCCATTACATTAAAAATGTTCACCTTCCATTCTTTTAAGGCATCAGACTCAACATGTTCCCGCTTGCACCATCGATTACCAAATTCAGTTAAAGAACAGGCTATATCTTCCCTACATTTTTTGAAATCAATACGGTTAGGAAATCTATATTTTGGTCCCTTCGAAATAATGTTGCGAATTCTTGAATCTGAAATAAAATTAAGATTCCCTGTAATGACATGGCCAGCGGCAGGATAAATAAATTTGGAGTCTATACAATCTCATGTATCGGGTGTATTTGTGTGAACATCAAGATCTGAGACCGATTTATTAAAGTTAAATATAGTGTTTCTAATTGGTTTGTTATATTTATAACATATGATAGGTGGCTCCTTATTCACGAAATAATCCGGGATCGATGCAGTTACAGACCGATCCTTAAAATACTTTGTAGGTCAATAAAATCAATTCCTTTATTTATAAAAGGAATTCTGAGAAAATATCTTTTATGGTTGATCTCAGATTCGATTAGTGGACGAAGAGCATGTTGAGTATAACATCTTGTCAGGAGTGCGGCCTCATACAGTTGATGACCCTTATCGTAGAACTAATTAGCCTCATTATCTAAAATGCATTTAACAGAAACCGGAAGAGAACATAAAAATGAGAGCATAGAATGTCGACTTTGGTTTTTTAGTATTTCCGACAAAATTTTAAGGGAAGTATTGGTTTTGTTAACAGCAGTATTTTTTCGTTTTATGTTACCATTTTTTCTTAAACCATGACTTCTATGCTTGCGTTTTGGAATATCAAAAAGAGAAAATACATCAAAATTAGGCATTTTCGAAATGTTACCTTCTTGATAAATATTGGCATTAAACCCTAATGGAAATGCAGTTTGTAACAATTTTATCCATTTTAATTCAACCTCGTGTCTCTTTATATTTTGGAAACGCGAGGATGATTTAGTGTCATAAATTATTTTCTCTGCTGGTTGTATAGATACGTCAGCAGGAGAATGGCCTGTACGTTTAAAATGTTGATAAAGAAAAGTATCAATGTTTTTAGGATTTTTAATTCTACGATAATGTTCACCAAATCGTTTCTTAAGGGCATGACTAGTTTGTCCAACATATTGCATGTTGCAATTTTGTATTTATCAGGTCAAAACGTATATCAGATCAGTCGATTTACAGTCCAGTTCAGAATTATTGACGACTGAAAATGTTCCACCATTGACAGATGATGTAATGGTAGATTTGGTACATAAATGTTTACAACAATTACACCTCTTGGCATTGCACTTAGAGATATTAGGATACTTTCCAGGTCTTTTGAAGGGATTTGAATACTTGTGAAGTATTGGGGACTTAATTGGAGTTAATCTAACATGGGAGTTATTGCGAAGAACGTTAAAATCTGATACCCCATTGAGGATGACTGAAAAGGAAGAACATAAATTTAAAGGCCTTATTCTTACTGAAGGTTGGAAAGTTTAAAAATCATTTATTGAAATAGGAATCCGTACAGAAGACGCGGAATGCAGCCTAATGGGAGTTAAATTAATTCTAAGCCTGTTAGTGATACTCGTAGTTGTTTGATTGGTGGTGATACCGTCAAGAGAGAAGCAACACTCATACCGGTTATCAGACAAGGCTAATGAAAATATGCTTATAACAATTTCCTTTTGAACAAGGAATGATATAACAAATACCCGCGATTCATATCTATGTCTAATTCAAGTCCACAGAACGAAAAGCAAGGAACCGCTATACAACGAGATACGAATGCTGGTCAACTCCTGACCTTCAATACGGTATCAAAAAGGATTGATGCAAAGGGACAGAGAATGGCAACTGATTGCAAAACAATCCCTGAGGATTGAAATAATAAGAGCATTAAATGACTGTACGAGGAGACTGTTTAGAGCCATCCACAACAGCACAGCCACAAGAACTCTGATATGCAAATTTAAAGAGTACCTACACTTCAGGAAATTAACACATTACATTCGATGTCCGCATCTCGCCCTAAACACCAATTGGGAAAGGAAAACAATATAGACGGCACAGAAAGCAAAGAAAGACAAACAGAAAACCAATAGGTCAGCTCTTTCCCAGCCGATGGCGGCGAGGTTATCCTAAATAAGGACCAAAATGTCAAGACTAATAGAAAGCCACCAAACAATGCAATTGACTATAATAGTAGGCCTTGCAACAGTCAGCAATAAATCGCTAAGCAGTAAGTCGTTTTCTGATACGTGTTATATATGCACCGAATCGTGGTTGGCGTTGACCTAGACAGAACCTTTCATTAAACAGTCTCATTTAGTCATGATTTGAGGATGCTTTAATCATAACGGCATGTGATGGACGGAGCAAAATAATCAATACTATTCCCAAAATAAGCTGTGTTTAGTTGGTTGGGACCGGAACGTTTCTGCCTACTGTTGTTCAACTGGTGGATTTCTTTTGCTTCCGTATTTATGTGGTTTTGCGGAACACCCTAGACATCTACAGGTTTCGCAACACGCTTTTACTATTGAGTCCATAGCTTTTTTACATCATAATTTTCAATTGTAATTTATTTGTTTCCAGAATCAACTCGTTGATGAGTTAGAAAAATCTATAATACGAACCAAAGCACTAACTATACATAAATGTTTTGAACCATAAAAGAAGCTAGGTGCGAATGTTGGACTCCCATAAAACTAATTTAAGTCCCTTACTCTATCCCCCGCACCATACACTGTTGTGGTTCTGTTACTCGTTTTGTTGTCTATATCAATAGTCGTTTACTCATTATACGAGAGGCAATGAGTTAGTGACCACCTGTCTAGAAAATCGTTGTTTTTCGGTTTATAATGTGTGCCCTTCGTAAACTGCCGTCAATTTATGTATATATATCTCCTTCCTCTTTGGTTTTGAGGGTAGTATTTTGGATCAAATTGTATCAGTTCCTGATGATTAGTTCTCGTTTAATTTTGATTTTATGGAGACTAGAGAACTTTTAAAGAGTTATATTAACAATATCTAAAATGTTGTCTACCCACAGTTCTGTGCAGATTATGGAACACGTACATTGCTTCAAATATCAGTACCCGGCAACATATGACACGTACTGAACGTAAGTGGCCCAGAAGGAACAAAACCGGACCAAACTAAATATATCTTGGACCGTCTCGGTTGCAATGTCAACCAACAGAGTAATTTAGACGACATTTGACAATCGGACAATTTGTAAGAATTGCTGGTCGTCCAACGACTGTATCAGCGTGTGTGCGATTTACACTAACCTAGCAGAATCAAGTTAAACAGTTTTAAAGGTAATTTATTTTACTTTAATTACACACAGGCTGAACTATTTTTTATAAAACTCTTGGTTGTGAGCGTTTTGTGGTCTATGTAATGAAGCACAGATGGAACTAGAGGAACCACCATCTTTGGATGGGCAAGCACTTTCCTGCTTCCATCATGGTCTTTTTTCTTTTCATTAGTTTTTGAAATGACGTTTAAGACAATTATTCCTGTTTATTCGCAGCAATATTCTTATTCTGTAACATTCCAGTGACACTGCTTTTTCATCAAAGGAAAAACCCCATCTCACATACTAGGTAATGACATAATAGGGTCATAAAAAGGCAACAACTGTGGGTAAGCTCCATATAATAGAGAATAAATGTCTTTAAACATTAGATTTTCAACGAAATACGGCTGATTACATGTACCTTTAACATCAATTTAAACTTTTGCAACGCTAATAATATTCGGTGAAGACTTTGTTACTGCTTTTATAAAATTTATATTGAACTATTAAATTCGCAAAGTCTTGGTACATGTATCTATATAAAATCGAAATAAACCAATAAACTATCTGTTTACCGTTCTAAGACAGTGGATCCGGTGTTATTCGATTTTTGAAGGATTTTGTAGCTACAGGCCAAAAAGCCCTATCTAATATTTTATGGTTTGGTTACTGCGTTTACTTCTATGTTTATTTTTTCCTGTCTCATATTTGATCCCCTTAGAGGAATAGAGGGGAAGAGCTGGTCGTTGCTGGCCATAAAACTGTGTTTCAATGTTATGTGGTTGCACGTACATGTATTACTGCTGTTTTATTAGTATAAAAGGAAGACTGCAATCTTTGGCTGCAACACTCTCAGGCGAGTTGGAGATGTATCCTTGGATGTTTACGTCTATGTCTTGTCTTTGCTCAAAACACATGAAACATTTTTTAATCTAAACATATACTGAGCGGATTTATAAACTTCCACTTTTTAAATGCTGGCTGATCCTTCACGACTGACAGCGTTTAAGATTGTATGACAAAATGCTTGTCCTAAAATCTTAAAAACATCAAATTTAAAGATTATGCAGTTTATTCGAATCATTTTCTTAAATGACGTAGGTAAAAGAGCGTTACATCTCTAAAATGCATAAAGAGATGACGTTGTTATCTTATGCAACATTCTTTTAGGCGATTTCTTACTGTCTATATATTGTTACGTCATCCACGTTGGTTTCCATTTATGATTGCAGCCGATGCTGTCGCGCAAAACCAATCACGAAGACAGCGTCGACGTAAGTTAACGTCATGGCCTCTGGTTTTTAGTTTCGGTTAGCTGCTTTTCTGGCGGTCTTTATAGCTTCCTGCAAACCGTGCACGTCGTCTGAGATGGTAAATTGCCGTAATTAACTCTTAAAATTGTCTTTTGACGTCACTTTTTGAAATTTCAGCATTTAACTGGTCCAAAAATCTGCACCCGTTTGCGATGTTTAGGCGCGTTATGCGAAATAAAGCAACAAACCGACTTCAAACTTTTAAAAGTTGATTTGATATTGAAAGAGAAATGTTTCCTCGGAAAATTGTATAGTTACATGAAGTGATTCATCTGTATGTAAACTGTACTAAAAACATGAGGAACATGTGCTTATTTCTGGCCGATTCGGTTGAACGATTTCAAATTCGTGATACTGACATAATTAGGTATTAAAGAATATACACGTTTTGAAATTTTAGTGGGTGTAGCTGCATTCATTTTCGAGATATTCAAAAATAAAGGGTTGAAGTTCTTAAATCCTTTCAGTATATAAGGGAAAATAAAGAAGAAACTCCGTGATCAAACTGAATAAAAACGTGTCAACGATATCTTTCTTTAGAGGGCGTATCGTTTTAATACGATCCATCTTTTCAAATATCTATTGGTGACATCATGACCTCGTTTATCCCACACTACGGCCATTTCTTAACCTAATCTGGATATGATGGCCATAGCCGAAACATTATAAACTGACTTATTCCTCAAATACATAGATATGGCAGCTCCGTTCATAAATTCTGGAACTGGGTTTTTCGCTGCTCAAACTTTTATTATCTAATCAATCTAGGTAAGACTTGGCATAGTGATAATACTAAGCTTCCGCCAATTTCTCATTAACGTGTTCTCTGACTCTGCCCTTCGCATGTTGCTGGGCTTACCTGCACAAAAGTGCAAATAACAGATTTTCAATCCGAGACTAAGTCCATCGGACAGGTTGGAAACGCCTTCTAATACCATATGAAGTGGTCGCTATAAGTAGTTATGTATACGGGTGGGGTAAGTATTCTAACACATGTTCTGTGCGTGCGAAATCAGTTAGCGTGACAACAAGCTAATCATCCGCGTAATTCTGACTCGATTTGAAATTGATCACACCGCATAAATTCACACTGAACAAGGTTTTCAGTGTTACATCATAGTCCTTCGCTACCGGCAATCAACGTCTACGCGTAAGTGCGACGTAATGATGTTCACTGGCGCTATTTCAACTAAAATATAACAACTTTCAGCAGTATATAATAAAGTTCTGAAGTTTCAAAATATATATTACCAATATTGAATTAGAATTGCAAAGTTAAAGTCTCCATAGGCCTATCAGTGGTAAATACGTCAAAACACAAATCATTACGAAAACCGCTTCAACCTTAACGGTCGATGATAAAATGTGGGTTGATGTGCGATCCATATAAATGGCAAAACCTTTATGAAATATGTTTCTTGAAAAGAATAAGTCGCTCCACAAAATATAGTTTTCCTTTTCTGGTTCCCCATTGAGCGATGCAATATAATTAAAAGCGGGACAGTGATACGGACCCCCGCTTGTACATTGTATCGTTAACGTTTTATTTAAATTGATGATATCGAAAGTAGATCATTTCAGTTGCCAACTAAAATGACCTAGATAGTTTTTCAAACCTTTTTATGTGAAACTCAATGCTGTTTTATTTGTTAAACTTGGTCAAGCACCATCATTTACAATGACGAACCAATAGTGAGAACCTGGCAACGATACCCCACGACAAAAGTTTTCATGCTGATAGAGCAATGGGACCTTTAAACACAAGGACAAAATCGTCTACCTCTCAAACTTACTACAGCTGCCTTCAGTCGGTCTACTCCTCCCCTCACCCTACTCCCCCCCCTCTAAAATATTATAATATCCCCCACACTACCAACAACCCGTCCTCTCCATTAGTCTACCACTAAAACTCCCACCCCTCAACATGAGCCCGTCCCAAAACACACACCTTCAATCCACCACTCAAACCTCCATCCTAGTCTCTAGACACGCCCACCTACACTAGAATCGGTTTCAGCGGAACCCTATTTACAAACTGTCACAAACAAATACTCTAAGGTCTGAATGAAGAGCCTTTGGAAGCAAGGAATATGGCATGACTCGGTTTAATTGAGTCTGTTCATGTGCAGTAATATAATGGTGCAACACTGCCCATGCCTAGCACCGGCTTCAGCGGAACTCTATTTTCAAACTGACTCCGAACGAGTGTTCAAAATACAGTCTGGAGACTTACGGATTTCCATCATGCACACTGTGATGGTTAACCATGCACTTTAAATGAACTGACATTAAGGCTTACCATAAGTTAAATTTTTACCACAAGATGTCACTACATGTCCGGAGGATGAAACGTAATGGAAAGCCATAATGTTAATTTATTCTGGTGTAATGGCTGACCATAACAAAACCAAAAACCCTAAGTATACTGAACTCAGCTAGTGCGAAACCTTGACTAACCCATACAATAAGCATATGTTGCGAAAAAGCAAGCATTGCAGACAATTTTGAAAACGTAGCCGGACTTTAAAACGTTTTTTTTCTGGAATTCTGGAATCATCCTTCGTGTGACTTTGCTGTAGGACCAACACTTATTATCCGAATGACCAGCGTGATACCTATGGAATGTATGTGAATATGCATGACTTAAGGCTGTCAATTTTCATCAAACGGTCTTAGTTTGCCGACGGGTTTTTGAAATTTGCCGTTTCATGCGCGTAACTGCAGCATCAGACGTCGGGCTAAGATACATGAGACCTTGATGAGAAATCGGCGGAAGAATAGCTTTATCACCATGCACAGTCTTACCTGGATTGATTAGATGATAAAAGTATGAACAGCGAAAAAATCAGTTTCAGAATTAATGAACGGAGCTTAATGGCGAGCATCTTTTTCAGATTTATCGAAACGCGCATCTGTCGCACCTTGGTTTACAAGATTGTAATTATGATTTGGGTACTTTGACAACTTTCACTTCCGACTTTGTTTATAAGGCTGGTAATAGGCCCTTAATGGCGTCAGTATAATATGAGTCGACCTAATTTATACATGTATTTCCTGCTTCTTTCGGATTACTTTACTCATGGGGAGTAATTTTCAAAAAAAAAAAAAAAAAAAAAAAAAATTGTTCACACCCCTGCTAAGAAGACAGCAATGTGGCATATAAGAGTACTGTTCAGTAAAAGACTCTACGACAGAATCTGCTGATTACGCTTCTTTGGTTTCGTTTTTGCTCTAGAAAGATATTTCTGATGAAAATTACACGTAATATAATTATGTCAAACAACCAAGAAAAATCTCTCTGACTGTCTAAAGAAGCACTAGACTGACTACCTTCCGGACAAACTCCGAAACTAGTAACAAAATAAATTTGTCCTAAATAAATATTTATTCTTTGCAAAACGTATGAAATATTTTTTCGTATGAACTAACTCAGGAGCAAATGAATGATAATTAAACCAGAATTGAGCAGAAATATTTATGTTTCTTTACCTGTTTTCTTTTTTCAATATGTGTCAGAAACTCTCTTATATTGCCAGAAGAATGGTCAGCCAGTTCGCCCTGAAAAGAAAGCATATATATTTATGGTATATTACACTGAAAAGGTAAAAGTGTCATTTGCCTAGTTACCATAAGGCCAGTTGGGGTTAGAGGCCCACTGTATCTTGGACACAGCATATGAAAAGCGGAGCCAATCTCTTTCCTTTTGCGGCCTTATCCTTCCCAGATTCGAAAAAGTAACTCATTTACTGCTGGGTCGACAAAGACAGTTTTCCAGTCGCTACTTAAACCAAGCCGAATTCGAACCTTGTACACCATAACCAAGTCGCTCTAACCACTTTACCACGGTGCCTCTCTTTATTACAGTATGTATTCCAAAAGACTTTACATGATACAGAGAATATCATGTTAGCTCCTTTTGATATCATGTTTGTTTACCAGGATAGACAAGAAAAACGCGTAGGTATGGCGAGCATTGTCGAGCTTGATAGGTACGAGTTCGAAAGAATCTACCATATCTGTCTTTTTATCATACATTGTTTCAGCCATTTGATTAGCTATATGCTGAAAACTTTAAAACTAGCCAACTTATTAGCGAATAAAAGAATAAGATAAAGCGTATATCGAATCGCACTTCTGTTTGTTTCTATTTTTCAGTTTATCTTGTCTGTTTGTTGGTAAACAATTTGTCCCTGAAGATATCATCGGCTAAATTAGTCAGTGTTTTAGTGCTGATTCTAGTGACATGGCATCGAGTTGGTACTTATATTCTCGGTAAAGTAGCTTTACAGAATCATATCTGGTAAAATTTCTAAACTGTTCTTAAACTAAGACAGACCTGTCATAGCGACATGAATCTTAGGGGAGCTTGGCTTCCATTTTATTCTATCCTTTTGGCTTGTTGAAGGTTCTTGCTGCATCGGACATTTCCTTCCTGATGCCCTTGTCTGTCGCTTTTCTCGAGACGCAGAAGTTGAAGTGGTTCAGTATGGAACGACTTTGACGGGGTGACGTAGGCATCTCTTACCTGATGTCTGCAGCTGCTGTGTTTCATGGGTCGGAAAAGAGATGTTTGTTACCTGTCGAGACGTGGCCATCACTTTTTCTTTCAAGTTCTTAGGGCTTAGCGATAATGAAGAATGTAAGTACAAAAACGCGAGTCTGTCGCACTAAAGGTAAAAGTACGTATATATACATATTCGCCTGTTTGGTTTACGTATACTTTACATACATTAAAGAATGTTTGTAAGAAATAGGTGTTTTGTTTCGCTAATACATTTGTTTGGTTTCGGCTGGGTTGATGACTATTTAACTGGGAAAGGGCAGTTCGTTTTCTATCCGCTCGCGTTGTCTTACATGTACCACTTGTGGTGTTGATTCATGTTACTATTTGAGCCGCGACAAGTGAAAACCAACAATGTGGTTGTGCGCCCAGCGCAGACTCAGATCAGCCTGGGCATCCTCCCAGTCTGATCAGAGTCTTCGCTGTCCGCATGGAGGTAATTCAGTCCCTTAGCTACCCTTTAAGCACTTAGCGAAGAGTCTGACCAGACAGGGCGGATGTCCAGGCTGATCTGAATCTGGGATCGGCGAACAACCACATTGTTGGTTTTCTCGTGTCGCGGCTCATTTATCGTTTGGTGTCATGGGTGTGATGTGAATCTTAGTTGCATCAGTTCCTGATCATTGCTTTTTTTATATGAGACAGTGACCTCTTCTAGTCACTAGGGGCCGTATTTATAAAATAACTTAAGTCGTTGCTTTGCTGTTGCTAAGGCTAAATATCTATGTTGGAGATTCTCTACAACTATGAAATTTGCTCTGGAGGAACAGTCTGAAAAGACTGTTCCTCCAGAGCAATTTTCATAGTTGTAGGGAATCTCCTTCATAGAAATTCAGCCTTAGCAACAGCATAGCAACCACTTAAGTCGTTTTATAAATACGGCCCTAGAACACTGGGGTCATTTTAAACGTAAGAAGGTGATGTGGTAAATGCACCGCGCGATAAATTTTGCATAAGAGAGGAGACACAGGCCCACTTCGAATTGAACTAAAGTACCTACCATAGTAGGTTTTTGGGGCATGCGCACTCGCATTACCAATCGAACGCCAAAAGTTGCTACAGTAGTAGATTGTCATGGAAACGGAAATAAATACTATGCGTTTCATTGCCTTTTCCGTGCATGTAGTCTTTAAAGGCGATAATTTATAGATTAAATGATAATATATGCCTTGAAATAATTGTATGAACAAATATAAACAACTCAGTAAAACAAATACTTGTTGTATACCCACAAATCGCGAGAGTCCTTAACGGCCGCCATCTTGCTACTAGAGTAACGGCGGTCCAGACCTCGGTAGATCTTTGGTAAGTCCATGACGCCATTTGAGTAGCCACCATCACACTTCGATTGGAACTTTAGTAAATATAGTAGCTACTATAGTTCGATTCGAAGTGGGCCACAGTAACGTGTGTTTTTGGTCAGCTTGTACAGTGATTGCACGATACAGCCGAAAATACGAGCAAAACATTTGTTTTGTAGCATATGTAACACCATGGCCTCGGCAGGCAACGCAACGGACATTCCCTCTTCGAGCCACACTTACTATCGTAATTATCAAGGCAGACAAGCTGCAGGCTTCAGGTAGATGATACCTACGCGTTAACTTGTGAGCGCAGTCTTTCAAACTAAATGTATTGACCCGAGGAATATGACAGGCAAGGTCATGACGAAGGAATGAGGTGTTTGATGCAGCGAGTACCTGCAATAGAATTTAAAATGACTCCCAACGCTTAGGTTATACCTGCCAAAACAAGACAGCCCCCCTCGACCCCCTCCAGGAGCAGATACTTGCTAAGGGTACAATTGTGATCACAAAATGAAGTTTTTGTTATTGTGACAATCTGTTTTAAATTTGTAAATTTTAGAGAAAATGCTTTTGAACTCTGATATTATTCAGATTTTTTAACGCAAATAATATGCATGTACAGGTATGCAGCCACACGTATGTAAGATGACTGCGAAAAAAAAACAAAAAAAAAACAATCTGATTGTAACATAGATTGATAAAAAGTCACTTATATGTTATTTCTGTATCCTATTGGACACTGAAAATGCAATGAAATTGTCAGAAAATTGCGGAATTTTTCCATCAACAATCTGAATTGATTCTATTCTATTCTATCTCATAACCTTACTAGGCCGTTGGGGCACCACAGATGACTTCGAAACAATCCCATTCCACCTTGTCCTGTTTTCAGCTGCCCCAGTTGAGCTGGTAAAATCCATACCTGTCCACTCTATAATATTGTCTTCCCACCTCTTCTTCTGTCTACCTCTTCTTCTTTTTCCTTTCACTTTGACCTGTAGAATCGTTTTTGCTAAACCAGAAGACATTGAGACGTTGCCGAACCACCTTAGTTTCCATTTCTTGACCAGGGTCAGGAGTTCATCATGCTCTCCAATGGCTTCTTGGATCTTTTTGCGAACCACCTCATTGGTTACATGGTACATGGTCCTTGTACGAAATGTTCAGTAACCTTCGGCAGCATCTCATCTCAAAGGCCTGCGTTCTTTTCTTTACCTCTGCTGTCAAGGTCCACAATTCACAGGCATACAGAAATATGGAAATGACAAGAGAGCGCATAAGTTTCACCTTTGATCCAAGAGATATGTTGTTATCTCTCCAAATTGGTTTCAGCTTGGTAAGAGCTGAAGTGGCTTGTGCTATCCTTGAGAGAGCCATCATCTAAGACAACTGCTCCAAGGTATTTGAAGCTCGTTATGGTACCCAGCTTCTGTCCTTTTACCTTGATCTCCCTATGGATGCCATCTGCGCTGTTCGTCATCAGTTTGGTCTTCTCAGCACTGATCTCCATCTTATACCTTGTGCAGGTTTGTTCGAGACTTTCCACTAGAGCTTCTACTTCCTGCTCTTCTTCAGCTAGAGCGTCTATGTCATCGGCAAACTGCAGATTGGTAATGTTTCTACCGCCTATGCTAACCTTTCCGTCATGTTCTTCCTGAGCACATCAGACATGATCCGTTCAAGAAAAATGTTGAAGAGGGTGGGTGACAGAAGACACCCTTGTCTTACTCCAACTGTTGTTCTGATCCCTTCTCCTGTGCTGCCATTTATCTGGACTGCACTGGTAGCCTTGTTGTATAGCTGCTCAATGGTGCGAACTAGATTCGCACTAATATAGTAGTTCCGCATGGTGGCCCAAAGGCTGCATGCCAAATCCTGTCAAAGGCTTTTTTGAAATCAATGAAGACATGGTACAGATTCTGCTGATACTTTTCACACAGGATTCTAAGGTTGAAGATCTGTTATGGGGTGCTCCTTCCTGCTCGGAACCCAGCCTGTTCCTCAGCGATTATCTCTTCGGCTTGTGATTAAAGCCTGTCCAAGATGACTTTCAGCATGACTTTGCTGAAGTGAAACATGTATTTAAAAAAACCAATGCGCATGAAAGGTTTGAAGAAAATCTATCAATACATGTGCAAACTATAGAAAAGACACACAATATGCATACGTACGGGAATACGGACATATATACGACAGACGGGTGGATTGACGGACACTCAGGAAGGGTATCAGAACTTGAACAATAATAACTGTCACTTACGTTCGGCGGGGTGAAAGAAACATCAAATACAAAGCCATATAAGACAATATTATGATTATAAATTTGAACTGTTGAAAAAGACTTCAAGAACTTACCTCCCAAAGTACAGGAAGTACTGGGGATTCACACTGTTGCAGATAAAATACTGTCATTAGATCAAATGCGTAGGTTGGCAAAGTTCCTCGTTGTTGATCATCAATTTGACATACCTGTATATTTAAAATCAATGTAAATAGCATGCGTTTTCGTTTTGTTTCATATATATATTTCTAATTGTGACTACAACTGGTGCTAAATGATGTTTGATGACAGTAAAACGTCTTCCCGACCTATACTATATAAAGGACGTCATTTATAAAACTGGGCGGTTGCCAAGTCCCGTCCTTTGTGGTTTATTCTGAATAAAATGACAACCAAATCAAACATACATATTTCATAGTCAAAAAGTACTTATCAGTATTGAATTAGTTTGTGCAAATTCCATTGAAATGCATTTGTTTACTCATCGTGCCCTGATGTTTAGTTTTCCCCCTGGTTCTTAAATTAAAATCTTGAATAGTTTCTTCAAGACCAGAGAATACATACAGAAGTAGGAACATGGGCCAGACTACGTAGTTTCGGCTAATAAAGCCTCGTCAGTGACCCTGGCAATATCTGGTGACGAAACCAGAAAAAAAGCATACTGTAAGTTCTTAATTTTAATTGGGCAGTCGATTCAAAGACTGATTAGTTTCAAAAGGATCCAAATAATATAAAAGACGATGATCTAGAATACTAGTCTTCATCGATCTCAAATTTTAGATTTCTCAGAATCAACCCTCTGATCTCAAAGGATGTAAATAAAATATAATCTGCACTATGGATTATGTACGGGGAGACTTTTTACGGCCTCCACACGGCACAACACCAGCTCCAGTGAGGTAAAATTAAAATCTAAATTAGTTCCTTCAAGACCAGAGAATACATACAGAAGTAGGAACATGGGCCAGACTATGTTTTGTTTCATATAATGTTTAAATGTTTCACATAATGTCTGTTTCATATAATGTTCATATAATGTTTCATATTATGTTTAAAGCCTACTATTAGAGTGTGTTTTGGTGTAAGTTTAGCTAACAAGTCCTACAGATAGAATTTAATAATCGAAAGGATCACAAATCAATAATTATCATTGAAGCAGACTCGATAAACAAATCAGTAATCGTTCATCTTTCAGCAAAGAAACAGAAAAAAATGGTGTCATTTATAACAGCGCCAATATTGTTTATCTAGAGAATCTTGAATAGTGTGTCTCTGTGATTTTAAAGCATTTTTCCGGTTTATCCGACATTAAAAAGAGTGTTCTATTTGACACTTTTCCGACCACCATAGGATGAGAAACAGTGACCTGAAGTTTAACTATACTTCAAAATTCCACCGAAAATACCCAGAAGAACGAACTATTCAGGATTACATTCAAAATTACTATAACAGCAAAGTATTTTTAATTGCATATGCCACAAGTTTTAATCATCCCTCGTATAAAGCTGTTTTGAAGTTATTATGTTTCCACCTATGAGCATCTTAAATCAGGTTAGATACGGACTCACACAGTTTTTTTTAATCAGAACGATATAGGAATAAATTGCTCATTGAATAGGAGTCTTACGCAAATGCTATGCTATTAACCAGACCACTGGTACTAACAGTACTCTCACATTTTACCTTCCATCATCGTGGCTCATACAATTACCTTTGCCCAGTGTCTAAACACGACTGCCAGTTGTCTTACTCTTGCGTCAGTTTTAGAATATGTAGCCAATAATCTACCGGTGTAGTAGGCTAGATCGCTTTTCACAGAGATTTCACATCGTACCGCCTCACAGGGTGAATGAAATATCACTTTTGGAATTATATCCGTGAATTTGTTTTCCACATTTTTGTACATATCTGAAATCAATGTGTATTTGGAGATTATATAATTATGGATTTTTAGATAATTTCAGCATCTTTAGATGTTCAATTTATAAATAAAATTATATATTATATATTCAGTTGTTACTAATGAATAAAAATCTATTGATTAGACATTGTAACGTTTTTATTGTCGGCATACCTGCTGCAAAAGATAAACATATCAACATCTTTTGTTAAATATTACGGTTTTTTTAAAGATGTTAGCATTGAAGGTGCAATAAACAATACACTCGTGAAAATGCTGCTTTTGGTGTTCATTCGGTGAAATAAAAATCGATCTGACACTGAAAAAGTTAAATATCCTCTATATGGTCCTGTGATAAAATATTACTAGTAAAGGAATTCTTGTATGTACTGGTACTATGATTGTCAAGGAATCTGTTTAGATTCTATTTCTTTATAAAATACCTTGCTGTTGTTTTCAGTATTAGCGAACAAATGAGCCGCGACACGAGAAAACCAACAATGTGGTTGTGCGCCCTGCGCAGACTCAGATCAGCCTGGATATCCACCCAGTCTGGTCAGACTCTTCGTTAAGTGCTTAAAGGGTAGCTAAGGGACTGAGCTACCTCCATGCGAACAGCGAAGACTCTGATCAGACTGGGCGGATGCCCAGGCTGATCTGAGTCTGCGCTGGGCGCACTACCACATTGTTGGTTTCCTCGCGTCGCGGCTCAAATATCCTTGTCGAAATAGAAATTTCTGTTTATATTGTCTCAGAAAAAGTTAATGTACTTTCATAGGTAAAGAATTTCATTAAAACAAAAAGACAGTGTGCTCACCACATTCAGCTATTAGATTGTAAATTTGTATCAGAAGCTGGGCCGGATTCCTTCCATCAGGAACAACCAAACTGATATTAAGATCGCTGCCTTTGAGACCAAATCCAGTCAGAGATGATCCATAAACTCTTAACTCTATTTCTGAAAAACAATTGTATTCATGTAACCTTATTTCTCCAGATTAATCTACGTGAGCTGCTAAATTATCACTTGGGGCGCATATGTTAGCAAGGATTTTAAGGTCTTGATTTATCATACACTGTAACCAAAAAATCACACAAAACACCCAACACAAAAAAGCCTGTGCAAACGAAATTAAGGATCTTGAATACGTAGGCCCTACACTCAACCGAGCTTGCAGCACATTGCCGAACTTTGCGATAGAGCTTATTTGTTGAACAAGAAAGACCTTAAATATATATACTTAACGATTTCTCGGTGTCTCGGTAAAGTTATGAAACAGAGAAAAAAAACGATAGTCTTTCGAAAGTAAATGATGTTCTCCAAGCAAAGGTGCTTGGCGGAGGGGGGGGGGGGGAAGGATGGGCATAATATTGTTTGTGGTGGAGACTCCATCGATGAAATTGTCCGCATGAGAACTTCTTAGCAGAATATATCTTGAGCCAGTCGATGAATTTTATCCAAACTTATATGGATAAGATATAATGAAATGCTTAAAGGTCAATCATTAAGGTGCTTTTTTATTACAGAAATGAAAGCAGTTTTCTCTAAGCAACTGAGTATCGAAAACCGCATCAAATATCAGTAATAGTTTTCGAGATATAAAGAGTTGAATTTGTAAATTTTATGCCATCTGACAATCATTTTGAGCTGCCTCATTAATATTCATGAGGCCTTCGATGACGTCATCAATGAACATTGAAATTTTATATTTATTTAAATTTTTAAATTGTCAAATATTTTCTTGTTGGACGTTCCAAAATGGTAAAAAATTGTATTGTATTATTAGTGACACTAATAGCAACTGCCCAAATTCAAAATATTGCTTACATTTGCAAGTTAAGCAGTTAATTTTTCAAATTAAAATATTTAATTAAAGTTTGTTAAATTTCGATTTACATGCTTGTCACTATATATAACTGAACATAGTAGTTTTAGATCTGTTAAATAGGTCTCTGACAATGACTTTTGTGCACTGAAGTAAAAGAAAATGTTTTAAAATCTGTTTTTAAACTTTTTTAAATTTGATTTAAATTTTACATAAATTCCAATTTGTGGATGAACATTCCCAATAAATTACCCAGCTAATAAATAAAGATTAAAATAATAAAAACTGTAAGATAACAATCATTTACTCTTTAGATAAAAGGTTTATTTAGAAAATTAAAATCATCGATGACATCACAGAATAGTGCATTGTGGTTAGAAATACTTTAAAAAAGTAAGGGAGACAAGTCATGAAGGAAAAAAAGCCGTTGGATTTTTATGCTGGCACAACTTTTGAACGGATAGGAATTTTTCTATGCCGTTTGTAGCAGTATAATCCTCTCTCTGTCCACTATCAATTCGCTTCAAAATTAAGCATTTGTACAATTTCTTCGTAATTGCCCTTAAAGAGATGATTGGGTCTTGGGTAACCTTGATCTCATTTTCAAGGACTTAAAGTGCTGAAACTGCTTCTTATCAGCGCGGTATCTCTTTAAATGCTGGGTGTCTTTTCAGTATGTCACTTAAATTGCATGAATATGTTGTTTTGACAATATAAAAAGCTGATTCGGTTCTGACATTAATGTAAGGAACATAGGCCTTGGAATGTTAAACTTTCCAATACCCCTGGAACAAGTGGATGGAGTTTTACCTAATTTTCATGAATTTACATTAGGTCAAGCCAAGGTTTTAGTTTCTTTTATGCACAATACCTTTTGAACAAGTGTGTGGATATTCACCAAACTTGCATAAATATAACACTGCGATAATTCAAAGAGGTTTTGGTATTGGCCTTATTTTCAGGGTCAAATGACTTGTAACTTCGTATTTACCTTGATATTTTACATATCAAATACTATTAGTATCCTAAATATCGGCCTCCTAGGTGAAGCAGTTCAGAAATTGGGAAAAACGCCAACCTTGAACAAGGGAGATAATTCAGAAAACCAGTAATTAAGATTTGTCTTCTGGTCCTTGATACATTGCACTGACAATTCTAAGGTTATCATTAGGTTTTGTTAAAATATTTTGAACGATTTGGTAGTTGCGGAGTGAACGCGAATTCTATGTAAGTGACTTTCAAAATTTAGTATTGCAAAATGTGTAATTTGTCGATGAAAAGGGGTTTATATAAGGAAAGCACTTAAAGGTCATTTGTGGCACAAAAAATGTCTAAAATAAATAAATAAAATAAAATAAAACATCTTTATTGAAAACGCATTCAGGTATATGACAATTTCCAGCTCTTTCTTATCAGGTTGAACAGATAAAGAAGTAATCTGAGTACAAATGTTAGATAATATTACGTAAATAGCACAGACGAGTCTACTTTTTTCCAGACTAAATTAGTGAAAAAAGGTTGAAAAAAGCTATCGATATGGAATTACTCGAAATGAATTAGAGTATCTTCAGACCTAGTGTAGTGCATTTTAAATAATTTGAAATTGTCCGTTGATTGTTTCCTCTATTAACACTTTTTCATCAGAATGTCACTTATTATTATATCTATTTGTAAAACTGTAGAAAACATCAAAAAGATTTCTTCTTTTTTCTGTTTTACCTGGGAGGGGGTGTGGGCATGTATTTTCATGTTTTTATTGAATTAATTATTTAATTATTATTTTTATTATTTTCATATTTAAGAAAAAGATCAGCTCTAGCAGTGAATTGTTGAGTAATAATTCACTGTTTGGAGGCCATTTGTAAAATAGATCATATCACGAGCGCGGAGCGCGAGTGATATATCTACTTACAACTGACGACAAACAGTGAATTATTACTCAACAATTCAATGCTAGAGCTGAACTATTTCGATTCTAACACTCAAAAATGCTAAAAAACTATCCTTTTCATTCAAACTTCCCCAACCTTCCTGCCAGCACGTTCATGCTCCCGCCAATATTCTTAACTGTATCATAGATAAATGTACGTTTTTATGGCGATTTTAAAAAGAAAAAGAGACGTTACACCGTCTAACGTCTCAAAACGTCACTTAATTACGTCAGTAATTGCAGTGACGTCAGCTTATAGACTCACGCGCTCCGTAACAGTGAATTGTTACAGAATAAAACACGGCAATTTTACATTGCTTCTATAGGCGCACTGTGTTAGAATAACTGTTGAACGACACTCGTTAACAAATTGCTGTTAAGCATCCTCATCGAGGGCCATCGGACAGAATGTTGCACTAAATAATTATATTTTTTATTTCGTTTTAAGTCTTTTCACGTTGTGTGTAAATTTTATTTGTAATTGCTCATATTTACAGACAGAAAGGTTCATGTTGGTCAAAATATTTGAAAATATCACCTGGAATATATTTCGCCAACAAGGCCTGAACTGATTCAACTATTGCCTGTCTGGCCTTCAAGTCTCCCTCAGAGAGTCCAATTTCCTCAGAAACATCAATAAGAGTTTTACTTAAGTGACAGATATGTCTTCTTGTTGGTGGAGGCAAATTCACCAGCTTCTCGTTTTGTCTTGCAATCTATATAAGATATAAAAAAAGATACATAAACAGATGATAAAACAGCATTATCCTCTGCGTTAAACCAATGTTTACATGTCTTTTTTCTCTAGTTTTTAAGCTTCTTGTAATCATATTGCGTATGGCAGTATTTGACTTGTTTTCTAGCGAGCCCTTGCTGTGCAGTCGCGAAGCGCAAATTCATCGCTCTGTAGGAGCTTTGAAAGAGCGGGAATTCAATGGTAGAGGATTGGTAAGGTGCATTTTCACTTTGGAAATGCATTTACTGTAATGGGATTCTTTCATAACGACACCAAAACGGAAGCTATTATCTAAATTAAACTGACTGGAAAACGGGCGTAGAAATCTACAAAACAATAAGAAGTAGATACGTCTAGTTTTTCTGTGTTACGTAATGACGTCAAATATTCGGTTTGAGAAAAACAAGATGGCGTCAACCGCTTGTATGAGTAGTTCACTACAAGGTCAGTACAGAAAATGCAAGGAGGTTTAGCGTTAGGTGAAATTTAAAGAAAATAGACACTGCTGCATAGAAGAAACTGAAAAAATATAGCCCTTTGTTCGAGGGGAAAGATCTTTGACAGTTTCTTATCCGTTTTTCAGACGGCATTCGAAGCTGTTGTGTTGCAATACCTTTTTTTTTTTACAAAGGATCAGTCTCTCTATAAGGCCATTTTCATGGCTAAAACCGATTTTCTTTAAACTTTATATACTTTAACTGATATGTATTGACTGTCTTATGGTGCAATACCAGATTGTTTGGTTCACTGGTTTTCACTGTATGCACGATTTAAGTGGGTGGGGTAATTCCACCCCATTAAAAGTATAGATACAAAAATGCTATTTTTTCTATTCCAAGTCCATGCTTCAAAATGGTGGTTGCAATAGGAAACGTACACTTCTGGGCTTAAAAGATGATGATAATATTGTTCTGAAATTCATACCAGAATAGAGTTTATATTCGCTTGTAAGATGTACCCCAATTTCAGTATTTTTGTTCTCCGACTTTACGAAAAACCACAACACGTTCACAGTTTTCAAGATTTTTTAAAAATCTTTTGCTATTATTGTGTTGATATAATAGTCATTGCAGGCATATGTCAGAATTTATTTTATGATCATTAATATGAGAGTTATCTCCCCACGAAATTTGATTTTGTCTGTTTTTCAATATCAGCATGCATTTGTCATTTCATGAGTACTCCAAACTCCATTTGGAAGTTAATAACACCTTTTGATGCAAATATTTGTTAATTTTTGTAGGCATTGGAGTTACTTTTGCATGCGACGATATCATATTTTATGTAATTTTGAAAAAAAGGATGCCTCTCATCTGGAAAATTAACAAATTGCCAATGACTTACAAGCAGGGTTTGCTTAGTTTTTGCAACCTCATTAAACTCATGCTAAATGCTTAAATTAAAGTCCTTATGGCCCATTCGTGTTTTTACGCTGGTTATTATTCATCTTCTTCAGAATCGCTAGACGTACTCCATGTGTCAACTGCAGCAACTTTTACATAATCAATGTGCATCTTGCTCCGTTTGGCTTCACTGTTTTCTGTTTCGTTGAAGGTTTAACTTTGCAGATTAGACGGACATGATCTGCTTAGGCTAAAGTCATCCCTGAAGTCAAAGGTTAAACATGAAGCCATGATTTATGGCAAATGTAATGGGGATAAAAGTGACGCTGGCCTGACTCCATCTTTAAAAAAATGGAACCAAATATAATGCCAAGTACCTCCATCAGAAACTACTGGCGAAGAGTTATTTGAAAAGAAAATCAAGCTGTATATATCAAGAACCACATCCTCTTCTAATAGTAGAATTGTATGCCCTTTGTGTAATGCATTTAGATCTCCTTTGGTAACGAGCACAGATTCAGACAAAGTCATTGCCAGACGTATGAATGCTCTAGCAAAATCTCCAAATAAGCTGCAGGATAAGGTTATGAAAAGTGGTTTGGATAAAAAACGGGTAATATGAAGAAGATTGATGACACAAAGCTTGACAATTTCCCAGAGTTGACTGAGAATGAACTCAGGGACCTGACAATGGGAATATACCAACTTAAACAGGCAAAATCGTACACGGATCATATGAGATAATGGCACACAAAGAAAATGACGGTGTTCTCAAAGCACAGATACGTTCTCGTCACACATCAAATAAAACATTTAACTTGTGGGTTGAATACGCTCAAGGGCTGAACCCAATCACTGGATGGTATTGTGGGTGCAGAAGTGGTGCTCGCACCGTTGGGTGTTGTGCACATGTGGCTTCAGTGCTTTGGTATTTAGGATATTACCGCAACGAAACAGAAAACAGTGAAGCCAAACCGAGCAAGGTGCACATTGATTATGTTAAAGATGCTGCTGTTGACACATGGATGACGTCTGGCGATTCTTAAGAAGATGAATAATAACCAGCGTAAAAACACGAATGGGCCATAAGGACTTTAATTTAAGCATTTAGCATGAGTTTAATGAGGTTGCAAAAACTAAGCAAACCCTGCTTGTAAGTCATTGGCAATTTGTTAATTTTCCAGATGAGAGGCATCCTTTTTTTCAAAATTACATAAAACATGATATCGTAGCATGCAAAAGTAACTCCAATGCCTACAAAAATTAACAAATATTTGCATCAAAAGGTGTTATTTACGTCCAAATGGAGTTTGGAGTACTCATGAAATGACAAATGCATGCTGATATTGAAAAACAGACAAAATCAAATTTCGTGGGGAGATAACTCTCATATTTATGATCATAAAATAAATTCTGACATATGCCTGCAATGACTATTATATCAACATAATAATAGCAAAAGAATTTTAGAAAATCTTGAAAACTGTGAACGTGTTGTGGTTTTTCGTAAAGTCGGAGAACAAAAAATACTGAAATTGGGGTACATCTTACAAGCGAATATAAACTCTATTCTGGTTTGAATTTCAGAACAATATTATCATCATCTTTTAAGTCCAGAAGTGTACTTTTCCTATTGCAACCACCATTTTGAAGCATGGACTTGGAATAGAAAAAATAGCATTTTTGTATCTATACTTTTAATAGGGTGGAATTACCCCACTCACTTAAATCGTGCATACAGTGAAAACCAGTGAACCAAACAATCTGGTATTGCACCATAAGATATTCAATACATATCAGTTAAAGTATATAAAGTTTAAAGAAAATCGGTTTTGGGCCTGTAAAATCGATTTAAGCCCCCCAGTAATTCATTACTGACCGTTTCAAGGCGGTAGTTCTGTTGTGGTTCTTTGTTGCCTGTTTTTGGTGTCAGAGTTTCTGTGATGTTTTACCTTATGTATGTTATTATTATTTTTGGTTCGGTTTGGGTTGCTGAGTGGCCACCTTTTGGGAACAAGCTGCTCACTCGGTTGGCCATATGTTCTCTGTATCTTGATTATTTGTAATCTTAGTTGTTTCCAACTATGGTTTGAGGGCTGGATTTGGATTTTGATTGTTTCAGTTCCTGGCCTTTGCATACTTTTTACTTTTAGCCATGAACATGGCCTTATAGAGACTGATCCTTTCATATGTGAAATTGAATCAAGAATCGTACAATGAGTAGTCAGATCAGGATCTAGACTTCGACCACACATTTTTGTCCTAAACATTGGAGTTGACATGATAGTAGCCTAATTCCACCTACACACTGTAAAGAGCGATATGCTCCCTATAGGCAGTGTTTATTTTCATATTATGCTTAGAGAAACAAGACTAGAATTATATCAGATTCCTTTTGATATCTATTGTTACATAGTACATTCAAATGTCTATTTCGATGTTTTACCGTACTTTATATGGGTAGCTAATCAAATATGGAGCACTGTAAAAAAATTAACAATCTGAATTAATAAATTTAAATGAGCTGAAGGATGCATTAAATTTCTTACATTATGAAATTAAGGTGAAATGGTACACCTTTATGGGCTGCAAAATTGGCATTTTCATGTTTGCTACTGTTTTCTCAATGGTGTCAATTCTTAAAGATAAAAATTTGCTCCTCCTATGGGAGCAAATTCTTTTTTTTTAAGAATTGACCCATTTTTGGAAGTGCATCTTCGTTCAGGATAGCAAACATGAAGTCACAAAAGTTATTTCCATTTGTACAAAGGGTGGGAAAACATAGAGGTGTACGAGAAAACTTTTACATCTTAAAATAGACACTTGTATTAACCACAAATGTTTTCGAAAAATCACTTAATACTATAAAAGTACCTCTACTTTTCGTTCATGTCGTTGATCATCAAAATGGCGTTTGCATGCTGGCACATCGTTGAAATAAAAGTCACACAGCCGGCAGCAAAATTTAGCCTCTGGAAAATGTTCAGCTTTCTAATAATACAAAAAAAATTAAAGAAGTTTAACCAAAATATCTCCAATTTGCAGTTAGACAATCCTATGGCATATAAAAGTACGTAAATATTATGTAAGTGAATAAATAAAATACATAGTATATGTGATCAATACCGTTTGAAATTTTACTAAACACCATTGCGCCTTGATTGGTAACATGAGTTGTGCCGGCTAATTACCCACTTCTGATGGATGGATTCACGTGTTATTATTATTTTTCCGTTGTTGTTAAATACATTACCTTAAAATTCTGGGTATTAGAATTAGAATTAGAATAGAATTAGAATATATTTTATTTCCAAATCAAGGACCCTTTCGGGTAGTTAAAAAAAGTACACATATGATTTGCAAAAATATACACCAACACAAAAATACGCACAAACAAACACACATATATTAACTACATATAACAAACATTACAAAACAATTAGTTGATCATATCTATACGACTTTGTGTGCATCAATGCTCAAGGAATGTAGATGGTATTGGGACAGCGGGCAAGAGCTGACGATGCCACTGCGACAGTGTCTGGCATTTTGGGCCTTGTACATGTGCTACGTTGACCTCACGAACGTGAAATCAAAGTGAGGTCATAAAATTTGCACGTTAAGTTAATTGGATTGCCGCGGCCGCGCACTGAATAATAAACTTAAAATCGTCACCTGAAAAGAGTGACTCAATATTTCTAACGGCGTCTTTAATTTTCTTCACCTACACTCGTTTAAGAATATTCGCAAAAGCTATGCCACGAGCAACAGTTTAAAAGTTTATCCCGCTAGTATATAAAATGTATCCAATCAATGAAATGAAAAAAAATCGGGTTGGTGTGAATAGTGTTTGTTTTTGCAGTAATCCTTGGCGCTATTTCCTCGAAATCTATTCCGGAAGCACTAATAAATATCAAAATGTAAAAAAACAAATTTCCGATTTTAGACTTCATAAGGCTCAAAATGTCAAAGCCTGTCACATATAGAAAAAAGTGCAGATGCATCTATTTTTCCAAATAACTCTAAAATAATGACTTTTTACTCACTTATAAGTCACACCTAAATTTCAGCTATTTTCAACTTCCCACTTTACAAATAAAGAAAAACCAACAATTTTTGTTTATGTATAGACCTACTATACACATAATGCTATTCGATAAATATATGGCAGATATAAAGGACCTGATAAAAAAAATGAGATGTTTTTTCTACAGTCAGTCGTTGTAGGGTTATCTGCCCCTGAAGACAGAAAAAGATTATTGTCAACGTTTCTTCACTGCATGATATATGTATAGCAAGTTTTTGCGCCATTAAAATCCACTTATTATCCAGTTTGTGAATGCGTACATCAAATTGTGTTTCATGTACAACATCACATGGAGATATCTAACTGACCAACATAATCCGTAAATGGGTGGTGCAATTTGAAATAACAACAAGATCATGTTTTACATTTCTTATACAGAAAAGACACCAGGTTCTATTCACATGCTATTCTTTGCAGTTTGCATACAAATAAGTATAATAGTCTGATGTTATATTTATGTAACCACAGTGAATGGCGGCATATTGCTGGTCTCGGCATCAGCGTCTGCGTGACAAATTCTTGTACATATTGTTTCTTGCTTTAGACTGGGTATTTTCAGCAACATGCACGGATATATCTTTAGGAGGAAATATTGTGAGCGTTAGGTTTTGATGTCCTTGACCTTATTTTAAAGGTCACAGTAGAATTTAGATATGCTTAATTTCACTGATGTATCAGTTGAGGGAATTGCACCAGACTTGCACACATATATATTTCCGGGACATTTCAATGATTTTATTAAGTTTCTGTGACCTTTACCCTGTTTTCAAGGCCAAAGAATGACTTGTCACATGTTTGAATTTTCAGACTTGCATGGATATATCACCTTGTCTGGTCAGTCAAATTATTAGGGTTTGCATTCCTTTAACCTTGATTTAAGTTCACAGTCTTTTTTGTGCAATATTTTTTGAACCAGTGGCTAAAATGGCTTGTTAAACTTGCATAGATATATCACTTGAACAAGCTTAAGAGCTTAGAGTTGGTGACTTTAACTTCAGTCTCAGTAAATCATCAGTAAGAGAAATATGTCTTAAAGCACTTGATGCAATTCCAGCCGATTTTCATGAATGTATCAACTAAACAAACCAAGATGTCATTAGGTTTTAATGATTTTGATGCCATTTATAAGTCGAAGAAGGGTCACCAATATTACGAGGGGTGTCCAAAAAATACGCAGACTTTTACTATAGCGCCATTATTATGGACTGCAGAATCGTCGAAATAACATGGATGAAACTTGAAGCCTTGCTCTTCAATTTGATGCTTGTATGATTTTTTTATATTCTGCTTCATAAGGGTTATACACGTTGTCATGTTAACCCTAAATCACGAACCCGGGGCAACCCAAATTTTTAAGTGTATCATTCTGGTACAAATGCTTATATTTCAATTGTCATTTCTTTGAACCGAACGAAATTTCGGGAAATTACGTTACAACTTTTGTGCGACGTTCCGGTAAGTTTGATGTAATTTGAACGTCAGATGTTTGTTCAAGCGAAGTGCGATAGAAACATCTCAACGTCATGTAGTCAGCTTCTAGTACAGAAGTACGCGGAATCATAAAATTCTGCGCAGAACTTGATAATACGCCGACACAAACTCTAAAGATGATGCAGAAGTCTAAAAGCACATCAGGAGTCAGCCGTGTCCTGGGTTTCAAATGGCATAAAAGGTTTTCTGAGGGGCGAAGCTCGCAAGGTGATAAATGAAGAGGAAGAAAGACCTTGACTGACGACTCTGTTGTAACGTTGATTAAGGAGAATGTTAACAAGAAACATCTTTAAAAAAGATAATTGTCGAAGATGAAATTCGTTTTTAAAGAACACCTTTTTAGTCATGTCAGGACGCATCCACCGCTTCCTGGGTATTATCAGTACTTCTGTAAAGTAAATGTGTCTTGTTCAAGGACAAAACATGAATTCCCGAGTGAGGATTATCGTGATCAGCCTTGGTCGAGTTCGATAACAACTATCGTCTGGCGATAGTATGTCATGGAAGAAGCGGGTCAACTCGGCCTGCTTTCTGTAAGCCTGGGGTCTTCACGGGGGGCTCCTGGATCAACTCGGCCGCCATTCAACTCGTCCAGGTCAATTCGGCCTGCTGTCAATTGCATCCTCGCCCCAACCTACGAAGATGGGCTGCGCCAGGAATGAACGGAAACACAATAAACGAATAGAGTTTGTTGGGTTGTTGATTTAATAAGAAGTCCTTCAAAATGGTGGACAAAACATGAATTAATATAAAGGGCAACCCAATAATCCCTCAACGGATAACTGCAACTGCAGCTAGACTATGGTAACGGGGCGTTCCGGGCCTACAATAATACAATGGCGCTGGGATAGCCGGACTAAGGTGCAGGGCATTTATATTTTAATTGTTTCCATAGTGCCGGAGTTTTAAGATTGGGGTCCTTTACCCTGTGAGATTTTCTGTAGTATAGGGTCGAAATAAGAGCAAGGTTGTTACCATCAGCTAATCATCACAGGTATCTGAAATGTAAAAATTCCGTTTCTGTAGGTGGGGGTTGTGGATACAAATGACTGGCGCATAGATATATAACCATGCGGCACCATGGCCAAAACTGATGTTTTCCTTACTCATTTTCAAACAACTTCGATATCCTAGTTTATTTGCCACAAGTAAGATTTAATGGCATGACTGAACTGCAAAAATACCGATACCTCACCAGGAGTTAGCTGTAACCGGGGGAACACTTATTAAAAGTCTATTTCTTAGCTTTTTCTGCCTCATATTTTCATGATTTTCCCTGACTTCGTTTGGCCCAAATGCTAAGGGAGTGAATTCGTGAGTTTGTGAGTGTGTGCGTGTGTGCAATTGAGCGAATGAGTATCAAGATAAGCCTGCATCGAAATAGTTTCTTATCTAGAAAATTTTATCGCCGATGCAATGAATTGGTTTCAAAACTCAATGTCAGGTTAAGATTACTTTCACATGAAGGCCTATCGGAACCAGAATTTTATGATGACTTAGTATACAAATTCAAAAAGATAAGGGCTATGTATGATTTTTTTGTTCAACTTCGAAAAAGTAGTTTTTTGTTCTCATTGTATTTTGTTCAGTGCTAGCACTAACCATCAAAATCAGGAAGTCATAGGACTTCCAAGGTTTGTGATTTGGAAGTCATGCTGAAGGATTGACTTGGTTTTCTTCCAGAATGTCCATATTTATATTGCTTTCTCCTTCATTAATGGGTGAAATACCATTATTACAACAAATTTAACTCATTATTTAAGTCAATATTTACTTTATAAATGGTAGGTTATGATAAAAATTGGAAGTCACTGACTTCCTGGCATTCAGTTTTAACAGTCACAGACCCCCAGACTTCCACTAGTAGAAGCACTGTTTGTTTCTTTGTAATTTTAGTTAGAAATACATCAGTTGTTAAAGAAGACTGATTTCTGGCGCGGCAGATCGGAAGCGCGGTGCGGTTATGGCTTTCATACCAGACCTTTAAATACACGATTGGAAAACTCGAATGCGCCTGATCTACGGCTGCTCAAACGGGTCATGAAATTTGCAAATACACTTTTCGTCATTCGTTATTATTGAATAAAACACGTCTATCCGCAAATAACGGAGATTAAATTATAAAGGAAACGAAGCCAAAATAAAGTTTATATTCATCAGTCAGGTACATAACTTTTAAAAGTTAAAAATATATAACCTGAAGCAGTTATAATTTTTTGTGACTATAGCAAAAGTAACCTGTTTAAGTTAAAGTGTCTTTTTTCACCTTCATATTCTGGAGTTACAGCAATTTTTATGGACAGTTGGGTAATTTTCCCTGAAAGATCTCTTACATAACTTTATGATTAAGCAATAAAATTCTGTACGCATCGTCTAGAAATTGGTACGCAAGGCCCTTGAAGATCAGGAAATTAGCTTCTTTTTAACTTACAACAGTTATTTATTTGGAGATTGCAAATCTGACCTTGGCCTAAATAATTTCAGATATAACCTAAATAAGTTATTTTCTACAGCCTCACTTTGAAACTAGTGGTAAATAGGATAATTTTAACTGCTTCAAGTTATATTTTATTAACCTTTAAAGGTTATGTACCTGACTGTTCATAAACGTCATTTTAAAACTGTTTCTTTTCACAAATGGTAGATTGTGTTTATTATCCCCCATAAAATAAAAACCCGGATGCAGGTCATGCATGCTCTGATATGTCTACGACAAATAAAGATCACAGACAGACTGTCAGAGGCCTTGCTGAAATGAACGGGAAAAAGCGAGGAACTGTGTATACAGTGCTAGCTTCACACCTGCGTATGTCAAACGTTCATGCGAGATGCGTCCAACGGCTTCTAAAAGACACTGAAAAGGAGAGGTGAGTGTTTGAATCAAACATGTTTCTGCAGCGCTATGAAAGGGATGGGGAATGCTTTCTTGACAAAACCATCACCACGGACGAAACATGGTTGTGTTTTTTACCCTGAATCCAAGAGACAGTCAGCCGCTTGGAAGAGGTCTTATCCGCCACCGCCGCTCAAGGCACGAATCAGTAAAAGTGGTGAAAATACATGTTCATCATGTTCGCAGATAGACGAGGTATGCTGTTGTGTCACGCAGTACCAAGAGGCCAAACTGTCAACTCCGAGTACAATTCAAAGCTGAGAAATAACTTAAATAAATAAATAACATCAAAGATAGACAGAAAGAAAGAAAAGCGGAAGGCTATAAAAATGGCACATTGTTTTCAGATTGTAAGACGAGACTTGATGCTGGCTATCCTAAAGAAGCGACCAGCCTTTCCCATAGAAGAGTTCCTGCTACACCAAAATTACGCCCCTCCTCATGTATCTGAGGTGACAGTCAGAATTCCGCAAATAGTTGGTCTTGAGTGCCTCAGACATCCCTCATATTCACCGGATCTAGCACCCATGTTTTTCGCAATCTTCCCTGAAATCAAATCTCACTTGAAAGGCAGGAGATTCCAATGCATTGGAGAAATTAGGTCGGCTATTTTAGCAATAATAGCGCTAGGTCGGCTACTTTAGCAATAATAGTGCAGTATGAGAGGCAGTGGTACAGAGATATCTTTGACCAGTGGATATCCCGACATAGGCGTTGTGTTCTGTGTAAAGATGATTACTTTGAGAAGAAATGAACGTTGATAAACAAGTGCATGATTTGCGTTACTTGACATAACGTCGACGACCTCGTACTGCTGCCCCGGCATCGTCTTGGTACCAACTTTGTGAAAAGTGTCATGTTTTTATGACTCATGGGAACTCTACGAAATTTTGTAGATGTTTGAAAGAAATGTTCACATTTAATGAGGTATACTTGTTTTTGTCATTAAACGTCAACTGTGACTACAAGATAAAAAGTCTACGTATTTTTTGGACAACCCTCGTAGTTAAGTCAAATGAGTATTAAGTATTTTTTACGTTTTGCAACGTTAACTGCTCCTTTGCCACGGTTTGAAACGTAGGAAAACCTACATGTATCGCATACTACCTGACAGTGAGACTGTGGCTTATATAATCATTTAAAAGAAACCAAAAAGAATAAATAAATAAATAAATAGAATAAAAATAAAAAATAAAACTAAATATTTACATACTTAAATGCACCTAAAATTTGTGTTTGCTCTGAAAACTGTCAGACAAAAGACACTTTCTTACCTGAATGCGTCATTCCTGAAAATTACACACACTTTGATAACTACATTTTCATATTAAAGGTAGAAATCAGTGTTTGGTTTGCGACAAAATGTTTATGTCAATAACTGTTTCGTGTTTACAATATGAAATAATGTTTTTCGAATCACACTGGCTTAGACAGTTGACAAATTATTTAAGACGTAAATGCGGCTGTAATATTTAATCAACATAGTGAACAAGATTCTACAATAAGGTTGCTTTGAAATTAGGTTTTTAGTACCTGTTTCAAAGGAAAAGTGTAGTTTTTCTCCAGCTCTCTTAATACACGCCTTCCCCTTTTACTATGACCTGAAAAAGTTTAAATATACCTGTATATAAGATATATATCAAGACATAAAAACGAAGACAATGCATTTCGGTTTATATACTTTCCAGACATTCCTTTTTCTTTCTGTCCGGTTTTATGTTCCTTTCTGCACCAAAGTCGTTGATTGCCGGAAAATTCTTAATTCTCGGACACATAAAATTACCTTAATTGTCCTAAATATGAAACACATTGTATTTTAAACGCACTAAAGTTGCAGATAGAGAGACAGACCGTGTAGATCTACTTTGATCAGGGTTCGTATTTATAAAACCAATAAAGTGGTTGTTAAGCTGTTGCTACGGCTGAATTTCTATGAAGGAGATTCCCTACAACTACAAAAAATGTCCTGGAGGAACAGCCAATTCAGACTGTTCCTTCAGAGCAAATTTCAGAGTTGCAGGGAATCTCCTTTATTGAAATTCAGCCTTAGCAACAGCATAGCAATCACTTAAGTCATTTTATAAATACGGCCCCTGATCTAGATCTGCACTGACTGCGCACACATTTCTGTCCCCACACTAATAGTTATTCGAACTCCTTGTGTTTGTATGTGCAAATTCAACGGTACAATTGGTAAGCTAGCAACAATAAACTGAGACGGTAAATCATACATAGGTAGAGTGACGCAAAGCAGAACTGGTAACGTCATGTGTTCAGGACTTATTCCCGACAACAGACATACCAAGGCAACACATAAAAAAGTACATAAAAACAACATTTAAACCATACGAAAAGCATAAAACATCTCTATATATATATATCTTTTTGTTCCTTCTAAAAACCAACAAACGGATTAGGAATCATAGTGGATTCTCAAATCCAGGTGACTACAATGCAAGCTAAAGCTACCAGGGTCTTTAAATTAGTTTCACGCGCCTAACCTTGCCTATATCTTTCAAAGATGTCAACATATCATTATAAAAAAACGAATCCAATCAAATCACACATTGAAAGAACAAAACAAGCAAAGTAGGCAGCTTTTGAAGATCAGGTGGCTACAATACTAGCATCACAACATATCTCATTAAAACCAAACAGAAAGCATAGACATCAGCCACTGTGAAGGTGTAAGAATTAAACTCAACAGGATCTGTATCATTCAAGAGTTTCTCAATTAGTGTAAATTTCTGGGGGCTTTGTCTAGTTGTATACGCGCAACCTCACACTACCTTCTGATGCAGCTTTAAGCAAATTGGCTATCGGTTTGCATATAGGCTTCGGAGCTCATGAGTGAAACGTCACAGTAAAATACATAAAATCATCGAAAAACTATAATGTGGCAAAAGCAAGGGCTATGTGCAATTTGAAACCAGAGCAAGAATCAACCACTAGCTGTACCACGATGGGCTCGACCAAAGACGTTACTGGTTAGGCCCCAATCATCTGTAAAGGTTCTTTCTCTGATAGATTAAGGCGTTTCCTGTCTAATGGTCACGACTGTTCTGTCTCATGATGCCTATCTGTACCCGGAGGGGACCTGCTTATTATTATTTATTACTCATCAACAGGAAGAGTGAGATTTCATATCCCATTAATGTGGAACCCCGGACGGGACATTTCGTTTCCGATATTTATCAGAATAGAAATTGAAACAAGAAAATTAGAACACAAAAGAATGTTTCGTTTAAACGACTTATTATATGGCTTTAATACCATAATATGTCGTTTAAAGGATAAAAGTGAAAACGGAAAGTAAAACAAAATAAAACAAAAAAGGCAGAAAAGAAATTAATTAAAAAAAAGAAATAATGAATGAAAAACACAAAAGAAACTCAAACACGAAAATTAGAAAGGAAATCAAAACAACAAATATCTACGGAGCCCCTGAAGGGACATTTCCTTTCCGATATTTATCAGAAAAGAAACTGAAACAAGAAAATTAGATCAAAACAACAAATATCTCGTTTAGACAACTTATTATATCGTTTAAACGACATAATATGTCATTTAAACGAAATAAAAGAGAATGGAAATTAAAACAAGAAAAACAGAAATGAGATGAACACAAGAAAAATAGAAAAGAAATTGAACCAAAAATATGTCGTTTAAACGACTTATCTACTTTCCATTCCAATAAATATGAGAAAAGAAATCGAAACAAGAAAATTAGAACGGACATCAAGACAACAAGTATCTCATTTAAACGACTTAATATATCGTTTAAACGATATCATAAGTCGTTCAAACAAGATATTTGTTGTTTTTATTTCCGTTCTAAAGTAATATATCGTTTGAACGATATAATAAGTCGTTTAAACGAGATATATGTTGTTTTTATTGCCGTTCTAATTTTCTTGTTTTATTTTCTATTCTTATTAATATCAGAATGGAAAGAAGACAGTAAGTCGTTTAAACGACATATTTTTGTTTCAATTTCTTTTGTGCTTTTCTTGATATAATTTCCACTCTGGTTTTCTTGATTTAATTTCTATTCTATTTTATATTTTACAGGCAAAGCAGAATGACTGATTGCAATTTATTTTCCATTCCCCGTGGAGCTTCAACAAACCAGAAACAACAACTTACCTTTTTTGTTGAGAATGTTTTAGTACAAAGAGTTGAAATTCATTAGTATGTCTATTCTATTTTCTTCTTTCGGAAAAACCTTCATTTCGACATTAGTCTACTGAGTTTTTTTAACTTTATACTTATTGGATTACTGTTTGATAAATTATTACAGACTTTAACTTTGGATATAGTATACTTCAAATCACTTGTTATTTAGAAAATTGTATACAGTAACAGTGGGATACAGATTACATAAGTCGTAGACTTTCTTCTGAATCCCTTTCAAGCTACTGTATAGAGTTATTGTTCTTGTGAGATTGTATTGTTCATATTTGCTCAGTATGTTGAATAAAATATTGTTTACACTATTCTATTTTATATCGTTTAAACCACAAATATGTCGTTTAAACGCCATAATAAGTCGTTTAAACGAGATATTTGTTGTTTTGATTTCCGTCCTAAAGTTTTTGTTTCAATTTTTATTCTGATAAATATCGGAAAGGAAATGTCCCTTCAGGGATTCCGTAAATATCTCGTTTCTAGTTTTCTTGTTTTAATTTCTATTCTGATAAATATCGGAAAGAAAATGTCCTTCCGGGGTACCGTACATTAATTACAAGCGGATTCTTCTATCTAGTTCTTTGGACAGGTACATTTCCAATTTAAGAGATGTCAGCTTTATTTCATTTTCACTAATTTATCTTAAAAAATCCAATATTAAAGGCAAAGTATTTGGTTAATAAATTTTTACCTGATATAAGTTATTAAGATTACTTGAAATGAGTATGATTAGTGACCTCAATGCTAAGGAACCGGAATCAACACTGATGCACTGCTTCGCTGGATTGATGATAGCCTCGGGCAGCAGCGATTACGGCCCAGTGGTTTCAATATAAACGTAACTTTACCGAATTTAGTGCAACGAACACTCGTTTTTTGTCTACACATGCTAAAATGATAAATGGACTCATCTAATTAAGCCGCGACACATGAAAACCAACAATGTGGTTGTGCGCCCAGCGCAAACTCAGATCAGTCTGGGCATCCCCCTGGTCCGCTCAGACTTTTCGCTAAGCGCTTAAAAGGTAGCTAAGGTTCTAAGCTACCTCCATGCGGACAGCGAAGACTCTGATCAGACTGGGCGCACAACCACATTGTTGGTTTTCACGTGTCGCGGCTCAATTTATAAGGATTGAATATTCCCCTGTGCATATATGGGTTAAAGCCAATAACGTGACAATTTAAGACATGGGATTCCATTTAGTCCATTCATTTACGAAATTTCAAGTTCAGAGTTTATATGTATTTTGACTGGAATACCAATTTTTGAATGCTCATGATGAAATTTTAGGATAATCCGGTTCGATAGTTGTTACTTTCCAGGAATGTGTGAAAAGTAACTGAAATTAACGTACTTTTTTGTACTTCGTCGTTGTCAACTGTAAGATTTCACGGCCTACCACACACATATGATAGTGTCGTCGAGTGAAAGGTGCCGTATAGCACGTGCGCAGCAGGCACATTACGTCGAAATGCCCGCTGGTAGGTAACGAGGAAGACTCACATATTCTGCGCAATGATTTCAGTCTTCTCTAATCGCATACATGTATACCTGTACAATCGAGGTATCAAATGAAAAGTATCAGAGCTGTACGGAAGCCCCGAAGGAACATTTCCTTTCCTATACTTGTCAGAATAGAAATTGAAACAGGAAAATTAGAACGGAAACAAAAACAACAAATATCTCGTTTAAACGACTTATTGTTTAAACGACAGATTATGTGGATTAAACGACATAAAATAGAAGGGAAATTATACACAAGAATAACCGAAAGGAAGTTAAATCAAGAAAAACAGAAAAGAACTTGAAGCACCAAATATGTCAAATAAACGAAGTATTGTCTCCGTTCCTTTTCCGATATTTATCAGAATAGAAAAATGAAAAAAAAAGAAAGAAAAAAAAAAAAAGAACGTAAATCAAAACTATACATAACTTGTTTTAACGGTCTATTATATCGTTTTACCACAAATATATTATTTAAGTGATTTAATATGTCGTTTAAATGAGATATTTGTTGTTTTATGACTTTTCTAATTATCTTGTTTCAAAGTTTATATTAAAATATGCCATTTAAACGATGTAATAAGTCGTTTAAACGAGATATTTGTTGTTTCGGTTTCCGTTCTATTTTTTAGTTTTAATTTCTATTCTGAAATATGTCGTTTAAACGATATTATAAGTCGTTTAATCGAGATATTTGTTGTTTTGATTTCCGTTCTAATTTTCTTGCTTTAATTTCTATTCTGATAAATATCGGAAGGGGAATGTCCGTTCCGGGGCTCCGTAGAGCTGAGATGTTTGTTTTGATATTTACAATACGCAATGTCAATCAATTTACCCACAAAGTATTGTTAATTCAATACCAATGACCGAAACGAGGATACTACTTTCTTTTATACTTTTCAATAAATTCAAAGATTTCTCGGTGTAATCGAAACTGATAACCTCACTGTTTCAAACAGTGAAATTAATACTTTCGATTTCGTTGTTTCAGAAATAGAATTTTTGTGAAATAGCCTCACAAGTTTTTGTTAATTGTCTAAATCTTATCTGGCTTGACAAAAATAACGGCACGCATGTTTGCACGTCATTACGAAGTTGATGACGTCACTTAAAGCGTCAACGTAACATTGTTACTGCACGCGACGTCAGGCCGCCTAGGTCTCCTGTAGGCTTCTTTCTTGGCAATTTTTGAGATCTGTTTATCAAAACGATATTTAAAGCTATTTTTTAGTTTCAATTTTGTTTACAACCATTATTATATCCAATAAACATGATAAACACGCTGGAAGCATAAACTTTGACGCAAAATGGCTAGAAAAAAAGTTGAAATATTATATCCTTTTGAAGATTAATTATATTATGATGGGCTTAAAATATTGAGGATATTTCACTTTTGCAATGTAAGATGAATTTTTATTTTACTCATGAACACCAAAAGTGGTATTATCACTCGAGGCTTCGCCACTCGTAAAAATACTGCTTTTGGTGTTCATTCGGTGAGATAAAAATCGATCTTTAACTGAAAAAGTCAAGTATCCTCTATATTGTTAGCCCATCATAACATAATTAGTCTTCAAAAAGATATAATTTTTCATAATAGGGAAGTGCACTGATATGAGATAAAACAATTTTTTTCAAGTACTACTCTACACTCCGTTTTGGTAGTTTAGTGCACCTCACAAAACAATGTTATCATGTTTGTTTACTTTTATACCCCAAATGGTTCAGGTACAATAGATTTTGTCTCGCCTGCGAAGCAGAGGCGAGACATATTTATTGCTTTTCCGGTGTAGTCGTCGGCGGCGGTGTAAACTTTTGTCGAGTTTTTGCGTTTAGGTCATTTTTCTCAGAAACTATAAGGGCTAGAGCCATGAAACTTGGGTCATGCATACATCTGGAAAAGTACAGCTGAAAACCATCATCAATGTTGAGTCTTGACCTAGATTTAACGGTTGACTGACTTCGCAATTTTTGTCGAGTTTTTGCGTTTAGGTCATTTTCTCAGAAACTATAAGGGCTAGAGCCATGAAACTTGGGTCATGCATACATCTGGTTTATATAACTTCTCAGGGATTTTCCAGTCCTTTTTTTCGTTATCATTTACATTGTTATTAATTATTTCGACTGCATTATTATAATTATTGTTTTGTTTTTACATGTTAAAACGACGTCAGAATCTTATATTTTGCCTGTTTTACATGATCTGTACGGTCGAATTCTGAACGAAATCTGGAACTCCAAAATTCAGACAGAGAATTCTGAGCATAGAAAGAATATGGATGGATGGATGATATTTTCACGTCCTTTTCAACAGTTTTTCCAGTTATGTAAGGACAATAGGAGGGTGATAGTGAAATCCCGTTAACAGTTGAAAAGATTTCCGCCTCCAGCGAGAATCGAACTCGGGGCCATTAAATCAGCAGGTCAGCACTTAGCACACTGAGTTACTAGAGCTATTACGTGGAAAGACTTCCAATGCCATTTATTTGTACAGATATACTCCATGTTTTCTCACCAATTCTTCAATGGGCAACCGTTTTCGTGACTCCCTGTTTGCTTCCCTGGACGACTAGCCCTCAAAATATTGGAGCTACTCTTAACCCATTAATGCCTAGTGGACTCTTCTATCTGTATATATTGGACGAGTCCATTCGTCAGTTAAGGGGTGTCAGGTTTAGTTTATTTTTCGATTTTTTGTTTTATTTTGAAGAAAAATACCCATTTGGCGTATGCAATAAGTGAAGACCCTGATCAGACGCCGCGTTTGCGGCGTCTGATCTGGGTCTGCACTGTTTGTCTACATCCCATTTTTGGGGCGCTAGTTATTAATGGGTTAAAGGAAAAAATGTATTCGAGGGATCCTATTTTTTTTCTTTTAGACAGGCCACTTATGAAAGGGCATCTATTCATTTAACCCTTTTGTGACTATTGGCCTTTTCTGTCCTTATCATTCGGATGAGTCCATTTCTAGCTTAAGGGGTTTCTGGTGGATGTTTTCATTTCAGTTGGTTTCTTTTATCAAACTCAACTGACAATATAGCCGGAAATCATACGTAGTCATCAGTTTGAAAACATTAAGTGGTGTGGGCCTACTTTGCCTAAGAGTATAAGCGGGTCCGGATTTTTTGTTGCAGCACAGTTGACATGACATGTACATCTATATATAATACAGTGCCAGTAGGGAAATGATTCTCCATGAACCTTCTCGACTAGAATGGGTTTGCAAAAGAATGACAATTAAACAAAAATCATTTTACTGGTTTCCCCGATTAAAATTGCAAATATATACGATGCCAGTAATCATCTTTGCTGATTATGAAATGGTATGAAAGTATGTGATAGCACAGCATACCGAATGGTTGATATGCATTTATGTGTGTAGTGGGGTGGGGCCAAACAGGGTAGCTGATTTGCATTACTAAATACCAATGGCGCTACATGTACATCTGAAAACGAGGTGATACTTCACATATTAATGTTAACAAACAATCTTAATCCATATTCTATTTTCTGGACAAAAATGTTTTGGTTTCATATATGTTTTTTGTTCCTTCAACAAAAAAATCAAACTTGTTAGCAATTTAACCACCGCAGCGGAAACTCTAACTTCCAACTGGCATCGGAATTCATTTCCCTCACAACAATTATAACATATAGTTAAACGAAAAACCCCTATAAAATATCATGGAGTGATAAAAACATTGAAACTTAAGAATAAATTACTGAATACCTTAGGGATAACAGAAATGGAATTATTCGTATGACATGTCGATAAATAATAAATAAATAAATAATCAACGTGCAAAATACTTACTGTTTCGACTTGCCATGTTGTTGTCGTACGCTTAACATTTATATGCTAAATTTACCATCATTGATAAGCGGGTGGACAAAAGTAGAGAGAAACTGAAAGTGTATTCTTGGTATTACTGCATTTGTGTCATGTGCCTTGATTCATATCTCGTTACTATATTTACTGCCTACGTCAAGAGCCCTAAGTATAAATGCTTTGGTACTTATCAATACATTAATGGGCTTTTGTCTTGCATGCGTTTTTGATTCGCACGGTAAGCTGTTGTGAGCTTCGACCGTCCGTCGTCTCGCAGTTTCCTCAATCAACATTTCTTCTCAAAAGTAAAGAAGAAAATACTCAGGAACTGACACAAATCAATTCCCGATCGAACCCAAGTCACCTTGTGGGAAAGAGACAACACAAAACAAGTCATCACCAAAGACAACACCAGCGGCAGCCATGCGAACAGCCATTTCCCATGCAGATGGTCAACGGGCTAGCCTGAAACCCATGACACTGAACAGCAATGATTTTCCCAAATCCAACAGAAGTAGACAGATAGGCAATGATCAGGAACTAATACAATCGAAATTCATACCCCGCCCTCAAAACCAAAAAGGAAAGAAATATATGCATCAATTAACAGCAACACGCCCGATAAACCGACCAAATGAGCAGCTCTTTCTCAAAGAGGGTGTCAATATGCAAGGGTAAAGTCGGGTAACTTCGGACAGTGGGTAATTCGGACATACCAAACCAAACAGTGAAATTCCAGAGGAGACGGCTCATCATGAGTCGTCTCATCAGGATGTTCACTGTTTGCCCAGTTAATTTTAATTTCGAACAACTGTCATATAAAGGAAACAATGTCACTGTCCGAATTTACCAGCTGTCCGAATTTACCGTGAACGAAAGCAACCGGGCATGGACAGTAAGAACAAGTAACAGGCAGGAACTGCAATAGCCGTTACCGCCTTGGAACGGTCAGTAATAGATTACAAGGGGCTTTAACTATTTTTACGGGACCTCACCCTTAGTATATCGGAAATGGTTTCAACCCAAATAAAACAACTGGCACCCACACAAGAAACCAACGAAAGGTCCAGCATGGACAACAATGACAAGCTGTGTGAAATATATAACATCTCGTTTTACCTACTTTTCATTTTTTATTACAAAACATAACATGAAGCAAAGATGACAGCTATAATGGTCGCCACATTTCTAACAGACCGCACACAAACAGATACAAGAATAATATTGAGGAACCACAACAGGAGTACGACTTTGGCACGGCAAGCAAGTTATTTATGGGAGTAGGGGATACACAAGTTTATTGAGATACAACCCTCGTCCTCAGGTAATGAAAGATGAATGTATATTCAAGTATGGGGATTCGATATCAGAGGTACATGTACAAGCTTTGAAGTTCAGATGACCGGATAACTCGATGCACCATCCCTTCAAAGAAGGGATTGTCAAAATCTTAAAGATCGTCCAGATATCTAGATGTTGAATAAAATGCTTAGATAATTTAAGCCCTTATTAGAAAATACGTCAGAGCAAGATAAAAACAAGTATCTGCAGTAGTAGCGCGAGTAGTATACATCGGAAAGCCAACCATTTATCTGTTCATTGCAGTGCCAAATATAATGTAAATATTATCTACATGTAAAAGGCTTCACATACATTTGACATGACCAAAGTTTATATCGTTTTTGGTCTTCAGAAAAGCATAAAGCGTGTCTTTCGATACAGACAAGAAAATGCGAACCTTGCCTTTGAGAAGTCCACTGAATTGAATCTACAACTTTTTTCTTTAATTGAATTGAATTATGAGAAGATATAAAACGTGTAGAAAAATCATAATTAGACCAACTCATTCAAATAAGAACTCTATTTGCTTAGCAACCAACGGCCATATCTTTAAAAAAATCTAAGCTCTCAGAAACCGCTTTTGGACGGACACACGGCGCCAAGTGTGTGCAACTATGGTTACGTACCGTTGAGCCACTTGGGTAACGTCGATAAGAGAATTGAATTGAACTGAACTGAAACCGCTTGCAAGGCCCCGAGGTTATAAAACTGTTATAGTGCTCAACTCAGGTGAGCATGAAGATTTCTCTGCTGATAAATATGAAAATGCCAACTAACGTTGGCATTTTCATATTCATAAGAAGAGAGAATTTCATACTCAGCTCAATTGAGCAAGAATACAACTGTACTTATCAGTAACTTATTTATTAGCAGCTAAAATTACATGCTCGACTGAGATGAGCATGAAAAAAAGTTTTGCAAACTTGCGGCCTGATTTCAAGGTAATTTGACAGGAAAAGGTTTGAATATTCCGCGGCCAAGGCTATTCAAGCCGAGTGACGTGAATTAGTGAAAACCAAGGCCAGCCGAGCCGGCACTTGTTTTTCTTATATGTCTTTAGGCTTTTAGTGTTATGTCAGGTAAATTCAGACAACAGATACATGTTAATTCGGAAAGTGGCATTGTTTCTTTGATATGTCACTTGTTTGGCATTAAAACAATATTAACTGACTGTGCAAACAGCGAAAATACTGATGAGCAGTCTCATCTGGATTTTCACTGTTTGCAATGGTATGTCCGAATTTACCTGCTGTCCGAAGTTACCCGAGTCGACCCTAAACGTGTTGGGAGAGTCGGGTCACTTCGGACACGCGGGTAAATTCGGACATATCATGGCAAACCGTGAAAATCCAGATTAGACGGCTCATAATGAGCCGTCTCATCAGGATTTTCACTGTTTGCCCAATTAATTTTATTTAGTTCCAAACAACTGTCATTGAAAAGAAACAATGTCACTGTCAGAATTTACCCAGCGGTCCGAAGTTACCCGACTCTCCCCTATGTGACGCGTATGTGTTAATTATTCCTTTCTATTCACTTTTTACGAATGCATACGTGCATTATAAAAAGTCATGCAAATGTCGGTCGAAGCAGGTAAGATAAGACAGACCAATTAATATTATGCTCGAGTAAACGCATTAAGTAATAATGACATAACTGCAACAGAAAATTTGCAGTTGTGAATTAGACCGACAGTTGCATTAATGGAGTGATGGAGTAATTAAACCTTTAGATGAACAAGGTAAGGCTATTACGTTTCGGAATTCGATGCATCTGACTGTACGAGAAAATCCGCGTGTTTAAACAAGTAGATATTAGCATTATCAGTTATAAATATATAGTACATAAAAATAACATATCATTAATGTAGATAAATAAAAAACTGACAATCATCTATTTAGCTATTTATATGTAATTAGTATATCTTTGTTGCATGCAATCTCGTTGCAGAAGATGTGCTTTTTCCGACACTTGATAACTGCATTTATCAATTGTCCCCATTCGCCGGTCTTCTTTAAATGAACGGAATATTAACCCCTCGTCTTTTATACACCAACATTCTGTGATAGAAAACTCATGATTAACAGCTCCGAAAACCACGCCTACTATACACGACTCCATTCACTGTAAGGTGAAATCGCGGATTTATGTGAAACATTGAACACGTGCGAGTTTGTTTGTAAGAGTATGGCACATGCTAAGTTGTCGTTACAGTGGCCAGTTTACACTATCAGGTGACTTTTGAGTGACATTCTGGGTGTGGCTCGGAACTGTGTATTGTGCCAGCAGGTGGAAATTCCAACAAACTGATATATAATAAGCCGGCGAAGACATAGATCAGCATGTTTATCTCTGAAGTCTGAGCTGTGTTTTCCGCTTTGCAGTTCTACTGATTGCTGCGAGCAATCTTAAAAAGGCCCCATTGCTCTATCAGCGTGAAAAAAATTATCATGAGGTATCGCTGCGAGCTTCTCAGCATAGTTTCGTCAGTGCAACTTACCGTGATTAGCCAGCTTAAAAAATAAAACATCATTGAGTTTCACATAAAAGGGTTTGAAAACTTATTTGGGTCATTTTAGTTGGCAACTAAATTGGGTCATTTTAGTTGGCAACTAAAATGAACTACTTTCGATTTCATTAAGTTATATAAAATGGTAAAAATACAATGTACAGGCATGGAGTCCCAATCACTATCCCGCCTATGTTTATATAGCATTGTTAGACGGGAAACCAGAACAGGAAATTTTAATTTGTGGAGCGATGTGTTATTATTTCAAAAACGGGTTTTCCTTACTTTTTGCCAGTTATATGACTCGTCAACCCATATTTTATTACCAAACGTGAAGGCTGAGCCGCCTTTTACAATGATTTGAAGTAAGACGTTTTTACCACTGATAGGACTATGGCGACTTTAAATGGTTGGTTGGTTATTTGGGGGTTTAAATGCTCTTTGAGACAGTCGAGCCTTCTCCAAGAGAGAGGGAGAAAGAAAAGAAATATGATAGAAGAGAGAAAATAAAATCACAACCAACCCCCAACCGCACTTACTGCAAGCAGAATAGGCCCTTGCCCCACTATCACAAAGGTGAGCGTACAGTAGTCCTAGATGTCGTATGTCAAGTTTCTGTGCCATCGACTATTTGATTCCGCGACGCGAGAAAACCAACAAAGTGGTTGTGCGGCCAGCGCAGACTCAAATCAGCCTAGGCATCCACCCAGTCTGATCAGAGTCTTCGCTGTCCGCATGGAGGTAGCATAGAACCTTAGATACCCTTTAAGAGCTTAGCGAAGAGTCTGATTAAATTGGGCGGATGCCCAGGCTGATCTGAGTCTGCACTGGGCGCACAACCACTTTGTTGGTTTTCTCGTGTCGCGGAATCAAATAGTCGATGGCACAGAAACTTGACATACGACATCTAGGACTAATGTACGATCACCTTTGTGATAGTGGGGCAAGGGCCTTTTGATTCCGAAGATTTCCTGGACATGTGACAAAATAATTCAAGCAAACTTTTATTATCCCGACCCATGGAGAAGCCATATGAAATTTGGCGTTAACCAGCTGCTGGCCATAGAGACGACGATGTTTAAAATTGTTGAAATGTGAGTGACCTTGAACAAAGGTTAAAAACGACCTTGATCTCTGGTACTCAAAATATTCATTTGCAGTCAAACCTGTCTTAAGGGGTCATCCAAGGGCAACCAGATAATCGGCTGCTTAAGACAGGTGATCCCTTAATACAGGTTCATTTGCACTGTAATTGGGTTTAAGGAACCAAGAAAAGGTGCTGCTTAAGGCAGATGACCCCTTGATAGAGGTGACCACATAAGCAGGTTAGACTGTACTTAGTATGTAATACGTACATGTATTTGATAGAACTAAACTTTTATACCGAAAATAAAAGCTGTAAGTCGGCGGTCGATCTGTGACCTTTCTGCAACTGCTCGCCTAAAGATCGGCGACAGGTTTACAACTAGTGCAGAGTGATTAAACTTTGGCCAGTCAGCGACCAAGCGGTGACTTCGGCGACCCGTGCTAACGAAACGATGGCTGTTGGAGACTTGTTGGCGACCGTTTTGCCGTAAAACAAATTTTCGTTGAAGTTGAAACTGAGAACTTTCAGCGACCGATCGAAGCACTCTTGAAAACTCTTTGCACAAGTCTTCGGAGAGCAGTCGCCGAGGAAAGGCCAATAAGTAGCCAACGAACTGCCGATCAGTCGCTGTCATCCTCGTAAAGTCGCCGATCAATCGCCGATCAGTTGCCAACCAGTCGCCGATAGGTTGCAGCAAAGGTGCGAAAATTTTCAGAGTTAAACTGTTGAAACCGATCGCTGCACAGTGGAAACCAATTGACGACAAAATAATACGATCTGCGACTTTCAGAAAACTACTGCAACCAGTCAGCGATCGAAGTCTTTTGTGCACCCTCAATAGACCGACTGCAACTTATTTAGGTCGGCGACCGCTCAAAGACCTTGGCATAACCTATATTAAATCTCACTGAGATTTTCTGCAACCTCTTTGCGATTGTCAATTTTCTTAGTCGTGGAGAGGTCGTGCCGCGATCGCAAGCTCTGTGAGAGTGGGCCGCAAGGTGAGCCAAAATTCATAGGCTATAGGTCGCATCTGTTAAAGAATGCGGTATAAATTCATTGCCTCAGTGATGTCCCACTTAGCATAACCTTGTAAATAAGGCCATAAATTTAACGATGTGTTACATAATAAAAGAAAACGTCGCATCACGCAGACTGACGGCTAACACGTAACGAACAGGGATTTTTTGCAACAAAGTCTAGCTAGAATTTTATTTTGTACACGTTGATAAGCAGAATTTGCGTACATTAAGTATGTTTTTGATCGAACTGCAAGGATGCTCATGCTGGTCTGAACCTTTACTATTAACAATCAAATTAAGCATTTTGCACCAATCTATAATATCTCAGCAGAAATCTATCGCCCCTAAAGCCACACTAGCTCAGTGGATTAAGCGCTTAACTGCTGAGCTTACGGTCCGGGTTCGATTCCGTCTTGAAACTGAGTTGTTTTCAACCGGAAACGTGTTTCCACTAAACACAGCTTACGGTCCGGGTTTGATATCGTCTTAAGACTGAATTGATTTCAACCGTAAGCGGGTTTCACTGAACACAGCCTTTCATTATCATCCTCTCATCGACCTGATATGACTGAAAAACTGCGGCAAAGACAGAAAGATTGCAAATGGTCCACCCAGCCATTGTAGATTTCTTTGAGTCCCATTCGAGTTTAAAAGTTGTTAACTTTTAAAGTGACTAATCATCCGAATGCGACAATAATATAAAAAAAATTGCAAACGGAAATACATTTTACACCTGGTAAACTCGTAATTCGAGAGGGTGGTATCCGGTCGGGCGATAATGCTGGGTAAGTTTCAGTGCTGGGGCGTCCCACTAATTTGGATTAAGGTCATCCAGTGATATTCGATTCATTGTACCTAGAACCAGAACCAGGATTGCAGACATATCAATCTCTGTTGTGGGACCTTAATGGTGGAATGCTTTACCAACTGGCATTAAAAGTTGTACAAATGAAACAAGTTTTAGAAACAAACTAAAAACATATCTATTAGCAAAATTTTATCATTGACAATGTGAAATTGATAAAAATGAGCTGTATGAAGCGCATACAGACTATTTTATTATACATTTTTGCGCTTTACAAATGTATTTGTATTTGTATAATAGTTGGCAAGGGCCTAATGTGTTTGCAGTAGGAGTAGGTGGGGTTGTTTAGAATATATTTTTCTCTCGCCTATCATTTCTCTTTTCTTTCTCCCTCTGTCTGGGAGACGCCTTGATAAAGATTGAAATACTGTCTCATAGAGCCGTTAATCCCAACCAACCAACCAACCAACCAACCAACCAACCGTATTTCTATGCGAACATGCAAAGTAAAAGCGCAATCTTCTGCGAGTGGATAGCAAAGTTATAGCAATGCTATACGACCCAAATGTGCTTATAAAATATTGTTTCAAAGTAAATTATTGTTTCGGTTTCACCAATAAGACTCCATCCAATTTTATCTTGTATGATTCGTAGTTGTTATAGGAGGTATCGGGAATCCCCGCAGTGACGTCATCGGATGATCACGTGGGTAGCTTGGTTGGCAAAAGATTAGCCAGCGGAAAGTGTTTTTCTATAGGATAGTCTGAAGTGTAATCACTAAAATGCGTAAAAGATAATTAAAATAAGTGCGAATGAATAGCTGCTGATTTAAGACAATTGGAAAGAAGGTCTTAGTCACCTGTCATACGAAAAAGAAATCATTTAATTAATTGAATTCATCTAGTAAAACCCATTAACGTAACCGGATTGTTTTTTTTTTTTTTTTTTTTTTTTTCAATAAATACGACTGAAAAAATATTAACAGAATAAAATGAAAATACTGCAGATCAGTATTTTAATCTTTTCAACTATAAATTATATTTATTAGAATAAATAGGATAAGATGGAAAAAATAGAATATTATATCTAAGAGAACTTAAGCGGAATTACTGTAAAATGTCGATCGGATTTAGGGACAAGAACATTAAAAGTAAAAATAATAGAAATAATAGTATATATCGATGGTTGCGATTTCTTAAAATTCTGTGAACAATAAAGAAAGAAAGAAAAAATAAATGAAATAGAGGAAGCCATACGTTTGTGCTAACGGATAATTAGCCGCACTCGGTGCACGAACAGTTTATTTTAGATAAATGTTTATTTCAAATTGTCACCACAGGACACCCGCGGCGTGTTTTGAACTATGATAAGACGTCCTTGATCAAAGGGTCAACTAAAGACCGAGAATATGCTATTATACAATAGGAAACAAACATTTTTAATTCAGAAAATTAGCATAGGATACAGACTCAGATACTTTTTATTAGAGTACCTATGATAAAAAGTATATATTGTGTTTTGTGAATACGAGATCTAACAAGTTAAGAACAGTTTAATGCTAACAATAATCAAATGATAAAATTGAATTTCGCATTTCATCTCGTTTCAGTGTAAGCTTTTAGCTATATCCTAAAACAAGTAAATGCCACCTTAAATATTGATTTTATAACAGTTTATAAAATTCTATATTAGAATAGAATGATGGAAAGGTAAAACAAAAAAGTATTTTTGAAGCATCTTAGCACGCAAATAAATCATGAAATTCAATTTGATTAAAGAAAATGCATACCTTACATATTATCTGTCTAAAACATCAAAATTTTGTTGTTATGAATTCATAATTTACACAAACAATCACGCGTATTAACTATATTCTATAATGCTGTATCAACCTTTCTGCCAACCAGACTCGGGGAATCCCTCTGGTATCTTATCAGTGACGTCACGCTTTTATCTCCTATGGTTATTCCAATTTTCAAAGCGATGTTTCCCAAAAAGTTCAGGGGAACGAATCCATGGCCGCACATCTGGGTCCGAGGTTATAAAACTTGAGAATAATCTCAAACTCAAAATAAAGCACACCGATTGGTTGCTTCCGAGCATGTGCTCGGAAGCAGCCAATCAGTGTGCTTTATTTTGAGTTTGAGAATGTACTCAGGTTTTATAGCCTCTGGACCAAGTACCGAATCTGTCCGTCGGTAAAATACCACTCACGGAAAAGCAGCAAGTCCTCTTCTGTCATGGCGCACAACACATCATCAAGCTGTCCTTATCGAATAACGGTTTCTTTAGGGCCACGGCGATAAAGAGTCTTGGCCGCTTCGTGACTGGCTGACCACGTGGCATTGTCCGTCTAGCACAGACGTCCGTCTTCCGCCAAAGCTAAAGGAATCGAATAGCATTGTAACATTAATACATGTATATGGCCGTTTGATTTTTTTAATTTCACGTGGGAATAGAATCGCACGTTTACCAGGCGTCCATTTACTAGCGGTGAAGCGCATACACGGATTAAATATTCTTAAGTAATTCAGGTGCCGTAGGTTCCATCCCTAGCTGATTCAGCTAGGTGTCAATCTTAAGATTTTAAAATCGCTTAAACAGTAATTCAGATCGTCGGAGAAATGGGTGAAATTTATATTCAGTAGTTGAAATGAAATTAGTTATTCCTGAGCAAGCCTAGAGAAAAGTCATAGTCTTAACAAGACTCCAACCCACGTGTTGTGGATAATGAACCTGTGTTTTAGGTGAATTAGGGGGAGTAGCTCTGTCTTTTTTTGTTTTGCCTCCCTTCTAAGTAGCGCTGTAGGACAGAATAGTCGTTATAGTTACGGGATCTCCCGATAATCTCCGAGCGCCCCGGAGATAAGCAATTACTTTATACGGTCCCCAGTTTAACAGCAAAATAACAGTTATGCATAAATGAATTTCTTTTCCTAATTTAATATATTTTCTGACATTAGACTATAACGTCTAAGACGAAATAGTATTTCAAGCTAATTAATCTCATGTAAAAATCATAGAAATATGGCACTGAGAAATTTCTGCCATCTGAGCTTCCAGTCTTCTTTCTGTAAATCCTAAATTTCTTAAGGAATTTTATTCAAATGACTTGAACCTTCGTTTTTTATTTGTTGTTTTTTTACATAAATAAGATACATAAAGCGTCAAGACATTCTAAGCATGTGGAAATGGAAACATTTGTGGCCAAGGGCTAAGTTCACAGGTGGTATAGGAGATATCGATTTGACACCGTAACGTTTTTGTTTTGTTTTTGTTTTTCTTTTCTGCGAGATGTCTACTCTTACAGGAACAAATTTGCTCATAAGGGAGCATATCAGAATCTACCATGAGTGTGAGGTACTGATAGACAAATCTAGCTCAAGGGTCACTGTTTATCATCACTCGGCATACGGATAGACAAATCTGTCCCAAGGGTCACTGTTTATCATCACTCGGCACTCGGCAAGCCGAGTGATGATAAACAGTGACCCTTGAGACAGATTTGTCTATCCGTAGATAGACAAATCTGTCTCAAAGGTCACTGTTTATCATCACTCGGCACTCGGCAAGCCGAGTGACGATAAACAGTGACCCTTGAGACAGATTTGTCTATTCGTACCTCGAACTCATGGTATATTCTCTTTCTTTAATGGCTGAAGCTTTAATTACATCAAAACTTCCTCTAAACACTGCGTTGCGACGTCCGCAAATTTGACAACTGTTGTGATTTCTGACATTGTTATGATGTCAGCTAGGGTCGAAGTTACGTGACATCCAATACAACCAATGCAAACCGAAGTCAGACGAAAACTTTCTTTTTTTATCCTACCCACGAATCAGATAATCAGGGTAAGATAAGAATTTCTATCCATAGCAAAAACCACGGACATTCTTATCTTTGATGCAAGAAAACCTTTTCTCTAAAAAAGACTCTCATTGAAAAGGTGAAAATATGTGACAGTGTCTGACATTTTGAGCCTTATGGAGCGAAAGTCGGAAATTTTGCCATGTTTAATAGTGCTTCCAGGAAAGATTTCAAGAAACTCAAAGCAATAGCGCTAAGATTTACTGCAAACGCAAACGAAATTCACACCAACTTATATATTTTGTTTTAATTTCACTGACTGGATATAATTTCCATACTGGTTGGATAAACTCTGATAACTCTGGTTCGTGGCGTCGCTTTTCAAAACTCTAGAATGCGAACATTCTTAAGAGAGTGTAGATGAAGAAAACTAAAGACGCCTATAGAAATGTTGAACCCCTGTTTTTAGGTAACGCTTTGAAATTTATTAGTCACTGCACGCAAATCCAATTAACGTAACGTGCAAATTTTATGACGTCACTTTCATTTCACGTTTCGTGACGTCACCGTCGCACCTCCACAAGGCTCAATATGCCAGACAATGTCACATATATGAAAGTGGCAAATGTAAATCCTCTGAGAGAGATCCCGTTCACCTTATAAGAAGATGAATCGGCAAAGGCGCAGAACCATCTCTGTTACTCTGTACACACCAGGATCAGAGCTGATCAGAAAAAGTACAGACATCAAATACACTGTTTGCCAAAAGATTAGTTGCTGATCAGACTGTCTGACTGATTTTATAGTCCCGGGGCCGTATTTATAAAACGACTTAAGACGTTGCTATGCTGTTGCTAAGGAGGAATTTCTATGAAGGAGATTCCCTACAACTATGAAATTTGCTCTGGAGGAACAGTCTGAAAACGACTGTTCCTCCAGAGCAAATTTCATAGCTGTAGGGAATCTCCTTCATAGAAATTTAGCCTTAGCAACAGCATAGCAACCACTTGAAGTTGTTTTATAAATACGGCCCCCGGTCTAGTTTCTATGAAATACCTGTATATCAAGGCTGTTTGCCAAGTATGCATTGCTGTACATCATTTTTATTTAGAGAATGTTTACCTGCCAATATCATAGCAAGAAAACCAGTCTTAAGGCAGATGCGAATTAGTCATGGCCGGATCAGCCTTCCGGCAAATAAAGTTCTTTTATGATGTCTAATTGTAAGATTTATTGTCTGCGAAAACAATACACTGCACACGCCCTCTGAACAAGCGTAGCCTTTGTGCAGGCTGGCCTCTCCAGTTCGTGTTAAGTAGATTAAAACCGACAAAATCGTTAAGCATATGCAGCCCTGAACACAGAAGAGGAAAAGATATAATATATACGTACGAGGGATGATAAAAAATACGTAGACTTTCGCTGTAGAAATTTTATTATTGATAATGAACCCATTAAATTTGCAGCAAAAACAGATTAATCTTTCTTTTATCCAGTGTTGTATTTAATTTCAGGAAATTGTCTATATAGATCGGCATTGTAACTGTATAACGATTCTGTCTCATTATTTCGAATGTTTGGTTTTATCTTTGGGTTTGTCTAATATTTGCAGTAGCGTAAAATGCTTGACATTTGGTATGCTATTTTGTTAAAGTTTTAGCTTTTCACCGTTAGGGACTTACTGCCGTCAACAATTGTTATGCTTGCATAAGCAGCGTAAAATATGGTCTGTGAGTAATACGAGGCCGACAAAATGACGTCAAACTGTATACATGTACCGTGTATTTAATGAAAGCTCAAGATTTTGTATATAGTTGTAACAAAAGAGAGGACAAACTCAAAATGATTTGATCCTTGTATGTTAGTTTTTATTTGAGGCGCGACGTGAGAAAACCAACAAAGTGGTTGTGCGCCCAGCGCAGACTCGGATCAGCCTGGGCATCCGCCCAGTCTGATCAGAGTCTTCGCTGTCCGCATGAAGGTAGCTTAGACACTTAGCTATCGTCTAAGCATTTGCGAAGAGTCTGATCAAAATGGGCGGATGCCTGGGCTGGTCTGAGTCTGCACTGGGCGCAAAACCACATTCAATTTGTTGGTTTTGTCGTGTCGCGGCTCATTTGTTGCTGGCACTAATCTGAGGGTGGTAGACCTGCATTTAGGCATACACCGCATAAGTAATGTACGTACCTTGACATGATATTGAAAGTAAAAGTTCGGCTTGGATTTATGAACCAATAAATATGGGAAGAGTATTCAATAAAATTCTTCAAAACGATCATATTGCATGCAGATGTGTCTAAAACTGGTCAAAAAAATGAAAATTCACAAACTTGGTACACGTGTATTACCAATTTCTTTCCAGTGATAGACCTAGGTTGACCTTTGAACCTTTTATAGAAATGTCAAATTTACTCCCTTACTCATGTATGCATTTATTGGAGAAAGCAAATAAATATAAAGCCTCTAGTTAGACTTTTGCATTTTCCCACATTTTGATTCGCTTCTCCATGGAAACTGAGTTTTTGGTATGCAAACTAATTTAGTAAGGAAGTGGTAATTCTGGATCAGAGTTACTGTTCTTAGTTGGCTGTGTAACTCAAACGTGCGTATATTGTGCCGCTTGTAAAACTCTTGTTGACATTTACAGTATTTATTTCCCCCAATTTTGGGAAGTTTTTACGTTTAGTGTAAATGATATTTTTTATTTTTCAATTCACATGTATAATGTAAATTGATTAATTTGATTAATAAAATATCGATTAAACCAAGTGTTTTGTTTACATTTGTGTGCAATGCTAGTTACTTTTGTGACAATGATGCCTGTTTGTATGTTTGAGTCCCCCTAATAACACTACAACCATACCTTATAATGAGAAGGGGCCATCAGGAGCCATCCTCTAAATATAACCATGTTTAAAATGAAACCCTGGAATCTGAGAAGAGCGTTTGAATTGGTAGCTTCAATAGGATCCCATCACAACTAGTTCTAATCCCATCCCTAGGAGGAATATTATGGATCAGCCTTCTAATATTGTCCTGTTGCTTTTAATATTGATGTTACTGCTGTTTCTTCAACAACTAATTCCCTACCATTCTACTTCCTATACATCGCACTTAAAGAGTGGAGTTCAGGCCCAGAGGCTATAAAACTTGAGTACGTTCTCAAACTCAAAATAAAGCACACTGATTGGCTGCTTCCGAGCACATGCTTGGAAGCAGCCAATCTGTGTGCTTTATTTTGAGTTTGAGTATGTAAACAAGTTTTATAACCTTGGGGCCTGGTTAAATTTTAGCATGAAAATAAGCAACTGAAAGGTTTCATCTGCTAATCTGTCGTTCTGGTTTCAGAATGTTGGCAGTTCAAAGAACACCTGACCATTGTCTAGGCTCTGCCGGGCATTATCTAAAGCTAACGTTATTGGTCACTTTCTTTATTCTTGTCGTAACAGGTAAGGATATACTTTCAATGTTTAAGTGGTTTATATTTCTTTTACGTCAAACTCTTGTAAACGTCAGAGTTGAATAAAAACATGCTTTATGGGAAAACTTAACATGAAATTTAATACTCAATGGGTATTGTAGTTAGTATACATTTATGTTCATCATGCTTTACGTGTATGTGTTCCTCAGTACCACATTTATTTCTTGAAAATCATGTATAATACTGTGAAACCTCACGATTGGTTTCAAACGTTAAGCTAAGTTACCAAGAAAACAAACTAAAAATATGGGACTGTGTAAGGGTATAATGCATATTTTCGGCGTGGTTTCTCTTTTGAAATGGCCATCAGGCCCCGAGGTTATAAAACTTTTTTCATGCTCAACTCAGCTGAGCATGAAATTTTACCTGCAAATAAATAGCAAATTGCTGATAAATATGGTTGTTTTCTTAGTCAGTTTGGCTGAGTATGAAATTTTCTCCGCTTATGAATATGAAAATGCCAACATTAGTTGGCATTTTCATATTTATCAGCAAAGAAAATTTCATGCTCAGCTGAGTTGAGCATGAAAAAAGTTTTATAACCACGGGGCCAGGTCTAATCATAATTTTTAATTTACAAATCGTATTTACAAGTCTTTTTTTAATTTTTGTTGAAAAAGAATGATGAAAATACACATATTAAACTGAGTGATCAGCAGGATGAGCCAAAAAATAAGATAAGTGATATAAACGCTGAGTAAAATATAATTCTGTAGCGTCAAGAAGGGCACTGGCGAAAGTATGTTCACTTAGTACTGGTTACAATGTAACCTCTTAGAAGGTATAAACCTGCCCAGGAATAGTGTGGTCAGGAATGTAGGTTAACTGACTATCCCGACATTATCGTAGCTGTTTACCGTGGACGTAAAACAACACAACAACAACAACAACAACTCAGTAGCGTAAAATGTTTTTCACATGTTTGTAAAGTCTCGCTGATCATCGGGATAACGCTATACCTAAGCGGTATGCGCTTGCGCAGAAACAAAGTTAAAAGGTTCTTCGACCGTCTTAAGTCGTTGAAAAACAAGACAGGTAAAGTTAAGTATCATAAGCATTTCACTGTAACATAGTGTTTCTATGGAGTATTCATACTCTGATTTATCCCAGTAGGACAGGCAAACCTTGTATCAGCGTCAAAACTATAATGAAAAGCAACACATACAACCTTTCAAAAAGATACTTCAGCGTGTGGCGTAAACGGTCTTCAAAAATTACTCTTTTTTCAATACAAAAGAAGGTAATTTGATACTTGACTGATTTTAAAATGCTTTCATTCAATGTACAGACATATTTATTTTATCTTTTTTTTTTTTTGGTTGGTTTCTTTTTTTTCGGCTACACATGGTGTCTACCTTTGCATATCAGAGGTCAGTTCTGGAATCAACTCTTAAAGGCAAGAATTTGCTCTCCTTGGGTCATATACTGTCCGTCAAGAAATGTTCCCATTTTTGAAGGCGCCATTATCCAGAGAAGCAAACAGACAGCTATAAAAGGTGTAAGGTGACACCTTTTGCAAAAATGGGGATAAAAGGGGCAAAATATCCATACAACTTCAAAGTCCTGATACCCAGATAATTATATAACCAGAGTATTACCTCAGTCGCTAATATTGTCGAGTCGGGTAACTTCGGACAGCGGGTAAATTCGGATATACCATTGCAAACAGTTAAAATCTAGACGAGATGGCTCATAATGAGCCACCTCATCAAGATTTTCACTGTTTGCCCAGTGAAGAGTGTTTTAATACCAAACAGCTGACATGTAAAAGAATAACGTCACTGTCCGATTTTACCCGGTGTCCGAAGTTACCCGACTTGACTCTACTATATTACAGATTCAGCAGAATCGGCATGCCGTTCCGGTTATTTCCGCAAGGGCAGACTTTGTTTAAGGTGCCCGACCAGCTGTGTCCGCTGTACCAGCAGAACAAGATGTTCACAGTGCAATACGGGACGATATGGCTCTTACTGTCAATACAGCTGCCGTAGCCAATGTACCAGCTGTACCGCGGACAGGATTTGTCAAGGATGCAAAACCGGTTATTACTGGTCTTATTGCCAGCGCTCGTGTCCTGCCGGTTGTTCGCAGCATAAGTGTCGGAAGAGTGATGGATACTGCTCTCTGGGCTGTAAAAGCGGGTATTATCGGAGTGTCAGAAAATGTAAAATCTGCCCCAGGCATTGTAGCCGCTGTTCAAGTTCAAGAAGGTGCAGCGAGTGTAAGCCTGGATACTGGGGAGGTTCTTGTCAGTATTCGTGTAATCATTGTACCAGACGTTGTTCTAAAACTAGAGGATGTACCAGTGGATGCTCCACTGGGTACTATCTGAGTCGCGGTATGTGTTATAAATGCCCCACCAACTGTGAAACGTGTTCTTCTAGTATACGCTGCGCAAAGTGTAGAACTGGATTTTGGGGTAGAACTTGCCAGAACAACTGCCTTGGCTGTCAAGGTACATGTGACAAAACGCTTGGCTGCACAGGTAGTTGTTCGACTGGTTACTATGAGCATACAGTCAATGTAGGCATTGCTTGTGAAAGATGCTCTCGCGGATGCGGCAACTGTTCGTCTACTCAGTGTTATGAATGTGTAGATGATAGATGGGGTTCGGAATGTCAGAATGTCTGCGACAGAAACTGTAAGTTATCGAAGTGTGACAGGGAAACAGGAATATGTACCGATGGTTGTAACACAGGATACAAACAAATAGGAACCACGTGTATGGCCTGTCCATCTGTATGTGCGGACTGTCAGGTACCCAATGTTTGTTCTGCGTGTAGGGACAGACACTATCTTTCAGACAATACGTGTAATCAGTGTCCAGCAGGCTGCGAAAAGTGTTCTAACTCCACATCATGCACCGAGTGTATAACAGGGTGGTATGGCCTTCCTACTTGTAGCAATGAGTGTAGCGTGGGTTGCAATGGCTCTATTTGTGATCAAGTTACTGGTGAATGTACTAACGGATGTTTAAACACGTATTATGCCGACCGTTGTGAATGTACTATATCACAGTGTACAACTTCAAATGCAGGAAATTGCTCTGAATGTTTATCTGATACTTGGTATTCTAGAGATGAGGGGTGCTGTCCTTGTAGCCGAACCTGCAAAGACAATACTTGTTATGCTAATGGCACTTGTAAAGAATGTATAACTGGGAAATTTGGTGACTTTTGCGAAAACGACTGTAGTATTCAGTGTAGAAACAGGGAGTGTGACAGACGTGGCTTGTGTTTTAGCTGTATTGATGGGTTTTATGGGGCTGACTGTGAAACAGAATGCCAGTCTGTTATTGCTGACTGCGAAAAATGCCGTGTTCAAAACGGATCTGAGATTATTTGCACTGAATGCATTGCTGGAAAACATCCAAGCGTAAAGGGATGCAAAGATTGTAGTCAGAACTGCAAAGAAGGAGCGTTTCCGAAATGTAACTCAACATCGGCTGTATGTAAATATGGATGTAAAGAAAATTGGTCTGGACGAATTTGCAATATTCCGTGTTTCGTATCCCACTGTGAGCTTTGCGATACCTCTGATAAAAACGTATGCTTGTCATGTTTTGATGGATTTTATACTGACTTTCTAGCAACGTGTCAGGAATGTTCTAAAACATGCAAACAAGGTACTACATGTAACAAAAGTAATGGACTGTGTACCCAAGGGTGCAAGTCTGGATGGTGGGGCAGGACATGTGATAAAAGGTGTTCTAATTCTTGCATCGATTGCGACCAGGACAATGGTAAGGCATGTGGATCTTGCATTGTTGGAAAATTTGGCGAAACTTGTGACAAAACATGTAGCACGCACTGTAAATCAAAAACAGATAAGCAAACATGTGATAAAACAAGTGGTAGATGCATGTTTGGCTGTGAGGAAGGATATTGGGGTGATACTTGTTCGAAGGCTTGTCAAGACTGTGGAAACTTTCTCTGCAGCAAGGAAACAGGAAGATGCTTGTCAGATTGTAAGAGAAATTATTATGGAGATTCTTGTCGAGGAAAATGTAGCGAGCACTGCAACCAAAAAGCAAAACTCTTTCTTGTTGTGTCATGTGACAAAACAGGCAAGTGTTATAATGGGTGTGAAGACAACTGGTGGGGTGAACGTTGTGACAACAAATGCAGTGACCATTGTAAGAAAGACACCTGTGACGAGGAATTTGGAAGATGTAAATTCGGATGTACAGGCGGCTACATGGGAGATCTGTGCAATATGGGTATGTTTTACTGATATTTTAGGGTGAATGATATACTTTTGTGTTTGGTTTCAACGATGTTTTATTAACTGTTAATAACATAAATATATAACATATACTATAATATCATATGTAACAGGATTTGACAGTAAATTTAAAGAGTAAATACACTTCAGGATCTGACTGAATCTGATCCCAAACCCTATCCTGAACATCGAAAGATTTTATATATAAAGTAACTATCAAATACTTTTGTATTTTGTTTCGGTGTCACTGTTAATACATCTAAAAAGGAGGTCTACTCTTCAAGATTATATTTCCTTTTTTTTACAAATACATTTCCTGAAATGCATTTAGGTTATGGCAATATAAATGCAATTAGGTTATGACAATATAAACTGCAGTCATTTTTATTATCTTATAATTAGATTCTACGAGAGCGAATGCTACCATAAGTTAAAAGGGAGACGCGTCGCGAATAACAGAGTCGATTTCCAGGAACGCTGATCCTTTCACCTTCAAAGATTATACATGTAATATACTACGCAAAAATAAAAGCTTGACATTGTTTATTTCATAATTCTGGCCAACCTAGCAAATATTTAATGTAAATATGACTTCTTGCAGGTGGAGCAGACGTCTGATTACTTAAATCATGGGAAAATTATTAGATCTACTTTATATCTGTCCTGTTCCGAGTAATTTAACTCTTTCCTATTTTAACAAAGCAAACCGTTACTTTCAGTTGCGCATGCGCAGAAAAAAAGTTTGCTTGTACACAGTTTACAATATAACAATTGTTCCAGTACGCGCAGAGAACACTTTAAAGTCTCCATAGTCCTATCAGTGGTACAAATCGTCGAAGCACAAATCCTTATAAAACTGGTACAGCCTTCAGAACTGATGACAAAATGTCGGTTGCTGTGCTTTTTGTGTCATATAAACTGGAAAAAGGAAGGAATAAGGTATTTTGAAATAAACTTGACCAGTCTCACCGTAAAAATACGGTTTTTGTATCTGGTTCCCCGTTGGGCAATTAACTCACACAACAGCGAGACAAGAATGAAATCCATGCCTTACATTGTTTTTTTTATCAACAATTAAACAACTGTACATTGTATTTTTATCTCCTGTACCTTGTATTGTTACCTCTTGTACCTTGTATTTTTACCATGTTATGAACCGTGTGAAATCGAAAGTAGCCAACTAAAATGACCCAGATATTTTTCAAATCGTTTTTATGAGAAACTCAAGGACGTTTTAATTTTTCAAAGCCGGCCAATCACGATAATATACAATGAAGAAACTGTAATGAGAAGCTTGCAGCGATATTTCTTGATAAAATATTTCATGCTGATAGAGCAATGGGGCCTTTAAATGATTCCTTATGTGCTATCTACGAAAATGAATACCCTCAATGTATGTTTCATTTTGTTAATGAGTGGTGAGACGGCATTTTGCAGAGGCGGTTGGGTCGTACGATAATGATGGGTAACTTTAAGTTCTAGGGTGTTCAACTAATCTGTATATTAGTAGAGCAAGGACCGGCTGTGCTTGCAGCAGGTGCGGGATGATTGCTGTTTGGATTTTTGGTCATATATATCCTATCAATTAATTTTTCTTATCATATTACATCGCATCTGCGTAATAAAGCCATGCTTTGAAAACAAAAATCAACTAGTGGCTTAAAAGTGCAAATTACGTCGTTACCTTATGCGTTGACGTCCATAAAAACGTAGCGACCTATAATGGCGAAATCGTGACGTTTTAGTGCAAAATTGTCTAATAAAATGCAATTGTAGTGTCATATGATAAACAGACTCGTTCATTCGTGCTCCTGTATTATTGAGTATATTAAACGAGTTGGGGAAAACCGATAAGATGCTTGGCCTAGCCTCGCATCTTATCTTTTCCCCCAATTCGTTTAATAAATTCGATAATACATGAGCAGTCATGTAAGCTCCTCTGTTTCCTTCAATTCTCTTGGAGATGGTTCGATATAGACTGAAATATTATACTCTCTCAAGAGTCGTTAAACTCTCAACAACTAACCAATACAATTACATTGTAATATTACTCTGTTTTCTGATGACTATGATTTTCTTAGTTACCTATCTGTTTTTGATACCTCTTGTTTTGTAAAACAAACAACTTGTGGCGTCACTGTCATCTTATCCAGTGAGCACTGCACATGTACTTCCAATATAATGTCGGTTCATCCTCTTTTCTTTTATATTGCTAAAATTACCTGCTAAAGTATTCAAGTTACATTTCAGGGCCTTCCTCGACAGCTGGTGATGACAAACCCAGTAACAAAGGACTGATCATAGGTCTACCAGTTGCAATTGTTCTGCTGGCAATAGAGGTGAGAATCGCTTATTTGCTCTTTCAAGAAAGTTTTTCTTACCTATGTACTTACTACTATTACTACTTATCATTCGTTTATTTCTGATAATAATAATAATATATTTATTATTATTATTATTATTACTGAATTATATATTTCGTTTTGTGGAGTTTTGTATAACAATTGATGAACTGTACACAATCAGAAACGACAACCTAAACTGGGTATTTGGGTGGTGTGGAAATGCCCATTGAATGAGCCGCGACTCCACAAAACCAACAATGTGGTTGTGCGCCCAGCGCAGACTCAGATCAGTCTGGATATCCGCCCAGTTTGACTAGACTCTTCCCCAAGTGCTCATAAGGTAGCTAAGAGTCTAAGCTACCTCCATGCGGACAGCGAAGACTCTGATCAGACTGGGCGGATGCCGAGGCTGATCTGAGTCTGTGCTGTGCGCACAACCACATTGCTGGTTTTGTCGTGTCGCTGCTCGGCCATGTTCTTAACTAAGCACAAAATAATGTCTATCATGCTTACGGCAAATACACTGTGTATGAGATAAGTTAAGGATAAAATATTCCTGTAGCCTTGTGGCCGTAGGGACATTGGGTTATTAGGGGCCATTGGCAAAACGTGGGAGCCTATGGGCTTATTATTCTCTTGTCGGTGCTTAAACCTCAAATAAATACCAGCTGCTGGGTTGGCAAAGAGACTTTCCGCCGTTGGCCCGTGGGCATTCGATATGACGATTTTCTGTGCCAAAGGCATGCGCTCAAACCAGTCGGCTACAGCGCCTTTTTGAAAGGATGGATTTGAAGAAGTTGAACGTTCTCTCTCTCTCTCTCTCTCTCTCTCTCTCTCAGAGACGAGTTTAATACATACTGAAACGGCCAGACGCTTCTAATAATGGTTCACAACGTACGTTTTATGGGACAATAAGTAAAAATACCCTAGAATTATCCATGTTACCCTGTCTTATCTAAGGCTCTGACTTAGCCGTTTATATTTTGATAGCTGATGAACTACCTGTCTGAACGAACTGAGCTTGCGATGACTTGATTATCTCATGGTATGTGGAATCAGGTAGCCATTTATTAGATCGCCATGGTGTCCTTAATTTCCTTCTTTATAGATTCCAGATGATCCGCAGTTTGTTAAGACGTGTTAGTTTATTTCTATGTCTGTCACAGGGAGGTTTCTGTAACCACCTCTTTGATTCCTATGCAAAGCCCTCCTATTCAGGGTTTCACTCTTGAAGGAAAAACCTTGCTGCCAGAGAAGTTATTCCTTAAAGAAATTGACCCCATTGAGAAGGAATGCCAAAAATTGAAAACTTTCCTTGAAAATGTACGCAAGCATCTTAATGCAAACAAGAAGGAAGATACAAACCAGCTCATACTGACTGATCAATCAGTACGACTGTCTAATCGGTCAGTATGGATTTAATTGCTAATTGGATCTTCGTTGTCTTCACATTCTTAGCCTATGATTTTGTTTTCTTTCTTTCAGACGAAAAGTAAAACTTAGAGTACCAGTTTTTCTTGGAGAAGTTACTTTTGCAGTTGGTTGCATAGACAGAAGAAAATGGCATCAGCATTTTGATTTCATGTTAAACTAATGTTGTGCATGATGTAAATGTGGAAAATACGATTGTCTTAAATCATGACAACAATATGTCTTCAAATCCATATCATGAATAGGAAGGGAAGACGGATTTGGTCAAAATGATAATCGTGTTGATAAGTGTAATGATTGTAGCATCTTATATGTCACAAAAAGGCATCTCGACTCGATCCTTAATGAGCCGCGAAACGACAAACTAACAAACTGCAACTGCAATGTGCGCCCAGCGAAGACTCAGATCAGCCTTGGCATCCGCCCAGCCTGATCAGAGTCCTTGCTGTGCGCTAAAAGGGTAGCTAACGGTCTAAGCCAGCGAATACCGCTCAGATTGGGCGAATACCCAGACTGGTCTGAGTTTTCGCTGAGCGCACATGACACTTTGTTTGTTTTGTCGTGTCGCGGCTCTTTTTTGCCTTGACGATTTAAGTACTGATAGGACTTAAGAAACTCAAATGAATAAGTTTCCTTTCTGTCGACTTTATTCCAGGACTGCTTTACAGTATTTTTGCGTTTATGCCGCTTGCTACGTTAAGACATAATTAAATACATGTATTGTCTAAATGTGCGTTGGTCCGTAAACTGTAGAGTAATTTGATGGGATTTTCTGAGTTTTATGTTTTCGAAAGTTTCATTGTACTTCCCAGTTTCCTTGAAAGGCTCTTTTGCACTGATGAGCGAACTGAAGTTCTTGTTAATCATGAGTATGATTTAGGGGATAACTGTACTCAAAATTGTCATTTGGAAAGGTAAATTTCGGTTTTATGGTCGGAAATTTCGTTTTACGGCGATGCGCCAGCGGATACAAAACGCAATTTGCGACCATAAAACCGACGATTTACCTCCCCAAATGACAATTTTCAATACAGTTATCCCCAATCAAATGCACTTTTTTATATTTTTACCCTTCATAATGTACTAATTTGCACCCAAAACAAGTGCTTTCAGCAACGTAAAACCAAACGTTAATGAGAAGCGACGTTTCATAATGACGTCGGTTTGTGACAGTTTATCGCGGGATATACTGTCGCAAAACTTTGACGTTATCCAATCAGACGTCGCGTTACATTCGTAAGTACATTAGAACGTACGTTACACACTGTGCTTTTAAGCCAAGCCATGCGTATGATCACATCATTAATCAAAATCATGATTTCGCAAAATCGCACCAAATATTTAAATTAAAATGAACAAGGTCGAATGATAACAGTGCTGTATATATGCACAGTAGATGTAGATAACGTTCTATGAGTGTTTATAAAACTTTTCTTTTTTTTTATTTTTATTGCCAAATTGCAAACTTTTTATTTCCATTTCGTCTAGGCGAAAATTGAAAGGTGTACACGTAATTAAATTATATGAGCCGCGACACGAGGAAACCAACAAGTGGTTTGCGCCCAGCGCAGACTCAGATCAGCCTGGGCATCCGCCCAGTATTATGAGAGTCTTTGCAGTTTGCTTAAAATGTAGCTAAGGGTCTAGGCTACCTCCATGCGGACAGCGAAAACTCAGACCAGACTGAGCGGATGCCCAGGCTGATCCGAGTCTTCGCTTGGCGCACAACCACTTTGTTGTTTTTTCTCGTGTCGTGGCTCAATTATTCTTTTGCATATTAAACATGTTAAAGTCTCCTTAGCCCTACCAGAGGCGCAAAATGAAAACTTATTGAGCACAATCTTTTTGAAAAGCTGTTCAACTTTCAGGTTTGGTGTTAAAATATAAATTGTAATATATGGTATGTGATAATATTGTAATATAACTGCCAAAAAAATAGGGCAACATGTTTTTTTAGAAAATAAAAAATTGCTCCAAACATATTTTTGTCTTTGATGGTTCTCCGTCGAGCAAGGCAATATAAACAAAAGCGGGACAGTGAATGGGGTTCTACGCCTGTATATTGCATTTTTCCATTTTATTTGAATTCATGATGTCGAAAGTAGGTTATATTATAGTTGTTAGCTGTAGGTTTTCAAAATATTTTTATGTAAAACAAAAGGATGTTTCAATTGTTTGAAGTTGGGTAATCGCGGCCATACACAATAACGAAACTGTGGCGAGAAGCTTGCAGCAATACCTCGATAAATATGTTTCATGAATTTATATTATACCACTTTAAGGGCAATGTGGCCTTTAAGTCATTTTAGTTGCCTAATTTGACTTGCACGGTCCTCGCTAAGGGGATTATTTTGTGCATTCCTTATATCTTTCATTTTTTTAAATTGTTTGAAAATGTATTATATGTACGCCACAAAATAATGAGTATCTGATGAAAGTTTGAGATAATTTATCCATGTGGCTAGCTTAAAATATATGGTCGCTGTACCTGTTTTCGGGGTGCTCCAGAATTCGAGGTATTCTGAAAGATTATACCGCTGCTCTCGTCAGGGACGTTTTAAGATGATTACTTTTTGCAAACAGAAAGTTGGATCAGCATGTTTAATCATACACTATCGCGCGAGAGCACTTTTTTGACGTCATGCATGACGTCGTCATTGGTGTACATGGAAGCGGCAGTATTGGAAACACTATAAAGTTTATGGAAAGTACGATGATGGCACGGCAATTCATTCTGATGATTCAAAGATCATGTCTACATTCAATAGAGTGGCCGTTCTCAGCGATGCAGCGTAATGTGGGTCAACATTAATCACTGACGGAAAAAAACATGTCCTTCTAAACTTGGATGTCGGTTATGTAATAAATGCTAGTGCACTATATGGACCGAGATTACGTCATTAGTTGTTTTATGTGACGGGTAACTTCGGACAGCTGGTAGATACGGATAGTGACATTGTTTCCTTTATATGTCAGTTGTTTGGAATTAAAACAAAGTTACATGTAACTGGGCAAACAGTAAAAATCCTGATTAGACGGCTCATGATGAGCCGGCTCATCTGGATTTTCACTGTTTGCAATGATATGTCCGAAATTACTCGCTGTCCGAATTTACCCGACTCCACCCTAGACAGCAGCTTAAAAACCTTAAGCACTTTGCATGCACCTGTTGACGATTGGCATCAACATAGCAAAAATCCATGTTTCTGACAAAACCGCAAGAATCCACTCTATCTGACTTGTCAACGTCCACTTTGCATGTTGTGAACCACCAGAAAGATAAAATAAGCGACCGTAAATCCATAATTTAGGCCATTTCAGTTATGCTATTTAGGTTCGGTGGATTTAAAGGCCCAGTCACACTGTCACGACCTCGACACGATGGCTCACGATTCAGGTAGTCATGCTGAAGAATCTTGAGTGATCGTGGTTCGACATATTAAAAACAGTCGTGGCGCCTCCAAGATTTATTCAAATCCGTCCCAAACAATTCTCCCCACCTCGATATAGTAACGCACAGTACTGAAAATTCAGTTTTTGGATGTAGGGTAGTATTAAGTTTGTATAAAATGACCGCACTAATATTTCTTTGATTTTCCTACAAATATATCAAATGATTTGTAAGATAGTGTAGGATACTAGGATAACACAACATTTTTGACTTTAGATCCGTGCTTTAAGAAAAACGTAGAAAACTGAGTAACTTTTAGCTCATTTTCTCTATTTTCCCTATATACTATTAGGAATAGATGACCATATTAATCAGAGTAAAAATGACTGCATTAAATGTAAACTTAAAAGTTTGAAAAAAATATCTATGTGCAGCTAAAAAAGTGCACTATATTGACTTAACACAACATTTTTCATTTTTTATTCAAGGAAGATAAAAACGAAGAGAAAAACTGTCAATGTCCTATATAGTTTAATGCTATTTCAAGCTCACGCGATATCGTCGTTTACAGGTAGATTATACGAGGCTGAGGAAAAAAGTTGCCCATGCATACGCAATCGTACGGCTGTCGTAGATCAGTCTAACAAAATCGTAGAGCAGTCTAGCAAGCATTCGTGACCGTCTGTGGGTATTTTACTCACATCCACCCAGATGAATCTTAAATAGGCACTTAGAATGTATCAGTGCCATCAAGACGACAGAATAAAACTCTTTATAGTTGTAATACAGAACTGCGATTTTTCGGGTACTCAGTGGCTATGTGGGGGTGGTCGTGTGGTGCGATGGTATTGCGTGTAACTTCCAGTGCCGGGGCTTCCTACTGATTTGGATAATAGTAGGGCAAGGGCCTACTGTGCTTGCAGTAGGTGTGGGTGGGGATTGTTTGGACATTTTTTCTCTTGTCTATCATTTCTCTCTTCTATCTCACTCTCTCTGGGAGACGGCCCGACATTGGCTGAAATACTGTCTCAAAGGGCCGTTAAACACAAAACAATCAATCAGTCAATCTCAGTGGCTATTTGCTTGCTATCTAGAGCTCCAACGGTGTGAATCAAGCTCCAAACTGCTGTAATATCTGCTGCCATTCTTGTAGAGATCTGGAAAAACGCAAACAGTTCTGCATATATTCGGCGATGATTTCGCAAAAATCTCATACAATATAGTACTGGTTAACCGCTTAGGAGGCCTAAGCCTGCCCAGGAATAGTGTGGTTAGGTGAACTGACCGTCCCGACATGACCATAGTTGTTTACCGTGGACGTTAAGCATCAAATCAATCAATCACTGTCCGTCCGTCCGGTCGGCATCATTTCGTGTCCGCTCAATAACTCTCAAACCATTAGAGATATTTTCACTAGACTTGATACAAATGTAAAGCATCATCAGACGATGTGCAGAGAACAAGAACCATAACTCTGCCTACATTGTTTTACTTAATTATGTCCCTTTGTAATTTTGAGTACAGAAATCGAGTCCGCTTCATAACCCTGAAACTGTTAGAGACATTTTCATGAGACTTTGTACAAATGTAAAGAATTATCAGACGATGTGCAGAGAACAAGAACCATAACTCTGCCTACACTATTTACTGAAATTGTGCCCGCTTCATAACTCTGAAACTGTAAGAGATATTTTTATGAGACTTTGTACAAATGTAAAGCATTATCAGATGATGTGCAGAGAACAAGAACCATAACTCCGCTTACACATATACTGAATTATGCCCCTTTGTAATTTTGAGTGCAGAAATTGTGTCTGCTCCATAACTCTGAAACCGTTAAAGATATTTTCAAGAGACTTAGTACAAATGTAAAGTATCATCAAAAGATGTGCAGAGAACAAGAATCATAACTTTGCCTACATAATTTACTGAATTATGCCCCTTGGTAATTTTGAGCACAGAAATCATGTCCGCTCTTTAACTCTGAAACTTTTAGAGATATTTTCACAAGACTTGGTACAAATCTAAAGCATCATCAAACAATGTGCAGAAAACAAGAACCCTAACTCTGCTTACATTATTTACTGAATTATGCCCCTTTGAAATCGTGTCCGCTTCATAACTTTGAAACCATTAAGAGGTATTTTCACTAGACTTGGTACAAATGTAAAGCATTATAAGATGATGTGCAGAGAACAATAACCATAATTCTGCCAACATTTGTTACTGAATTATGCCCATTTGTAATTTTGAGTACAGATATCGTGTGCGCTCTTTAACTCTGAAACCGTTTGAGATATTTTCACATGACTTGATACGAATGTAAAGCATCATGCAGAGAATAAGAATCCTTACTGAATTATGCCTCTATGTAATTTTCAATATCGAAATCATGTCTGCTCTGTAGATTTAAAAGCATCAAAGATATTTCCATAAAACTTGTACATAATATAAAGCATCGTAAGAACTGTAACTTCATCTACATTTTTTTTGAATTATTCCCCTGTGTAGCTTACAGTCTGGAAAACATGCTTGCTCTCTAACTTTAAAATTATTGAAGATATTTTCACAAAACTTCGTACAAATATAAACATCATCAGACAATGTGCAGAGAACAAGAACCATGACTACAACTTCATTTTTAATACAGTTATAACCCTTTGCAATTTTAGGTATGGATCTTGTCCGCTCTATAACTTTAAAGCCTTTGAAGATATTTTCATAAGACTTGGTACAAATATAAAGCATCATCAGATGAGCTGAAGGTGTGCAGAATGCAAGAATGGTAACATCAGTATCCTGCTTCACAGAGTTGTTTCCAATGTTTTAATCAATCATGATTTGGTATTTTGCCCCATATCTTAATGACACTACCAGAGGCTTAATTTCAAACAACATATTGAATATGAAGGAACAACATGATAACAGAAAGCTGGTATTGTTATTTCTGGATTGGCATATATGACTTAAATGTCGTCAGTAGTTTCATAAAGGCGGTGCCCTATTAGTTACCATGTTTCTAGTTTCCGTTAGGAACGGTCTACACTATAATCGACTCGCTCTTTTTTGTAACAATACATATGCCTTGCATCCCCTAAAAGGGGACTCCGGCGAGAAGTGAATATCTTGATCAGACGCTTCAAATGCGAGGTCTGATCAGGATCTGTACTGTTTGCCTTAAATATTGGAATTTTTGTAAGAAGAAACTACAATCAGTAGCAATAAGCTATGTCTTTTTTTTTTTTATTTTTTTTTTTTTCTCCTTATTTTTGTTTCTATTTCATTGTTTGTTTGTTTTTTATTGTTTTTTTTTTTCTCTTATGTTCTTCTTTGCGAACCTTTGAATTGCTGAATTTGTTTTGCTAGTTCCTATTTATACTACGCATCCAAAGGAAAATCTGTCAGAATCGGTGGCAGTGCATTTCTTAAACGAAGGCGACTGAGTTTTCAGCGCAAAAGATAAAGCTCTTAATGTTTCAGTTTTTGGACTCAAGGGGAAGCATCAAAACATAATGTTAACTTTGAAAAAGATGTATCATTTTAATCGCCAGGAAATAAGGTTGTAAAATTCAGTTAAGCTGTAAATTATCAGATATACGCACCGAAAATGGAAAGTTTTGTAAATCTTTTGAATATTCCAAAGAATGTATATGTTAGGATAGGTTGTAATTAAAAAAGGCAAGGGAAACAAGAAAACGCGGACTTTTTATACGCCCGTTTGAAAAATGGGACGTATATTGTTATGGCGCTGGCGTCCGTCCGTCCGTCTGTCCGTCCGTCCGTCCGTCATAAACTTTTTCGTTTCCGGATAACTCCTCCTACAGTTTACATCCGATCGAGCTGAAACTTGGTATACAGTAAGACTATGAGGTGGACCAGCGCATATCGTTTCGAGGTTACGCCCCAAAGATCTTTAGCGGAGTTCCAGCCCTTTACTTAGAACTTTTGGGGTGTTCGTTTCCGGATAACTCCTCCTACAGTTTTCATCCAATTAAGCTGAGACTTTGTAAATAGTAAGACTACGATGTGGAGTAGCGCATATTAAACGGAAATTTTGCTCCAATGATTTTTAGTAGAGTTACAGCCCTTTGAAAAACTCGACTTTGGCAGTTTGTATGGCAATTCTTTGGCATTCCATAACTTGGTTATTCTTTGGAATATATTGATGAAACTTTATACCAATGTTTATGAGATTAAGACCATGTGTCTCATACAAGAATGGTTACTCCCCTTGACTTTGATTTTGAGTTACCTCCCTTTGATTATTTCGTAAGACTATATTTGTACACCTCATATCTAACTAACCCTTTGGACTTTTGTGATGAAACTTGATAGTCCTGTATATTAGGTTGACACAAGATGTCACATGTAAGAACAATTGCGTCCCCTTACCTATTTTTGGAGTAACCTCCCTTTGAATATTTTCTTAGGCTATTCTTATGCAAGCGTTAAGTAGGTAACTGTATGGAATATCTTGATGAAAATTTATAGCAATGTGTATTAGGTTGAGGCTGTGTGTCTTAGATAAGAAATATTGCTCTCCCTTCCTTATTTATGGAGTTACATCCCTTTGATTAATTTCCACGGCTATTCTTGGGCAAGTCATTACTAGGTAATCGTATGGAATATCTTGACAAAACTTTATAGCAATGTGTATTAGGTTGAGACAGTATGTCTTATAAAAGAATAATTGCTTCCCCTTCCTTATTTTTTTTTAAGTCACACCCCTTTGATTACTTTTTTAAGGCTTTTCTTTTGAGAACCTTAATGTTTGAAATGTCTTGAAAAACTTGATAGCAATATAGACAAGGATGTAACGGTGCAAAAAAAAAAAAAAAACATTCAGAAACGGGCGTATATTGCCCCGCTTGCGGAGCTCTTGTTCGAAGAATGAAAGCACCTTCGTGTGGGTAATATACCATGGTTCAGAATATAGGTTATGAAATATTCAAATGATTTGAAAAAGATATTAAAAGCATAAAATTATTGATACTCCGTACTCATTTACTATGTACATTTGATATCCAATATTGGACAGACACTGCTGTCTAACAGGGGCAACAACAAAATTGATAATCCAGTGCCGCAGTAAAGAATGTTCAGAATGGTAAAGGCCGGGTCCAATGCTTTGCGATACTGCGTATCATTCGTAGCCAAGCGTGGATCTAACTCTTCAGTGAACGCTTTTAACACTAAGAAAATTCTTGAAGGCAGCTTTGGCGTCATCCTGCAGTTCTTCTAAGGGACATCAAACCGCCCTAATATTGGTCTCCTTGACAGCGAAGGCTTCATCCAATACCTCCTTCTCTTCTTCCATATCTTTTCAGCGTCTGATCAAGGTCTCCACTGTTTGCTTAAAATTCAAGCATTTCTGTAAAAAAAATTACCAGGCAGCCCTAAAATGATGAATGGACTTATCCATTTCGTAAGGGTAGAACAATTCATTTTTCATTAATGGGTTATTATCATTCTCTGCATCCTCTCTCTCAAGCTCAACTAAGTCTTGAACAAGCCGAAGACTATATAAAGGCGCCAGGAGCACTGCTATGGGCTATGATTCATGCAGAACTGCAAAACTCAAAGACTATAGACAGCAGCCGGTCTCTTTATATACACAAGTCATCCGTGAATCATGTGAAATCCTGGTTTGTCGTTTGGGACTTCGAGACAAATCTGCAGTTATCGTACCACAGTCGGTTTCATTCGTCTCCAATCGTCTGTAATCGCATATCGCATTGCATCGTAGGCATCTTTTATAGCCTTTTATTATTACAGTATAAAATCTGCCGAACAGGTTTAGCAGTAGAACAGTCTAAATCGTAAGAAGAACGTAGGGGTCTCGTTCTAGATAGCTTTCCCCACTCGTCTTGCATGCCTTCGATCAGACAGAGTCCATCGGGGCCAAAATGGTAACAATGTGACCAGGGTATAAGCCATTAAATCGAGCTTCCGATAAATGGAACATAGACAAACGGTGCAGACCCAGTTCAGACGCCGCAATTCACGGCGTCTGATGAAGGTCTTCACTGTTTGTCAAATAGGTATTTATCCTTGAAGTAAAATAAAAAATAAAGTAGATTCCCCTGGATTGACGAATAGACCCACCTACTTAATAAGGGTAGAACTTACAGTCAAAGGGGCATCTTTTGGAGGGATTACGCAGGATGCGTATTTACTGCCGTACATGTAATAAAGGGTATATTCACCTCCATGTTAAAGGCGAATAGGTACACTTTCTGGGGAAATAACTGAGCCATTTTCATTTTTCAATTCCTTCCCAATGAAGTAACATGCTCTCCTAGGGGGAGTCTTCCAAATGTTTTGACAAGTTACAAGAAGAGTATGACATAATATCTATCAGGTTATAAAATAGGCGGATTGTTTGGTATGTCCTTGTTGCTAGACATGGGTTTTATCAAAAGATGAGAAAGTGAGTTGTCAGCCATATATAAAAGCTACTTCAGACTGCGAAGTTCTAACCCACAGCCTCCAGGAGAAGAACAGGTGCTCAAGCTGTCAACGACATGCCGTGTTAATTAACTTTCACCAGGTAAGAAGTGTAAAATCCGCAGCATAATTAAACCCTCGAATGTACTGGGTCCAGTACTGACAACCCAGATCGAACTGTACAGACCCAGATCAGACTTCCTCTAAACGAGCAGTCTGATGGTGGTTTACACTCCTTGCTAATTTGCTGACCATGCCCCGAGGTTATAAAACTTTTTTCATGCTCAGCTGAGTTGAGCATGAAATTTTACCTGCTAATAGATACCAAATTTTTGATAAGTACAGTTGTTTTCTTGCTGAGTTTAGCTGAGTATGAAATTTTCTCTGCTTATGAATATGAAAATGCCAACATCAGTTGGCATTTTCATATTTATCAGCAGAGAAAATTTTATGCTCAGCTGAGTTGAGCATGAAAAAAGTTTTATAACCTCGGGGCCTGGTACGTCTAAAGAACTGGTGAGATATTAAACTGTTAAATGTGTTCCGATACACAATATCGTATATAGCATTATGATAAATTGGTTCGTTGCATAATGAATTAGTTCTGTTAATTTCTAAACTCAATCATTATTAAAAGTGCATTCATCTTCACGTTTGGTGGTAAAATGTGGATTGACGTGCATAAATTGATCATATAACCATTAAAAGTAGGGGAACTTGTTTTGAAAAACGACAAATCGTTCCACAGAATACAGTTTTCCTTTTCTGCTTCTCCGTCGAGTAAATCAAAAGGGAAATGAATGGGGGCTCACGCCTGTACATTGCATTTTTACCTTTTTATTCCAGTTTATGATAACGGAAGTTTTAGTTGACCCAGATCATTTTTCAAACCCTATTTATGTGAAACTGAAAGATGTTTTATTTGTGGAAAGTTGGCTAATCACGGTCATTTACAAGGACGGAACTAGTGTGAGAAGCTTGCAATGAATATTTTATGCTGATAAAGCAACAGGGTCTTAAAGAAATAGTATATTGTTGGGCAAAAATCCACTGTTTGGAGTTTGGTTTTAGTGTATATCATAATTATCACGAAGGCTGAGCGCAAGTAACAATATTAGAGCTGAACTATTTCGATTCTAGAACATTTAATGCCGAAAAAATATTGTTTTCGTTTGCATTCTCCCAATCTTTTCGTCTGCGCATTCATTATCCCATCATTATTTCTTCACAGGTTTACAAATAAATAATTTTAATTGAAGATGATATAGTGGAAAAAAAAGGAACATCATCCAAGCGAAACCAAAATCGTCGGTAACTTCTGGGGACGTTAGCACTTATAACTATAGACTCCCGCGATCCGAAACAGTAAATTATTGCAGAATGACTGGATTAAATGCAAACAGTGTATACCCTGATCTGACGTCGCCATTTGCGGCGTCAGATCAGGCTCTCATTATTAGCCAAGATTTCTTTTCTAAACTGAATGTTTACGGGAGTGGGATAACGCCAACACGCTGCCCCCAAGACAGGTTTTCTTATTGTCAACTGAACAAATTTTAAGTGGTTAGATCTCTCAGGATAATCTCACGGAGCTTGATTGGGACTGAATACAAATCCTTTAATATTAACTATTTTTAAAAAGTGGACCATTCCTTCGTTGACTTCAAACCTTTCTAGTATACAACTTAAATAATGCTTGAGGCTCATCCAGATATGAAATAGACTTGGCCGCCTTTGTGTTGGGAGCAGTCCATTATGTTCAGCAGGGGATTTCCCCCGGAAAATTTAATTCGACTCTTCTATCGATTTGGGACGAGTCCATAACCTTAAAGAAGGGGTTTCGGACAAAACAATCCTGATAGTACAAATCCTTTCACCCTTAAATATCATTAATCGACTATTCCATCAATTATTTCGGAGCAGTCCATTATTAACAGAAGGTGTGTCAAAAAGCCCCATGCACACATCATCTCTGAATTTATATAGTAGACTCTTCAATTTTTGTCTTTGGATCAGTCCATCATCTACAGGGGTGTTAATGTTAGTATGATATATTTTACCTATAAATATCAGTTGACTGTTCCATCATTGAGCAGTCCATTATCCATAATAGGGGTGTTCGAAGAAAAACCTTGCACCTTGAAAAATCGAAATGCACTCTTCTGTCATTGACATGAATCAGTTCACCATTTATTGGAGGTGTTTAACCTAACTGACGAAGACTATTGACTTCTTTTTACGAGTTGAGCGACAGGCGATGCTCAGGTGAGAATCTCCACTGATCGGCCTAACGAATTCATCCTGTGCGGTCAGCTTGACTTTTGCTCACATGGCTTTTTTATCGATAATGAAATGGTGAGTGACGCTCATAACAAAAGGCTGCTCACATGTAACTGTTCCGATGATTTTTTTTTCTTGGTTGGGATTTTAACTATTGCAAATAAAGAAATGTACAAGTATATTTATTATCATTTTATAGTCAACATTAAACAAAATGAAATATATTTAGATACATTTCATTTTTCAATGAGAACTTAGAATGAGGAAAATACTATTATATCTATTACAGGCTTAATCCCTTCCCATTTTTGTGGAGCTGCGGTACATGTAGCTCAGTAGGCTAAGCGCTTGCTTACTGATCTTGTGGTCCTTCGTTCGAGCCCGGCGGAAATCTTTTCACTGAGTCGTAAATGAAGTTCCATTCCACGCACCCTTTCATGTTCACCCTCACATCGTCCTAATATGAGTGAAATATTGATGAAAAGGACGTCAAATCCCAAGCCATCCATCAAGCATTCACCTGGACTAGTTTTTATTCGTGTAGAGTTGTATAATGCGGCTAAGTGTACTTACCCATAAATGGTATATTGCGTCTCACTGCAATTTCAGTCTTGGAAATGAGCCCCGGTGAGTCAGTGGTTTAAGCGCTGGCCTGCTGAAGAGTATGACAGTTTTTCTCGGAATGAAGCTCACGTGATTAGTCTTCATACATGTAATTAGCAGCGCAAACCCCATATCAAGAGCTTCGCAAGCGATGCATTATACGCCCGCCAACTAGAGCAAATAACTCTGTAGCTACATATCAAAATATTTTACATACTACTATTACATGTAGTATACCAAAACTCAGTCTCATCTTTACTAAAATGAGCCGCGACACGACAAAACCAACAATGTGGTTGTGCGACCAGCGCAGACTCAGATCAGCCTGAGCATCCGCCCAGTCTGATCAGAGTCTTCGCTGTCCGTATGGAGATAGTCTAGACCTTTAGCTACCATTTAAGCGCTTAGTGAGAAGTCCGATCAGACTGGGCGGATGCCAAGGCTGATCTGAGTCTGCGCTGGGCGCACAACCACATTGTTGGTTTTCTCGTGTCGTGGCTCAAATGTGTTACACATAAGATACGATTAGTATAGAAAAAATCAGCTTTACAAGTTGAAAAAATGTCAAAGATGAAGAAGTGATATAGTTACGAAAACAAGAAAGCAAGGTCTGCCATTCTTACTCTTAATATATCACCTCATCAATATGCATTAACATTATGGTAAATTAAAACATTCCAAACTGTGTTGAAGTTACTGAATGAAAGGGAAATTCAAAACCTCATTAAGCTATGATTATCCTTCTTTGTCTGGATTCATTGCCTTGCAGATTACAACTAAGTTTCGCTAGAATATTTCGAGCAGTTGAGGAGTTACATAGTGAGCAGGTTTATACAAGGGCAATAAATACAAAATGTAAGTATGCCTAAGTAGTGGTTCTTGTTAATCATATATCGCCCTTGTACCATATGTTTTTAAAAAGGTTCATTAAAATGATTCAAACATGTATATTGCCTCGGTCGACGGCATGGATGGGGAAATTGGGCCCCGTGAAGGCTGACCTCATCGTTATTTGCGGGGGGGGGGGGGGGGTTACCTGGCTAAGTAGTTAAGTCCTATGCTTTAGTTCGATATGTTTTCTATCACGGGAAATGGGCTTACAGTCTATAGTTTAAATCGGTTACAAGATTTTGTTTCAATTCAGAGCAGATGGGAGTAGTATAGAGCTACCCTCAGCTCCACTATTTGTTGCTGTTGCTCTTGGATGACGTCATTTCCGGCCGCCATCTTGGATATGTCACTGCCGGTCGGCCATCTTGGATGACGCACCATCCGGTCGGCCATCTTGGATGGTCTATATATCCGTCCGCCATTTTGAATGACGCAACATCCGGACGTCCATCTTGGATGATGACATAGCGCGTGATTTTTACAAAATTGATGTATCGTAAACAAACATGGCCGCCGATTGCACCACATTACGCCTGTCCTGAAAAGGTCAACTGTACTCAGCGGAATGTCATTCATCATCCCGGCTATTGTTAAAATCTGCCAAGTCTCCTGTAACCCGATACCCAGTTCTATTCATCACTTTTGAAAGAAAAAACTGAGTAAACCATGACCAGTATGTGCTTACATATGAGCTCGTCCAGATAGAAATCGACCTTATGACACGCGACGTGAAACTGAGATAAATGACGTCAAAGTTTGACGTTACGTCAGAAGATTTTTCCGCTGTTTCACACGGCATGTGATTGAACTTTAATATGAATGTTAATTGTGTGGGAAACCACCGTAGCCGCATATTTGTTGCCAGGAATCCAGAAATATGATTCTTTGGAGCATTATGCATCACCAAAAGTGCAGTTTGCGTTTATAACTGAATCTAATAAATTGATAAAATCTTTTATTCGCAGATGCGTAAAAAAGGTTTAGACTTGCGACAGTTCTGGTCCCATTTTAGTTCATGTTCATAAATTTTCAGCTTTGATCTAGAGAAAATAATTTTCAATCTTGGATAATAAAATAATAATAATAATAATAATAACTTTATTATTAATATCAAAAGTAAAATCCCGAACCGAAAAAAAAATCCAAGCGTATAGCTTTGTTTAGTTATAGGCCTACAAATGTCGTCAGCATATCCATGCATTCACTGACATTGTTAACAGTTTTTCAGTCTAAACTGCAAGACAACAAACAAAATGTAGATAAAATCTTGTGAAAAAAAAAGCAATTTCAAGTTTCCATGCACTGCTTGTTTTCTATACCACAGACTGTCAGGTCGAAGGTAGATTTTCAATGCGATGTTTCCTCTCCTCCAGTTCCGGGGCGTCCTTCTGATTTGGAACATTGTAGGACTAGGGCCCACTCTGCTTGCAGTAGGTGCGGGTGTTTTTGTGTGTGTGTGTTTTTTTTTTTGGGTGTGTGTGGGGTGTGTGTGTGTGTGGGGGGGGGGGGGGGGTGGTGGTGTTGGACATTTTTCTCTCGTCTATCATTTCTTTATCCCTCTGTCAGGGAGACGGCCCGATATAGACTGAAATACTCTCTCAAACGCAAAGCAATCAATCCTCTCCTGCCTGTCAGCGCTGACGAATGCCGGTTGACGAACGGCAAAGGGCGGCATAAAGAAGTGTCGTCTGAATCGTAATGTCTGTAAATGGTGGAAGACAAAACGCTTTCCAATTTTAGCACAGTTTTCGGAGATCCTGAGCCATTTTGATCTACTTACAATTCCTTGTCCAATGAGATGAAAATTGCCAGTTTAAGTCAAAAGTCCGTCTGGTTGTTTTGTTTTTTCCTTAAACTGATATTTTTTTTTTATTTTTCCCCTGTTTATATTGCTGGTGGTTGGTAAATTATATTTTATAAAATAAATTAGAAGTTACGACGTTCCGGCGACTTTTTGCACCATAACCGAGTCACTCTAACCACTCGACCACGGCGCCTCTCTAAAAATTAACAAACTAAAAAATAATGATGTTTCACTTTCGTTTAAAATTGTGATTTGTTTGCTTTTCCACGCTTTGGTAACTTAAAGTCCATACCTAATACCATTGTGACGATTTTATTTTTGTTACGGACAAAGAAAATATAAGATCACGTCTCCTTTCTAAAAAGACGCCTCTATGATCAAGAAATTCGTTTTAAGCAAAAGCTGGCATAGATGTGGATGTGGAAAAGCGGGAGGGGAGGAACTCGTAATAAAACGTCACTGAGTTTCACATAAAGAGGGTTGAAAAATTATTTGAGTGTTTTAAGTTGGCAACTAAAATGACCTCCTTTCGAGTTTTTTTTAGCTTGAACATAATGGTAAAAATACAACGTACATGACTGGAACCTAATTTATTGTCTTACCCTGGTTTATATTGCACTGTTGGGCGGGAAACTAGAACAAGAAATTGTGTTTTGCTGAGCAGTTAGACACTTTTCAAAATTATGTTCTCTCTACTTTTTGCCAGTTACATGGAACAGTATATGCTGCTCATCAACCCACATTTTGTCACCAATCATGAAGGCTGAGCTGCTTTTCAAAACAATTTTTGCATAGGCAATTTTACATCTGAAAGGAATATGCAGACTTTAATAGAACATGCATGCAATCATTTGTATGCAAATAAACTTAGCCTTCGCATCAACTAGTTGCATATATAATCTCGGCCTTTGGGCCTGGTAAAACGTATGATGGACAGATGCTCCAAAGCAGAAGTGATATTTCTTGTGACGTGGCGTATGCCACATGTCTATGTTTTACCACCATTTTTACAAAGAGAAACAACATTTGTGACTTTCTTTTTTGCTTCCTCGGACGACGTAGCTCTTAAAAAATGTGGTCTACTCTTAAAGTTAAAATGCTGCTGAAGGACTCTTGCACACTGTAAAAATCCGTAGATTTTACGGTAGAATACCTTGAAACCAGCTGCCCGTCCATTTCCCGCTATTTTTACGGGCGCCCGTAAACATTGGCAGGAATCAACACGCTGAGTAGAGTAGAATAAGACAGATAATGTTTTGGTTCTATAGCCCTTCAACGCAGTAAAGGTATTTTTGAGTCATAACATAATTCTACCATATCGTGATTTTAAAAAAATGATATACAGGCAGATGCCCGTAAAAATAACGGGAAATTGACTGGCAGCTGGTTGCCAGGTATTTTATCGTAAAATCTACAGATTTTTCTTACAATGCACAGAAACAAATTCTTTGCTTTATTAAAAAGAAAATGACAAACTTTAAGCTAACTGCTTACTCAACTTTAGACACAGTTGAAGTATTTCAAAACATCAAAGATATCTTTTTAAGAGTTTTTTTTTTTTTTTTTTTTTTGCTTTATGCACTCGAAGCCATATGAGCACTGGAGGTATGAAGTTTCCGGATTGCCCGTATGTGCGAACGGCAGTACTTAAGCATGTCGGTCAGTCCGAAGTTTATGTCTTGTTAAAGCTGCTCTTCGGAAAATATATTTCTTGATTACCTTTCGAGGTAAAGGGATCATACTTGGTATATGACACCTGGAGCCTTTCCATCTTTTCTACCTATCTCACGAGGCATGTCCCGGGATGGGACCAAAGTCTAGAGCTGCGTTACGGGAAAATTAACTCATACTGATTACATGCGTTTGCTGTGTTAACGTTAATAATAGTGATATGCGTTTCAAGGGAAAACATTGATAATGACGTTATCTATAACAGTGTTACAACGTGACGTCACGTAACGTTATTAATTCTGGCAAATTTCTTTAGATACCAGTGTGTTTAAAACTGCCATAACATCCTTAATAATCTAGTTAACTTCAAACGGTTTTCACCTTTTTGTTCTATAATGGCATACGCATTCAGATAACAGAAAACCTAAAAATCGATTTTTTATGTCATAAGGTCGATTTCTATCTGGACGAGCTCATATATTAGTTTCGCATTTCAGTAACGTTTGAAGAATGTTAAATAATGTAGTTCTGGCACACTAACACTAGTCCCTGACCGGCAAACAGAACAGACCGTGTCAGACTGTGTGACACACAGAACAGACCCTAGTCAGACGGTGCCTAAATGTAACGGGTTTTTTTTTTAATTTAATTTCCATTAATGCTAGTGTAATATTAAACATTGTAGACCCTGTTCCTGCTCATGTTGATTTCTCTTACGACTATAGACGGATGATGAACAGAGCATACTGTGACCATACTGTGCATATATAATATTCTAAATTTCTTTTCTCCTAGAGGAATATCTTAACATTGTAGACCCTGATCAGACTGACCCCACAAATGTTGATTTGTTTCTCTTGCAATGATAAACTGATGGTAAGCATACCGTGACCAGGCTGTACCTGTAGATTATGTGGTTTGCCTTTCGAGTAATGCTTAAAGAAGATCCTCATCAGACTGTTCGTGAACATGACGATTAACTCTCTTACAATGCTAGCCGGAGGGTACAACAGTCTGCGGTAGCTTTTTTTTTCCAAAGTGAAATGTCTTGTTTGCCAAAGGGAACTAGCTTCCCAACCCATATGGCAACAAATTTATTATAGGAATGTAAGAGTAAAAAAATCTTAGCTTTTGGATTAGAAAGTCTTCAGCTGCCAGAAGCCCTGCTGAGCCATTCTGGGGTTTGATGCCAATGCCCTCTACCTTAAGGCGATCGGTGAACCCCATGCCGATGGGCCCTTTTGTACGCAGCCAGGACAACAACGGCATCCAACCCGAGTTTAGGGATAATGGCATGTACACCTATTCCTGGATGGAATAGCTTATACAGACTCACGGACCCCTCCCCAACCCAAAGCACTGGTCTGCGACACGTTCTGCCCTCTTACAGACGTCCAGGATTCTGGTGCCAATCGTTTTTAAGCCCAGATTTGTCCTCCTGGAACCCTCCTGAGCCCTTAGCAATGGTCTGCCACACGTTCTGTCACCCTAGCAGACTTTCAGGATCCCCGGTGCCAATCCAGATAAGTATGATTTCGACATCTAGTGACCCTCCCCAGTTCAACCCATTGGTCTGAGACTTTTTTTTTCAAGTGTGTTTGGACATGAGTATTCGATTTAGAAAGTCCTGTAGGAGTAAACTACGCATTTTATAGGGTATGAGGAGGCATTTTATACTGTATGAGGAGGCATTTTACAGGGTATTAGGAGTCATTTTATAGGGTATGAGGAGGCATTCGGAAGAACTGAGGAGTGAACACGAGAGACTGAGGAGTGACGCGCAGCGTGTTATGATTGAAAGAGGTCTGTCTCAGAAATGAAGGGACGTCGCACTGGACACATACGAATCAACCAATCGCGGAGACTGAGGCGTAGTGAGGAGGTCTAGCTAGTATAAAAGCAACACACACCTGTTCCAACTTATTGCTTGTTAAAACGCGCGTTGAGACCTCACGTACCAGATCAAGAAAAATGGGCGCGCTATTTCCAGCAGAATACTTTGTAAGGTCAGATTCAGACTATAGAACAACGCCCAAGAGTCATACCGATTGAAGATAAAAATCCACGTTTTTTTCAAGTCGGAGGTTGTGCGAATTGAGGCTGTGATCCCGGTACAACGAGAGAAAGAGAGAGTAGAAAGTGAGCTTCAGAGAATCGGGGCTTTGGAGAAACCTTCCAGAGAGAGAGGAAAAGAAAACGCGAGGACATACGGGATCAACGGGGAGGTTCCAGTGGTCAGCAGCTAAAGCGTGTCTCCTCGTGCGATACCTCTGTGTTTTAATAAAGAAGCCTTCCTCCTCTGCCTCATTCCTACATTGAACATCGACATGAACACATGCGAAATCTGCTTGAAAGACTTTAAACGACGCGATAACATGTTACGTCATAAGAGAAGCGTTCACCATCAGGAGCAGTCAGAAAATTCGGAAACCGATCAATCGTTCTCGGAGGACACGGACGTATCAGAGTCGGACATTGAGGAAGCGGTGGACAAATACGATCCATGGGACAGTCTCATACAAAAGACATTCGAGCGATGTCAGACAGAGTTTAAGGAGACGGTAAACAATCTTACTCACAACCGCCACATGGAGCAGGAGGAGGCAAGGCGCAAAGCGTATAAAGAGCTGAAACCAATGTTCAGGAAGGCGCTCATGGCTTCGTTAAGCGACAGAGTGATGTGGTTCAGTGCGATGCAAGCGGACCCTATTTACAAAACCATTCGAAACACGGCTAGGACGCTGACAGAGATGGAAGACTATAGTAGAGATGAAGCTTGGAAATACGCCGTCAGCAAACGCAAGTATCTTCTGGACACTGTTCTTGAAGAGTTTGAGCCTCCAGAGACGGAAGAGGAGGAGCAGTCGGAACCTGACGACGATGAGCCACCTAGAAAAAGACTCAAAGTGTGAAACATTTTCCTTCCTTCGAGGATAATATGTGTGTGATCGCTGTACATTGGGAGGTGAAATTACGTGTACACGAGTGTGGACGATTTACACAACTGATAGGTTTTAACTACTAATATTTCATCGAGTACGCAAGGACGATCTATATAGAAAAGTTGTGATTGTGTGGAACGAATAACAATGACATTTTTTCAATAAACCAAGGAAACGTCATCTTATTTTCTTGGTTATGTTTTCATGACATTTTACCGCATACATTTTTCCATGAATCCATTTTTCCTCCTTACCAACTCTCAGCTTTTTTTTTTGTTCACCTCTCCATGATCTCATTATCATTATCTTCTTTCTCTCGACTCCTGTCTCCTCGCAAGACGCCTCTCACCAGTGATATTGACTGTTTACTATAGACCTCCTCACTACGCCTCAGTCTCCGCGATTGGTTGATTCGTATGTGTCCAGTGCGACGTTCCCTCATTTCTGAGACAGACCTCTTTCAATCAAAACACGCTGCGCGTCACTCCTCAGTCTCTCGTGTTCACTCCTAAGTTCTTCCGAATGACTCCTCATACCCAATAAAATGCCTCCTCATACAGTATAAAATGCCTCCTCATACCCTATAAAATGCGTAGTGTACTCCTACAGGACTTTCTAAATCGAATACTCATGTCCAAACACACTTGAAAAAAAGAGTCTCAGACCAATGGGTTGAACTGGGGAGGGTCACTAGATGTCGAAATCATACTTATCTGGATTGGCACCGGGGATCCTGAAAGTCTGCTAGGGTGACAGAACGTGTAGCAGACCATTGCTATGGGCTCGGGAGGGTTCCAGGAGGACAAATCTGGGCTTAAAAACGATTGGCACCAGAATCCTGGACGTCTGTGAGAGGGCAGAACGTGTCGCAGACCAGTGCTTTGGGTTGGGGAGGGGTCCGTGAGTCTGTATAAGCCATTCCATCCAGGAATAGGTAGACATGTATTTATCCCTAAACTCGGGTTGGATGTCGTTATTGGCATGGCTGCGTACAAAAGTGCCCACCGGCATGGGGTTCACCAATCGCCTTAAGGTAAAGGCCATTGGCATCAAACCACAGAATGGCTCAGCAAGGCTTCTGGCGGCAGAAGACTTTCTAATCCAAAAGCTAAGTTTTTCTTTTAGTCTTACATTCCTATTATAAATTTGTTGCCATATGGGTAGGGAAGCTGTTTAACTCTTTAACACAGAAAAACAAATGTCTTGAACAGTAACATCTATTTCCCCTGCATTATGAAGTACAAGAGTTACTGTATGCACACGCGATATACTCTGTGGAACAGTTATGTCTTAGCGCGAAATAAAAAGAGGGTCTAAAACCCCGATGCAACGTTTTTAAAAATACGTTTGACAGGTTTTGCTCCTGTGACTATGGCAACATTCTTTGTTTATGCTTCAGAAAGACACGATTAACATTTATGTTTAATTGAGCTCAGTATGTGGGCAAAAGACTAGGATTCAAACGTAATACCGCGGCGAAAGACAAAATATAACTCGTTCAAAGTTGCTTGTTAGTTCCCTTTGGCAAACAAGACATTTCACTTTGAAAAATAACTACCGCAGACTGTTGTACCCTCCGGCTAGCATTGTAAGAGAGTTAATCGACATATACACGAACAGTCTGATGAGGATCTTATTTAAGCATTACTCGAAAGGCAAACCACATATTTTACAGGCACAGCCTGGTCACGGTATGCTTACCATCAGTTTATCATTGCAAGAGAAACAAATCAACATTTGTGGGGTCAGTCTGATCAGAGTCTACAATGTTAAGATATTCCTCTAGGAGAAAAGAAATTTATAATATTTCATATGCACAGTATGGTCACAGTATGTTCTGTTCATCATCCGTCTATAGTCGTAAGAGAAATCAACATGAGCAGGAACGGTATAATCAGGGTCTACAATGTTTAATATTACACTAGCATTAATGGAAATTAAATTAAAAAAAACCCCGTTACATTTAGGCACCGTCTGACTAGGGTCTGTTCTGTGTGTCACACAGTCTGAACACGGTCTGTTCTGTTTGCCGATCAGGGACTAGTGTTAGTGTGCCAGAACTACATTATCTAACATTCTTCAAACGTTACTGAAATGCGAAACTAATATATGTAAGCACATACTGGTCATGGTTTACTCTGTTTTTTCTTTCAAAAGTGATGAATAGAACTGGGTATCGGGTTACAGGAGACTTGGCAGATTTTAACAATAGCCGGGATGATGCATGGCATTCCGCTGAATACAGTTGACCTTTTCAGGACAGGCGTAATGTGGTGCAATCGGCGGCCAGGTTTGTTTACGATACGTCAATTTTGTAAGAGTCACGCGCTATGTCATCATCCAAGATGGACGTCCGGATGTTGCGTCACTCAAGATGGCGGACGAATATATAGACCATCCAAGATGGCCGACCGGATGGTGCGTCATCCAACATGGCCGACCGACAGCGACACATCCAAGATGGCGGCCGGAAATGACGTCATCCAAGATGGCGGCGAGCAACAGCAACAAATAGCGGAGCTGAGGGTAGCTCTATACTACTGATGGGAAAATTGCTCACGAAGAGCCGGCCGCTCTCTGTGTATAGAAATTTAATTTGCCTAGGTAAAGTGCACCTTGAATTCAGGACCAGCGCTTGATTCTAAAGATTTTTACCGCGTAAAACCGATTGCTGAAGTGCTTCGTAAACAAAGTAGCAAAGCAAGAGATGTGTAGTGAAACTGCTCCACGACTGGAGGGATGACAGACACGACAACCGTGCAGATAGCGAGATAAGAAATATGGCGGTAAAAGACAAGCTTGACAAAGATTAACAGATATTTACAAAGAATATATTACCGCCCCAGCCTATGCTGTCAAGCTACTATGTGGTGTCCAGAACCACCATTGTGGTGTTGGTAAAAATACTATATTGGCGCTGCGACAAACCAACGGAAAGGGAAGTTTTTCGTCGGGAATCGACGAGTGTCACTAGTTTTCGCGACTCTGCAATTTTGATGCAAGGGAATAGAGACCTGCCATTTCACGTATTGAGGTAGTCTACGGGAATCGGCCAGTGATATTCAGGTGTATTAATTTGCAGACTACCGAAAACTTTGTATTTATCATGTTAAATATTTTTTAGAAAAAAGGGGGTTCAATAGCAAAACAGCCTGTGTTCTACACAAAATTGAATGCAATCTTTTGGTATTTTCTAAATTTATACTAGCAGGCTTTAACAATTCGGAGGCTTTTAAAAACAGCTGGCCATCAATTTTCCATACTTTTTTTGTCCAAAAATAAAGGACAGAAACAGAAATAAATAGAAGTCAAATAAAACAATAAGCCTCTCACAAATTGTCTTCTGAGTGCAATCTAACCCCTTCTCATAAGCAGGACCCACAAATACATAATGTTGTCATACACTAATCAACCCGTAGCTAACGCAGGTTCAAGGAGTGTATCAGGGCACTTCCCCGCCAACATTTCTTTTCAACAAACAGGGGGAGAAAGCCTGGGGTTCTCAACAACGTACTCCATGGGAATGGTTGAGAAAGAAGACAATGAAATCGGGGGGCGACCCACAACAGGGTATGCCCCGCCACAGGGACACATGACATCCCGCATGCTCCATCCTGAAGAAGGACAGCCATCTACCGACCGAGCTCTCAGCTATGGTGATTCCAGCTTTCGTGACCCATACCAGGATGTATGCAGTGAATATTTACAGGGCCAGTCACAACCAGACTGGACTGTGCCCGCAGACTGCAGCATATGGTACCCAGACGTCACAGTGGAGCCGGGATTGAGCCAGTCTCAGCAATACACCAGTTATCAAGTTTTACAGGGACAACCGCAAGCAGGTGTTGTCCCGCCTTATTGCCAAGTTCCTCAGGGGCAGCTGCAGGGAGGCTTTGCCCCGAGTGTATTTCAACAGGTACAGTCTCAGGTAGGGTCTGCCCCAAGCCTATTTCAACAGGGACATCCCCAGGAAGGGTTTGCCCCGAGTGCAGTCCAGCAGACACAAACATCTATGCTGCCATTTAAACCTGATTGGTTGCCAAAATCTCTGTACTTTGATCAGTCAGAAACTTGGACAGATTTTTACAGGAAATTTGACAACTATGCCAAAGACAAGCATTGGTCTTCGCATGAATGCAAGTCAAACTTGACATATGTGCTGAGCGGAAAAGCTGCAGAATTCCTGGCCATCCTAAATGAGCAGGCACCAGATCTTCAGTATTATGATTTGATAATCAAGATGGAAAGACTTATGGAAGCTCAAGAGTGCTCAGAACTAGTTTGTAAAAATCATTCCATTCACAATCAACAGATTTTGGCTGATAGGCCCAGCTTCATGGAATGCAGAAATACCTATAACGTTGGTGAGACCCCATGGTATCAGCATGATGAAAATTCAGCATGGTCCAATCAAATACAAGTATCACAGCATAACTCGCCATGCAGGCAGCCCCGTCATCAGAAACAAGAAAGATATGTAACTTACAGGGGCCCCGAAAATACAATTCATGCGCCTGTTCATGAATCTTCTAGTATCTCTTCAATCATTAAAAGCCCAGAACAGGACAATAGAAATATCCTGCAAGGTGTAGCTGGTCTGGGAGAGAAGATGGCTCACCATGAAAACACCTGCACATCATCCGTTCATAAACAGAAAAGATATGTCACATTTAGGGGTGACCCACAGAATGCTCAAAACTCAACAGTGGATGAAGCCACACACACTTCTGATGCTGGTAAGAAATGTATAGAAATGGCAGAAGCAAAACTTGAGGAGTCATTCACCCATGTTGAGGCTCAGTTGCATCATTTAATTGAAATAATTTCAAAATCAAAGGACCTGCAATATGAAACAGCATACTCATCAGAAAGAAAGGCAGATACCCCTACTGGACATTTGAACCATGGTTCACAGGGACTTTCCAAAAAGGTATCTCCCAACAAGAAAAGGAGCACTTCCAAGAAGCTGAAGTTTGAAGGAATTGAAAGAGAAGCTTCAGAATCTCAAGTCCTAGATGTGACTCCCAATCGAGAAGAGGACATGAACCAGGAAAAGGTTAGCAAGGATTATACTGAATGTAAAACAAAACCCAGTGCCGAAGAAAAGCAAACAGAAGAAAGGGTAATAGCCCTCGACAGTGTGGAAAGCTTTGAAGATTTCATAAATAGCATGTACTTTGAGACATTTGCAAGCTCAACTCTAAAGGTCAAAGCACTAGACGCATGTCAAGAATATGAAGATTGGATTGGTCAGAAGTTTGAAGGGACTTTCAACACCTTGTCTCTGTACAGCATAGAGGATAATATTTCTATGGAGGTAAATTCTAACAGGGCCCAAAGGGAGCCAATCATCAACTCTGACTCCATTCTTAGCGCTAGTTTTCCTAGTCCAAGTGGAGGCCTAGATCTGATTCAGCCACTCACAAAGGAAAAAGGCCTAGCTACTCAAAACTGTGCTGTTACTGAGCACCATTCGTTCAAGATAGGAGAAGGGGGAGAAACCAGTGAGACTTTAAAAGATTATGAAGCATGGATAGATGAAATCTACGAAAGAAGTTTTGGCTCATCATCACCAAAGGTTGAATCCCTTTGTTCAGCCCAAGATTATGAGGACTGGATAGACAATAGGTGCAGAGAGATTGGAGATAATTTATCACTGTATGCTACTCACACAGATTTGAGTGGAGAATATATTCCTCAAGGCCGAGACCCTTCAGACATTCAGAACAATCCAGATAGCATTACCTGCCTTCAAGAAATTCAGGGTAAAGCAGACGTCAGCTGTCAAAAGAATCAGGACAAGGCAGGTATCAGCTGTCGAGAGAGTCAGGATGAGGCAGATGTCAGCTGTCGAGAGATTCAGGACAAGGCAGATGTCAGATTTCGAGAGAATCAGGACAAGGCAGGTGTCAGCTGTCTAGAGATTCAGGACAAGGCAGATGTCAGCTATCGAGAGATTCAGGACAAGGCAGATGCCAGCTGTCGAGAGAATCAGGATAAGGCAGATGTCAGCTGTCGAGAGATTCAGGACAAGGCAGATGTTAGCTGTCGAAAGAATCAGGACAAGGCAGGTGTCAGCTGTCGAGAGATTCAGGACAAGGCAGATGTTAGCTGTCGAAAGAATCAGGACAAGGCAGGTATCAGCTGTCGAGAGAGTCAGGGTAAAGTAGACGTCAGCGGTAAAGAAATTCAGGGTAAAGTAGATGTCAACTGTGAAGAGAATCGAGACAAAACAGATGTCAGTTGTCGAGAAATTCAGGGTGTAGCTGATGTCAGTTGTTCAGAAAATCAGGGTATAGCTGATGTCCACTGTCAAGAAAATCACGGTAATAGAGATGTCATCTGTCGAGAAAATCAGGGTAAAGTAGATGTCAGCTGTCGAGAAAGTCAGGGTAAAGCAGACATACATCCTCAAGAACCTCAGGGTACAGCAGCTATCTACCCGCAAGAAAATCAGGGTAAATCAGATTTTACCCATGCACAAGAAAATCAGGGTAAATCTGATAATACCCGCGCTTTAGAAAATCAGGGTAAGTCAAATTGTAATACCCGCTTGTATGATACTATTGCACATTTATTTTCAGCCGAGAGGGAACACTATGGAGTGCCCATTCCAGAAAAAGCTGTTGACACAGATGCTTGTCACAGTCTTACAGATACTATTAATCATTGTAGATCCTTAACAGGGACCATTGTCCCGCAAATGAGTGCCTCACTTCAAGGGCAGACAGATCCCAACAACACAGAAATAGCCCGCATTCAAGCTTCAGGGCTATCACACACTGGCAGTTTCCTGGAGTTGTTGACAGAATTGAAGGAGATGTCAATACAAGTTAATGTGCACAAACCTTTCCTGACATGTCTCCAGCTACAGGTTTTATGTAGATTAGTGTGTAAGACAGTGAGTCTCCAGGATTGCATTGAAAAGTCGCAGTTAAAGAATGTAACACAATGGCCATGGGACCCAGGGGGCAGCTCAGAAGAAGAAACTCTACATGTATTTAAGGAGATGTCTGATGAAAGTGATTGTCAGATCAGGGCACCTATCAGCCCGGAACAACAACAAGCGCTGAAACCGCATTTAACACAGGTTTCAGTAGACAAAGTAGCCCATCCACTTGCAGACCTGATCCTGGAGCAAGGAAATGCGAGTCTTGGTGCAACAGTAAAACAAACACCTAAGTCGCATGACAAGTATTTCCATTTGCACAAAATAGCCATGCTTGCAGTCGAAGAAGTGAAAATGGTTCGTGCCATGGATACTTTCCCTTTTCAACAACAGCCATCAGTGGAAGCAGCTGAGGGGATCTTGTTTACCTGCGACCCAGTAACCAGAATTACCTTCACATCAGTGTTTAGCAAATGTCAGGTGGAGCCCACCCACTTTAAGTCAGGGAGTGCTCCGACAGATAAACCATCATTACCAGGACTCAGCTGGACCCAAACGCATCTGCTAAGGATACCAGTGGAGGAGCTGATAGCTGTAACCCTAGACGATGGGTGGCAGCTATAAAAGTAATTCAAGAAGAATATACAGGGGAACAGATGTCAGATGTGCCCCGCAGTATAACATTCCATGGTTAAAGCCCCGCTCATATGCCAGGGGTGCAAGAAAGACTTTCAGGGACACAATGTGCCCCGAACTGTATCAGTTACTCTTTAGGTAAGTAAAAGCCCCACTTAAAGGCCAGGGGCTTGGGAAGAACTCTCAGGGACACGATGTGCCCCGAACTGTATCAGTTACTCTTTGGGTAAGTATAAGCCCCGCTTAAAGGCCAGGGGCTTGGGAAGAACTTTCAGGGACACCTGTGTGCCCCGTATTGCTGATGCTGGCCAGACTGGAAACCAGCAAAAAGAAATAAAAAGGGGAGGAGTGTGGTGAGAATGTTGATCCACCATGCCAGCGGGGTGTTGTCAGAACGGATCGGAAGGTCCCGCGTAGCATACTGTCTGTACATTCAACCCGAGGGCCAAGAATGCTAAATATGGACCGTGAAGAGGGGGCCTTTAAAAACAAAACAGGGAAGAATGTAGTGAAACTGCTCCACGACTGGAGGGATGACAGACACGACAACCGTGCAGATAGCGAGATAAGAAATATGGCGGTAAAATACAAGCTTGACAAAGATTAACAGATATTTACAAAGAATATATTACCGCCCCAGCCTATGCTGTCAAGCTACTATGTGGTGTCCAGAACCACCATTGTGGTGTTGGTAAAAATACTATAGATGCAATAAAGAAAAGAGATCTCAGATTTATCCGTCAAATGACCAACTTTGAATCTTTCACCTTCGTAGTCAACTTTCTGTTGTCATGAACTGTTAGTCCTGTTGTTATTTCGATATATTTTTCTATCTCTGGAAATAAGCTTACTGTTAAATGTAATCGGATAACAAGATAGCACGGGTGCAGCACGAGGGCTCATGGAAGATAAGCTGTTACATGTATTAACGTATATGCTAAATGTTGTCATCCTCACAAAATAAAGTCTTTACTTACTTTACTTACTTACTTTACTTACTTCCTGTTAGCATCTGCAATGACAAAGCGTAAAAAGATAAGCCATGATCCTTCTTGAAGAGAGTCTTCTCTTAATGGAGAGAATTTGCTCCTATAGGAGCAAATTCTTTTCTTTGAGGGTCGACCTACATTGAGAAAGGAGACAAAACTGGAAATGGCAAGAGAGTTGCTCTCCTGAAAGTATACCCATCCGCTTTAGAAACAACATACAACCTCTATATAATAAGCTTAAGTACTGTACACCATAAACCGCAGTTTTCAAACAAGAGAAGAAACTGGTGTCAAATAAAATATGAGCCGCGACACGACAAAACCAACAAAGTGGCATGTGCGCCTACATGTAGCGAAGAACTAAGATCATCCTGAGCACCCACCCAGTTTGACCAGTCTTAGCTATCCGCATGCAGTCAGCTTAGAACCTTAGCTACCCTTTAAGCGCGGATGCCCGGGCTGATCTTAGTTTTGGCTGGGAGCACATGCCACTTTGTTGGTTTTCTCGTGTCGCGGCTAATGAAATATATTGTTATTAAATTTAGTACATGTAGTTACGCTTACTTTGACAAATAGTAGTTGGACTCGGCTGAAAGTTTGCGATCGCGCATCGGTCTACGGTACCATCGATTTATGAGACTGAAAGAAAAAGTAAGGAGGAAAATTCTCAGGAACTGACACAAATCAATCCCAGGTCCAACCCAAGATACCATGCGGGAAAGCGACAGCACAAAATTAGTCACCACCAAAGACAACACCAGCGGCAGCCATTCGAACAGCCATTTCCCATGTAGGTGGTCACCGGACTAGCCTGAACATCACAAACAATATACAAATAAGAGACATAGCAACTAACGACAGATAAAAACAACCAAGAAGAATCAAAACAAAACTGCTGCCTTGGGACGGCCATTAATGAAATTACTGGAGGGCTTAACCGACTGGTGGTTGACCAACCCTCGCCCTTTGTTCTGACTTGGTTCATCAAATACCTAGTTGTTCAACCCAACAAAAACAACCTCCGCCCACACAACAGTCTTACAAAAAGCACAAACCCTGACAATAAGAACAATTTTTTTAGCTCACCTGAGCCAGCGGCTCCGGGGGAGCTTATAGGATGGTAAGGCTCCGGCGTCCGTCGTCCGTCGTACGTCGTCCGTCCGTCGTCCGTCCGTCGTCCGTCCACACTTTCAAACAACTTCTCCTCTAAAACCGCTTGGCCAATTGCAACCAAATTTCATATGTAGCCTCCTGGGACCTTAGGAACGAAAAGTTGTTCAAACGGTCCTGGTCACATGACCAACATGGCCGCCATGCCCATATATGGTAAAAACCTGAAAAAATCTTCTTCTCCAGAACCAATAGGGCGATGGCCTTGAAACTTGGTATGTAGCATCGGGTACACGAGTACTACCAAGATTGTTCAAATTATGACCTTGGGTTGACCTTGACCTTTTTTACGGTAAGGTCAAATTTGCTTCCTTATGCTTTTATATGGCAAAATGCTGCAACATAAGATATCTTGGAAACTGTTGAATATTTTGGCCTAAAAATTGGTACATACAGTCATCTTTATGACTACATGAAGATTTATGAGTTCAAGAGGTCAAAGTCATTCTTTGACCTTTGACCCAGAACTCTCATATTTTGACAATATCAAACAATCTCCTCAAAAACAACTAGGCCAGTTGTAATTAAATTGCATATAGATCCTCCAGGGGTTGAGGGAATGAAAATTTGTTCAAACGGTCCTGGTCACATGACCAACATGGCCACCACGCCCATATATGGTAAAAACCTTTAAAAATCTTCTTCTCCAGAACTAGTAGACCGATGGCCTTGAAACTCGGTATGTAGCATTGGGTACTCAAGTACTATCAAGATTGTTCAAATTATGACCCTGGGTTGACCTTGCCCTTTTTTATGGCAAGGTCAAATATCGGAAAATGCTAGCACATGAGATTTCGTGGTAAGTTTTGAAGATTTTGGCCTAAAAATTGGTATATACAATCATCTTAATGAGTACATGAAGATATGTGAGTACAAGAGGTCAAGGTCATTCTTTGACCTTTGACCCAGAAATCTCAAATTTTGACAATTTCAAAGAATCTGCTCTAAAACCACTGGGCCAATTGAAACCAAATTTCATATAGAGCCTCGAGGGGTTAAGGGAATTAAAAAATTTTCTAACGCTCCTGGACACATGACCAACATGGCCGCCATGCCCATATATGGTAAATACCTTTATAAATCTTCTTCTCCAGAACCAATTGACCGATGGCCTTGAGACTTTGTATGTAGCATTGGGTACTTAAGTACTATCAAGATTGTTCAAATTATGACCTTGTGTTGACCTTGACCTTTTACAGCAAGGTCAAATATGGGAAAATGGTAGAACATAAGATTTCATGGAAAGTTTTGAAGATTTTAGCCTAAAAAATTGGTATATACAGTTGTCTTAATGAGTTCATGAAGAATTATGAGTACAAGAGGTCAAGGTCATTTTTTTACCTTCGATCCAGATCGCTCATATTTTGACATTTTCAACCATTTCCTCAAAAGCCAAAGGGCCAATTGTGAACACATTTCATATAGAGCCTCCAGGGGTTGATTGAATGAAAAATTTGTTCAAACGGTCCCGGTCACATGACCAACTTGGCCGCCATTACCACTTATGGTATAAATCTTTAATATTTTTATTTCTCCAGAACCAATACACCTATGGCCTTGAAACTTGGTAAATAGCATGGAGAACTAGAGTACCACCAAGACTGTTCAAATGGTGACCTTGGGTTTACCTTGACCTTTTTTGCGGCATGGTCAAATATGGGAAAATGCTAGAGCATAAGTTTTCATGGAAAGTTTTGAAGATTTTGGCCTAAAAATGGTATATATGGTTGTCTTAATGAGTACATGAAGATTTATGAGTACAAGTGGTCATGGTCATTCTTTGACTTTTGACCCAAAACTCATATTTTGACAATTTCAGACATGATAAGTAAAAGCCACCTTGCCAATTGTTCAGGTGAGCGATTCAGGGCCTAATGGCCCTCTTGTTCATGTAAGGGCTGGCCTTAACATAACAAACCATATATCAAAACAACAAACAACATACGAAACAACTAAGAACCAAAACAGAAGTGCCGCCTTGGGACGGCCAGCAATGGAATTACGAGTGTGTGTGTGTGTGTGGGGGGGGGGGGGGAGGGGGGGTACCGGTTTGCGGTCGAGCCCTTGGTCCTGCCTTTTTAGAACAAACCATAACTAGGTTTTATCCAAGAGCTATTCATTTACAATGTTTTATTGTGCCTCGATTAAGATGTCCATAGAAAGTGCTTAAGGTGGTGATTTATGGTAAATGTAAAAATCTGCATAAAACCATAAAAAAGTAAGGTATCTCCCTGAAAGTTACCAGACTTCTTATTTTTGTTGTTCTTTACAGTTTAGAATTCAAAATAGACGTACATGCTGCTCAAAAAAGTGTTTTATAAGGAAAAATCAAAGGGTAGTTTTCTGCGCAATAATAAAAAAAATTAACATCGTTATTGAAAATTTACGTAGTACTGAAGGTGCGTTATTACATAATGAAGAGCGTCCTAGCAATTATTTATTCCAACACTTTCTCAAATTGTAATGTAAACCAGATGAAAACAGTAGCTTTTTCTCAAATGTTCAACCATGTACAAGGTAATGTACACTGGATGCATTTATTAAATATAGGGTAGGCAAGCATACCTATGTAACACACACAGTATAAAAAATACATTACTTACATGATCACTGGTGTGTAGATGAAATTGTTCAACCTTGTTAAAATAGTCTCACCTGTCTCACCTGTGTGTTTTGACACAGACTGCATCTTTTGTCATCTGCTCAGCCTGATAATGTGTGAAAGAGTTTGAAAAAATAATTGCTAGCACGCTCTCCATTATGCAACACGGAACTCTCAGCACTAAGTATATTTTCAGTAACAATATTATTTTTTCAGATTATTGCGCACAAAATTCCCCTATGATCTTTCCTTATAAAAACACTTTTTAACATTAACAAATGCTGTATTTTGGGAGTCTGAATTGTCAGAAACAACATAAAGAAGGCATATGCTAAGTTTTGGAAAGATCAGTGGTATTTTGAGTGTTTTATGCAGATTTTTGTCTTTGCCCCAAATCAGTGATTATCACCACCTTAAAGCATTTTTGTTAGGTTTTACAGAAGCTTATGCTATCCTCTTCAAAAGAGCATTAGATATGAAGTGTTAGCATATATCCCCTAAATGGGTTTCCAGTCTAAAAAGGGTTAATACATGCAGCCATTAATGGGTCAAGGAATAGTTTGTGTTTGCATATTAGGCAGATGGAAGAGAAAAAAGTCTCTCCCTCGATCTCTCTCTCAAGATATAAATAAGTCAATAACTGTGACATAAAAATCGAGGTCAAATATAATGATAATAAAATATTGATTGAAATTAAGGATGGTCATTGATAAAACTGGGTAGACGTCATTCGTCTTAAAAGTTAACCTAGTTATGCCATATTCATTTCCCTTAATACAAGGTGAAAAATAAAAGGTCTGCGCGCTCCCCACCCCAGGCCCACTCTTCCTGTCTACCCCCGCCCCTTACTTAGTTTTTACGTGCCTATGGGGTAAACCAGTGAGTGTTTACCGTGAGACATAATTATATGTATGACACAAATTATACTTCAGAACTGATATAGAAATACGCCCGCGTAGTAAAACCGGAAGTAAAAAGTCTCAAAGTTCACTATCAAGCATCCTTAATATATACTTAGCACAAAAAGAAAACTGACGGGTTTTATTTTATTTATATTTTTTTGCCATTTCTTCAATTTTGGTATATTCTACTCCTAAAAGCTGTTGAGGATTTATTCTCAAGTGAAATTTAAGCAAATGGAACAGACATACCGTGTAGCAACCTTTTTATCTTTATTTCGCAGGGAAATAAAATCCGTTGCAAAATTTTAAGGATGCCGGGTACCAATTATAGTTTTTGACTCACATACTTTTTATTCCTTTCAGAGATTTTTTGTCCGACTTGAAAAATATGTACTCTTAACAATAACCCGAATTAACAGTTTCGGGAGAGGTAATACCAGGAGGTGTTTTTGAATGACTGTATGATCTAATGATAAATGCTTGCGATCTAAATTACAATTTTACATGAGCTTGTCAGTTACAAATCATATCCTGTTTTACAAAACGGTGTATAAGAAGGGGTAAAAAACTGCATTTCGACCTAGGGTATGTTGCTCTGATTCATTTGTACCATATACAGCTTTATCGAAACGAAATTCGAACAGTCCCTAGTACTGTAAAGCTTATATAATTATATTTGTAGAGACATGAGTTTTGACATAAGTGTCTTTTATCTTGATAGAAATATTTCTTTTAAACTGACCGGTCGGGTGGTGCGATGGTGCTGCGTGTAACTTCCAGTGCCGGGGCGTCCTACTCGTTTGAATAGTAGTAGGGCAAGAACCTACTGTGCTTGCAGTAGGTGCGGGTAGGGTTGTTCGGACATTTTTCTCTCGTCTATCACTTCTATCTTCTTTCTCCCTGTCTCTGGTAGACGGCCCGATATAGACCGAAGTACTGTCTCAAAGGGCTGTTAAACCAAACACAACCAGCCGACCGCAAGCCAGAATTTTCTCTGTGTTTCATTGCTTCAGTTTTCTTTGCATGACATGATTCCTAGTAATTTTCTCAGAAATTGGAGCTAGTATCTCTAAAGCATGCTAAGTACTGTATTTAAAGATATACTCCCTCTCTATTTCACCATTTCTAAGTAAAATCTGTTTACTTATTTTCATTAGATATTATATATTTATTTCTAAATCCTCGTGATAATTCATAAAAATTGGCATTAAGATAGGAGTAATTTTAAATTAAACATTATTGACATTCAGTAATAGTAACCGTGCATGAAGTGTACTTTTGATGACTTTCGGGAGATGACCATTATACATGTAAGCTTTCAGCATATGATCAGATCCTGATATTTTAGATTGTACATTATACATGTGAATTGATTACGAAAATAGTGTCTAAACCAAATTAAACAAAGAGTATCGACTTACATTACTTTCAATTAATGTGGCGTCTGAACCAGACATCAGCGTCACAGTTTAAATAAATGGCGTTTCAACAGTTTGTAACAATTTCTTTAGATAAAGTTTGTGCATTTCGTTTTATTGTTTTTATTCAACTTTGTACGTATATGATTCAATTTTGCTTATTTAAATTTTCAATATTCGTTATAAAACAAATTTATTGCATTACAAGAATCAATGAAATTAATGTTTGATCAATTTCATTTCACAAATTCATTTTATATGATCACGTGAATTTTCACGTCACTAGCAAAACTACCCACTTCGCGGCAGCAGCTTTTTCAAGACAATTATTTCATTTCCGGACTATTGTAAGAGAATGATTACTCGTGAGTGCATTCACCTTATACGATACAGTATGAATATGTGCGATATTGTGCGACGTCCATATTGTATTTTTACGAGGCTTTTACGACGTATTGCTACACTGTCGCAAACGTCCTTCGAGTTTTTACGACATTACGCGATTTTGCTATGCTTTCCCCAGTATTTTGGAATATTTTAATGTTTTTGAGTTATCAAACGCCATAATTGGTTTACTGCATGACGAAAGTATCAGGACAAGATGGTGCTGCAACCGCTACAAAAATTTAGGTAATTACTGAACTGTAAATGCAAAAGGAATGTGAATAATTCACAATAAATGGTAGTAACCGCTTAAAAATAACATGAATTTTCTTTATTTGCTGAGTATAGATGTTACATCGATTGATAAAAAAAATACGCGTTGTTGCCTTCACCTGACATAAGTATAAGTAATTTTTCTTCGAAATATTACGGGTTTCTAGGAATTGGGGATAGATGTTCATGAGCATGTAAAACGTCCTACATTGTTGTAAGGGATTTAGCATAAGAGGCTTGCAAAACATTTACAGGTAAGACTGTTTACGTCTTTTGACCTTGTAACGTTTCTTCCATAATATACCGTACATATTGGGCAGACCGTGAATAGGAACTTACGCTTTTTGGGCAAATAAAATTTAGGTGTCTATGTTTGGGGTACATGTACATGTGGTGATTCTTATTTACCGACTTGGCAATTTCTACTGAAAAACTGCTCATATTGACGCAGATTGTACCAGCGATTACACAACTTAAATTAAGGTTTATGACATGCATTTCGTTGAATTAATGTTTATGAAACGTTATTTCAACAGGATCTGCCCTCCGGGTTGATATATCTGTCACAAGGTATACAGATAGGTTTGGTACGATCCTTTACTTGTACCGCCGTGCAGTAGAAGTGACGTGGTGGAGTTCGCCTTGCACGCAGGAGACCCGGGTTTGAGCCTCGCCGGGGCACTGAGATATTTTCAGTCCAAGTTGGGCGCCATTTGTCACGGGTATTCAAATAATCTCAACTAATGGGTGGAAGCCGAACACTCCAACACGTCGCTATAAAGGCGGGCTTGTACCGCAAGGCAGAACAAGTGTATGATAAACCTAACCTATATCCTGTGACATTTCATTTACCGGGCACTGTCTTGGCATTCAAACAAGCTGGTTTTAGGTATTATCCAGAAACACTTCTATCTGTAACTATGCAGGGGTGAGGTGAATTGTTTGTCACAAAAAGGGAGCTTGCGTCTACATGGTATTATATAGGCAGCAAACGAGCTACGCTCTTGCAGAATATGACTTGATTGGTTGTTTGGGGTTTAACGGCCCTTTGACACGGTAGTTCAGTGTATATCGGGCCGTTTCCAAGAGAGATTGAGAAAGAAAAGGGAAATGATAGACGAGAGAAAGAAAATCCAAACAACTCCCGGCCCCACCTACTGCAAGCGTAGTAGGCCCTGGCCCTACTCTTATTCAGATTAGTATAGGACGCCCCGTCACTAGGAGTTGTAACCAGCACCATCGCTCGACACCACTCCTCATGAGACTTGGTTTCAGTCACGTAATCTTCCATTTCAAAGCGCAAAGGGGTCATCATGGTTTGAAAAGTAGATACACATGTCTAGTTGACGCAGAATGACAAATGTGGTAGTTACCGTAAAATTCTAAGTACCGGGACAGATAGGTTTGAGCAACATTACAGGCCCAGATCAGACTAGAACCAGTCTGATTACGGTTTACACTGTTTGCCATTCCATTAACATCGTTTGGATGCATTTCTATTGTACAAAATGAAGCTGGTCCATTTTAGGACAGTTACTATGGGTATCTTTGGTGTGCCAATCTTTACAGTTTTTGCGATATACCACGGTTTTATGCATGCAAAGTGCAAAGAGCTTTATCGACTGGATTATCAGGCGTACAGGCGGACAAACTGTGGTAAAGCAAGTTTATACCACCTTCCTATACGAAACAAAAGTTAATGTAAAGTTTTCTTTCTGATAGTAAGTGTTGTATATAAAAGTTGGATTTCGCACGTTTTATTGCAAAACGATATGTGTGAAGATATGTCATGAAACCTCACGAATATCTCACCTTATTGTAATTGGTAACTGGACACACATAAATACGAGCCATCTTGAAATATAATTGCAGGAAGAGCCTTGAGCTAGATTGGTCTGCGTACTGACTGAGCAGATTGACCGGAATCTTCCGCTTTCGCTACCATTAATTGCCAGCGACCCACATATTGTTGGTGTAGGCAGAGAGCACTCAGATAAGTTTACTAGCCCGAGCAGTTTGTCCGAAACTTCGCTGTTCATATATACCGGCGGGTCCCTTTTTTCTTTACAATTTGAATTCTCAAATTCATATGAAGTATATGTGCATGACCTCTTGTCATCTGCGATATGATAAACGCTGCGTATGCCCACCTGCAGCAATGTTGCATTCGCATTTGCAGTTCACTAGAAGATAATTAATTATAAGTTGCTGATTCAGAAAAACGACCTGCGCATATCCCGATCGGCGTGCTGTTTTCATATGCCTGTTGACACTCTTTTCACTGTTTCGAATATCTTCGTACTCACAGTGTTCCTACTGTGCAATTTGATATATGAAATATTTGAAACAAAGGTCACATTAATTTCTTGCGGTGACAATTTAGATCAAGGGTAGGAACTTCATGCATCTTGTTGACCACCTTAGTATTTATGCAATGAATAGCACCCTCGGAAACCGACAATATGGCTTGCCATATCCAGACCTAAATACCGAATGGGGAAAAAGCCATAGTATTGGTTCCCGATCGTCGGCTTTTCATCTACTTTACTCATTTGAGCCGCGACACGACAAAACCGACGAAGTGGTATGTGCGCCCAGCGAAGACTCAGATCATTCTTGGCATCCGCCAAGTCTGATCAGAGTCTTTGCTGTGCGCTTAAAATGTCGCTAAGGATCTAAGCTAGCACTATGCGGACAGCAAAGACTCTGATAAAGCTGGGCGTATGCCCAGACTGGTCTTTGTCTTCGCTGGGCGAACATGCCACGTTCTTATTTTGTCGTGTCGCGGCTCAAAATTTAACGTATTGGGATTTATTATTCCATCAAATATGAAATTCCGTTCTATCTAAAGCTTATTGATTTTGCGCAAGGAGCGACTACATTCAAGTGATTGAAATGTAAATAATAATATAATGACAAATCAACGATTGCTTAATGTCGTGATTATAACTGATTTTGGGCAAAGACAAGAATCTGCATAAAATGCTGAAAATACAACAGCTCTTCCCAAAACTTAGCAGATGTCTTTTTTTATGTTGTTGCTCACAATTCAGAATCCCAAAATGCAGGACTTGTTGATGTTAAAGGGATTTATATAAGAAAAGATCAAAGAGTAATTTTGTGCGAATAAATCTAAAAAATGACCATCATTATTGAAAATGTAACTAGGTCTAAACATAAATTAATGTATTATCATGAAGAGTGTCCTAGCAATTATTTTTCCCAGTTTTGTTGCACGTTATCAGGCTGCGCAGATAAAAGCTGCGCAGATAAAAAAAAGGGTGTGACCTGTGTCCAAATATTTGACTTAAAATACACAGTAGAGTCTATTTTCAAGGTTGAATAATTTTAATAACACACCTGTCTTGGTCATTGTAATGTAATATTTATACTGCGAGTATGATATAGGTATAACTGACCTACCTGTATTAATGAATGCAATCACTATACATGCACTTATAAACATGGTCAGACATCTGAGAAAAAGCTGCTGTTTTTATCTCGTCTACCTTACAATTTGAGAAAGAGTTGGAACAAATAATTGCAAGGACGCTCTTTTTAATGGATCAAAGTATCTTCAGAGCTAAGTACATTTTCAACAACGGAATTCATTTTTCAGATTTCTGCGCTGAAAATTACCCTTTGATCTTTTCATACAAAAACAATTTTTTTAACAGCATGGCCCTCTATTTTGTATTCTAAACTGTAGTGAACAACAAAATTGAGAAGTCTGCTAACTTTCAGGGAGATACGATAATTTTTAATGGTTTATTGAGATTTTTGTATATACCAAAAATCACCACCTTAAGATGAAGATTTCGATGTTTCGTCTTTTTCAGCAGTATTTCATTCATATCAGGAATGCGGAAATGAAGGAGGAGGGAAGTGGGGTGTGGGGTGATTATCAAAGGTTGTGTGCAAGGGAACCAGTTTTTTCGGCTGAAGCAGTAAAAAGGGTAAAGGTAAAGGTTTCCCTAAGCCTAATGGCCGTAAGGGCAATGGGGGTTAAAGGCTCATCCGGATCCTGGGTACAGCACATATAAGGCAGAACCCATCCCTCTCCTTTCGCTGCCTTACCCTTCCTGAAACAGATACTCATTTAATGCTGGGCAAACAGAGGTTTCAAGTCACTGGATGACCATACCCAGGTTGGAGCTCACGATCTTCCATCGACCATCTTCACCATAACCGTGTGGTTTTAACCACTCGACCACGGCGCCTCAGAATCCGTTAGCTTTTTGTTATATGGCATATTTCGTACCCCAACATACGAATATAATTTGAATTATGGTGATGAAAGTACAGAACTATAACTTACTATTAGCATTGCCACTCCCTTTCCCATACCCCATCAAACACCCTCTTTTATTTGCATTTGTAAGAGTGTGGTGCTAAGCAAGATTCGAGTAACATAGATTTTTCATGTAGATGTATATATGCGCCATCCTCACTGATTCTCGGGAAAGTGGGACAAATGGTGTCATGGCTTTAAACGCATGTATAATTGTCATGGCTTTAAACGCATGTATAATTTGTTTCGAGTTGTCGATTAAATCAAATAAGTGCACGCTATGAAGTTTCTTCCACAACCTGAAACATTTGAGTTATAATATTGTTTCAAAACATGCAAAGACTCACATGGTCATACCTGATACTGAAGGACCCCCTATTTTTGCATGTCATAATTTAAGATGTCAATATTTATTTTCAATTCTTTTGTAAACTATCGGCGTGAAACAAATAGACTTCACTTGGAAATGTTGCTATTATCAAGTCCTTTGGACTAGTGATTAATTAGTTATCGTTAAAACATTTTGCTTTTTTTTTAACTCATGACCGTTTCTTGTCATTGAGATGTGCGTATTCTACGAGTCCAAGCATCGACAATAAATTTCAAAGTTTCGGATGACGCTAACAAGGTTTGTGTTTTCACCAAGTAGGTCATGATCAGTCACCCTGACAGGTCATAATATTTTTTTACTAGATCTATTTATTAAATTCAAATTTTGTTTTGACGCGTCCTTAGTATTCCGTAAAAAACGTAATTTTCCAAGTGTATTTTACGAGTCAAGCCAAAATCACCCAGTATATAAACAAGAAAGAAGCCTTTTGCCTGCCGTGGAAGGGAGACAGCCCCTACTGGCCATTTGATAACTATCGTAACCCTTATCGAATATGCTTCGAGGAAAATAAGTTTCACGTTTCATAAAATTATTTTACGGGACGTATTATACGGGACAGTAATTCTTAGTAGTACAAGAAGGGACTAATCAAGAAGCTGATACACTCTTAAAAAGTGCACATTGTGTTTTTCGTTCAAATATGTACACATGAACGGCCATTCGAAAGCTGCAAAAGATTGAAAACACCGGAGATATTTTCAGTTGTTGAATTTTTCATATTATGATTTCATGATTAACAAAATATTCGTTTAGTATTAAGCTACTTCTTCAAATGAATTTGATATGTGCATATATGCGCTAAATATTTTCCACCGATTGTAATGTGCAATCAAAATGAAACACTGATGCACTGTGGTCTATTTTTAGGCAATAAATCGACGTTCGAACAGTCCCGTATAATACAGAAATGTGTCCCGTAAAATACGTTTACATTTAATAGCAGTTCTTTAAAGAAAAAGAAAAAATCGTTAGGACTCTGAGGATTAGAAATTATATTTTAAATTAATTATAGTATGTGTGTCATATTCTCTGCCCTAAACTGAGTAATGTGCTCTCTTTTTCTGTAATTTTAATTCGTTTTCTCCGAAAATTTGGTCAAATTTCAGGTCTGCAAAAATACATTGCCTAATTCGCAATTTATATGGTGCTAGAAATGATGTTCTAGTACGGTTTACTTATCTGTAAGTGTTGTTTAAGTGTTATTGTCATCATAAATTGGACATTTTATATATATTTCTAGTAGGAAGACTGAAGAAATCGTGCGATAAAATGTCCCGTAAAATATAAATTTAAAACAGGTTTCACTGGCTTAATAAACTTATTTTTGGGTGTATTTTTTCATATAACAACTTAGTATACACAAATTAAAGATGTTTGACTTTTAGATACATGTATTTTGAAATATTCTTCTTGGAAAGTCTCATATTAAAATTGTTGAGATTTCAAGTTTTTCTATTTAAGCACTGAGAAATAAAACTTGAAATGCATGATGTATACATCCTCATAGAGAAAAATATCCTAAAATTTATGCCTAACTGATAATCAGACCAGATGTTTTAGTCATCCCCTAATTATCTGGACACTGCAGGTATCAGCTAAACATGCTCTGTGAACTACTTTTGTCATTAACTCTGGTTCCCGGTTAATAATACAAGTAATTCAAGCATATAGTATTTTTATCAGCGGTGCTCCTGAAAACTGATTCACGGTATTAGTGCGCCGCAAAAAAGAACGCTCTCATAAATTACTCTAGAAAATCGCATATCCAATGATAAAGTTTTGTCGACTTTTATACTAAATACAGTCAGTGTGTTTGAAGACATAATTTATAAGTATCACACGAAAATAAGTTTGCAATACAACTGGAACTATTTTTTAATGACTGATTCTATCAGTCATTCAATGCTGTCACAAGCGTATTTTGGAAAGTGGCTTTCACAGCTGTATTCTTCCGCTCAGAAATGAAGTGATCGTAATGTCATTTCGCTGAAAAACGGCTGGAACTGAAAATAAGTTTTGTACGAAGTTAAATGAGAACTTATATAAAGTATCTTGTGCAGGTATAATTATTTAAGTAGTTTTGTAAAATAAGAAGTATTCAACTAATGACATCAGCGGTCAAAAAATATAACGAATACAAACTGACCATTAAAAATCAATCCGCCAATTACCGTATTCGCCCCCTCTTCAAGCGCCCCTCATACTTTATTAAATAAAATAAATCAGCTGCCGCTGAAATAAAAACTGTTTTACAGTTGTAAACTTGCCTAAAACAGTATTCCGAGCACGACAGTCATTGCAGAGAATGTAATGTAAAAGAAATTCTGTAGGTTTATCCACTTATCTCGCAAGTTATATACTGGACATCATACGGTAATTTAGCGTTTGTGGGTGGCTATTCATAGAATTGCCATATTGTAAACATTGGAGTGGACATCCTCATGGTCCATAGGTAATGCGAAATACCGCAAACACTGAGTGCTTTAAAGTCAGTGAAAAGCAGTAAGCGTTGTCAGAATTCAAATATTACTTGTGTACAAGAGATAGAACTTTTGCAGGTGCATGAAGTGATTCGCGCTAAATGGCTTATTTACATCAATGGAGCTGGACCATGAACAACAGGACTGAAGTTTGAAATTATTTTGAGCCGATGTAGCATGACTTTATTTTGATAGAATCTGTCATTTTAGGGCTGTTGGCCCTTTGATTTATAAAGGCTGTTCTACAGGGAATACTGTTTCGCTGGTTCCCGTGCCATTACAAAATTGTTATATTACAAATCGGGTAAATTTTAACGTAGAAATCCATTTAAAACGCCTAAACAACATAACTTTTAACGAGGATTTCGATTTTTTAGTTTATAGCAAGATTAGGATGCGGGATGTTTATGTTTTACTTTTAACTAGAGAAAATCGGTTAACAGCGTTATCTTCACCACCTGGGGCACTGCTGCAAAATTGCATAATTCTGTATCATTTATTGGTATACCGGATGATTATAAGACCAAGTTCATTAGAAACACATGTGAAATCGATACCCCGAGTAACCCGAGTTTATATACCAGTAAGTCGGCTCGGTCTGGGTCATTTCTCTAAGAGCATGTACACAGCATGCAAAACAGTACTGCTGATATATAAAAAAAAAAGCAAACAGGCTGGTAAATTGTAACGCAAACACTTCTCTGTGGTTAAACATCGAACTTGTTCATGTACTAATTCCGTATTTAGCCATTTATGTTAATAATTGTATCTAAACACAAACCATTCACTGTCACATTTTAAGATCGTGTATTTAACAGGACAGTACAGAAGACATAAATAACAGTGCAACCGTTCTAGATGCACTATAATGCATAAACGTTTTATACAGACAGGTTGAAGTTTTAAAGTTTAAAACAGGAGCTTTCCTTGAGGTTTTTTAATCTAGAACTTTGTTTTGCAGGAATAGTTTTCTTTCATGTTAGTTAAGTACAGTGAGATCGTATTGCTTCTTTTTGGTAGAAGAAGAGCATTTTGCTTTTTTCCGAAATAATAGAGTGAAGACTTCTATAGCTCAACTTCGTCCTAAATAAAATCATTTGCCTCTACGGTGGATTATACCCTTATACTTCTAGCAGTTGCTTCAAGTCTATTGGTATATACGACTCGTTGAATACTGAAAAGAAGTGCCTTCACGTTGTCTCTTGTTATCTGAATTCACCTGGTATTTACTGTGCAATACTTTTGATTTAGCTTCGTGAGATACCAAAGTTGTGAAATGACAGTGAGCGATTTCTATATGACTTGTTTACTTTTTCGATATTTTAACTAACCAAAAGTCCCACTTTCTTGAGATTCAGTTGGCTCTGGTCATGCTTGTATTAGCAAACAGCATTTCAATACTTTAATATCAAACGTAAATCTAAAGATTTTGATCGAAATGAATTTTGTAAACCACATGATGTCTGTTTAGTGATAATTATGTGCAGTAGAGGAGAAAAGTGTAGAGGAGAAAAGTGTAACACGTATGAAATGTAAAAGCTTTCATATTTGCAACAATAATTTCATAAAGGCACAATGCGGGTCTCAATGTACACGCTTAAAGTAACTCTTTTGGGGGATGGGGTGGGGGATAGGATAGGGTGGGTGGGGGTTGTTGCCAGAAGGCAGCAGGCTCACGGGAATGAATGCATTAGAGGTGCCTCCTGGTACCGAGCTTATCAATGTTCTCTCCAGTTCTTTTTCTTGAACGCTTTAAGCCATTACTGTGAGAAGCCAGGGTCGCTCAGGAGGTTACGAGCTTTGGCCTTCTAAGATCGATCCCTACTGCTATCTACGGGGCACGTGACGTCGAAATGACCTCACACTGACGTCGATGAGATGTACGGCGTCATTAGGACGCCATGTGCTTGCTAGGTAGTTTCTAACCCAGTACTTCGTTTTATCAGTAGAAAGTTCCAGAATACGGTCGGCATTCACCTAAATTAAAACAAAAAGAAATCCGTGACCGGTGATGTCTCGCCTGTCAGCACATTGTCACAAAACAGTGATAAACCGGAAACCGGACGAAAGTTTGCACCGCTGACGCCGAAAAATGTCCATGTCCGCAGGCGTTACAATGTAACATACATTTTTTATGGAGAAATATGGACAAATATTCCTACATTATCCCTGCTACCCCCTGTTATCAGGAGCACAACAGCTTGTAGTCTTTGTCCTTTCTCTGTAATGCTAGACTCAATATACAGCTTTTTCTGATGAATACACACTACTACCATTTTGAAATCAGTTCACATAGGCGCAGTAAAATTAATCCATATATTTTTCGCGATGACAGATACTGTCTGCATCTTTGACTCCATCAAAGCAGGTAGTACCGGATATGCTTTCGCCAGTGTCTTGAAACGCATCCTTAAAGTTTATCATGCTAAACAGTGTTGACGCCACTGCTCAGCCTTCTTCAGAAGAAACAACCATGCAATCATTCTTTGACAGAATTGTTGCTCATTTGCCATTAACATGGCTTGGCAGCCATACTTTGGCGTTATCCTGTCATTGTCAGTTTTGATCCCTTCTCAGAAAAGGAAAGAAACTGCTCGTATAGGGGTAAATCCTGACTTTTATGAGTATACCTTTTTTGGAAGGGCTATACAGTTCATTCATTCATTCTTTTCTCTAGGCGTAGATCCCTTTTTTGGGAGGGCTACGTGGTCAAAGTACTGTAAAACACATATTTTTGACGGTTACTAAATTTTGGCGATATTGGCGGTTAAATCAAAGAGCGCTAAAATATAAGTCCGCCAATATTACATAGATTTAATACATATACATACGCACACCACAATGAAAGTTCAGATAAAAAGGAATAGTTGACGAGTATTTTAGACTTTTTTTTAATACATTCCATTAAACTATACATTGTGGCATCCTGTTAAAATCGCCTCGATAAGGCGATTCTAATAGATGCCACAATATATAGTAAAATGTAAAAGTAAGAAAATTTTTCACAAATTTACTTAGGATTTTCTTCATTAACATCAAGGCCGCAAAAATTAACATGCGCCAATATGTCATTGTCTTTCAACCGCGAAATTTTGATACCGCAGATATTAAATGGAAGCAAACTGGAAGTCATAAAAATTGTCATCCTTGTAAACAAAAGTGAAAACATGCCGGGTTAGAGGAGAGTCGGGTAATTTCGGACAGCGTGTAAATTCGGATAGTGACATTGTTTCCTTTATATGTCAGTTGTTTTGAGCTAAAACAAAAATAACTGGCCAAACAGTGAAAATCCTGATGAGACGGCGTCTCATCTGGATTTTCACTGTTTGCAATGGTATGTCCGAATATACCCCTTGTCCGAAATTACCCGACTCTCCTCTACCTGTATTCTGTATTACAGTTTAACTGTAATAAATGAATTAATGGAAATTTTCCAGGGGATTATTTTGAGTCAGCCATACGTCATTGCATCTCAAATAATCAGTTAATGTTTACCTTTTTCTTAAGTTCAGTTTGACAAATATCGTATAACGTACTGATTAACCACACGTTTTATTATAATTCTTGAAGTTTGTGACCTAGTGATACGCTTGCTGTCATTGAAAAATATACCACTCAAAATTTGTCTAGCGCCAAATTCTTGGGTATAAATATTTTAAACATCTAAACATAAATAGCTGTATTCCATCGAAATACCCGACGTAGATGGGCGGCCCGATACATCTGCGGCCGAGATGCTTGTAACTTTAAGAGTGAGTCGTCATTGATTGGATCAGAGTCCCATAAATCCAAAGGCTACGATCGACATGACAGAAATATTGTTGACTTGACTCACTCATTCACAAATTATAACATCAAATATTTACACTTGCCACTGACTTCCCTTAGGTAAACCTTTCAGAGCAAGTATCTTCATACATCGATGAACAACAATTGTTAATTTGACGTTGTCGTCAAGTAATGTCTGAGGCAAACGAAGTCATAACTGGTCCATATGACGTTCGACTGACGCCACGTCAAGCGACGGCTGTTTAACGTAATGGTCGAACACGTCGTTGCTAAATTTCTCCGGCCAATATTTTGCATTACCGCGAAAACAGCGCAGAAAGAGCCTAAAAATAGAATAAAAATTTGATTTTTCAGCTTTCATCTAGTGACGACACCAGTGGTCGGCGCTAAAATTTTACAAGAAGCGCTTTGCGCTTTATGGAATTTTACATGTAACTCCGCCCACTGGCTTCATCACACAATGAACGCTGAAAAAAATCAATTTTAATTCTTAAATATACAACAGCACACGACATAGCAGGGTTCGCCCTCTGGGACGACTACGCAGGTGCATATTTCATAATGAGTAATTTGACAAAATACCAATCTGAACCTTCGTTATACATATGCCTTGTGACCTAAATTCAGTTGATGGCATGTTATCAAGTGATTTTTAGCCAGTGTCATTATTTACATTTGATGATGAAATATAAACATCTTTGAGATAGGCTTTATTTCACGAGCATCCTTAAAATTCTTACTACTATGTGGGCAGATAAAAACGAGAGAACTAGTTTTCATGAATATTGTCAGTATACGATCTTGAGAAGAAATGAGTATATTTCGTTGATTTATTTATTTCCAAGAATTTACTCTGCATGACGATAGAAACCAACAAATGAAAGGCAACCATTGACTTGTCAACAAGCAGAAAATTTGGATACCCAAACTGATGTTTGATGCACCCTAGGCTATGCTCCTAGAGGAGCTATGCAAAATTCTTTCTTTAACACTTTAAGCACCAAAAAGCAGACGACAAAATTTATGTCTGCAAAAAAAAATAAAAAAAAAGTCTGGTCCAAGACATTTCATATTGAAAACTCAAAGACTAGAGGGCAAACAGTGTGGATCTAGATAAGGCGGCTCATCATGAGCCGCCTCCTCAGGATCTACGCTGTTTGCAAATTTTGTTAATTTCGTCACCGGGGCTTAAAGAGTTAAACGGCAGACTCCTTTTTGGAAGGAATTTTTGGCCAAGGGATGCAAACAAAAAGTCACAAAAATTGCAAAAATGGCGGGAAAACTTGGATGTGTACTCATGAATACACCTTAGAGAAAACAAGACAGTACGTTGCCATTCACATTTAACACTTTACTAAGCGCCTGAGATGAAAATAGCTGACTAGTCAAACAACGTAGATCTAAATGATGCGACTCATGATGAGCCGTCTCATCTAGACCTCCGATGTTTGTCGTCTAATCTTAAAATTCTCATTCTCACATAGCTTGGACAAAATATTTTTTTTTAAATTGTAGACGTAAATTTTGTCATCTACTTTTTGGCGCTTGAAGAGTTTAACACTGATGTCAGTTTTACTAGTCTGGCATCTCTAAACAAACGGAATTCTCAAAGTCGCTTTCATTTTACCATATCCTCAAAGTCGCGGTCGTTTTCTCCGTCATTCTAAAAGTTGCAGTCGTTTTTTTCTGGCATTCTAAGAGTTGCAGTCATCTTACAGACATTCTCAAAGTCGCGGCCGTTTAACCAAAATTCTGAAAGTCGCATTCATTCTACCGCCATTCTAAAATGTTGCGGTCGTTTTACCGACATTCTCCAAGTCGCGATCAATTTTCCGACATTCTCAAAATCGTGGTCGTTTGACCGACTTTCTTAAAGTCGTGGTCGTTTTATCGACACTGTCAAAGTTGCGGTCGTGTTTTCCTGACATTCTCAAAGTCGCGGTCATTTTACCGACATTCTCAAAGTTGCGGTCGTATTGCATGTTGTTTGGTTTGCAGTCTGTTTCTGCAGATGATTTACAAGCTGCGTTACCTGTTTGTTTATCAAATACTTTACACCGTTGATCCTCTTATCGGCATATATTATCTCAAGGACACACTTACTATGATTTTTGTATGAAAAACAAAGGCCGACAAGTATAACGTTGTTGGGTCATAAATGAGGTCTACAGTGAGTGTCTGTGGGAAGACATGCACCCATACACAGGGTGTAAACTAGTCCTCCAAATATTGCGTCCTGACAAGTCTGTCCGTCATAGTTGGCTTCCGTTGAGACTATCCGCGATATTTTGCTTTCCTCCAAGACTACCGTCCGTAAAAATGGCTTCCTGCCGAGAATGTCCAAGTGATTCTACTGCCAAGAGTCTCGGCAGGAAGTAAAATCACGTGAACATTCTCTGCAGGAAGCCATTTATCATGCACAGCAGTCTCGGCAGAAAGCATGAGATCGCAAACGGTCTCGGCGGAAGCCAAGTATGACGGACAGTCTCGTCAAGAAGAGAAAACTGACGGACTAACCCTGTGTATGGGTGCATGTCTTCCTACAGACACTCATGGTAGACCTCATTTATGATCCAACAACGTTATACTTGTCGGCCTTTGTTTACATACAAATTTCATATTAAATGTTGTATCCTTGAGTTAATGTACGCCGACACGAGGGTCACGAGGCTGGCGAACGCTAAGCAAAATCTGTAATCAAAAGCAGTTGGGACATTCTAGATGATAAAGATGATCTTGCCAGGACAACGCTGTGTCCAGCTGGGGAAAAACATGCATTATTATCATTAATGTTGTTACTATTGCCTTATTATTATTATTTTAAAATGGATGAAACATGCTGCGCAGGATCTCATACATAAACTTTGCAACAAAACAGTATAGACAGCCCGGGCGGGGGGGGGGGGGGGGAGGGGTGAGAGAATTCGATTTAGTCATTTCTGACCTGATAATTGAACACAACAGAGCGAACTTTGTTCTAAATAGCCAACAGTCAGGAATGGTATAAAATGGACGGAAACTACATGTATGGCTTCTCCTGTTACAGGCGAATGTCATTTGGCTTCTTGGTCCAAAGCTGTTTTCCAAGACATTCCGAAGTTGCTTCAGTGGTTGCACAGTAGAATAAGGAAACTATAGAATCCACTTCAACTTCTTGTGCATACAACATGGTTTGGGGAGAACTCTTTGTTCCGTCCTGATTTTAGGTGTTTGTGAAATATTAAGATTTGTCGTCTATTCAGGGTTGTTAGACATTGTACGTAAAGGGACAGGTACTCATCAGCCTGTCATGGTCATTTTCATAGTATACGTTTAACGACGAATATGTTTTTAAGATAGCGAAAACTAACTGGCAGGCCAGTTTGCAAAACCATGGTTACAGTCACAATATTATGTTCAATATAAACATATTGGACGATAGAGCATAGGAAATATCCCAGAGTGGAATGAAATTGAATAGAGTGACAAATACATGTATTAATCTCTCCCACTTCATTTGATTGATTTGGGATGAAAATCTTACTGAAAATGTCTCCCACTGATGAAGGATTTTTTATGTAAGGGTATCATCCCAGGTTCTGAAAGCAAAATTTGCGGCACGAAATGTATATTGAACGCCAAAGAAAACGCCTACAAGTTTAGGTTCAGTTTTCTTCTGTCAACTGATTTATGGTTTTTAATCATATATAGCAAAAAACACTACTGACGTCTGCCAACAATATAAACTTATCTTCTTGCAAAATTAAACTTGGATTATAGAGTTATCTCAATTTATCATGAAACATTCAAAGTTGTTGTAAGAGTTGTCTTTCCTTTGGCGGTATAACAAATTGTTTCCAAAACACGACTCTGATGTGTGGTTATGAAAAAAACGTCGGTTTTATTACCATGGTATTCTTCTCAGGAACATGACAACAGTTTGAAATTGAACACTTGTCAAATTATCTCCCTTGCAATAAAACAAATAGCAAAATGGGAAGGCCATTAACAGCAAAAGTTCTGCAGTGCTACGAAAAATTTCTTTGAAAACCTTTTTATTTTACTCTTGTTAATTCATTTAACCTCTTCGTATGGATTGTTTCTGTTCTTTTCAAGAAAAACAGGCTGTTAAAAGGTCTATGGAAATCCAATGGAAAGCCAGAGCTACTGTTTCTACTGCCAACTTTCACCTGATTGTTTCTCTAAAATGCAAGGCTCGACTGCTTTGATTGTTTCGCTGTTTCTTACCCTTACCGCGGACATTATGTCTGGAGAAGATATTTAGCTGAGTATTATATGGAATTTAAAATTCACAAAAGCAAGCGTTCTGGTCTCTAAAGTTTATAGAATATCGATGCGTTATGGTGCTCATTCTGTCGGAATATCATAGACAAAGTAACTCAAAATAAGAGCATATACCTTTACCTTCAAATAAATTGGGTGTATACATGGTATGCGTTTCTTTTGACGTTCAGTATAGATTAAATCGTTCTTCCACTTCCAACACTACTGGGTCATTTCATCATATTTAAAACATATTTCATCATCGAGCCTGTCTAAAGTCTAAGTTGTGACTCACAGATTAAAAATTGCTGTTTAAAAGATAAACATGTCAAGGACAGAATAAATATTTCTTGGTTTTACCTTATTGCTGTTTAGTAGTAGTATAAACAGTATTTCATTTTACAAATGCATTGACAAGACAATACATGCGAGACACACGTCGAGAATGTAATTGTTGAGTATTATCTTCAATGGAATAAATCTGTATTGCTAGTCATGACGCATACAGTAAGAGGAAATGAATAATTTGTCCTTCTATATGTTATGTTTTGTTCGTTGGTTTTGTTGTATTTTGAAATTGCATTCTGTTCAGGGTATGGCATTTGTAATTCTGTGGAACAGATACATGTACGTTTACTTTATTATATACGAATGGAGACGTGAAAAGTAGATTTGTTCTAAAATTGGAGGCATCGCCATCCAATTCGGCTGTGTGATGAAAATTGTGGAAGGAAATATGCATAACCATTCTATTCTTATCAATACTTTATTTGTTTGTTGTTTTTTTTCTTTTGGTTCATACAGATGTGGGAACAATTTTTACACAGACATTTTGTGTTTACTCCTGCACAAATGTTGAATGAAAAACGCATTTCAGATTTTCTTCCCTTGTCCTTGCATGGATGTCGGTATATAAAACATCCCTCATTTTTATGCCCCCATGACGATAGTCAGGGGGCATTATGATTTGCTCCTGTCTGTCTGTCCGTCCGTCTGTCCGTCACACTTTATGGTATAGAGTTTGTGTAATTAACTCCTCCCACAGTTTTCAATGGATCTCTTTCAAACTTTACATATATGTTGTGGACATATTGAAGATGTGCATGTGGGTTTTTGTTGGAGCTAGACTGAATTTTGACAGAATTACGGCCTTCTGAACTTAGTCATGTTAGGCAAATTTTTGCATTTTAGGGTGTGGAGTTTGTGTTATCAACACCTCCCACAGTTTTCAGTGGATCTTTTTCCAATCTTGCGTACATGTTCTGGACATATTGACAATGTGCATGTGGGTTTTCGTTGAAGCTAGAATTAATTCTGACAGAATTGTCAGGGGGCATTAAGATTTGCTCCTGTCTGTCCGTCCATCCGCCCGTCCGTCTGTCCATCCGTTCGTCACACTTTATGGTATAGAGTTTGTGTAATCAACTTCTCCCACAGCTTTCAATGGATCTCTTTTAAACTTTGCATATATATTGTGAACATATTGAAGATGTGCATGTTAGTTTGTATTAGAGCTAGAATTAATTTTGACAGAATTACGGCCTTTTGAACTTGGTCATTTTAGGCAAATTTTTGCATTGTAGGGTATGGAGTTTGTCTAATCAACTTCTTCCACAGTTTTCAATGGATCTTTTTCAAACCTTGCGTACATATTGTGGACATATTGAAAATGTGCATGTGGGTTTTTGTTTGAGCTAGAATTAGATTCGACAGAATTACGGTCTTTTGAACTTAGTAATTTTAGGCAAATATTTGCATTGTAGGGTATGGAGTTTGTGTAATCAAGACCTCCCTCAGTTTTCAGTCCATCATTTTTAAACTTTGTATACATGTTGGTGACATATTGGAGATGTGCATGTGGGTTTTTATTTGAGATAAAATTAATTTTGGCAGAATTATGCCCTTTCGAACCTAGTCTTTTTTGGCATATGTTTGCAATGTAGGGTTAGTACTTTGTGTAATAAACTCTTTCCACAAGTTTCATTGGCTGTTTTTCAGACATTGGAGACTTGTTGTCGACATAATGAAGATGTGCACGTTGGTTTTTGATAAGAAAAAAGAACTCTGAAGGAATAATGGTCTTTAAACTTAGTCATTTTGGGCTGCATTTTGCACTATAGGGTATAAAGTTTGTGTAATGTTTGCAGTGGATTTTTGTGCTTTAAGGTTCTTAAGGGATGTACATGTCCTGTGACAGGCACTGCACGGGGGCATCATTAGTGTCTTACAGACACAATTTTCTAGTTACGTTTATGTTGTCATTCATTTATAAAACATTCCTCACCATGTTTACGCATTTCATATTTTGTATCAGGTATAGATACATATCGTGTTTACAACTTACCCTTTTCACAATAAAATGTATGTTTCTAATCATTTCTATTCCAGGCATACGTAAAATAAATGGCTCATCAGCTCATACTTTGATTTTGTCATATAAATATATTATTCTAAATTCTATACATAGATTTCATCATATTTACGCTTGATTACTGTTTTTGCTGTTGTTGTTGTTGTTGAAATAAATGCATAGATATAGGACTTTTATTGGTGTCACACTGAAACATAATAATACTGTCAGTCAGTCAAAATAAAGTAAATATAAAGTACTAAGGAACTGGTATAAAACCAGGTCCCAATCAAATCCTGATAAAATATATTAGTTTTGATATGCCATGCAAAACGCCTCCACATAATTGCAAGTCTTTTATTTTCGCATAGACCTTTATCATATTCCAATTACATCGATATCATTGTTCTTTGCAAATTCCTTTCTAACAGTTTGGGGTATATAAAGCCTCTTCATATGTATTAAAATGTTACTTCTCAAACATGATACATATATGTACAGTACATTGAATAAAATAGTGTTCACACTAAGCATTATACTCCCATATGAAACAGAAGTTAGTAGAAAAGTCTACGGTATGCTACAATCACACACCGCGGCCAACCCTCAAAACCCCCATTTACTATTTCTTATGTTAAAAATGTTCGTTTCTCTTCCGACTTTATGCCTAAAGATGGCTAGAAACCTTCTGTTATCACTGGCAAACTTAATATTTAAGTATTCTTCATTTCAGATTCCAAACAGAGATGTCGACATAAAGCCTTGCCCTATCAGCCGGACGTACATATTTGTGAACTAGCTATTGAGAAGGATAGTAAACCATGAATCACAAGCAGGCTATGCTACAGGTCAGTTTTGTTTGCATTTTTATTGCTTAGATACCGAAAGAGAGCCAGCAGCATCGCAGGAGTTTCACAACGTCTAATTACAGAAATATTTCTTAGGACATATATTTTTCATGCCAACTGCTTGGTTGACATAGCAACCGAAGCGCTGAAAATGAAAACAAAAATAGCTATGAGAGGAGATGGCTAATCCCCTGACCCCTGCGCCTTGGTAACCAGGGTGCACTTCAAACGCATATAAATAGTATACTGTCATTCTTTTATTCTCCTTATTGACATTATCTGCTTAACAGATGCATGATTATCTAACACTCAGACCAAAACAGTATGCCAGAATGCTAAAAAGAGGTAAAATCTCAAATAGCAACCATGTAGACAATGCATTGCATATGATACATTCAACATTTCAAAATGTTTGACTAACTTCTAAAGTACAAGCCCTACAAATCTAATTTTGAGCTCTCTAGTAAGCGAATTTGGACAAAGAATCCAAATCTGTAAAAACAAATTTTTTATTTTTCTTTTTTTTTTTTTTTTTTTTTTTTTTTTTTTTTTTTTTTTTTTTGGCGGGGGGGGGGGGGGGGGGGTTTGGAACTCGGAAAAGTATGAAAGCAAGAGTTGTCATTCTTGTATGAGACAAACTGTCATGATCTGATCTCCATACCTGTGAAGTATCATAAAAATATTTCAAAGGGTATTCAAGTTATGGAGCGGACACTAAATCACACCTAAAACCATCAAGAGGAAATTACTCAAAAAGTAAGAAAGCAAGAGTTGTCATTCTTGTTCGCGACACATTGCCATGAGCTGTTCTACATATCTGGGAAGTTTCATGAAAATATTTCAAAGGGTATTCAAGTTATGGAGCGGACACGAAATCACACCTAAAACCATCAAGAGAAAATAACTCAAAAAGTAAGAAAGCAAGAGACGTCATTCTTGATCGCGACATATCAGCATGACCTGTTCCATATAACTATGAAGTATCATGAAAATATTTCAAAGGGTATTCAAGCTATGGAGCGGACACGAACTCACACCTAATACCATGAAGGGGAAATAACTCAAAATATTAGAACGCAAGAGTTGCCATTCTCATTCGTGAAACATCGCCATGACCTGTTCTACATATCTGTGAAGTTTCATGAAAATATTTCAAAGGGTATTCAAGTAATGGAGCGGACACGAAATCACACCTAAAACCACCAAGGGGAAATAACTCAAAAAGTAAGAATGCAAGAGTTGTCATTCTTTTTCGCGACACATCGCCATGACCTGTTCTACATATCTGTGAAGTTTCATGAAAATATTTCACAGGGTATTCAAGTTATGGAGCGCACACGAAATCACACCTAAAACCATCAAGGGGAAATAACTAAAAAAAAGTAAGAAAGCAAGAGTTGTCATTCTTGTTCGCGACTTATCGTCATGACCTGCTCTACATATCTGTGAAGTATCATGAAAATATTCCAAAGGGTATTCAAGTTACAGAGCGGACACGAATCTGCTAAAAACTCACCAAAGGGGAGATAACTAAAAAATTACAAAAGCATGAGTTACCATTCTTGCACACGACTCATCGCCATGACCTGTTCTACATAACTGTGAAATATCATGAAAATATTCTAAACGGTATTCAAGATATGGAGCGGACAAGAAAATGTTTACGGACGGACAGACGGACGGAGAGACGGACGGACGGACGGACGCCAGGCTCATCGCTATATCCCCCGAACGTTTCGGTCGGGGGATAAAAATAGAGAACCACAAGGAAAGAAGAGCAAAAACATTTCTACACTATTACCGAGCGTCTCACCCGTCCCTCTTCTTTTTGGATCGAGTCAAAAAGATTATTATAATTCGATATAAAAAGAAAGGTTATAATATCGATGTTATCCGACAAACTGCATGCATAGGAGTTAATCACATTTCGACGCTTGGCCACGTTTTTCCTTTTTGTTTATGCTGAATTCAAATTTTATAAGGTGTATGGGTACACATACACCACCATGTATCTTCACAATTTTTCAAATAAAAACAAATTCCTGACTTCCTGTTTGCCTTCTTGGGAGACAACGAAAGCCTCTTAAACGGGGGTCGTCTCTTAAATGTATGAATTTCTCCTAAGGGAGCAAATTCTTTCCTTTAACAGTTGACCCCGTTTGAGAAGGTAGGCAAAAACTGAAAATGACAGAGCTGCTTCCCCTTTAAGTGTACCCATAACTTTAAGTCCGTTTGTTTCATCCAAATTTCTGACGATTTTATGTTTCACTGTTTAGTCAGGCGGCCCCTTCGCAGATCCCAGTGCTATGGAGAGTGGCAGGTCTATACATTATATTACTTTATCATAGGACGTCGCCGTTATTCAGTGGATAACGTCGTGTCATAAAATCATATGACCACACGTGTAATAACACTTTGGCGCGCACACGTAACGTCATTGACAACGTCCATTTCAACAGTGCTTTTCATATGGAAATATTTTCACTTGCCACTGACTTCCCATTCATAAACCGTATAGAGCAACTGGCTTCATACACCGATGAACGACAGTTGATCCTGTGACGTTGTCGTCAAGCGACGTCTAAGGTAAACAAACGTTATGGCGGCGGCTGTTTAACGTAATGGCCATATACGTCGTTTCTGTCTTTTCTTTGACGCATATTTTGCATATTCTACATTAAATTACCACGAAAACAGCACTGGAAGGGACTAAAATAAAGTGAAAATATAAGAATAAAAATTTGATTTTTCAGCATTCATCGTGAGAAGAAGCCAGTGGTCGTCGCTAAAATTCTACAAGAAGCGCTTCGCGCTTGATGGAATTTTAGCTCCGCCCACTGGCTTCATCACACGATGAACGCTGAAAAATAAATCAAATTTCAATTCTTAAATAATGTTCAGTTTAAAGGCGTTAAAATCCCATTTTAAAGGGTCATATGCTAAACAGAATCTTCTTAAATAATGTTCAGTTTAAAGGCGTTAAAATCCCATTTTAAAGGGTCATATGCAAAACAGAATCTTAAACTCGTGGTCATTTCGTACGAAATGACCACTCGTGTAAGATCCTCTATGTTCATGAGCAGAATATCTATAAAGACTTTTGAAACAAAGGACACATGCAAGAACGGAAATCGGAGCCTCAGGTTTACTGAGACGCTATTGGTTTGCTAGTTTGATTGTTTGGTGTTCTTCGCTTCTGAAAACACCCGACTGATGTCCATATTTCATTGATTCATTTTAAGGTGTCAGAGGCTGTGCGGGCTGCGGGAAGGGGAGATTTATCAACAGTGGAAAGGTATGTAAATATTAAGATATTTAAAGAGGTGTCTAATAAAGTTTAAAACACCGGTTTTAGAGATGAACCGTGTCAGGTAGAGTGAAGATTTAATAACAATTTTTCGGGCACTTTCTGATAAGGCCCCGTAGAAAATGTTTATTGTTTTGTTTTTTCCTTATCTGATATGTTTTACAATGTATAAATATCGATATAAATAGAACATTTTTGCATCAATAGAACAATAAGTGACGCTCATATTTGGTAAAGCTAAATTTATTAACATTTTATTATTTCTGTCATTGTAACAATGTTTTTATGCCCCAAGGGACATTAAAATTTGCTCCTGTCTGTCTGTCCGTCTGTCTGTATTGAAGATGTGCATGTGGGTATATATTGGAGCTAAAACTAATTTTGAAAGAATAATGGCCTTTTGAAATTAGTCATTTTAGTCAAATGTTTGCATTGTAGGGTACGGAGTTCGTAAAATTAACTCCTCATACAGTTTTCAATGGATCTTTTTCAAACCTTGCATACATCCTGTGTACATATTGAAGACGTGCATGTGGGTTTATGTTGGAGCTAGAATTTTTTGACAGAAATACGGCCTTTTGAGCTTGGTCATTTGAGGCAGTGGATTCTTTGTAGTTAGTGTTTGTGCTTAAAAGATGCTTTAGGGATGTACGCATGTCCTGTGACAGGTGCTGCACGGGGGCATCATTAGTGTCTTACAGACACAATTTTCTAGTTATATATTAAATTTCCGAGTATTTACCTAAATCAAACAATCCGGCGGGTACACATCAATGAAACCATGTTATATCAATATAATTATATTCCCTTTGAGTTTGCTTAGATGAACCTATTTCAGAGGAACAGTGTTCATACTTCCATGAACAACAGTCGGTCACGCGACGTCGTTGGTACATGTACGCAACGTCACATGTAAACAAAAGACATCCTTGGATGTTGTTACGTCCTACTGGTCGTCACGTCATGGCGTAATCGGCTTACCTGTTGGTAAGTGGCAGCTTTTGTCGTACATTTTTCAAATGTTGCTCTTCAAAATCGAAAATGATGCTCAAACTTATTTTAAAGTTGATATACTTATAAGAGATAGATTTCGTTTTCCTAAGTTCATGGAAGTATGAACACAAAGGGTCCCTTGTAAAGTTAACGTGAACGCCCTTCGGGTGTCACTTACTTTGCACGTGACCCATTGTGTTCATACTTTCATGAACACCGGAAAAATAAAATTTATTTCTTAAACTGAATGTGACCTTGTTTCACTGCTGTGTCCGCTAGGTGCATTTTTCTTGCTCATCTAGGTACATTTGTATATTCCTATATATTCCTTTTGGGGTACGTGTCGATTTATGCGTTTTTCCGATCTGGCTTTATAATATCAGCCTGTGTCTCGTTCGGCTTAATATCGGAATATCTGCATTGGGTCGCTTTTATCTATTTCCTTTATTTTGGTCGCTTCGGCTTTATGTTTCAGTAGGTTTTACATGTTTTAACTATTAAGCATATGAATTGTTCTGATATTAATTGTATATCTGCAAAAAATGCTCCCACTTGCGACTTAATAACCTACCCTACACAACAGACCTTACCTATCTACTCATGAGAAAATACTTATGCCTTCCACAGTTTAACTGAAACCTAAAAGCGGCATTCAAACAAAATATGGCCGAAATGACCCACATGATGAGGCTGAAACGACCCATTCTGTAATACAGCCGAAACAAGTTTAAACAACGCTACCTAAATTCTGGTCGCAACGAACCAGGCCCGAACAACTGGCCGAAAGAAAAAAAAGACCAAAACGACTCGGACTCATATATATATATATGCAGGTTAAGAAACGAAGGAGTGGCACTAGATGGGAGTGATTTTGACGGACGAACACCTCTCCACAATGCATCGAAAAACGGTGAAGTTCTTATTGTGGCCTACTTACTGAAAACTACAAGAGTCAACTTGGAGGCAAGGGACAGGTGAATATCAGAATTGTAAAGGGGTTGTTTCCACAATTTGCCTGATGCAAATTGTTCTCAAAGATGCTGGTTTGCCGGTTAGATTCCATGTATCTGTTTTAATTTTGCATGCAATGCCAAAATAAGCAAATTCTGTGGACAGTGAATATGTTTGAAATTGTAAAATATGGCTAGAAGTGGGCCGCGGAAATTTAATCTAAGTGTAATGCGAGCTGCCGTATGAACAAGTGCAACATTAGCAAATGTTTGACTGTTCAATTTTTAAATTTATCTTATTTTATTTCTGACTGTTTAACTTTTAATCTCCGATTTTTATCTAATCATTTTTATTAATTATTATTTATGTAAGAGACCGTTTGTTTTCGTCTACATGTTGAATGATACATTGTATACCAAACATTTGAAACGCAGTCGTATCGTATGTTTTATAATGTTACAGATGGGGTATGAAGCCTATAGATTTAGCGCGCAACTCAAGACATAGTGACGTCATAATATTGTTAGAAAATCACAAGAAAAAGAAAGATCTGGTACGTATAAAGCTAGAAGTAATACCAAATACTCTAAGGGATGCCATAAATGCCTGAAGACATTCTGGCTGAAGAAAACATAACCATGATGGTTCACAGGGCCATGTTTCCAAAAAGCAATGCTACAACGGTACTGAATTTTCCCCATTTTTGTAATGTTCTATCCTTACCAAATGGGTGAGTCTCAGTGTCAGTTAAGAGGTGGCTAGCTTAATTTATTCTTATTGTTTGTTTCATTATAATGAGAAATATCCAATTGTCTTGTGAAAAAATGTAGACCCTGATTAGACCCCGCGTTTTGCGGCGAATACTCTGGATCTGCACAATGTGCTTATGTCTCTTTAATTGGACGTTATGCATTAAAGGACATTCTTATTAATTATTATTTAAGACGCTTGGGTAAACCGCAATGTTTCTTCCGCCATTTTAGCAATAAGACCGAGTTTTATAACTTCCTGTTTGCTTCGTTGGAGGACAAAATCCTTCAGAAAGGGGTCACGGCAAATTATTTCTTTTTTAAGGATTGACTCCCCTAGAGAAAGAAGGGAAAATAAAAGTTGCAGGGTTGCTTCCCCTGAAAGTGTTTCCCAGTCACCTTAAATTACTTTTGATAGGAAACATCCCGTGATATAATTATGACGTCACTGCGTAGGCCCGATTCTATATGATAATGGAAATTGCCCCGTTATAGCGGCTTGCCATTTTGATGAAAGCTGTCGTTAATTAAATCTCCCTTGCAACCATATACACAAAATAATAATAATAATAATAATGCTATCATCCATTGACATTCGTTACGTTATTTTTACGTTCGATTTATTTTAATAAAATGACTGGCAGATTCGAAAGCAAGCAGTGTTGAACGTTACATTACTGATCATTAACAAACCCAGTCAGTCCGAAATTGCTTTTTTCGTTTTATTGTAGTGTTTCCAGAGGGTCCGTCGTCTTAGACTTCATATCCCTTAATGCTTGCAATTACGAACGTTATAGTGTATAGTGATATGGAAAATTAATTCATTTTGCTATAGTGCATTCAAACAATTTTGTGAAAGCTCCGCATTTCGAATTCGTCAAACAAGTTCTCGTATGTAAGATTCTTGTAACGATGATGCGGAATAGGAAGTCAGAAAATGCTTTATCATACTTGCAGGTAAACTTGCTTGCCAACTTGAAAAAAAAATCCTTATGCAAGTAAATCTATGAATATTATAACATTTTTATGACACTGTTTGGGAAAGAATTATTCATTCGGTTTACCGTGTGTGTGTTTTTTTTATTTTTGTTGATTTATCTGCGTCCGTCTTTCCCTTTTGGTTTTGAGGGCGGGTTGCGGGACCTGATTGTATTAATACCTTACCATAACCTAACGTTTTACTTTACTTTTAAATACCTAGTGTCCCGTAGAAGAGACATTGGCAAAAGTGTATACCCATGTCAGACGCGGCGTAAAATCAGAGTAAACAGTACTTGCATAAGAAAAATGGGTAATTGTCTTTAAATCTGAAGAAAAGGAAATATGAAAAAAAGCTAAACCAGACTTCCCTTAAAGTCTTCATAGTCCTACAAGTGGTAAAAACGTCTAAACACAAATCCTTATGAAAAGCGCCTCAATCTTTACATTTGGTGATAAAATATGAGATGATGTGGCTGTACACTCAGCAATATTTCTAATTGGTCAGTTTTCTAATATGCAGAAATTTTATTTCTAACCTGTATTTTTTTTAATATAATTATTATCAAAATTTTGAGCTGTTATCTACTTATTAAAAGTCAATGTTGTAATCAAAACTTTATTGTAGTATTAGAGTTATGACCCTTTCTATCTAAACCATTGAATGCTTTGAAAACACATACAGGCTGCATCAAACTTCCACAAAAGCATAATATTTCAAAAGTAAATAAAGTTTTTCATCATAAAAACATGAGGTATGTTTTTCATCCTCATGCATTTTTCACCTGAATTAATTTTAATATTGACGTTTTCAAATTACCTCCCTTGCAATGTTTGTGTAAATCCTAATAGACGCCTCGAATTGATGTAAATTATTTTGCAAATGCATAAGCGCTTGTGCTGCTTGTAAAATACAAGAATATCAGTACATTTATTCGTCCTAGAGCGCAGCCAGGCTAATCTTAATCTGCTTAAGGCTTAATTCTATGGCAAAAAGTGACCAATTAGAAATTTTGTTCAGTGTATTGATCCAAATACCTGGCAAAAAGTATGAGGAACGTGATTTTGAAACACGACAATTCATTCTACAAAATGCAGGTTTCCTTATCTGGTTTCCCGTTGAGCGATGCAATATAAGCAAAAGCGGTACAGTGAAATGGACTCCACTGCTGTACATTGTATTTTTACCATTTTTTCATTGTTTACGAAATCGAAAGTAGGTCATTTTAGTTGGCAACTAAAATGACCTAAATCAATTTTCGAACCCTTTTTATGTGAAACTCAAAGATGTTTTATTGGTTTAAAGTTGGCTACTCGCTGTGATTTACAATGACGAAAGTATGGCAAGAAGCTTGCAGCGATACCTCACGATAAAATTTTTCATCCTAATAGAGCAATGGGGCCTTAAATGGATTGGTCCAATATATAAGGATAGGAAAGTTCACTAGGCATAAATGGGTTAAACTCTATTTATTTGCAGTGAAATCCCCTTTATTAAGACCACCTTTCAGATTGCTTAAAAGTGGCCAGATTAGTGAGATTGTCTTAATATCGAATATTTAATCATATGGAAAATACCATTTGAGACTAGCAAAGACCGGTCTTAATGACGAAGTGGTCTTTATTTCGAGTAATCTTAATTTAGCGAGATTTTACTGTACTATGTTTTACCAACCTTAAGTCAACATACTTGAAGTAAAATATTATCTGTTTTGTAGACTACAATTTTCTCTATTTTAGTTCTTTCAAGCAATGCGATCTATAGAGAATGGGGAAGTCAGCAGTGCTTTAGAAATGTAGGTATTCTAGTTAAGTGTAGAAATTTAATAATATTTCTATCCTGGCTTTCTACAGTCTAATCTTGTCCATCCCGTGACATTGCAAGATCGTATAGGTACCACAAATAATCCTGTAATATTTTTTCTTTATTATTATGTTTCCAGTTTTCTTGTTGTGCCTGCATATTTCATCCAAGTGCCTTGTTTAGTATTGTCTGCTCACGTTTTCTTCTGTTTGCCTCCTATTTTTTTCCTTTCACTGTGGTATGTAGGATCGTCTCCAGTCTACAGTAGAATTCATTTAAGATATATGGATTCACTTTCATGGAGAGCATATTTACCAATTTCATGTTTGCCTCTTTTTCTCATTGGGATAATTTGCTTCTCTAGGATCATTTGGGCTGCGACAACACAAAATAAACAAATTGGCATATGCGCACTGCGAATACTCAGATCCGCCCAGTCTGATCAGAGTCTTTGCTGTCTGCATGGAACTAGCTTAGATACTTATCTACCCTTTAAGCGTGCAGCGAAGACTCTGATCAGACTGTGTGGATGCCAAGGCTGACCTGAGTCTCTGCTGGGCGCACATGCCACTTTCTTGTTGTTGTTTTTTTTGTGTTGTGTCTCATTTTTTTTTCTTTAATGAGTTGACTCAAAACAGGAAGTAAGAAAGTTGTCTTCCTATTTAAAAAGAGGGACAAACAGAATTCATCATTGGTGTCCAGGGAGGATAAGCATCCCTGTAATTTCAAAACAGTAGCAAATCTAATCCCACACGTCTAGCCATGTCGAATAAGCTACAAGTGAATTCTTATGAATGTCTTTGCAGGGTTATCATAAAGTAAAGCTTGTGTCGACAGTTAAAAAGTTTTATGGGAGACAACATGACCTTGTTGATCCCTACACTGTGGCCGTTTCTAAACTAATTTCCGATCTGATGGCCTCAGCCGAAGCTTAGTAAAGCTTTCAAATACCGGACTTTCATTTTCACTGACTTTTTTCACAGATACATAGATATGGCGGGTGTATTATAATAGGCAGGTGATGCTTACTACCCGCGGGCACCTGATCACAACTCTGTTTTGGGGTCCATGTCTGAGTATCTAAAATATTCCGGAATAGTCTGTTTAAATGACCTATGAGTTCGGACTTATGATTTGGGTACTTTGGCAACTTACATTTGCTAAATGGCTTCCAAGACGGGATTAAGAAACATTCATTTTACATAATAACTGTTATCAAATTATCTTCTAGCTTCCAAGCTTTTGTGTCAGTTATTTGGCTTTGTTCGGTTCATCTGAGGTGACCATTTATGACGTCACGCTCTAAGTCACTCGTTAGATGATGTCAGAATAGCTAATCACTCTCTAAGTCACTAATTTAATGACGCCAAAATAGCACATTTTAAGGTAAAAGCAAACAGTAAGCCAAATAAATTTTTAATATTGGCAAGTGAGTAAAATAATAATCAATCATTGGTGTCCAGTGGGGGTAAGGGATCCCAACCCTCGGGTCTCGGCTGAGTCTTGTTTCCTACTTGAACGGTAAACCCTTGGGTTGGAATCCTACTCTGTCCTCTACGCTGTGGTAGGTGAGAAAACATTGTGGTGTACCCGTTCACTTTTATTTGATCTTACTGTTACGGTTGAAGATTTCCTAGCATGATATGGATGTCGAAAAGGTTTTGGAGCACTAAAGCTACATTATCTAGAATTTGCACTCACCATAAAAAATGAGAATTTAAAAAATATTACGATGCATGTGTAGTGGTTGATAGTGACTCTATGACTTGATTTGTGAATAAAATAACCCTGTTTTTTGTTGCTGTTATAGGAAAACTCATTGTTTTCAGGTAAACATACTAAAATTCAAGAGTCTGATGCAGATGCATTCGTAGTCCAAGAGAAAATGTAGGTTTAGTTCCGGTTCAATAGTTGCTTTTCTGTCCCTTATCTCAGTTTGTCATCGTCATCGTCTAAAAAGAGTAATTAAATACTGTTGAATGTTAAAGTACTGTTAAAATACTGATACATGTTAAATACTTAGTCACTCTTTGTCCAACGCGAATGGAGGGAGATTACCGTTTGCAGCGCTGTAAAACCATAAAACCTATCTTACTTATTGGATCAGGTTAAAAGAAGGTTGTGTGAGTTTGAACTGGTTTGATTATGATGATAGGACCTGTCTACACGTGGCAGCATCGGAGGGTGATATCGACACACTGAAACGCCTCTTGGATGAGGACAGTATAGACATCAATAAAAAAGACAGGTATTTTCTTTTTAATTTTATATTCCAGTGCTCCCGTGACGATTGTCACAGGGAAGGCATTAACATTTGCTTGTCTGTCTGGCCGTCTGTCTGTCTGTTCATCGCAGTTTGGGGGTATTCAAACAACTTTATCTATATAACACATTACAGCCGCACATTCTGTGCATTTGTACAGAGTTGATTACATAATTTTCATCATGATAATTACTTGTGGACATAATGTGGACTCCAGTCAGCAATTAAAAACTGACTGAGTTGATCATATCCTTGGGCTCATTATGTCATCAGCTGTGATATCGGCCCAGTGGTTTCAGCATCAGCACTGAAGCATAAAACCGCTGAAAGTAAATCGCGCCTGCATGCAGGATTCATAAAACCGCCAACTCTTGACGAGGCAGATATGTTTCTATAGTAACTGTCAGAAAAAGTTTATAGAAGAATTGACGGTTATTCTTCATGCCATTTAAATTTGAACGAAAAATACAAAAGGTTCTTTTTATGAATAATAATAATAATTCTTTATTTCACTCAATCCATACAGAATATGGCATAAGAGGTAACATATGTACACAGCATAAGTAAAGTGCATGCATGAAATACAATACAATATCTATATAACAAAACATGTAAAGATCTCACGCCTCATTTGAGGAACATGTTAAAGTAAGAGATTTTTTTCTCGAAATGATTAGGAGAGCAATCAATATACTGTTCAAATCGTGCAGACAGCTGAGTATTTACCACTACTGTAACGGTAAGTACTGAAAGCGTGTTGCACGAGGAAATATTGATATGACTTGAGAACTCAGAGAACGTTTTGCACGAAGAAATAATGAATGACACGAGAGCTCAGACTTCTCTCTTGCCTTCAGTATGTCCAGGTGTTTGTTGGGGAATATATTTTTCAGATTCGTAACTAACCAAATATAAGTTTCGTCTCGAACACTCGAGTGTTCAGCATTAATCATCACGAAAGATATATAAAGGCTATAATATCAAAATTGCAGATGATCCCGTATGAAATGTGTTTTTTTTTGTCAACAACGATTTGAAATGACTACTGTAGACAACACCTTTATCAAGTTTGTGTATATTTTGTATTTATCTTAAACCCTGACGATTACGATTCAGACTAGACAAAGTTAATGATCACTCAATCTGCATTATAACTTTCAAGGTGGGGTAAAACAGCTTTACAGTCTGCCGAGGAGGGTAGCCATGCTTCTGCTGCTAAAATGATTGATCAGTTCGAGCAACAACAAAACATGGTAAGCATTTAAAAGGTACACATAACCAAATAAAGTGTTGCGACATGTAAATTGGGGTTGTTGTCCTATATTCCAGGCTCATTTCACTTATTACAATAAGAGAGAACAAGGCGTTTTACCACATAATGCATATTTGAAACATCCATACAACTGACAGGCTCTTTAAACACTGAAAGGGCCTTACTTTGCTCACCTTGTTTTGCAGTGTCCTGAAAATGACATAGTAGCAAGCAACTGGTGCGATAAGAGGGGCGAAAAAATATTAACCTAAATAGTAGAACTTCACTGACATAGTGAATGAACTTTCAGACGTAAGTGCTATTATGCAAACTGCTCAAACTAGTCTGTGCTCTCAAAAATAATGTTTATACATGTACTTGATGAGTGGCTCGTCTATTTTATTTTCCATATTGACTGTCGTGTTTTCTCTTTTTCGATTATCAAGGTTCATAACTGCATATTTGATGACTCTAAAATTTTGTAAATTGGACAAGATTTCAATATTTACTGCAAACAGACGCCAGTGCGTGAAATATCTTTGGAGCTAAACTTTTAATCTTGCCACCAAGACATTTGAAACATAATTGTGCATAACTCGTAATTGTCCCTATTGACGCCCCTGATTATCTTTCAGCTGTGTGAGGCCTGTGTGGCAGCATGTGATGATAAGACTGATACAATCGCAAGGTAACAGCAAATTTTGTTCTCTGTCTTTAAAAAAAATCTTGTCTATTCTGAATTCTTCACATGGTCTCAAAAACTGTTTCTGAACCGGCTTAAAGTTTGCGTTCTTGTCCTATGTTACTTTAACAAGGTACAACGGTACGCTGATGACACTTGTCTCATTGTACCACGAAAACAACACCTTTAAAGCAGTAGCGAGGGTGACATGTATCAGTCGCTTGTAAACTTTATTGATATAGTAAATATTTCAAGTTCTGTTAAACTAAAAAAGATAGATCTTAAGTTTATGTACGAATTAAAAAGGTTCATTTTCGAATATCGTTCAGGCCTTTTGCTTTGTAGGTTCATTTTATCACTATAGCCAAACAAAATATCGGGCATCAAGATCATTTCAACAAACCACTTTTTACTGATCTAGAAATGATCAAATTTGCCATGCAAATGAGCTCAGGGATCACTATTTAATATTCAAAAACTTGAAGCCAGATCATGTCAGGAAATCAAAATGTTAAAATATGAAACTAGATAATGTTTAGCTTCACGCAAGACCACCTTTAGTTTACAAACAAATAACTCTTGGATCACTGACATAAATCCATTGCTACATAATAAAATGTTTATGGATCACAAATAAATCACATAAAGATCACTCTAACAGATCACTTCCGAATAACTAAAGAAATCATTGCAAGATAAATTTTGCCTTTGATCAGTCAGGGCCATAGGGATAGCAATAAATGGCCACATAGTAATATTAATAAGTCAGAGAATCTAATAGATATTGCTGGGACTCCACTAAGTAGTATCCGCGGATCTATACCTATCTACGCACACTGATTGAATTTTCAAAATATTAGGACTCTGACTTACTTACCGTAATTCTTCAGCTATAACACGGGTTTCCTCTCTACATAAAGTTCCCCAATTATGTAAATCAGTCATGTGTTATACGGATATTTTAAGCAAGCAATGTATAAATGAAGGCATGATGAAGGAAGAAAGTCGGTCCCTTCCTTGAGCTACTTGTACAAAGTACTGATCCCAATTCGAAGCATTCGGTCAACAATGCTTTTAAATTGATTTCGAGTTTGTAAGGGTTAACATGCTTCATGCAACTATAGGTTATGTGCTAGTGCCCTGTGCTGTCATACGTAACTTTGGCACTATCGCTTTCAAAGGGTCTTCAAATAGCACATATTGTTTCAGATAAGGTGGATTTGTTCATAACCAAAGAACGCCTATATACTTACATACATGGTAGTGCAATTAATATTCTTTGTATTTTTTTCCTTCTTTTCCTAACATCTTAAAATCCACACAGTTCGTGGATCTTCGAATCGAGAAACATACTGAATTTATACAGGGCTTGCCTGTTCTCTAACTGACTCACTCTGGCCAATATTAACATTTTAAAATCCCAACTGAACCATATATACAAACTCTCTCCAGATTTGAATGCCTTGGTTATGCAAAATTTTGGCGGCGTTTCTATAGAAACAGCCTTAAAACGACCATTGTATGCGATGAATCACACTCAGATAACTTGGGATCATTTTAAAAGTTCAAACGAATTTCTGGCGTGAGAAAGTTTTTAAAAAAGGATCTTACTAAGATAATTTTCATCAGTGTCAGAGGCTTTCTTGCTTGTTCTGAGAAGTAATAAATAACAAACAAATAACTATATGAAGGAGAATAAACACAGAGTTACAGTATATAATTAAGGAATCACAGTTTAATCATTCGCGGATTGCAGGCCTTTAACCCAAAATTGATCTATTTGGTATCTGTTTAATAGATAACTACTGGACCATACTAACAGATCACAAATTGTTGTCTAAGTATGCTCTTGACATGATCCAAGAATGATTTGTTCTATTATTTTTGTTTAATGTGAAAGGAAAGTCTTGATATGATAAGATTCTTGGCACACTATAAGCATCTTTTCTCAGTTTACTGCTCAACTACAGGTTAATTCAAGAGGGTCTAAATGTGAATGGAAGCAATTATAATGGTACCACTTTACTTCATGTGGCTGTCTCCAAGAAAAGTGACAAAACCGTTGATCTTTTGTTGAAACATGGTGCAGATTACCTGAAAAAGGACAGGTAAGTTGTTTCAAGCGATTTTTTCTTATGCACCGTTATACTCATTAATGAAATATCTAAGTAGAGATATACAGATACTGTGATGAAACTGTTAAAGATTAAATTTAGGGGCCAGAGTAGGTGCGTCCAACAGTACTAGTTAAAACTTAAAACACTTAACTTGATATCTATTTGGAAATTAGTATAACTGTAAAGTGAAAGATATGTATATAAATGTCTTGTCAACATGCTACTATATATCAACGAAAATTTATGGCGATTTGAAAGAAACATTTGATGACTTAGCCATATTACGATATTCAGACGCAAGAAACTGGGAAATGCTTGTCAGTTGTTTGAGCTTATGACATACCTTTTTTTAACAGAACTTCCAAATCCTCATTAGATGTAGCCAAAGAAAAGGGACGGAGAGAGTATGTAAATAAATTCGAGGCGAAGAAGAGGGAATATGAAAATGTATGCTTATTTTAATCATCATTATTATCATAACTATTATTACTCTCATTTACCGCAGAGATTCGCTCTAAGAGAGATAACTCTAAACTAAGAGCATTTGCCATCTCTTCAATATACGGAGACTTTTCTCCCATCACATATGAGAAATATATACCGCCGTGAAAAAACATTTTCTTCTTCTAGTATGGTCTTCAAATGAGACAGAAGATAAAAATAAATATGAGTTCTTACTTTTGAGTTTAATGGTAATCCCTAAGGATAAATGCGCCCTATTTGTCCACTATTTGCGAAGCATAATATTTTTGGGACTTTTTATTTATTTAACTGGATTACATAGCCTTTAAAATAGGATCTTCTATTGAAAGAAATGATTTGCTCCTGTTTGAGTAAATTATTTCTTTAAAAATCTGATCCACATTGAGAAGGCATATCTTTTCACAGCCGTAGTGTATTTTTGAATAGATTGCTGACAATGACTTTTTGAACGACCCTCACGACATCATATCTTAATGTTGATTCCTCTGTATATGCCAGTACGATGGTCGTCCATGCTGTTGGCATAAATTCTCGAACACATACTAGGAGGACACAAGAAGCTTTCAAATGCCAATAAAAAAAACTTGACACATCAAGTTCTGAAAATCGCCTTTGACCTTGTGTTCTTCTTAAAAGCCTACTGAACTTGCCAAAGAAGCAGGGACAAAACAAAAAAACGGAATAAACGCGCAGTGAAAATTCAAATAAGATGAGAAAGAAAAGGAGAAAAAAAGTGAAAAAAATCTGTAGAAAAATAAATCGAAAAAAAAGAAAAGCAAGTCCACGTGCACATTTCTTGGTAGCGTGACCCCTGCGCGGTGACCTCTGACGTCACGAGTAAAACAAGTAGCGAATTATCCCCTCTCCTCTATAGCAATTTCGATTTTACACCTCGAGTAGGTAAGTCAAAATTTAGGGAAAAAAGATCGACCCCAACCCCTTTTTTAGCGATTTTCTTGAAACTTCAGGCCGTCGAAAGATATAAAAAAAAGATAAAATTGCCCAGTAGTTTCCCCCCCCCCCCCCGAAAGTGTACCCATTACCTTAACTTTCGTATATACAGACATCGGTCTCTGTCTTATTACTTTTTCTCATACGGAACAGCCCATATTAATCTTTCCAGTCCCGCCACGTACAATATCGTATGAATCTCATCCTGAGGGAAAAACATGTATTAAGACAGATGCTATTTCCCATGCTTAGATGTAAGTTTTATTCTCGGGCCTCGTGCTAAGTCCACTTGTCTATGTTCTTTGGCGGTTTGGTCACCTGTTCTGCTACCCAATCTGCCTTTTGTTTTGTTTAGTAAGTTGAAAATAAATAGATAAAAATATTCGTTGATGCTGTTTTTAGCGCGCCTTTGCGAAGCAAAGGAGAGCTTAGGCTATACCCCCGGCGTCGTAGTCTGAGTATGCGTTAGCGTTAGCGTCAGCGTTAGCGTAAGTGTCACCGTTAGCGTCAGTGTCCTCGTCGGCGTCCGTGATCAGGTTAACCAATGTTAACAATTGCGTTTAGCTCGATGTTCAACTATATATCTTACAAACTACAGGAGCTACAATCATCATACTTGGTACATACATACATCCATATGACTGCAGCAGCTACATTACACAATTATATGTCCTTGACCTATATGTTACGGTTGACTGACTTTGCTGTATGGCACTGTTTTTAAGGCAAAATTTTCAGTTTTGATGATACCTTTGACACAAGAGACTTGATACTTGGACAAAAAACATATCCCTACAATTACAGCTGCTGCAAAGCATCCATGCTAACTCCTGTGCCCTTGACCTTTATTCACGGTCTACTGATTTTGCAATATATCTCTAACACTATTTGATGAATTAACATTATTCCTGGCCTAGTGGATCAGCCTGACATTGCGTATGACCTCATAATATTTATAGATCACTACCTGCTTCGTATTTGGCCAGGACCTTCCCTGGATCATTGGGTTGCAGCAGCAGCAAAGCATCCATGCACTCTTGTGTCCTTGATCTTTATTCATGGTTGAGTGATTTTGCCTTATACTTTTAAAACTATTTAATAAATAAAGGTGATGTGAAAACCCATACTAGGAACCACCCTTTGTCACCATGAGGCATTTTAAGTTAGACTTGAGTTGGTATCTCTCCGTCTGGTGCACGAGGACCCGACCCTCAATGTCCGCAACGTGTCCAGATAGTGGCATACAAGTCGGCCCTGTATGCCAAAGGGAACAACTGACTTAATCTAGCTTCTGATGCAAACTTCATTTGTGCACTAGCTACCACATTCACTCCTGGTTAACTATTTTAACAATGTTTTGAGTCAGGATACTTTGTAACCTTGAGAGTCAGGCACCCATTAGGCGCGCTTCGTTGTCTTCTGACAACTCTTGTTGATTAGGGTAGCATAATGACCAACTGTTTGGGAAAGAGCTGCTCATACGGTTGACCGTGCGTGTCTTTTGTGAAATTGTGTCAATGTTTCCGTATGTGTGTGCTTCTTTCCCTAATTAGTTTTGAGAGCGGCATGTGGGATTTGATTGTATTAATTCCTGATCATAACCTATCTTTTTACTTAGTCTGTCAGCTGCGCCTATCTTCTAATAACTCAGATACAAAAAATATGGACAACTATTCTACGAACATGCACAAAATTTTATACTTTCTAAGACTCAAAGCACACTCAAGAAGTATCAGGTCTTCAGCTATTCTGGTATTGTAAGGGTCAAGTTGTACAGAATCCTACCCTAGACCCGACGCCTACCTGAAACTGTCAGAGGTTGCCTGTTTTGGGGTATGACACGTTCTTTCCCGGAAAGTCTAATCAGTCATTTACACCAGAGGTAAATCATTTAACTATTTGAAACGCTAATTAGTTATTTGCGTAAACATTCAGTGAATTCTTTATGAGTCATTTATGTGAACAGTTTATGACTAGTTTATGTGAAAGGTTTATTTATGTTTACATCTTAAGTTTTCATCATTTTCAGGTGTGCAATGCGATAGATTCTGCAGCATGTGGAGACGTTCAAACTCTTCGATCGTAAGCTTGGATGTACATATTGTTTATATTTGATGTACATTTAAATTGCTCACCAACTTAAGAGCGATTGAACCTAAAGCAAGTGGTTTGTATAAAATAAATTGTCCTCTAAGTGCAAAATAAAACTAATTAAACGCCATTTGAATATATAGACGCAACATTTTTGCAATAAGCAAGCAGTTTTATTTTTGTTTCTTCTTTTTGCGTTTATTTTACTTATTATAAATTAGTTTGGATATAGTTTAACTAGACAACTTATCTATCATATGATCTCTGTTTGGGAAGATTTGCAACGGGGTGGCTTTAACTTCGACATGAATGTTGAAAAAGTTGTTCCGCAAATAGAACACATCATTGTAACACTCAGAAAAAAGCCTAATGATAAACAAGAATGATCGTTATCTAATAATTCGTGTTTAACAAAAAGTTTAACTGAACTCAGTTCAAATTACTAGACTACAACATGCAAAGTAATGAGAGGACAGTGATCTAGGTTAATTTAGGAAACTTAAAAGTAAATAGGAAAGTTCTCAGGAACTAACACAATTCAATTCCAGATCCCACCCAAGGCACCTTGTGGTAAAAAGACAGCACAAAATTAGTCACCATCAAAGACAACACCAGCGGCAGCCATGTGAACAGCCATTTCCCATGTAGGTGGCCACCGGGCTAGCCTTAACATCAAAACTATAATTCAATAATCGACATTGCAGCAAACAACACATAAAACAACCAAGAAGAACCAAACAGAAGCGCCGCCTTGGGATGGCCAGTAGTGAAATTACTTGGGGGCTTAACTAGTTTGCGAAACAACAAAAAATGCTAATAAATTTATGTGCTGCAAGAAACAGTCTAAAATGCTGAATGAATTCCATTCAAATTACTAGACTAATCTTGACAAATTACATGCAAAGGTATCAGCAGCCGAAATATTCGATTTATAAATCCTGAAGGGAAGGATAAACAATAAAGTCGACACACAAGCGAAAAACTAAGTTTCTGAGAAGAAACATAATGAGCATTCAACAGCAGGAACAAAGTTAAAAGATAGGCAATGATCAGGAATTAATACACTCAGATTCCATTGTGCGTCCTCAAAACCAAAAGGGGATGAAGTATCTACATGTACATATTGACAACAGGTCACGAAAAAACACGCATCGCAAATCGAATGAAGTGTTCTTTCCCAGACAGGTGGTCAGGCAGCTACACCACTCACACAACAGGTGAACGAAAGCTTTGACATGAATAATTAGATCCAGAACCATCTATTTTTTTTACTTATTTTCTATTTTAAATTACAAGACAAAACAGCGCACTAAACAAAAAGCAAATTTGGTAGCTATACAGGTGACCATATCGCTGGAACACTAAAGACAAACAGATATAAGACCAAGTAATACTGAGAAGTCACAACAAAAGTGTCGCCTTGGAATGGTCAGCAAAAGATTACTGTAGGTCTAGTTTAGCTCCCAAACGCTGGAGTTAAAGATATAAGCACGTGCAAATGCAGTAAACCAATATTCTATTCTATTTATTCTATTCTATTCTATCCCATAACCTTACTAGGTCGTTGGGGCACCACAGCTGACTTCAAAACAATCCCTTTCCACCTTGTCCTGTCATTAGCTGCCCTAGTTGAGCTGGCAAAATCCATTCCAGTCCACTCCTTGATATTGTCTTCCCACCTCTTCTTCTGTCTACCTCTTCTTCTTTTTCCTTTCACTGTGCCCTGAAGAATTGTCTTTGCTAAACCAGAAGACCTTGAGAGGTGACCGAACCACCTTAGTTTCCGTTTCTTGACCAGCGTCAGGAGTTCATCATATTCTCCAATGGCTGCTTGGATCTTCCTGCGAATCTCCTCATTGGTTATATGGTCCTTGTACGAAATGTTCAGTAACCTTCGGTAGCATCTCATCTCAAAGGCCTGCGTTCTTTTCTCTAATTCTGCTGTCAAGGTCCATGATTCAGAGGCATACAGAAATATGGAAATGACAAGGGAGCGCATAAGTGTCACCTTTGATCCAAGAGATATGTTGTTATCTCTCCAAATTGGTTTCAGCTTGGCAAGAGCTGAAGTGGCTTGTGCTATCCTTGAGAGAACCTCTTGTTTTGAGCCATTATCTGAGACAACTGCTCCAAGGTATTTGAAGCTGCTTACAGTACCCAGCTTCTGCCCCTTTACCTTGATCTCCCTCTGGAAACCAATATAGGCTGGGATAAATATTTCTTTAAGAAAATGATATCCGTAACGACTGCAATCAAGTGATGATGTCATGGCCTAAAACCGTTTTGTCTTCGGTTATCCCTTCAAATACTATCCCAAAGGTCTCGATCCGTCTTATGAGATTGCTTTATTTGTTTGCGATCAGTCTAGAGAGGGGAAGCCCCCGTTTATAGCCAAATAAGTGTTTCATGGCCGAATAAAAACCGTTACAGTAAATCACCATCTATTTCTAGCCTAAAGGCAAAAGGTCTGGATCTCAGCAAAGGCGACTATGATGGGAGAACCCCATTACATCTAGCAGCATCTCAAGGACGATTGGAAGTGGTGGAATTTCTTTTGAATGAAGCAAAGGTGGATATTGATAAACGTGACAGGTATATTATTGAATTATTTAAGCTACAGTCTCACTGTCACGTATTGAGGGCTAGGATTTACTAATTTTTCAGAACGTGGCAAAACGGCAGTATACGTTGTACAACGCAGTGAAAACGTATATAGGTATAACTATACGTGTTAGTTACGTTTGATTTAGAATTTTAACTCAACCATGGCATTTTGATATACGTAGCGTATACCTATCAAAACGTAGCTACACGTAATAAGACGGGGTCAAAACGTGCTAAAACTAAACGTAGCCGAAACGCATGAAATGCGTACAAAAACATAATAAGAATAACCTAGAGGTCCTCTAAGCCTCAGTCTCGCATCCACGTAATGAGGACTAGGTTTTTCTACGTATTTAAAACGTACCAAAACGGGAATATGCGTATTAAAATGTAGTGAATATGTATTAAATACGGATAATACAGCTACATACTTGGCCTAGCTACGCTTGAATTGAAAATTCAACCAAACGTAGCATTTAAAAATGCTTACTGTATGCGTATTGAAAACTTATCGAAACGTAGTCTAAACGTACTAGAACGTAGATGAAACGTTTTAAATACGCAGCCATAATGTGAAGGTGCTGTACGTACTACTACGCATATAATACGCTTTCCCACGTCTTTGTACGTTTTGTGACGTTTTATACTGCGTTTTATTACGATATGGTATGTTTTGTGCAACCTAATCAAACGTCACTTTGACTAGGTAGTTATACCAGAATCGTAGTAAGTAAGAAAAATTTTCTTGTCCCTTCTGAAACCGTGGCACTAAGCCGTTTGATAAACGGTTAATACGAAGTAAACGGTAGTTAAACATCCCTTTCTCTGGTTTCGTCACCAGATATTTTCAGGTTCACTGATGAGGCTTTATTAGCCGAAACTATGTAGTCTGGCCCATGTTCCTTCTTCTGAAGGTAATCTCTGCTCTGGAAGGAACTCTTAAAGATATTGATTTTACTTCACTGCAGCTGGTGTTTGTGTCGTGTGGCGGCCGTAAAACGTCTCCCCGTACATCATCCATACTGCAGATTTAATTTGATTTTTGTCCTTTGAGATCAGAGAATATATTCCGAGAAATCTGATTTGTAGACTGGTTTAGACTCTTATTCTAGATCACCGGCTTTTATATTAGTTGGACTTTTTTTATACTAGTCAGTCTTTGAATCGACTGCGCAATTAAAATTTAAAAAAAATCATTATGCTTTTCTCTGGTTTCGTCACCAGATATTGTCAGGGTCACTGATGAGGCTTTATTAGCCGAAACTACGTAGTCTGGCCCATGTTTTTTTCTTCTGAATGTACCCTCTGCTCTTCAAGGAACTCTTTAAGATTTTAATTTTTATGCAAAATCTTACATTTCTACAAAACTATGATCCTATTATGTACAGGATATAAATTAAAGATGAAAGCAATTTAAAAATCTTCACCTCACACCAATTTTGAGAAAGTATTGGGAATGCCGTATGAATTTGGGGACAAACGGATTACAACAGATGCGTTTATGTTAGGGACAATGAAATTGGACTGAAACATTATAGTCTGAGGTGAGCAATACACGGCCATCATTTTCCTTTAATTGCTTTTATGTCACAGATTTAACAAATCAGCCCGAGATGACGCCAAGAGATACGGAAATGACGAAGTAATTCGAATGATAGATAAATTCAAGCAGATGGCTCTTCACCGGGTATGTACCATTTAAGCAGGATGGTCGAATGACTTACCTTTTCTATCCCTTTGATTGTATTTCATTTGAACCGGTATATTACGGTCGGAAATAAAGAATGTCCTGATTGGTTACTTTATGCAAAGGCCGAAGTACATGCTTTTGAATCCCATATTCATGAAACATGCCGCGACACAAAACCAACAAAGTGGCTTGTGCGCCAAGCAAAGACTTGGATCGGTCTTGGCATCTACCCTGCTCACTTGCTCTAGGTTTACTGGCAGAAGACGTATTAAAAACTATTGCGTGGAATTGATGAGTATACATTTTATGATTATCATTATTCCCCCACCCCGTAAAGTTAAGGGGGAAAATGGTTTCAGTCCAGATCCCTTTTTTGTGTTGGCGTCCGAATCGGTGTAGGCGTTAGCACGACAGTTTCTTGTACCGACGATATCTCTTGATCGAATGAGTGAAATGTCATCAAACTTGAATGGATATATCACTGGAACAAGCTTAGGAGATTTAGGTGAGCTTGACCTCGTTTCAAAGGTCACAGGAGGACTCAAATAATGTGAATTTTTTACTAAAATGAGATACCTCGTGAGCAATTGCCTTGATTGCCACTAGACTTGCTCAGATATATCTTTTGGGATAATCCTAAGAGTTTACTTTGTTTTGGTGACCTTAACCCCATTATCAAGCAGGTGCAACTGCACTGGTGGTAGATTCGAGCAAGTGTGAAAGGGCTGGTGTGGGAGACATCCGTTTTCCTCTGAAAACCATATCTAATTTTTTTGATAGTTTGGATTTCCTGAAAGAAGATCTTATGACTTATATAATTATGACTAAATTTGAATGTGAAATATGAAAACGCTACTTGCTTGCGTGCATATAAAATACATATATTTTGTGACCAGAGACTTTACCATTACGCCTTCTTATTGTGAAAGCATAATTCAGTAGAAGTGAATGTCAGTGAAAAAACGGGTTTTATCAGCACAGAAGGACATATAGAATCTATCATCAAAATAGATATTCTAGTAATCACAGTGCCATATATAGTGTTATGCTGTTCCCTATGTCGCTCACTTCGAGTGTCAGTAATAATGTTATGCTGTTACCTGTGGCACTTGTCACAGATCTTGTTTTAAAGTAATCCTCTCTCTCGCTCTCTGTCTCTCTATGTCTCTCTCTCTCTCTCTCTAAATATGAAGTCTGGCTAGAACGCCTACATCTATGAAATGAGATGACATACGAGTTCATGTAATATAACCTTTACGATTTGTGTGGTGGTAGCAGAATCGAAAGCGTTTTCTTATAGCCACTTGTCTTTGTATAAACGTTCACATAGTACATGTTATTATTCAACAATCTTACAATAACCAAACAGTTCATGTCAAAACTGGTTTCTGTGAATAAAGTAAATAGACAATCTGGTATTAGCTTCTGTGCCCTAGTCTATTAAATTTCAGGTACTAAATCTAGATACTGTATGGTCAGGTGTTTAGTTAATGTCTTTAACAGCTAGAACAAACAAGTCCAAAAGTTGTCATGGCAACGACGTAGCCCAGAATATATAGACGGTAAGCATTTTTCTCCATTCGTAAGTGGACTGTTTAAATTCTGAGGTTGAAGTTCACGTTTGAAATTTAGGTACGAGTGGAAGTTTGACAATGTAATACATGGTGTGTGTGTGTGTGTGTAGGGGGGGGGGGGTTAATCTGTGACCGAATGACTGGCTGCGCGTTCTTGTATAGCGAAGCATCTAAATATTTTATTTCTGTATGAAAAAAAAAACAATTTGAACAACTCTTATTAGTTTAATATAGTTTTCTTTTGATGTAAAAGAGTCCATCCTTAGGGGAAAGCAACTCTGTCATTGTCATATTTGCCTTTCTCACCCATTGGACAAGGATATCCCTTTCTAGAGGTGTCTGAAATTTTTCTATCTCGGCCTGAAATCTCGGCCTAGGCTCAGAAAGCTGTCTCAAAATGCCAATCATTGCTATAGAGTACAGCCCAATAAATTACACACTTTAAATCAGCAAATCAACTTACAACCTGTCATATAAATTGCATGCAGAATATAAAATTGACACCCATTGATGTACAGGAAGTGTCACTGTAGATTTCTGATTAGCTACCAATCATGAAAAAAGCATGCACAAGGTAAAATTAACACACACATGTCAAACTATTAATAGAAAATTAGCTTCAAGTTTGTAGGAATGGACAACAACAACTTTAGAATTCAATAAATATTCTGTTTTATAAAACATGGGTGAGAAAAATAATTAATGATGGGGTTGAGGCCTTAACAAGGAAATCTCAGGCTCGTTTTCAATTTTATTTGAGTCTTATGCTCGGCAAGCCTCGCATAAGACTAAATAATCTGAAAACGAGCCTGAGATTTCCTTGTCTCGGCCTCAACCCCATCATAGATTCTATTACTCTTCACATGAGAGATCAACTCTTAAAGGGAAGAATTTGCTTGTATAGAGTTTTAAGTGTTGATCCCTGTTTTGTAAGGATTTTGTTGTCTTGGGAAGCAAACAAGGAGTGGCAAAAATTGGCCCCTTTTGTAAATACGGCGGAAGAACATGGAATCGAGCTCATACACTTTAAGAGGACCCCCCCCCCCCTGTGAGAAGGGAAATAAACATTTCTGGATTAGATTGATGTGCCCTAGAGGAACATGTATATGCATACCATACACCTTTATCTAAAAAACGTTATCTGAGCCCTGCCTAGCGAAGACTCAGCCTGGGCATCTGCCCAGTCTAATCAGAATCTTTGCTGTCGGCATGCAGTTAGCTTAGACGCTAGGCTACCCTATAAGTGCACAACAAAGACTCTGATCAGACTGGGTGGATGCCCAGTCTGATCTGAGTCTTCGCTGGACGCACATGCCCTTTTGCTGGTTTTGTTGTGCCGCGGCTCAATATGTATATCTATTTTATTTTTTCAGTTTTGACAGATGAAGACAGCATAAGCAATCAGCAAAATTACTATATTCGTACAAGGCAACCATGCAGACTTGGATTAGACAGATTCCTGCAGGAGCGGGGTCTGAGCCATCTGGCATTACCTTTGAAAATATTTCGTGATAAGACACATGGTGCGGACTCATTTAATGTGAATGGGTAAACCTCCATTTTTTCAGCCAGGGTTCGAGGTTATAAAACTTGAGAATTATCTCAAACTCAAAATAAAGCACACTGATTGGCTGCTTCCGAGCATGTGCTCGGAAGTAGCCAATCAGTGTGCTTTATTTTGAGTTTGAGAATGTACTCAAGTTTTATAACCTCTGGGCCTGTTTTTTAGTTTGCTTCCCCGATCGTAGTTAACTCTTAAAAATAAGATTTTTTCTCTAGAGCTTGGGGTACAGATTCTTTCATTTAAGAGTTGGCCATTTAGAAGCCAACCACAATAAAAAAAATGGCAGTTACAAATGTACTTCCCTTAAAAGTGTACCTATTTACCAGTTTTTTTTTCAGTTTAAATGTATTTTATTGCCACAAAAAGTACAAGCAATTCGGTTGGATCATAAGTTCTGACAACATCAGTTACGGTCCTCCCCAGTGATATATTCTATCCTCCTACCTATTTACCTTACAATTGTCTCCCAAGTGAAATGTCAGATCGTCGGAGTGTAGGCATGCGCATAGCAGACCCATTTACATACAATTAAAAGAAGTATTTTTTTAAAGATTTTCTTATTATTCATGTACAAATGTATATTAATTGCTTGTGAGAACTTACACTTTGCAAGGTATAGACCACTATGTTCACAGGGAGAGCTAATTCTTTTTGTGCGCGTGTGCGTGTGTGTGTATGTAAACATGCACGTTTTCATTTAACATTCACACACACATACATTTACATGTAGAAGATAATACAAACTTTAAGGATAAGTGTAAAAGCGAAACGTTTACAAAGTTCTTCTCCCTTTATGTTTCTAAAACAAGCAATACCTTTTGACCAGTATAGGTTGCTGCTCGTCCACCCCCTTGCAACCCCAACTCCTACACAATTTTTTGCCTCCCTCCTTACTATTCCCTCTCACTTCACACAAATATAACATAAGGAAAAAACACTAATTTTTGTCAAAACTGACATTTGTGAGAAATCGGAGATGTGAGGTTTGTACTTTGTCATTCGCTAAATATTATTTCAACTGAAATTTTTGATTTTTTTCAAGTACTATGCGGAGCCCCGGTAGCTCGGCGGGTTAAGTGCTGGCCTATATAACATCCTTTGTCTCGCAGACCTAAGACCTATCCATATATTCGAAAAGAAACTAGAAAACTGTCTCTAAGACACGAATGCCAAGCGTTTGTCAAAGGGCAGTGAACATCCCTAAAGTCTTTGAAAAGCAGACACTCTCCCAAATAGCTTTCCACTTGGCCTGACTCTCAAAATAGCAAAGTTCAAGATGCTGTATTTTGAACAAAATTACTTTTATTTCTACAAAACACTACATGCACATTTTACATGTGTCTACAATGTTGTACAGTGTTTAAGACCAATAAAAAACTGAATTAGTAAAGTAGGCTATAATTTGACAAAATCCAAATGCACATATTCCTTTTCCCGGTGCTTATGGTAAATGGTCAGAAAAAAATCTAATGAAATCTGTTATACGAGCTGACTAAGTGCAAAACATTGCTATGTTCAAAAGGCTGTAATTCCTTCAAAATAATGTCAGTCTCTACGGGCGAGAGGGCTCGCTCACGCTCACCAGAGCAAAAAGGTCAACAGTTAAACTAGGGTTACCATTAGTTTGAAACTATCAAAATACTAAAGGTCAAAGAATGACATTGACCTCTACTGCTAAAAATGTTCATGTTCTCATTTTTTGACTGTACCTATTAACTTCTGCACAAAAGATTTCTTCAAGTTCCATGAACTCTTATATTTAAGCATTTATTCATATAAAATCACCAGAAAGCGAATTTCACCTTGCAATAAAAACTTGTCAAAGTCAACCAAAGGTCATCATTTGAGCAATCTTGGGCCGAATTCTTCAAAACTTTCCATGAAATCTTGTCCACTAGAATTTCTCTAATTTGATCATGCTATAAAGAGGTCATGGTCAACCCAAGGTCATAATTCGAATAATCTTGGTATTACTCGAATAACCAATGCTACATACCAAGTTTCAAGACCATCAGTCACTTGGTTCAAGAAGAGTTTTTAAGGTTTTTACCATATATGGGCATGGCGGCCATATTGGTCATAAGATCTGGACCAGTTGAACAAGTTTTAATTCTCTCAGCCCCTGGAGGCTTTATATGAAAGGTGGTTACATTCGGCCAAGTGTCTTTTGAGGAGATGTTAGAAATTATCAAAATATGTAAGTCCTGAGTCACAGATCAAAGAATGACCTTGACCTATGTACTTAAAAATCTTCATGTAGTCATTAAGACGACTGTATATACCAATTTTTAGGCTAAAAACTTCAAAACTTTCTATGAAATCTTACGGTTTATCATTTTCCATATTTGACGTAGTAAAAAGGACGAGGTCAACCTAAGATCACCATTGAAACAATCTTGGTAGTAATTATATGAGTACTCAATGCTACAAACGAAGTTTCAAGGCCATCAATCAAGTGGATCTGGAGAAAAAAAAATTTGAAATGTTCTACAATAAATAGGCATGAATGCAATGTTGGTCATGAGACCTGGACCGTTTGAATAAATTTTCATTCTGTCATCTCCTTGAGGCTCTATATGAAATTCGGTTACATATATATTTGCCCAGTGGCTTTTGAGGAGATGTTTGAACATGTCAAAGTTTGATGTTCTGGATCAACGGTCAAAGAATGGCCTTGACCTCATGTACTCATAATTCTTCATGTACTCATTAAGATGACTGTATATACCAATTTTCTGCCCAAAATCTTCATAACTTTCCATGAAATCTGATCTTCTAGCATTTTCTTATATTTGACCTTACTGTTAAAAAGGTCAAGGTCACCCAAAACCTCAAGGTCATCATTTGAACAATCTTGATAATACGTCCATACCTGATGCTTCATACCAGGTTTGGGGGTCATCGGTCTATTGGTTCTGGAGATTTTTAAAGGTTTTATGGGCATGGTGGCTAATTTGGTCACGTGTCCGGGATCGTTTGGACAAACTTCGTTCCATCAACCCCTGAAGGCTGCATATAAAATTTGGTTACAATAGGCACAGTGGCGTTTGAGGAGATGTTTGAAATTGTCAAAATATTATGTTCTGGGTCAACAGTCAAAGAATGGCCTCGACCTCTTGTACTTATAATTCTTCATGTACTCTAAGATGACTGTTTATACCAATTTTCAGCCCAAAATCTTCAAAACTTACCACGAAACTGATGTTCTAGCATTTTCCCATACTTGACCTTGCTGTAAAAAGGTCAAGGTCAACCAAAGATCATCATCTGAACAATCTTGGTAGTACTGGAGAACCTGATGCTACATATTAAGTTTCAAAGCCATCGGTTTATTCGTTCTGGAAAAGAAGATGATTTTTAAAGATTTTAACCGTATATGGCCATGGTGGTCATGTTGGACCGTTTGAACAAATTTCCTTCCAGCAATCCCTGGAGGCCACATATGAAATTTGGTTATAATTGGCCCAGTGGCTTTGGAGGAAATGTTTAAAACTGTCAAAATATGGGTCAAAGGGCAAAGAATGACCTTGACCTCTTGTACTCACACATCTTCATGTACTCTTTAAGATGACTGTGTATACTAATTGTTTGCCCAAAATCTTTAATATTGTCCAAGACATCTTATGGTCTAGCATTTTCCCATATAAAAGCACCAGAAAGCAAATTTGACCTTACCGTTCGAAAGGTCAAGGTCAACTCAAGGTCATAGTTTGAACAACCTTGGTATTACTCGCGTACCCAATGCTACATACCAAGTTTATATTGGCATGGCGGCCACGTTGGTCATGTGACCAGGACTCTTTGAATAAGTTTTTGTTCCCTTGAAACCTGACACCTGAAGGCTACATATGAAATTTGGTTACATTATTCCGGTGGTTTCAGAGAAAAAATCGCTTGAAATGGTTGACGGACGACAGACGACGGATGACGGACGGACAACGAAGCCTGACCTAAATAAGCTCCCCTGGAGCCGTCGGCTCTGGTGATGATCATTTACATTATGTTCAGTTCATATGCACAATATTAAGACAAAATTGAATACTGAGCTGGGAAACTGTTGACAGAAACTCGGTACCATTTTACTGATAACTTTTTTATTTGTGCTGCGACACGACAACACCAACAAAGTAGCATGTGCGCCCAGCGAAGACTCAGTTCAGCCTGGGCATCAGCCCAGTCTGGTCAGAATCTGCTGTCAGCATGGAGGTAGCTTTGACCCTAAGTAACACTTTATGCATACAATCGCAACTTATCTCATCAATCGCTTCCACATGTAGCAACACAATCAATAGCGGGAAATGTATTGAATTGTATAGGAAAGACACGTTTCATACGCTATTATAAAAACATCAATGAACACCGACTTTTTATGCATACGGATTCTTAAAATTCAATTCTTCTTCAGTGTTTTTTTTTTTTTTTTTTTTTTTTTTTCATAATTTTATGTTACTATTAAATCGGGGGTTTAAGTTGTAAACATACGCCCTCAAATGGCATACTTGTATAGTAAATTGCACTAAAATGCAGGGGAGGGGCATCATTTTTAAATACAAAGTTACATATTTTATACAAACGAATCCGAAATCTGCAATTAAAATTATTCTTTCTTTTGATACATATTTTAGCACGAAAAACGCTGAAAAAATTGGTGGAATTTAACTACATTTGTAAATTATTTAATGTTTTTGCGCGAAAAACCCGCAGTTCACCAGTGTATCTACTAACTAACAAAAGATCGATTTTTCAAATGAATGGATAAGTTGCTGTTGCAGCACAGCCTCAGACCAGACTGAGCGGATGCCCAGACTGATTTGAGCCTTGGCTGGGCGCACATGTCACTTTGTTGGCTTGGTCGTGTCGAGGCTCATTTAGTGTTTGGTGATCCATACACATTACTGATAAAAAAAGGGTGTTCGAAAATTATTTTATACATTTATAATTTAGTTTATTATACATGTATTTGCACTTTTTGTTTGCTGATGCACAAAGTAATTTACAAGTATCTAAAAATGTATATAGGGCATAGTTTATTTTTCATATTTTGTTTTGAGCATTTTGTTAAGCCCGGGTATATGTGCGCTTATGTCTGCCTGTGTTTACAGGTAATTGAATTTCGACAATTTTAGTTATACATGTATCCCGACTGGGATTGGATGCACCTGTGAGTCCAGAGTTCTTGTTTTTTTGTTTTTATGCCCCCGTGACGATAGTCAGGGGGCATTAAGATTTGCCCCTGTCTGTCTGTCTGTCTGTCCGTCTGTCTGTTCGTCACGCTTTATAGTATAGAGTTTGTGTAATCAATTCCTCCCACAGTTTTCAATGGATCTTTTTCAAACTTTGCATACATGTTTGGGACATATTGAAAATGTGCATGTGGATTTTTAATGGAGCTAAAATTAATTTTGACAGAATTACGGCCTTTTGAACTTAGTCATTTTAGGCAAAATTTTGTATTGTAGGGTATAGAGTTTGTGTAATCAATGGCTCCCTCAGTTTTCAATGGATCTTTTTCAAACTTTGCATACATGTTTGGGACATATAGAAAATGTGCATGTGGGTTTTTGTTGGCCCTAGAATTAATTTTGACAGAATTACGGCCTTTTGAACTTAGTCATTTTAGGCTAATTTTTGCATTGGAGGGTATCTATAGAGTTTGTGTAATCAACTCCTCTCACAGTTTTCAATGGATCTTTTTCAAACCTTGCATACATGCTGTGAATGTATTGAAGATGTGCATGTGGGTTTTTGTTGGCCCTAGAATTAATTTTGATAAAATTACGGCCTTTTGAACTTAGTCATTTTAGGCAAATTTTTGCATTGGGGGGTATCTATAGAGTTTGTGTAATCAACTCCTCTCACAGTTTTCAGTGTATCTTTTCCAAACCTTGCATACATGCTGTGAGTGTATTGAAGATGTGCATGTGGGTTTTTGTGGGACCTAGAATTAATTTTGACAGAATTACAGCCTTTTGAACTTAGTCATTCTAGGGAAATTTTTGCATTGTAGAGTATGGAGTTTGTGTTATCAACTTGCTCCACAGTATTCGCTGGATCTTTTTCAAACCTTGTCTACATATCGTGGACATATTTGAAGATATGCATGAGGCATTTTGATAGATCTAGAAATAATTTTGACAGAATCACAGCCTTTTTAACTGAGTCATTTTGGGCAATTTTTTACATGTTAGGGTATGTTTTCAATGGATTCTTTGTAGGTTCTTTATGGATATACACATCATGTGACAGGCGCTGCACGAGGGCATCATTAGTGTCTTACAGACACAATTTTCTAGTTTTTTTTGTTATTTTTCAAACTAGTTTACGTTATTGTAATTATATTAAATTATATTGCAGCCTGTTATATGCCAGTGGGCAATAAACGTTGGAACAACATAACTTTAGTTTTCATAGTAAAACGAAGCAAACACATAAATGACAGAACATCTTCCCTTACACCTTAAATATACGAGGCATAAGTACGTGTATTCTGTCTGCGAAACTGTCTGTAAGCAAGTACACACTGTGGCACGATGTTAGATAGATGAATGGCTTGTTAATTTACATCCTTTTTAACAGTCGTTCAGTTATGTCACGATGAGAGGGCGATAATGACAGGCTGTGTACAATGGAGCCCTGTTTACGATTGAAAAGATTTACGCCTCCAGCGGGAATCGAACCCAGGACCGCTAAATCAGTAGGCCAGCGCTTAACCCTTTGAGCTACCGTGGCTCCTCGCATTATCAGAATATTGCTGTAAGGAGATTTTAGTGAAGACCACCATGACTGTATGATTTCATAAAAAGTGAAAACAGGTATCTTCAAATTATCAATACGAATCGATTTGTGCCTAGAGTGGTATAAGAAGGACATTGGCAAACAATTCAGACCCAGATCAGACGCCGCACAGCGTGGCGTCGGATCAGGGTCTACATTTTTGCATATTCTATAAAATTAAAAAAATATAAATTAAGCAGATACCTAATATGATGAATGGACTCATCCAACATATAACAACAGAAGAGTACACTGGGAATAATTGGGTAAACTTCAGGGGCCGTATTTATAAAATGACTTAACTAGTTGCTATGCTGTTGCTAAGGCTGAATTTCTATATAGGGGATTCCCTACAACTATGAAAAAGACTGTTCCTCCAGAGCAAATTTTATAGTTGTAGGGAATCTCCATAGAAATTTAGCCCTAGCAACAGCATAGCAACGACTAAAGTGGCTTTATAAATACGACTCTAGACATTTCCCACTTTATTTGAGTTCAGTGCCTTATTCATTGTTTTACGTTCGTATGTATATGTATCTACCTCTTCAAGTAATAAAAAAAGATGGTTGTGAGTGAATTGTTTATACAAGTCCCCGCTATCAAACTGTGTTTGTAATAAAAAGGAAATGTCATCATTTTTTTTCTTTATTTTAACACCGAAAAGCAGACGACAAAATTTACGCCTGCAAAATTTTGAAAAATGCCTTGTCCAAGATATTTCATATTGAGAATTCAAAGACAAGAGGACAAAGTGTAGACCTTGATGAACCATTATGAGCCGCCTCATCAGGACCCTACGCTGTTTGCAAACTTAGCTATTTTCGTCTCCGGTGCAGAGTTAATTAGACCATATAATCGCACAAAAATCAAGCATCAAGTTTGTACCAGCGGACACATGCCGTCGAAATGACGTCGTACGGACGTCGATGCGACGTCATCACGTTGCATCGACGTCAGTACGACGTCATTTGAACGTCAGGTGCCTGCTGGGTAATGTGCAACAACTAGTGTTAAAAGGAGTGTCTGTCTTTCTGACAATGAGAAGTCGTTTCTACAATACAAGGACGTACCCTTTTGACACTGAAGCGAGTTATGACATTAGGTGATTTGTATTTGACAGACCAAGGATTCTCTGGCGTAAGGACAAGGTTTCTCTGACATTAAGAATAGGTCTCCTTGACAGGAAGACGAGGTTTCAGAAATTAAGACGAAGTCTCTATTGAGGGAATTAGGGACATAACGGACCACGGACAAAACGGACCACGGACATAACGGACCACGCTTGGGACAAAACGGACCACGTTCAGGACGAAACGGACCACGTTCAGGACAAAACGGACCACGTTTAAGGTCAAAACGGACCACGTTCAGACCTTCCGTTAACCTTGAGAAAGCATGTTTTATTTTAGTTGCAACACTAATAAAGAAATGTGCATGCTTAAAAGATAAAAAATCTTACCATTAAATTAATTATAGATAGTTGCGACAACCAAAGTTAGTTGAGATCATGAACAGTAGTGACCATTTAACATTGTCTTTGGTAATTATATTCTCCTAAATCTTTTAATTGGCACCAATTAATGGTCTTGTTTGTCTTCTAGCCTGGTCCGTCTGGTCCTGAAACGTGGTCCGTTTTGTCCTGAAACGTGGTCCGTTTTGTCCTGAAACGTGGTCCGTTTTGTCCTAACCGTGGTTCGTTTTGTCTGGTCCGTTTTGTCCATGGTCCGTTTTGTCCGAGCACCTATTGAGTTACTATTATATAACGCTGACAGTATGGCGGGACTCTCTGGCATTAGGACGAGGTCTGTCTGGCATTTGGCAGAGTTCTATATGACAGTAAGATGAGGCCTTCGTAATATCCGCACTAGAGCGAGGTCCGTCTGATATTAGGATATGGTGCATCAAACAGTAAGAAGAGATCTCTGACACTAGGGTGAGATCTTTTCAACATGAAGACAGGTCTGTGCGACATCAGGCGATATATCTCAAGAGGACTTCCTCACATAAGAACGAGGTCGCTCTGCTATCAAGGAGCGGTCTCTCCGACAATTAAGGATTTTCCTACGTTAGGGCGGGGTATCTCTGTCCGTAGGTCAAGACCGCTGTGATATTAAAATAGGTCGGTGTGATACTATGACCAGTTTACTCTGACATTAAGGGCTTGACTATGGCATTAAGACGAAGTCGCTCTGACCTTTCGTCCAAATGATGTAGCGTCGGACAGGTCGAACCATACTAGGGGAGAGTCGGGTAACTTCGGACAGCGGGTTAATTCAGACAGTGACATTTTTTCCTGTATATGTCAGTTATCTGGAACTAAAACAAAACAATAACTGACCAAACAGTGAAAATCCTGATGAGACGGCTCATTATGAGCCGTCTCATCTGGATTTTCACTGTTTGCAATGGTATGTCCGAATTTGCCCGACCGTCCGAAGTTACCCGACTCTCCCCTATCACAGAGGCCTCAATCTCTTTTCAGAGAGACCTGCGCCTATGTCATATAGAACTCGCCCTAATTTCTGCGAATGTTTGCCTTAATCTCAATGAACCCTCAGTCTTATGTCAGAGAAATCTTGGCCTAAAATCAAATTTACACTGCCAATGCCAGATCCCTGCAAACTCTTTTGATATAGAAACCTACTAGCCTAAATGTCCGAGAAACATCTTCCTGCTGTCAGCTAGGGTAAAGTCGGGTAAATTCGAACAGCGGGTAAATTCGGATAGTGACATTGTTTCCTTTATACACCAGTTGTTTGGAATTAATACAAAATTAACTGGGAAAACAGTTAAAATCTTGATGAGACGGCTCATCTGGATTTTCACTGTTTGAAATGGTATGTCCGAATTTACCCTAGGCCTCTTCTTAGTGCCAGAGATACCTCGCAGCAATGTTAACTCTTTCGGCGCCAAATTTTTCAGACGACAAATTTTCGTCTGCTCAAATCATCAGACGACAGATTTGTAATTGGAAATTTTAACAATCCAAAGACATTTTTCATAAAATCAGGCTTTTTAAAATCATATTTGAATGGCAAACAGTGTAGATCCTGATCAGACGGCTCTTTTAAGAGCCGGCTGATCTGGATATACGCTGTTTGCAAAGTCGCATTTTTGCGACTTTGGCGCCGAAAGAGTTAAAGAGACTACCTTCATACTGTACGAAAGGCAGTATCCTCATGTCAGAGAGACCTCTTCCTAATGTTTGAGAGGCTTCGCTTAAGTGTCAGACTCGTATTACTATTAGAGACCTTTTAACAATATCAGAGATCTTGCCCTTATTCCAAAGGAACTTTGCATTAATGATTGTCACCATAGTCCTACAAGTGGTAAAAATCGTCGAAGCACAAATCATATGTCGGTTAACATGCTTTATTCTGTCATATAACTGGCAAAAATCGAGGAAACTTATTTTTTCCAAAAAGTGAAAAACCTCGATAAAAACATTGTTTCGTTTCTGGTTCCCTGTTGAGCATTGAAATAACGCAGCAGCGAGACAGTGAATGAGATCCTTGCCTTACATTGTGTTTTTACCATCTATTAAACGCATGTACCATGTATTTTTACCTCCTGTACGTTGTTTTTTTTTACCATGTAATTAAGTTTCTAAAATAGAAAGTAGGTCAAAGTAGTTGCCAACTAAAATGACCTAGATATTTTTAAGAAACTCAGTGACGGTTTTAATTTTTTAAGACGGCCAATCACGATCATACACAATAACGAAACTGCAGCGATACCTCACGATAAAAATATTTCATGCTGATAGAGCAATGGGGCCTTTCAGGTGGTAATTTGTGGTTAATACAAAACTTGGATAAAACCATGAAAATATATCCGACAATTACCAGACTTTTTCCTTTTGTTGTTCTCAACAGTTTAGAATACAAAAAAAGTTGCATGCTGATTGCAAAAATGGTTTATTTACGCATTAACATTTGATTTTTCAGCGTTTATAGCCTGATGAAGCCAGTGGGTGGAGCTGAAATTCCATGAAGCACGAAGTTTAAGGGAAATGTGTGTGTAATTTTCAGGAGGTTATGCAGATTTTAGTATTCACCACAAATCAGTGATGATGAACACCTTAATATGACTTGTTCGACACGAGGATGAGCTTCTCTGTTAGGAAGGGTGAGATGTCTCTAAAATCAACGCAAGTCCAAGCTTTCATCTGCTATTATGAAGAGGTAGCCTATGCTAAGCATTAGGACTAGGCTTCGCTGTCATAAAGAGTGCGGGGTCTCTGGCATCTGGGCAAACTCGCGCTGACGTCACAGTAGGCGTTTCTTGACAAAAGCTGATATTGAGGTGAAGTTTGTCTGACATTAGGCCATAATTTCTTTGATATGTGAGCGAAGTTTGTCTGACAGTACAGTAAGTCGACATTTGTCTGGTGTTCTTACAAGGAAAACCAGTCCTTACCCGTTGACCATAGACGGGTGCTGAGTTGTTTGAATGTTGACTGGGCATAATGTCATCTTAGCAGATACAGAAGTTCTCTGAGTTAAAATTAGGCTAGCAGGGCATCAGATTACTATGGCTATGTCATCAAGAATATTGGTCCTGGTTGAAAGCACAGTTATCACTTTCAGGAGACTCTTAACGCGTTGCATTCTACAGTCAAAAGAAACGAAAACGATAATGTTAATAAATAGAATTTTTTCTGATATAAGTGCGATATACTCCGACATGAGGTCTAGTTTTCTGTTAGGTTATGGCGAAATTTCTCTGGTAATACGGTAACTGATATGCGGAATAAGCTACCCGGGTATTGAGGCGAAGAATGCTATGAAAGTAGGCGCGAGTTCAGACATTCAGACGTAATTTCTCGAAAATATTAGGCCAAGTTTCTCTGACACTATGCCGACGTGGCTCTGACAGAGATAAAGGACCTTTCAACAGAAGAACACATAAGCGAGGATGGGTTCTCAAAGAAAGAAAATGATATCTTGCAGTCACGATCATTATACTTTTCAGACACCATCTTAACATATTGGATTCTACAGTCAAAGAAATAAAACAATGAGAAGCTAAGAGCAAGGGTTTGGATCCAGTAAAACATGTTTATATGAAATTTATGAAACGAGCCTTCGACGAGTTTCATAAATTTCATATTAAATGACCACAAGTGTAAGATGCTTTTTATCATATGATCCTTTAAAATGGGATTTTAATGCTTTGTCAATGACAATACGTGTACGCGCCACAGTGTTATTACACGTGTGGTCATACGATTTTTATGACACGACGTTATCCACTGAATAACAGCGACGTCATACGATAAATGGCATTTTTGCTGGGGTAGATGAATGACCCTGCCCGTATATTGGGTTTACCGTGCATGCCTTTTGAACTGCTGTCAAGGACTTCTTCGATTAAGGCGAGGATTTTCCCCATTAGACCGGCGCGACAGGTCCGAATTTTCAAAAGTATAAAGTGTGCATTTTTTTTCTTAGCGGAGCTTCCACAAATATGTAAGCCGTATGAAATCAGATTATTTGTGATTCAGACCCAAAGACATGGGGAGATAATCCAGTCTGACTCTACCTACCCTTAATTCAAGGTTTTCGCATACCTCAATTTTTGAGGTAATAAAAATATTGAAATCAGTCATTCATTTAATACATTTTTGTCATAAATGCATGCTAAATACATGCATATCACAATACAAAGCAATGATTTTCTTCTTGTTACGCCTGACTAGCATTTAAACATGCAAAACCACAGTTATACTTCCGGTCAAAGCGGCCAAAAGAGAACGCTTCACTATAACTAAGATACAAGTACTTTCCCCCCAGTGACCCAGCATTTCCTTCATGCAGCAGACTTATGCGATGCAAGTACGCAATATATATGAATGGGAAGCTGGGTCACGGGGGGAACGATACTCAATAAACCAAAGAAGAAGAATGGTCAACAGTAGCACTGTGATCTTCAAGGATTTTATTGTGTACGATGACCTTGAAATGAGGTCAAGGTCACATACATATAGTCAAAACTATCAAGTGTTGTCTGTTATGTAAGTAATGTAAGTCAAAAAAGGGTGAAATGTATACAATAAATCATTATTTCAACGATCAGTTTGAGGATAATTTACAATTTATCTCAACAATGACGTCAACGTCAACGTATGTTTAACGTACTTTACATAGACACAAGCAGTTGAAAATTCATTTTCCATGCAAGTTACAAGTCATAGTCATAAATGCAAAGCAAAAGTCAGTGATCCGTATAACTTTTAAATCATGGGGAAAATTCACGCCTTAAGCATAGAAGTCCTTTATGTATCCCTTTTGGTTTTTCGGCAGGATATGGATATGATTGTATAAGTTGTATCATTGCTTTTCTTTCTACTTTACTTATTGCTATTTAATGGTAGATTGACCAAAAAAAATGTGATATATTAAGCGCTTGTAGGCTGGATCGGGATTGAAGTCGTCTTGTAGACAGGACTTCTTTGCCGGGGGTCTGGTTCCCATCTCACACAGATTTACCTGTATAGGAAAAGTTGTGAAAATTTATTCAACCAATCAGTGGACCGGAATTACCAGTTATGACACGTTTACTGGCTGACTGGAGTTGTTGACACTATGTGATCAAGAGACAGAATAACACTGTTGAAGTTAATCCTCCATGCATGCAAATAGTACCATCCCTGTCTTTAAGTATTTTAGCGAAATTAGGGCAATCTTTCTGTGACAGTTGTCCAAATGTCTGCAATATCAGGTCGCATTTTTTTCAGATACTTCGTGTGCGTACGTCTGCGTGTATATGTGTGCGTGCTCGTGACAGTGTGTGAGAGTGCGTGCATGTGAAACTCCCTAGACATTAGGCTGAAATGTATGATATCACATCGACGTTTCTCAGATCTTAAGATAGAATTTGTCTGACAGTTAAGGAAAATAATATTGACATTACTGCAAGTGCTAGTCGATGAAACAAATGAACATTTTCAAAATGATTTTCGGATGTCGGTGTACGTATTATGCCGTTACCTCTCTGATTTCTCTGATTACGCGACATTTTATGATATAAGGGTGGCATTTCTTTGACTCATGAAAAGGTTTCTCTGCAATTAGGGTGATGTTTGTTTTGCATTATGGCAATGTTTATAAGACATGAATCAAGATTGCGAATTTCTTTGATACAAGGGCATGGGGACGCGATATTGTTGGAAAAATCCATGACATTATGCTATTAGGCCAAAGGACCTCTGACGGTTGTAATGTTAATTTGCCTATAAAAATAGTCAAAATTAAATTTTTGATATACCCAAGAATTTCTCTTGAAATTTGTTGCTCTTAACTTCCCCTAAATGGCCATGAATTTAATTTCTGATTATTTTGCACATAGACTTCAATTTTTGGTAGAAAAAGCCAAATTTTGTAATTAAACGTAATGGAAACAGGAAAAGTTTTTAAAGATACTTCCCCCCCTCCCCCCCCCCCCCGTGCCTCAGCTAGCCACTTCGCATTATGTGTGTACTATCATAATACACATTATATGTGAGTGGCTTGCTGAGGCACGGGGGGGGGAGATAGTCTAGAGCTGAAAAACTGAAAAAGTGGGTGGGGTACTTACACCCTTTATATCTAACAATAGGCTAAAGTCCTTAGTACTGAAAAAATATTGCATAACATCAGTAACAGTAGTGTGTACATCAGTTTTAGCATAGTTATCAATTAAGATTTCGATATCTTAGAAAACCAAATAAATGGACTTATTTTCAGAGACTGAAAAATTCATATACCCCTCTTGATAAAATTGGTCTATGTTAGTCTAGAGGCATGATAATTTTTCAAAATCACTGTTAAAATGTCTTTATAGTACACAAGGCTACATTTTAATGCCAATTATTTCAACTTTTGCTGCCCGAGGAAGGTGCAGTAATTTGTCGAAAAATGGGCAAACATTCATTGATACTGTCAGAGGTCCTTTCCTGGTATATTTGGTCATAATGTCCTTGGAATAAGGGTGACGTTTCTGTGATATTAGGATGGATGGATTGATAACTTACGAATTTACGTTTTTTTTAACTTTAGTCATATCACGCCAATGATTTGTCGTTGTTTTCTTACTTTACGTCCAAGGTAAACAGCTATGGCCATTGAGAGACGGTCAAATAACCTAACCACGCTATTCCTGGGCAGTCTTGAATCTTGTAAGCGGTTGACCAGTATTAAGTGCTCATACTTCCGGTAGTAACTGACAACTGCCTTTCTTGAATCAGCGGAAGGAGAAACGAAAGTAAGTGACCGGACTGGGTATCGAACCCGGGATCTCTGGCGGCTTTTGAGTTGAACGCGCTACCGACTGCGCTAAAAATGTCTCGCAAAACTATCAGGACGATGGGAGGGTGATAATGAAAAGCTGTCATTGTTATCCCAGTGGTAAAAATTCACCATATGTATATATTATCATGCGAAATCACAGCAAGCGTTTCACCACAGTCTGGTCAAATATAAATGAGCCGCGATAAAAAAACAACAATGTGGTTGTGCGCCCGGCGCAGACTCAGATCAGCCTGGGCATCCGCCCAGTCTGATCAGAGTCTTCGCTGTCCGCATGGAGGTAGCTTAGACCCTTAGCTACACTTTGAGCACTTAACGAAGAGTCTGATCAAACTGGGTGGCTGCCCAGGCTGATCTGAGTCTTCGCTGGGCGCATTACCACATTGTTGGTTTTGTCGTGTCGCGGCTCAAATGATCATAATTGGCTTGAAACCATTAAACCATCCTTTAGCCTGTCCTAGAATGATCCTGAAAGTTGTGTATCCACAACTCCTCCTAAGTATTTGATGCAGAGATTTGAAACTTGCAGCACACTTCAGACTTGCATTGAACATGTGCATAAAGGAAATGGAACTTTGATCTAGATCGTTATTACAGTATTATGTCCCCTTAAATGACATACATATTTTGACCATAGTTCACACTTTGTAGTACTGTTCTTGTCCCTGCAACTCCTGCTACAGTATTTAATGTAGGATTTTGAAACTTGAAACACACTTCAACCATGCATTGAACATGCGCATAAACGAATCAGAACTTTGATTTAGGTCATTATTGCAGAATTATGTCCCCTTAAATGAGATACATATTTTGACCATATGCCTGTGCCAAACGTTCAAGCTCATCTTTTATTATCGCTCTTGTGACCTCATTCATCAACCGATTTTGATATAACATCAAAGCTATATTGCTAATGGCTATACCTGGAAGTAGCCTGCGTTTCAGGTTTGTAGGGTAGTCAAGGTCACAGTTGTTGTTTTTTTAGAAAATTTTGTCATTGCTCTATCGCTTTTATTTATGGACCAATTTTTATTTTACTTCAAACAAATGATAAGTATGATAATATCTGGAACAATAGATAATTGTCTATTCCCCCTATGCCTGGTATGTTTCCTGCCAAAACAATTTAGCCACTAGCTTCCCTGACTCAGTCACTAGACCATTCCTCCGCTGATCTGCGTGTAGACTAAAGCAACATTTTTCCATTACATCTAATGCAAAACATTTCACTGAAGTGCATCGTATGCTCGCCAGAACAGCCAAACTCGTTGTTAACTATAGTCGTGGGCGTATATGGTAAATTGATTGATTGATTGATTGATTGATTGATTGATTGATTGATTGATTGATTGATTGATTGATTTGGGTTTAACGGCCCTTTGAGACAGTATTTCAGTCTATGGCCGGCCGTCTCCCAGAGAAAGAAGAGAAATGATAGACAAGAGAAAAATGGCCAAACGACCCCCACCCGCACCTATTGCAAGCACAGTAGGCCCTTGCCCTACTAATCCCAAATCAGTAGGACGCCCCGGCACTGCAACTATACACAGCACCATCACACCACACGCGCGTACATGTATATGATTGAAATACTATAAATGCGTATATGAGTGAAATACCATAAATGCATTCAACTACCCGCAAGCATGATGCATAACGTTACTGGTCACGTGATAAGATGTAGCAAATAAACATTGAACTATTGTATAGGTTCCGAGCAGAAAGCCTATTTAACAACGTTTGATAATATATTGGTGAGAACCAAATCTACTAAAATTCAATTAATTATGCAAATTTGTTCTAACGATAGTATATATAGTGTATATATTGGTCATTAAAGAAAACGGGAGTTCCTGCAGCCAATTTTTTCGCCCTGCAATTATGAGGTGAACATGACACTTTGTAAAAGATTTCTTTTTATGCAAAACCTCACAGTTTTGAGAAAATTATTATATAGACTATGTATGGATAAAAATTCAGAATAAGCCATTTAAAAAACCTGGTATCCGTCGTCAATTTTTATAAAACATTAAGCACACCGTTTGCATTTGAGAGCAAACTAGCCTGGTACCAACCTGGTCCCCATTATGCCTTGAGCGGCACATATAAGCCACGAATCCCGCCACCATGTTTTTTTCTTTTTCTACACTGCATGACTGTATTGCTGACATGCCACAGCTTTTCCTGTGAAACGAAATAATCCAAAATGTTTGCCTGACCCAGATTTAGAATTCTGGGTCAGCGTCGAACCAGGCTAGGAGCATTGATTTGGGCTTATCGGCTCTTTGAGACAGTATTTCCTATCGTGCCGTCTCCCAGAGAGAAGGAGAGAAAAAGAGATACGATAGCGGAGAGAAAAAATGTCTAAAAAATTACTTACCCGCACCTACTGCGAGCAAAGTAGGCCCTTGTCCTACTATTACCCAAATTAGTAGGACAGTCCGGCACTGAAACTTACCCAGCGCTATCGCGGACTCTGATACATGTATAAGGGCAGCATTGCTTTGGTCTTATAGTGAACTTTCTCTGATATTGGGGCAAAATGGCTCTATTTCGGATCACGGCCTCCTTGTTATCAAAATGAACTGAATGAAATTTCTATGGGATCAGATCAGTAATACATTCTCCTCCTACACCCCCCCCCCCCCACACACACACACATACACACACTCCCTTCCCCCTTCCATACTTTTTCTTCTCTGGGCTACCAGAGTCAAATTTCCTTAAAAGTCCTACACTGAGTAAATGGCCCCTGGCCATAGAGATTAACACCTACTGACCGCAAGGCATTTAACTCAAGTTTGTTTTTCTCTCTAAGCAAATTTCATTAAAAGTCCTACACTGGTGAAAATGCCCCCTAGCCATAGAGATCAACACCTACTGACCGCAAGGCATTTTACTCCAGATCGCTTTTTTATCTCTCTGCTTACCAGAGAAGCAAATTTCCTTAAAGTCCTACACTGGTGTAAATGGCCCCTAGCCCTAAAAATCAACACCTACTGACCGCAAGGCCTTTTACTCTAGATCGTTTATTTTCTCTCTGCTTACCTGAGAAGCGAATTTCCTTAAAGTCCTAAACTGGTGTAAATGGCCCCTGGCCATAGAGATCAACACCTACTGACCGTAGGCATGTACCTCAGATTGCCCTCTCTGTTCTTTCATGCAGTAGGTACGTGTTGGATTTTTTCCTGTCGTCTATCTTTCCCGTTTCCTTTATCCCTCTCTTTGGGAGACGACCCAATGTAGACCGAAATACTGTCCCAAAGGGCCATTAAACCCAAAACAACCAACCAACCAAATTTCTTTGAAATCAGTGCTAAATATTCCTGTAAGCAGTCAGCTGTTCCACGAACTGTTAGGGCTTAGATTCCCGCTGCAGTTTCAATGAACAGACTGAAATTCCGTGAAACCCAGTCAGAGGCGTAGCTGGGGGTAATTTATGATACACGCAATCATGGTTTACACTACTTGAGGGAGTTTATCCCCCTAAGTTATTAAATTTAGATTTTTTTGAATAAGTTGGACTTGAATGGCTATTGACAGTTGGTATTGAAATCTTGGCATATTTATAAAATTTCAGCATGTAAATACGCAAGAGTGTGTTGAAATTTTGTCATTTTGACAAAATTTCAATACGCATCTGCGTATTTACTTATAGGCAGCTACGCCCTTGCCAGTGGCCCAAATTTTGAAGTAGAAATTTTAACATACATTATATATGCGTGTAGATATCAAAACGTGTGTAGATAAAAGGCGGTATTTCCCTGTACTTAACCTTTATCGGAAAAGACTGGGGTTTTCCCGTAACCATTAGCGCGTTATACGTTGAGTTGCAATGCCTGGAAGAAAACAAGGTAGGACACTCTTTTAAACCTTTCTATTAGCTCTTAAATGTATTCTGTTCTGTTCAGGTTTGAAGATGATTTTGTTAATCGTCAGTATACATGTAGGATGATTACACGGTGTCAACATTCGAATAATCTATATCTTATGTGTCGCCAACACAAACAGCCGATATGTATTTACATTGAATACAATGACTCACAAAGGGTTAAATCTAAACTGAGTTTTCACACAGGCGTTTGAATTTTCTAAAATTTTTGAATTTTCTATAATTTTCTATCAGATAAATAGTAAACAGGCCGCGATAATGCAATTTCTAGCATAGCGGCCCCAATGGGTAGCTTAAATGGGATTTCTAGCATAGCGACCCGAAGAGGTTCGAGTTGTTATCCTAGAAATCGTAGTTTTAGGTCGTTTGGGGGTTAGGGTCGCTGTGCCAGAAATCGTAGTTTTTAGAGTTTACTCTCATTTCATTAACGACCTTCGGGTTGCTAGGCTAGAAATCGCATTTTAGGTCAACGGTAAACTGTTCTTTTGACAAAGCACCTTCTGGCCACTATGCAAGAAATCGCATTTTAAGCGCATCTAATTTTCATTTGATAGTAAAATGAAGTGCGCTTATTGTGAAACTGGAGGCCCGGTACATGTAGCTCAGTAGGTTAAGCACTGACCTGCTGAACTAGAGGTTCCGGGTCGCGGTAGGCGGGAATCTTTTCAATCGTAAGCGGGGTTCCATTCCACATAGCTTTTCATTGTCACCCAAACATCGTCGTGATATGACTGAACTACTGTCCAAAAGGACGTGAAATCGCAAGTCATCCATCCATCCATCTATTCTGAAACTACTGCGCATGTATTCATTCTATTTCTCATTGGTTGTAAAAACAAAACCCGTCATACATGTAGCAAATACAAAATGTTTTTACGTCCAATTTGGATTGCTCCTGGCTATTTCAACAGTGTTACACCTTTTGCACGATGGAGACGGGCTAGCATGAGGTCAGACCAGTTCAAACACCAACCTGCTTGACGCGTCATTTTGAAACTTGAGACTTATTTTTGTTGCACAGACTGATCAGTGTATAGGCATTTGCACTGAGTCGGAGACAGATTCCAACTTTATGTTGTCGTGTCCTCGCAGGCATTTAGGCAGGTGCGCGCTAAGAGTAGAACAGAAATATCAGAAAGTAAAACAAAAAAGACATACGCCCTCAATGTTTCTTTCAACTTTTAAACTTCTCGCGAACAACATGTACTGCAATCTCAGCTTCCTCACGATTGTAGAACTTTCGTGGATGGGCTGATTGCAGTCCAGATAGGCATTGTAACCATAACTCAGCTTCATGGTTGTTTAGTTCTGAGCAATATTCTGTTCATTAGCTGAGAATCTTTTGTTCTTCTGTAAAACATTTTCTGGACTTGTCCTGGATTATGGTTAAGTTTTTTTCACGCAGGCAAAGTTTCTGTGACAAAGTGGATTTGGTATTGAAAAATATGCTCGTGTGAATGAAAGTATATGCCAAATTTTCATTGCCAAATTAACTTATATGTTAAAATTTGACAAACAAAATTGTCCGTGTGAACAGAAAATTTACCATAGAATATGTAACAAAGAAACTAACTATGGAGATGAACACAGGAAACTTTGCTCATACTCAAAGCAGTTTTGATTTGAACAAAGAATATTTAACAAAGAAAAAGTAGCAAGGTTGGCCGTTCACAGAGGCAAAGTTTATTTGTCCAGGTAGCTCTGACGAGAAATCTTTGTTCGTGTGAACACTGCACCAAATATTTCATTGCCAAAGTTTATCTAACAAAGATTCTTTGTTACATTTTTTTCTTTGACAAATAATTTGCTCCGTGTGAACGCAAAATGTTTGGCCAATTTTCTTTGCTAAAGTTTCTGTGACAAAGAAACTTTGATAGTGTCACCGAAGCTTTAGATTCTTCACCAGCTTGCATGCTCTCATTTTGTTGGTTTTGTTCAGACAAGTTTCGATTCCCTCGCGCTGAATATACCTATCCAGTCCTCCTAAGCTTTCTTCAGAAGCTAAATGTTTCATTTTAAGATTCCTTTACGGGTCCTCATATGCCATAAAGATAAAAATGACATGAACACACACAAAAGAAAAAAAAACATATGCCAGTTATGGGTTTTTGAAAACTGTATATGCCAAATAAGACCCTCATGTACCATAACAAACAATACTTTAATAACGAGAAACCGTCTCGTTAACCAACCCGTAATAACGATAAAGCAACTCATAATACAGAGAACCCAACTTTTTTTTCGAGAAGTCAATTCGTCATAACGGAAAACCGAGTCGTTCGCGGAACAATACGATAAATTCCTGTTAAAAGATGTTGGTCATGCAGAATAAGCAACATTTTATTATTGTTCAGTGAAGCAATATAATGGACAACGCTGGTAGGAGAGGGGTCTTCGGAAGTTAGGGGAGATGCGAACATAAATTGCATGTCAGCAAAGACACCCTGTGTACCTGCACTGACTGATTTGTGTATTTGCATAAGTTTTTTTCGTATAAACTGGGCCAGCTATAATCAGACTGCGCGGATACGCAAGGTGATGTGAGTTCTGTCCTAAGACACATTTTTCCTAGCACTCAAATATCAAATTGTGATATTACACAACGCTTTCGTAACTTCGGAAAAGAAAATCTCTTTCCTTCGTGTACAGAGAAAATGAATTACCGAGGCTCTTTCTACCCAAGCGAGGTATAACGATAGAGTCATGATGATAATAAATGTTGTTGTAAAATTATTTCTTTTATTAGATGAGATTAGTGCATAACATGTAGTGACCACCGACGATACGATATTTTAGACGTTGTGGGAGGTTGTACAGCAGGCCCAGTTGGCAGGTTGTTCTTGCATCCCAGATAAGGATATCCGTGTTTTTTGCTAGGGATAGAAATTCTTATCTTACCCTGGTTATCTGGCCCGTGGGTAGGATAAGAAAAAGTTTTCGCTTGACTTCGGTTTACATAGGTTGTATTGGACGCCACGTAACTTCGTCGCTAGCTGAAGTCATAACAACGTCAGATATCACAACAGTTGTCAAAATGGCGGACGTCGCAACGCAGTGTCTATAGGAATCTTTGATGAAAGTCAAGCTTCAACACTTAAAGATATGCAAGAAAAAGAATCTACCATGAGTGTGAGGTACGGATAGACAAATCTGTCCCTAGGGTCACTGTTTGGCCTCGTGATGCTAAACAGTGGCCCTTGGGACAGATTTGTCTATCCGTACCTCACACTCACGATAGATTCTGATGAGTAGGAATTGTCTTATCCGTTAGAGTATTGATAACGTCATCAAAATTATTATCATTATTATTATTATCTTTTACTATAAATAACTGTAATTGTATAATTTGTATCATGAACGTTATTACTTACCATTAATATTATCCTCATCTCTATTGATTGTTAATTTATTATTGTCTACGCCGCGCGTAGACTGTCTAGTAATTGCTTTCGATACGGAAGTACTGCCATTAGTAACCCACAATACAGCTTGGCCTTAATATAGGGCACCGGGAACCAATTCCTATAGGGAACCGCGAAATTCAAAAAAGGTGCTGGGAAGCTCGGGACTATTATTGTCACATGGTGCTCTTTGATTGGTTAATAATGCTGATGAGGTTGAAAGTGATGTTTTAGTGACATGTAGCAATCAGTTTTGTTTGATATTATGGATATTGTAAAGAAATAAGTATTTTTGAATTGGTCTGTGGAGCCAAAATTAATGACAGGCGATTTTAGCATATCTTCTGCGCTTTTCTGCGGGATAGGTAGTTGCTGGCTATCAACATCCTGTAGAGGTAGAAAGTGCAGGGTAAGGTGGTGTTTCTCTTATTTTATCTTATTGGTCAACATTTTAGCTTGAAATTAGAGCAAATCTGGACAGTGAAGTAACAGTGAATAAAGGGAGGCACACTGTCACAGGCAGTAGGGGTCACTGTAGAAGTTTATGGGAGAAACAATTAGTTCAGGCTGCCCTTATTGGCTTGCGATGACGGTTGCATGCCAGTATTCAAGTGATTTAGTGATACCGAGTCATTTTCGGAAGAGACAATACGTCACGCTTAGATCCGATTTACCTCATCTGCTAATAAAGTTTCCTTTTAAAAGGAAAGGCTTGCCAAGATTTTACTGACGTCGCACTGCAATGTTAGCGCCTGGCATCGACGTCATTTTGACGTTATGTGCCCGCTGGGTTAATACCAACGGAAGGGGAATTACGAGAACTAGCGTATGAGGACTAAACAAAAAGAAATTTAGCCTAATTATGAAGTTGTTGTCGTACACTTCTCGTTACAATTTATTTTTTAACTAAATCTCCTCTTAGGCCAGAGATTCTGCAGTGTTTGGATTCCAGTTGCATACAAAGGTTCTTCTTGCATGTCAAGAAATTCCAGTACAACCAAAATGACGTCATAATCACTGACAAACTGCTTTCCAGCCAATTCTTGAAAACGGTGGAAGTAATCAACAGAAATGCCGCGACAACACGCCTTTGATAACTTTACTCGGCGATGGATCTTGATTTTCTGTCCCAGCTGCTTCAGTAATTGGCATCGCATTCCCCACTATTTACCTGTCCCTAAACAGGTGGTTAACATGCAAACACTTTATGAATCCCGAATGACTGAAGCAATCACTTTGTCATCCGAAGACATAGCCATTGCCTTCTTTGGAGACATGGCGAGGCGTTGTGGCATGTTTCCATAGTTTCGGGTGTTGGTTCGGTTCTGGCTGAGAGAGATAGACCAATGGCTCATCCAGTGTCTAAAAACTGTCGATGAATCCCTCAGAGAGATTAAAATTTCAACGGTTCTGAAATTGTCCGCTCTTTTCGTTACCTGTATTCCTACAAGAGGTTTCAAGGACAGACTATTCATGAATGGTCAAACGGTATTGTATTAGATGTTGCATTGAGTATATTACACCGCTGCTTGCCATCAACATGGCCTTTACAATGAATACACGTTACCTATACACCGGCGTTACCGTATTTTGCATATATTAACACGGCCACTGTGCATATTAGCCACACACACACAGAGATAGATGGGATACTTTATTTGGTAAAAGGTGATGAGTGATGAGGAAAATTTCCAGAAGCGCTTGCTAGTTGAGTTTAAACAATAAATTTGAACGTAAATTTTTTATGCTTTGACAGGTTTTCGAGATACACAAATCTCCAGACGCATCAGCGCAGTCTGATCAATCCATCCTCAGCATGACGTATTCCTGGATCATGGAGAATATGAATACGGAAAAAGAAAGACCCTGATCAGTCTGCACGGATGCATCAGCTCGAGCGTGGTGGCTGCTCTACGTAGTTACATCACACAATACCCTACGGCCTTTTTTCGCCCAAACGCCGCTGTATGCTAAAAACAGCAAGTTTTTTGGAAAAGCTAATTCTTGTACGATAAACGTCATGTGTACGGAAAGTGCCGACCGTTGGCGACAATGCCATCAAAAATAGAACCAAAAATTCCAGCTGTTATTTTTAGCAGAAGCGGTAAACCAGCTATGGATATAAATAGACTAAGTCAGACGAGTTCTCCGCTTGTTGCAATGAAACGTTCGTATATGTGAAGAACAACATGAACAGATGCAGTCTCAAACCGGAACGAGCTTTTCAATCTATATGGCTTGCGGCCTTTGGGCCGCAAGCCAAAAATAACAGACGGAAAACCTATTTTTGATAGTGCCTGTACTTTGTTATGATATTTCCGTTAAAAAGCACGTTTTTCTTTCACAAGTGCCTTGAACTTGGCCACATATCTTTTGCTTTTTATAAACTGATTGCATAAAAATGAAACTCTTAATTTTATGCAAAATATTTGGCTTTGCATCCTTAGAAATATACCAAAACCTGTGTAAGAAACAGTGTATATTTATAGCTTAGTTTACAAGCATTTGCTTTTCCAAAAATCATGCAGCGGCGTCGTGAAAAATAGGCCTTAGGGCATCGCATAATCTGACTAGTCAGAGCAGCCGGCACACTGTCCAGAGCCGGTGCATTCTTGGGGTCTGATCAGTCTTTTTCGGCGTATATATTCTTCATGATGCAGACATCTTTCATGCTGAGGATAGACTGATCAGACTGCGCTTAAGCCGGAATAGGCTGATCTATGTATCTGTAAAAAAATAGCGAAGTTCAAATTCATTGTTTTAATTTAGAAAAATGCGCTTTTAACGATTTTTTCCCGTTATCACTCATCACATTTACTGAAAAAATGCGTCCCATCTATCCATGTGTGTGGCTTTTATGTACAACTGACCGAATTTTTTATGTATGTAAAAGCTGGTAATGTAGGTGAGTAATATTAACGCATACGCATTGCAACAGGCATAAGCGATATAATGTACGCATTTTTAGCTTCTGATAAATTTCCTATTGGCCATCAACATGTTCATGAATAGCCTGAACTGGAAACCTCTTACAATGATACAGGTACAGAAAAAGGGGACAATTCAGAACAGTTAAAATTTGAATCTCGTTGAGGCCGACTGTTAGGGAATCATTGACAGCTTTATGACAATGGAGTGGTTGGTTGGATGATGCTGGGTATAACTCCTAGTGCCGGGACGTACTACTGATTTGGATAATAGTTGGGCAAGGGCCTACTGTGATTGCAGTAGGTGCGGGTGGGGGTGTGTTGACATTTTTCTTGCTTTTATAACACTCTCTTATGTTGCCTTTTTACTTCACCTAAACAAATGTACAGAGAAATATTTACACTCGTCGACGATTTCGTTAGATGAACCTATACAGGGCTGACGGTTCAACACTCATTCATACAATCTTACGCGTAAGCGGCCCACGGATAATTCAAATAGATGATTGGCCGATGTAACGTTTGATATACGTCATGTCATAGTGGCGGCTGTTGTACATCATTATAAAACACGTTGGTTTATAACTATTCTTCGTCCTTTCCTCGGCGTTAAATTAGTCAGAACTTCACGAATAAGTAACAAAATTAATGTGAAAACAGCATAAATATAAAAGATAAATTTCATTTCTCGGAATTTCATGGAAGTATGAACGCAATGGGTTCCATGCTTTGTTGCTCCCAAATGGTGTGAAGCAAGCTATTGTCTCGAACAATAGCAGCACTGATGCCACTAAAACCAAAGATAAACTTCAGTAAATATAAATTTATTGTCTTCTTTGATGCCAAGTTCAGATATACCAAAATTCCATAGACATGGGTTTGAAAGAGTCTTTCCTAAAATTTGATTCAAACTAAGTGACTCAGCAGCCGTAAAGAAATACTTGAAATAGGTGCATATGGTAATTTTCCTTGAGACATGCCTAACGGACAAAACGTTGGAAAACTCTGTGTGTGTGTGTGTGTGTGTGTGTGTGTGTGTGTGTGTGTGTGTGTGTGTGTGTGTGTGTGTGTGTGTGTGTGTGTGTGTTTAAATATTTCCTCAATTTGTTTTTCAAATAAATTCTACACTTGTTTTTACCTCACACCTATGGATAATGCCACCATTCAAAAAGTTAAGAAATTATATACTTTGCTTATTTAAAGATAGCAACAGAAAGTGCACCAACAATTGGGTTCACTTCAATAACAACTCATGAAAATTTCACTGGCTTAGCTGGGCAAGCCTTCCTTTTAAAAGGAAATTTTATTTGAATTTTTATGTAATCCTATGCTTTCAGGACTGTGATATAGCTTTCTTAATCTGTGATTTTTGTTATAATGTGTATACATGTACAGTTTTTCTTATCATGTTTGTCGACGAAATAGCCCATGGCCAATGTTATTATGTTGTACACAAAAATGTCGACTCTAAATAAAGCTTCTTGTATCTTGTATCTTGTATCTTATGCAACTGTTCGCATATATGGTGTGAGCGCTAGTCGCATATATGCCGCGTGCGCTATTCTCATAGATGTCATGAGCGGTCATATGAAATACTACAGAATCGCATAAGGTATCACATGGTAGCAGAATGGATGAATAAATGACTTGTAATTTTACGGCCTTTTAAACTGTATTTCAACCACGGAATGGTATGAAAAACACCACTCGCATCCGTGCTTGAAATCCACCAATGGGCTTTTGAGATATGAATTTAGAGTTTTGTGGTTGCAACGGTTTATTTGATAAGCACCAACTATTAATGGTTGCTAAGCGTAGACCAAGCTTTTTTTTCAAAGCTATACGTGTATGACATTTATGATTATTATCATATGGAGAAAATAACACCGCTGGTGCAAGTGCATAAACATATACTCGTCCTAACATGTACATGTAATAGAGTGTAAAACAGCAATAGTTGCACAATCTGCATGAACTCTATGGGTTGCTCCATGTGAGCTTTTTAAAACCTACTTCCTTGAAAATTTGAAGTTGCCGTATTTTGTTTTTCAAAAAAAAAACGGGTCACCTATAATAAATACCGTAAGTCTCCTAACAGTTGAACAGTTTGTTTATACAATGCACTTATTTACCTAAAAGACAAACACTGTAGACCCTGATCTGACTGCAGTCTTATCTGGGTCTGCATTTTTGCTGACTTGTTTGTTGCTATACTAAGAATTGTACGTTAGTTTTTAATTCCAGTTTCGATGATCACCCTTGCCGCAGCAGATAAATGTTTATCACTGATATTGTCTCATAAGGAGATGAATCATTGCTATTGTATGCATATTATACCTTTAAAACAATACATACTGGGCTGGAAAATAAAGGACTCATGATTAAATGTAGATATATTTCCTGGGTGTGAAGTGCAAATAGATACATCTATCCCGAGGTTCACTGTTCGGCATCATGAGGTTTACCGAGGAACCTGAGTGAGGGAGTTTTCTATCCGCGCTTCACACCCATTACACGGGTGGGAAACTCCATAATCAGAGCCAATGACTCTGATAAGGAAAGCACGAGCTCCGGAAAACCGCCATAACCTATCCTTATCAGAGCCATTGGCTTTGATTATGGAGTTTCCCACCCGTGCATTAGAGAGTCTTTTTCTTGCATACTTTTTTATTTCATTCTAAGATGCTGCCGACGTTATCACAATATTGACTGTTCTTTAGGTTGAACTCTGGTTTAGCGTACAATGACATCATCTTTTGTCATGTTCAGGTGTTCATCGCCTGTATAACCAAGACCTTGGCGACGCAGATATGTGTCTTGTCATACGACAATGCAATGTATTGCTTAAGCTTTAAACTGGGTAAGGACTGCAAATCTTACTCTCGAGAGTAGTAATTACATGTACGCATGATCTGGGAGTACTGATAACCTCACGTTTTTATCATTATTTTTATTATTATTTTAATATTTTATGGAAATAATTGTCATTATGTAATTATCAATTATATAAGTAATTATTGATATTGACGGTCCTCATCATTTAGAGGATAACTGTCCTCAAAATTGTCATTTGGGGAAGTAAATCGTCGGTTTTATGGTCGGAAAGTTCGTTTTACGGCGACGCGCTAGCGGAGCCGTAAAACGCAATTTGCGACCAATAAAGGAACGATTTACCTCCCCAAATGACAATTTTCAATACAGTTATCCCCATTATAATGCACTTTCTTCATATTTTTACCTTTCAAAATGTACTAATTTGCAGCCAAGACAAGCGCTTTCAGCAACGTAAAATCGAACATCAGGCAATGAGAAGCGATTTTTCATAATGCCGTCGGGGTTTGCGACAGTACATGTACTGTATATCGCAGGATATACTGTCGCAAAAGTTTGACGTTATCCAATCAGACGACGCGTTATATTCGTATATGTAAGTGCATCTGAAGTTTGATCGGACAATTACCGTAAAAGTCTAAAAAAATAGGCCATCTTTATAATAATTACCATTATTATCCTAAAATGGAACAGTTTTTATTTACAATGCAGTCGTGCTCCCAAAACATGCAGATAGGATGGAAACAGTGAAGACCCTGATCAAACTGCTCCTAAACAGTTTTGTTGAGTGAGTGAGTGAGTGAGCTCGGGTTTAGCGTCCCACCAACAACAAGGTCATATGCCGGCGGGAGACGGGACCTCGGTTTAAAGTCTCATCCGAAAGACCGGAGAAGAGGGGGATCGATCTTGCGACCCCTGGATTGGTAGTCCGGAGTAGTTTTGTTGAGTATCGAGAAACTCAGAAGTTGTCGTTGGTCTCTATTTGCGTTTTCTTTTAGTGCTCAGTATAGGTACATTTACTTAAAAGAAGTCACGTGACATTACTTGGTATGTGATGGACTAAATTTTTAATTTGTGAGTAAAACTTTTCACTGCCTCTCATTCTTTCATTAATATTCATGCGATGGCACTCAGAACTTCTCACCTCGCTCAGCTGGTGAAGAGTACAAATGTAACGCTCATCCAGATCTACACTGTTTGCCCTCTAGTCTTTGAATTCTCAATATGACATAGCCTGGTCGAAACTTTTTTGTTGTTGAAATTTTGCAGACGTGAATTTTGTTGTCTGCTTTTTCGCGCTAAAAGGGTAAATGTGCATCCAAAATTACCCTTATCTGGCGCTTTCGTATGACCCAAACGACAGCAGGGCGCCGACCCGAGGGTACTGGGTCAGTGAACACTCACTCAGCCTGTGCCGTTTCTCCGACTGAGCGGAGTGTTCACTTTTCATTCTATACCCAGCAGGAACACAACCTTGAAACAACATTCAATTTTGTTTCAGCATTGTTTAGAATAAGTAGGCTATAGTCCTCAGCTGTTGGAATGCAGGAACAGGGTGACTCGGATGCGCAGAGAGGTTTGAGTCGGTTTTGTTGTTGTTGTTGTTTTAAGAGGGTGGGGTTGAGGACAACTATGAGACAGTATTTGTTAGTACTAAATGAAACATAAATATTGATCCTCACTTAAAACGTCTAGTGGAGGGGTCACAAAACCCAGACCTTATGTATTTTTAGTTGTTCAGACCTTATATGTCTGCTTATTACGGTCACACATGATTTGTTTCACGACCCTTTTAGGAATTATGTCATTTCGAGCTGATGGTAAATCAGTGAGATGATGAATTTGATGACGGTAATCCATACGAAACTAATCAAAGCCCGGGCCAAACTCGAACCCTCGATCTCTAAATTTTGCGTCCAGAGCTTTAAACCCACGGGCTTCCACATTAGTTAATAGAAACTCGAACCTTGTCAGCAGCTATGACACATTCTTAAGCTATTTTGGTGGGAAATTGCCCATGATACCTTCCTTTTAAGATCTAGGGGTACACTCTGTGTTTTTCAATTATTTTTACAAAGGGGATTAACTTTTGTGACTTCCTGTTTAGTTTGTACCTGGACAATTAAACCCTTCAAAGATAAAGTCTACTCTTATAGGAAAGAATTTGCTCCTGGGGAGCAAATTCTTTCTTTTAAAAGTTGACATTCGGAAGGAGACAAAAATTAACATGGCGGAGTTGCTTCCCCTTAGAATGTGTCAATTCCTCTTAAGATCTTATGTCAGCCTCTTTTTATGGTTATCAGTTTTTCTTTACATTTTACATACTTCTTATTCAGTAAGCTCATTCGCGCGTAAAGTATATTTTATTCAAGTAATTTATTCCGTCGTGTCATGATGTAGCACAAAAGTTGCTTTAACATTTGCTTTAAATAAAACACGCAGGAAAAAGATAAAACATAAGGCACGCTGTCGTGATTTTCCAACTTCTGAACCAAGTTTTAGCCGTCCCCTCCCTTCCGCACACACACAACCGCCCTCGACTAATACTAACACACACATCTCACCCTTCTTTCCCAGGCATCCACTCCTTTCCTGACACCCTCTCTTCTTTTTGGTTGGGAGAGAAGTACATTGTATTCGAAAGGTTTTTGTGTAAACATGAACTATAGACCCACGCAGAATTTGAAAATAAAAAACTAAATACACGTAGGTGAACTCTGAAAAGTACACTATGCCAAGCAAATGTAGTAATTGCGTACTGTGCGTCCGATTTTTCGATTTTGAAATATTCATTAAATGCTATGCCGTAAAAATTCTAAAGGTTTGGGACACCTGAAATTAAGTATCATTATTCCTCACCACCAATAGAGTGTTCGCTTTAGACCCTTGACTCTTCATGCGGCTTTCCTTGCAACTGATCCACAAATACCAGAAAAAGATCCACAGGGACACAGTCTTATAGGGTCACTAAGTGCCGAAACATTTCTAAACGAAGCCCAGCAGGCACAAATTTTTGAATCAACACTGAATCAACATTGATTCAACATCATAAGGATGAGCCAACGTTGGTTCAATGTTGATTTAAAGTTGTATGAACCGAGTAAGGTCAAATTCTATTTGGTGACAACACTTGCCAGCTATTTAAGGAAGTCCCGTCTTAGCGCTCATACAAATCAAAACGTCATGACCGTCCCGGCAGAAAATGAGTGGAATGACACCGCTAGCTATTGATGGAGGTCCCGTCTTAGCGCTCATACAAGTCAAAATATCATGACAATCCAGAAAATGAGTGAAATGACACCTGCTAGCTATTGGAGGAGGTCCCGTCTTAGCGCTCATACAAGTCAAAATATCATGACAATCCATAAAATGAGAAAAATGACATCTGCTTTCTACTGGAGGAGGCCACGTCTTAGCGCTCATACAAGTCAAAATATCATGACAATCCATAAAATGAGAAAAATGACATCTGCTTTCTACTGGAGGAGGCCACGTCTTACCGCTCATACAAGTCAAAATATCATGACAATCCAGGAAATGAGTGAAATGACACCTGCTAGCTATTGGAGGAGGCCCCGTCTTAGCGCTCATACAAGTCAAAATATCATGACAATACAGAAAATGAGAAAAATTACATCTGCTAGCTATTGGAGGAAGTCCGGTCTTAGCGCTCATACAAGTCAAAATATCATGACAATCCTGAAAATGAGAAAAATTACATTTGCTAGCTATTGGAGGAAGTCCCGTCTTAGCGCTCATACAAGTCAAAATATCATGACAATCCAGAAAATGAGTAAAATGACACCTGCGAGCTATTAGAGGAAGTCCTGTCTTAGCGCTCATACATGTACAAGTCAAATCCAGAAAATGAGTAAATTGACACCTGCCAGCTAATGGAGGAAGCTCCGTCTTAGAGCTCATACAAGTCAAAATATCATGACGATCCAGAAAATGAGTGAAATGACACCTGCTAGCTATTGGAGGAAGCTCCGTCTTAGCGCTCATAGAAGTCAAAATATCATGATGATCCAGAAAATGAGTGAAATGACACCTGCTAGCTATTGGAGGAGGTCCCGTCTTAGCGCTCATACAAGTCAAAATATCATGATGATCCAGAAAATGAGTGAAATGACACCTGCTAGCTATTGGAGGAGGTCCCGTCTTAGCGCTCATACAAGTCAAAATATCATGATGATCCAGAAAATGAGTGAAATGACACCTGCTAGCTATTGGAGGAGGTCCCGTCTTAGCGCTCATACAAGTCAAAATATCATGACAATCCAGAAAATGAGTGAAATGACACCTGCTAGCTATTGGAGGAGGTCCCGTCTTAGCGCTCATACAAGTCAAAATATCATGACAATCCATAAAATGAGAAAAATGACATCTGCTTTCTACTGGAGGAGGCCACGTCTTAGCGCTCATACAAGTCAAAATATCATGACAATCCATAAAATGAGAAAAATGACATCTGCTTTCTACTGGAGGAGGCCACGTCTTACCGCTCATACAAGTCAAAATATCATGACAATCCAGGAAATGAGTGAAATGACACCTGCTAGCTATTGGAGGAGGCCCCGTCTTAGCGCTCATACAAGTCAAAATATCATGACAATACAGAAAATGAGAAAAATTACATCTGCTAGCTATTGGAGGAAGTCCGGTCTTAGCGCTCATACAAGTCAAAATATCATGACAATCCTGAAAATGAGAAAAATTACATTTGCTAGCTATTGGAGGAAGTCCCGTCTTAGCGCTCATACAAGTCAAAATATCATGACAATCCAGAAAATGAGTAAAATGACACCTGCGAGCTATTAGAGGAAGTCCTGTCTTAGCGCTCATACATGTACAAGTCAAATCCAGAAAATGAGTAAATTGACACCTGCCAGCTAATGGAGGAAGCTCCGTCTTAGAGCTCATACAAGTCAAAATATCATGACGATCCAGAAAATGAGTGAAATGACACCTGCTAGCTATTGGAGGAAGCTCCGTCTTAGCGCTCATAGAAGTCAAAATATCATGATGATCCAGAAAATGAGTGAAATGACACCTGCTAGCTATTGGAGGAGGTCCCGTCTTAGCGCTCATAGAAGTCAAAATATCATGATGATCCAGAAAATGAGTGAAATGACACCTGCTAGCTATTGGAGGAGGTCCCGTCTTAGCGCTCATACAAGTCAAAATATCATGATGATCCAGAAAATGAGTGAAATGACACCTGCTAGCTATTGGAGGAGGTCCCGTCTTAGCGCTCATACAAGTCAAAATATCATGACAATCCAGAAAATGAGTGAAATGACACCTGCTAGCTATTGGAGGAGGTCCCGTCTTAGCGCTCATACAAGTCAAAATATCATGATGATCCAGAAAATGAGTGAAATGACACCTGCTAGCTATTGGAGGAAGTCCCGTCTTAGCGCTCATACAAGTCAAAATATCATGATGATCCAGAAAATGAGTGAAATGACACCTGCTAGCTATTGGAGGAAGTCCCGTCTTAGCGCTCATACAAGTCAAATCCAGAAAATGAGTAAATTGACACCTGCCAGCTAATGGAGGAAGCTACGTCTTAGAGCTCATACAAGTCAAAATGTCATGTTGATCCAGAAAATTAGTGAAACGATAAACGTATTGATATTGTCCTCAGGAAAATTTGTTGCTAACCATGCTAACGGTGAGGCAAGCTTTTTGTGAATAATTATACTTGTTGTCCTAATCTTTGAACAGTTTGTTTTTGAGTGCAGTCCCAGCAGGCACATGACGTCGAAATGACGCCATACGGACGTTGATGTAACGTCATGACGTACGTCGCATCAACGTCAGTACGACGTCATTTCAACGTCATGTGCTAGCTGGGGTAATGCGTCTGAAAGGTACAGTTAGAATGGCAAACACATGTAGACGCTGATCAGACTGCTACATGTATTTCCTTTAGGAGCTTTTTTGATCTTTTTCTGCGCTGATTGCTCGGACCTATATTTTCCAATATTTAGAATTTTTACAGTGAGTTTATAAGTTTCTGTTTAACCTTTTAGGAGATACGTAACTATTTCTTGTCGCTTGCACTGGCCCAGTAACTGGTGATTAAGAGGAATCACATACCGGGAAAACGAAACTCCTGGGCCCAGTACACCCAAGAAGAAATATAGTCATTTAACAGGGTTTTGCTTTTTTTTCTCCCAAGCGCCTTTGCTTTTCGGGTTTTTCAGGGGTAATTATCAAGTGCATAACAATAAAAATGAAAATAGAATCAATAAACAAACATACTTATATTTACAAAAAGAAAAAATGACCTTATTCTATTCTGTTCTATCCCATAACCTTGAAAGGCCGTTGGGGCATCAAAGATGACTTTGCAACCACCCCTTTCTCCCTAGTATTGTCTTCAGCTTCTGGCAAAGGCCATCCCTGTCCACTCATTAATATTGCCTTCCCACGTCTTCTTATGTCTACCTTTTCTTTCTTTTCACTATGTTTTAGAAAATAAGCATTTAAGAACATAAATCTTCATTGACATTTCACATCCCATATTTGAAAAAAATACAGTATTGTATTTATATTGTGTGTGCTTACGTTTGTATGTTTAGATGTGCAAGAGTGAGCACGTCACATAAACGTTTTGTCTACATCAAGGGCAAAATGAAGAAAAAAGTGACCTTTAATAAAGAAAGCGATTGGACGGTGATTAAAAGTAATAAGGTCAAGTTTATCTTCTGTTTTTATTTGCTGATTAGTTTGTTTTGATTTTTTTGTTCTTTGCATGCTGAACAAATATTACGAAACACGGAAGAGATGAAATAATTTGTGTCATGAAAAATGGACCTTTTTTATGTGCAACAGCGAACTGTAAATCTTATCAGACTTCTGTGGTCGCGTCATCTGAAGGCTTATTTGCTCTTTTCCTTGAATCGGACGGAGAAAGGGGGTGTATCAATAAGGTGGGTTTTCTGCATCCTACCAAAGTTTTCTTTTTTTCACTGATGGTATACTCCAATGTGTCTAGTTTATTGGACCATATGTGACTTTGGTCAGAAAGCCCTACTTACTGAGCTATGGGTCCACAGAAGTGGGTGGGGTAATCCAACATGGTTTTAGCCTGTCTTGTAAAAACATCCTCATTTGGTAGAAGAGTATAGCAGACAGACAGAATTTGATAAAATGATTAAGAGAACATCTAAACTATATTTCCATATCATTTTATTTGGTTTAATTTGAACATATGTTGTCAAAAAAGACTTCCTTTGACATTCAGCTTTTTTTATATTTTTGTCCTCAATTTTCAATATTTCTTGGCCTTATTGTTAAATAAACAGACCAGTTGTCATGAAACTAATGTCAAGGAAGTACCCTGACCAGGACATTCGGATGATGTGGCCAGAATTTCACAATGACCTAGTTTTCATGGTCGACTGAACATATAAACTTGCTTGGAAGATGTTTTTTCATTTAATGTTGACCTAGAATTGCGAACCTTTGGCCAAATTACTATTTTAACTGCTATATTATGCCCTACACCCCCGCCACTAAAGGTGAGAAAATACATATTGGCTTCAGATTGGATCTCCTTGGCGTCTGCATCTGTGTCTGTGTCACATACTTTGACCTTGGAAACAAGGTCAAGGTCAGATTTTGATGACCTTGACCTTGTTTCCAAGGTCACAGAAGGACTTAATATGTGACACATACACAAATGCAGATGCCAACGAGATCCGCACTGAAGCCAATATGCATTCCCTCACCTTTAGTGGCGGGGGCGTGGGGCATAATATAGCAGTTAAAATAGTAATTTGACCAAAGGTTCGTAATTCTAGGTCAAAATAGAAAGAAAACCATCTTCCAAGCAAGTTTATGTGTTCAGTCGACCATGAAAACTATGCCATTGTGAAATTCTGGTCACATCATCTGAATGTCCTTGTCAAGGTGCTTCCTTGACATGAGTTTGATGATAACATGTCTGTTTATTTAACAATAAGGCCAATAAATATTTAAAATTGAAGTAAAAAAAATATAAAAAAATGCTGAATGTCAAAGGAAGTCTTTTTTGACAACATATGTTCAAACAAACCAAATAAAATGATATGGAAATATAGTTTAGATGTTCTCTTAATCATTTTATCAAATTTTGTCTGTCTGCTGTACTCTTCCACCAAGTGAGAATGTTTTTACAAGACAGGCTAAAACCAGGTTGGATTACCCCACCCACTTCTGTGGACCCATAGCTCAGTAAGTAGGGCTTTCCGACCAAAGTCACATATGGTCCAATAAACTAGACACATTGGAGTATACCATCAGTTAAAAAAAGAAAACTTTGGTAGGATGCAGAAAACCCACCTTATTGATACCCCCCCCCCCCCCCCCCCCTTTATAGATGGTCCGTTTGCTCCCAAACGCAAACGGCATCCCCAATATTTTCTCAAAATTGGTGAGAGGTAGAAGATTTTCAAATTGCTCAGTTTTAACTTTTATACTATCGATAACAAAATCATAAATTTTGTAGAAATGTGAGGCTTTAGATAAAATAAGAAAATCTTTAAAAAAAATGATAATCGGCGCAGATTAAATGGAAGTGTGTTTTATTATATGTCTCTAGTTGAAGGTTTGACAATAATTTTCATGAATAAGTAAGCTATGTCGGTAGGCACCCACAACCGTAATTTTGACACTTGGTAGCGACAACGACTTATCTCAAAATTGAGCTGTCCAATTTGGAATTCCAAAATGGACCGCGGTTAATCTTGAAATTGACCTGATTTCAAAATAGTTATCAACATGTTGCACTGTTTGTTTGTTTGTGTGTATTAACCGAAAGTAGATATCGGAAGTAGAGCTACGACGAAAAATAATATAAGACAGAGTACTAGTATTTACAGTGCAGTACGACGAGAAAACCCGAAGATTAAATGTTCATTGACCTTTGATATTATTGGCTAAATTTTGACAAACGCGTTATTTGACCAATGGAATATTGTGAAATGTGGAACAATATCGAAATTATACGAGGCTGCGCCTCGAAAAAAAAGTATATACATGTATGTCAGTGATCGGCTACTGAAAATACGAGAAACCAACTCGTTATTTATGAAAAACCAACTTGTACAATGTACCAAATTTTGAACATAACGAGAAACCAACCCGTCGTTATAAAGGGAAACTAACTCGGCATATCAAGAAGTCTGTGCGTAATATCGAGAATCCAACTGATTCGCGGAACAATATTGCAATTTCCCGTCGAAAGATTTTGGTTATGCAAAATAAGCAACATTTAATTATTGTTCATTGAAGCAGTAAAATGGGCAACGATAAAAGAAAGGGCTCTTCGGGGAGATGCAAACATCAACAACATGTCAACGAATAATATCTGCGTGTCTGCTCAAACTCAACATAGTATTTTATACATTGTCCATGTGCAAAGGAAAGACTGTGATCAGACTGCGCGGAAGGGCCTGAGTCCTCCCCTTCGGCCCATTTTCTCCTAGTAGCTCACAATTATCAAATTGTGATATTGCACAACGCTTTAGTAACTTGGGAAAAGAATCATTCTTCCTTCCCTCTTCTTAATGAACGACCATATCTTATGCCTTAACGATAATAATTATTATCATTATAATAGCCGCGACACGACAAAATAATCAAAGTGGCGCCTACCCAGTCTGATCAGAGTTTTCGCTATACGCTTAAATGGTAGTTAAGAGTCTCAGCAAACTCCACGTCGACAGCGAAGACTCTGATCAGACTGGGCGGATGCCCAGGCTGATCTGAGTCTGCGCTGGGCACACATGCCACTTTGCTGGTTTTGTCTTGTCGCGGCTTAAATGTTGTTGTTAATTGTTATAAGAAGACAGTAGGCTCAGCTGACAGGCAGGCTGGTGAAAGTGCTGGTGAGTCTCAGAGAGAGGTATGTAACTCGTGCATAGTTCTTACTCTAGAGAATGGAAATTATAAGCCTGTATTCTGAGAGCATTTGATAGCTTCACCCAATCATTATTATTATTAATCATTATTACTTTTATTTTTATTTTTTCTACTTTCATTATTATTATTATTATATCTGCCTAAAAATAATTGGCATTATTATTAGTTGTTCTACATATTTTTCTCATCGTTTATAAATATCATGCATGTAAACACAGCTGGCACAAGTGCATATATTCGTCATAACATGATGTAATAGAGTGCAAAAAATTCTAACTGCATTGTCTGCATGAACTCTATGTGTTGTTGCGTGTGAGCTATATGTAACGTACGTGGCCCTAAGGTCGTCACCTCAGTGCATTTAAACGAATACCCCATGCATATGATGACAGCTATTTACAGTTGCGTTATGGTACCGACAAGACAAGCCATTCTGAAGGGATGTTCAATAAAGAAGCTGGTCAGTTTAATGCAGAAAACACCAAAAACAGGCTGTTTACAGAGGAAGGGTCGCCCCTGACGACCTTAGGACCTATGAGACCTCGAGTCGTCATCAGTGCGGCCCTAACGTCGTCATGGGCTCGTATTGTCTTTTTTCTTCGTTTTTAAAGAAAATAGTTCATGTCTAGAAACAAATTAACAAATATTCATTCATTTTGCCGTTAAATGATCATCAATCAGAAAGAAATTTATAATTATGTTGCTTTAAGAACCATGTTGCCCATGCAAACACAGTGTCTGCTCTGGAGTCTGGTCAGATTGTTTTCCTGTAGCAATGATGGTACATGTATATAGGTATATGTTTTAAGATGTCAAAAATATGATCATTGAAGATCCCGATAAGACTGTACACGTTTTCTTTCGTTTTAGATTACATACCTCTCAAAAGTTCTTCATCATTTGACAGATATAATTGTTGTCAGCAGAAATGGAATATAAAATATTGGGATGTGGTTGACCAACTGAATTATTTGAGGTCTCATGGCATCGAAGATTCTTTTATTTTATTTTATTTTTCTATATTCATTAACAAAATGCTTGAGTTGTACAAAGAGAAAATGTGTTTTTTGTATTTCTATATGAGGTTAAAAAGTGACAGTAAACGGGTAAAATCTGTATTTCTGGAACATTTACCAACGGGTTATTTGCTTTTTTCACACCAAATCCGGCACAATTGAAACTGGGCCTGTTTTTATAGACAACTTTGCTACCAGTCTCTGCCTTTAAATTTAGGTAATTTTTGTTTTATTTGCTTTTATGAAGACAAACCAACAAAAATTGTAAATTTATTCGGTAATAATCACAATATATTCTTGTCAAACTAGAGTGAAAGAAGAGCATATAAGAAGTGGACAAATGATTTTTTTTGTTGCCTAGTGGTATGTGCCCTAGAGTCGTCAGGTATGACCTAAAGTCGTCATCACTGTTCTTTGATGTCTGTTTCGTTTAATTTCCTCTCTGACCACCAAAGGTAAGAAAATCTTGATGGTTTAATGTAAAACGCGTTTGGGCGAATGCAAATATACATCTGAAACTTGAATCGAGCTTGACAATCTTGGTTCGCCAGACCGACATCAAAACCAGCTTGCACCGTCGACAAACTTGGAATTTTAAGTAAAAGTGGGTTGTTTCCTTGTTTTCTCTTCGTTAGTTGGAAGAACATTGAAACCAGCTTTAAATGTAAGCTGCATAACAAAGTTAAGATATTTATCTTCTGAATTTTGCCCGCTTCTAAACGTTTCTGTGACAATGATGGGAAAGAATGATGACGACCTTAGGAAAATGACGGCTTTAGGGTCACGTACGTTACATAAACCTACTGCCTTAAACTACTCAAACCGACTGCAGTGAGCTACCCAAAGCTACCGCTTTGCATGTTAGACTGTCCACCGTAAAAACTTTGGCCACCCAAAAAAAGTTACCGTAATGATTCTTAAAAGGAGTAGGGTCAAGTCAGATAAATTCGGACAGCGGTAAAATTCGGACATTGACGTTGTTTCATTTATATGTCATTTGTTTGGAATTAAAACAAAAATAACTGGGCAAACAGTGAAAATCCAAATGAGACGTCTCATCTGGATTTTTACTGTTTGCAATGGTATGTCCGAATTTACCCGCTGTCCGAAGTACCCGACTCGACCCTAGTTTGTTTTTACAATGCAGCAATGCGTCCAAATGATGCACATGGAATGGCAAACTGTCTAGACCGTGATCAGACCGTTTGATCTTGGTCTGCAATGTTTGCTCAGACCCATCTGTCCCAATACTTAGAACGCTTACGATAGTTTTAACTCCTGTTTCGGTGATTTCCAGTACCGCAGCCGATATGATATTGTCCCATAAGTCACCGATAAGAACCACTGTACTCTGAAATTGCAGTAGTTGAGGGCTGTACCAATCGAAGGGGGCTTTATTTATTGTTGTTTATTTTCTACTGGATAATCAAAACGGTATGTATTCTTACATATTTTTCTTTGAAATATTTTTTACTGCAGGGTACCTTAACTGATATACCCATCCTTGATCTGGCCAATTTGCAGGCATGAAAATTAAAGCATTACCGCTGTGTCGTAGATTTTATGTAAGCATATGACATTTCTTTGAACAAAATACCGCTAAAACGTGTTTTTTGTTCATTTATGGTAATGTCATGGAAAATTTCCTAAATGAAAATTAAAGAGAATATTGATGTACATAATATCTATAAGTTAGAAATTTGTAGGATGTGTAATAAGAAAGTTATTCAAGATTTTCATACTGTACGCCTAGTAATATTTATTGGGGGCACTGGCCCAATAGTCGGGATGGCACTGTACCCATCAGTCGAGTATCAGCAAAATACCACTGTACCCATTAGTCGGGTAAAACTGCAAATTCATTGAAGTAATGTAGTTTCCATTGCTTCAAATGACAGAACAAATTGGTTTTATCTTGTGAAATAACGCGATAACTACACATCCATACACTACTGCAACATGTCATTGTTGGAGCAGGTTCAGAAATGTTCTGTTATCTCACAATAATAGAAAGACAAACAAACTAAGTCATTTCTTTACAGATGTAACCTCAGTGGATCCTAGTCACAAAATTTTTCTTTAACGGTACCTGTCAGCTACATTATTAAAGACTTTTGTGGCAGCCACTTTGTTATCACGAGGTTTACAGAGTACAGCGAGGCTCTGACGTCACAAATCTAGTTACCGCGACTTTAACTGTGTGGTTTTAATACAGTCATAATTGACTCAAAGAAATCAGTTTTTCGGCAGAATATTTAATCTGACAGTTGACAGTAACAATTTCCATCACCTTTAGAAGGATGTTTGTTGCATTTGATAGTATTCGCGTGATAACATTATACAATCAAAATGGTGTCAGGATAAAAGTAACATTAACTGATCAGTCAATATCGCAAAATACTGACTGGCACATGATGTCAAATCAGCCAATGAAATTGTAAGTTGACGCGTAGTCATATAATAACGCAAATAATACTTGCATATTCTGTTATCAGAGTGTTGTACATACAGGGCCCAGTTATACAAACATCATTACGTTGTTAATTGAAGAGTCATTAAGTCTCCTGGTAAATATACTAGAGCAAGTGAGCAGGGGCTCACGTATACCCCCGACTAGTGCCACCACCTAATGAAACTGCCGCCTAATGAAACCAATCTTATACATGGTATGAACCTAGAGGTAAACTTAATCACCTATCAAATGATTCCATCAAAGTATGTTACAAATATCAGCAAAGAGTCCTTATGTCAGCAGCAGCATCCAGATGGTATCAATTATTTTGCATGAACAAAGAAGTAAACCTTGTCATATATCAAAAGGTGTCATCATAGGAAGTTGGAAATATAAGCTAACAATATAAACTTAACGCAAAGATACAAGTCTGTGACCTTGACCTTTGGTAAGCAGCAGCATCCAGATGATGTCAACTACTCTGTATGAATCTTAAAGTAACCCTAGTCAAAAATTAAAAAAGTTTCCATCAAAGGATGTTTGAATTATAAAAGACAAATATAAACTTAACTCAAAACTTTAACGCAAAACTTTAAGTCTGTGGCTTTGACCTTAGGTCAGCAGCAGCATCTAGATGATGTCAGCTATTCTGATGAACACATAAGTATACCTAGTCACATACCAACAGGCTCCATCAAAGGATATTGGAAACATATGCAAAAATGAAAAAACTTGACGCAACACTAATGGATGGACGCACGCTCGGACGGATGGACAGATGGACAAATGGACGGAAAGACGAAAACTATATACCCCTCGACATACTTCGTATGTCGGGGGTATAAAAGTCAAGTGTGCTAACACTTATGCTTTTTTATTGCACTGCAAACGCTCCTTAGGCTTTATTCCACAGAAAACAACAACAACAACAACAAAACACAGCAGAGATAGAATTTTATGCTACAGTCTGATCTTGATAATAATTCGTAGCATACATTTATGAGTAGCAAATTTATATAACTCATACATGAATAGGTGTACATTTCTGAAAGGTGCTATACATGAATAGAGTGGGTTTGAAAAATCCCGGCGGCACACCTGTACCAATATCAAAGTTAAGCCCCCCCCCCCCAACCCCCACCCGGCCACCCCCACCCCTGGGTGAAAGAACGGCTGGCGGACATGAAAAATACACTTTGTATTTGTGACAAAAGCTGTAGATCAGCTGGCTAACCCGCATTCCGTTTCCACTTCGGTACCTCGTTCCACTCCATGACCTGGGGATGTCTAATGAAACACCGACGGGAACATCCCGTCTACATAAGCTGCAGTAGCCTGAGGGACTTTAAACACACAGAGAACGGACCCTTTCTAAGTCAATTTGGCAAAAATGTATGTTTTGCACCCAACTGCTGCATCCAGCTGTACCCCGACGACTGGATACACAACCAATATTACCACACTCAACAATTGGGACAGTGCCCCCGACATTCGAAAATCGGCGTACAGAGATAAAATTGCAAATAAATTCGCTGTCGCTGAACAGAAATATGCCATACTTTGTACATTTTATCTTTTTTGCATTAGCCAATGCTTGCAATCGTAAAATACAACAAATTGGACATTGAGATGGAGGAATCGGTTGTGTAAACACACTTTCTACATGCGACGTAACAACTTTCTCTGCAAAATGGAACACAATTCAGGTAATTTTGCCATTTGAGCTTTGTCATTTAACAAGGACAATAAAGAATTGGTGTTTTACAAGATCCACTTGGAAAATAATGTCAAAATGTAAAATAGATATTACACACTGCCTTAAACTATGCACAGGTCAACAATGTGTCAACACAAACTTGCACTCGTGGATTGGTACAGCCCCCAACAAATGAATTTTCAGAGTACAGTGGTTCTTGTCGGTGATAAGTTGATGAATCATTGCCATTGTATGTATCTTCTACCTTTAAAACAATAGATACTGAGCCGGAAAAGAGGAGACTGCTGAGGCTAGCAGCGTGAGCTTGTGATTTGGATGTTACTGGAAAAGAGAGGACTCCAGGAAGAATTAACTATCTCCCGTGTGAGGCTCTGATAAGAAAATCCACCCCGAGGTCTCGAAGCTTACCGAGTGACCTGAGTGACGGAGTTTTCTATCCGTACCCTAAACCTATGATGCATACTTTTGTTTGCACTAAGTTTTATATTAAATGTGGAATCATCTAAAATGCATAGTTCCGGCGTTTGAGAGGGTTTTCTTTTGTTTTAAAATGCAGCCGACGTCATCAGCGATTGATAATTCTTGACGTTGATCTCCGATTTTCAGGAGTTCATAGCCTGTTTTACCAATGTCTTGTCGACCCAAATATGTAATTTGTCATATGACAATAACATTGACTACCGTAAAAAATCTAAGTATTGGGACTGATAGGTTTGAGCTAATAGTGCAGACCCAGATCAGACTGCTCCAAACGGAGCAGTCTGATCAGGGCCTACACTATTTGCCATTCGATTTGCAGCTTTTAGACATTATTCCATTGTGAAGCCAAACAGTTCCCTGACAGTACTCTAACTGAAGGTGTCCATTTTTTAGACTTTTTTCCGGTACATGCGCCATAAGCTGGGTAATGGGTGTGAGATAGATTAGAAAAAAATGGGTGACTGGCAAACAGAGCATACCATGTGTTTTGTGTTGTGTGTGCACATTCTGATCTGAATCCGCACAGTTTGATGAGTTATGCCTGTTCTAGTAAACTATAGAATGCAGTATATAAACTTGAAAGAAAATCATTAAGTAGCATAAAATTGGCCTTGGTCAAACAACCCCCTTGATGCACAGGCTGGTCGTGGCTTTTAATCGGTGCTCGAAAATCTTACATTACAAATAAAGCGCGCAAGTTATAATTAAGATTCGCAAACTGAGCAGACCGATTTTGACTCGAGAGAGTAAAGATAGCTAAGCGCTTCAAGTCAGCCAAAACTAGGGGATTATAATAATGTGGACTTTTGTTTCATTTACGAGAATGCATTTGCGATACCCTCAATAAACCCTAAATAAATGTTATTGAGTATCAGGAAAATTGAGAAATAGCGGCTTTTCTTACTTTGCTATTTCTTTTACTGCTCAGTATAGGTACTATTTGCTAAGTCACGTAACAATACTTGGTATAACGTGATGGACTAAAGTATAACCTGTGGGTTAGGTTGGTTTACCTGGTGTCTGATCAGGGCTTCAAATGTTTGCATTAAATACCGTTTCTAAATATTTATAGCATTTAGATACCACCACCAGCCTGGTGGTGGAAGAGTCGTTTTGTAATTTATTAACCCAGCAAGTACATGACGTCGTAATGACGTCTGACGGATGCGACGTCCTACTAACGTTGCATCGACGTCATTTCGCCATCATGTGCCCGCTCGGAAGTAGTGCCTCTCAACTTTTTTATCATTAAAATATGAAGTGACCCTCAGAGCCGCCTTGCCTCCGGCTCAGCTTGTGAATGGGCCGGGCCACGTAGCGCAATCGGTAGCGCGCCTGACTTATACGCTAGAGGTCCTGGGTTCGATACCCTGTCCAGCCACTTACTTTCATATTCAAGAAGGGCAGTTGTCAGTAACTGGTGAAATTAAGTGCACTTAGTACTTGTTAACCGCTTAGGAGGTCTAAGCCTGCCCAGGAATAGTGTGGTTAGGTTAACTGACCGTCCCGACATGACCATAGTTGTTTACCGTTGACGTTAAACAGTAACACAATCAATCAGCTTGTGAATGGTACAATATGTCTTTTGTGGGGTCTATAAAGTTGCATAACAAACACTTTTATCACCGTTGGTTCACCGTTGTCCAGCGTGTTATCCACAACACTACCGCCGCTCTCTTCCAAATTAGGGATTCGGAACTCGAATCGTGCAAACAGCTATGACACCGCCTGTGAAACACGCCGTTTAACAGGTACGGGTACACCATGTTTTTACAACCATGAATACAAAGGGGAACAACTTCTGTGATTCTTGGACGACTAATCCTTCTAAGACGGAGTTTACTCTTGAAGGAAAGAATTTGTTCCATGGAAAGAATTTTTCTCCCATGGAGCAAAGTTTTTCCGAGGAGCAAATTCTTTCTTTTGAAAATTAGCCCCCATTACGAATTGAGTCAGAAAAAGGCATGACAGAGTTCTTCCCCCTAAAACTGTATCCATTCATCTTAAAATCTTATGTCAGTCACTTTTTTGGATGTCAAGTGTTTTTTAGCTCACCTGAGCCGAAGGCTCACAGGTGAGCTTATAGTATAGGCAGGCATCCGTCGTCCGTCGTCCGTCGTCCGTCCGTCAATATTTTCAAACGACATCTCCTCTGAAACTACAAGGCCCATTGTAACCAAATTTCATTTATAGCATCCATAGGCAGGGGGAACCAATAATACTGTTTTTTATTCAAATTGCTTTAGAACTTTGGTTGCTATGGCAACTTAAAGTTTCCATTGACTTGTATGGGAAAAACTGAAAATTTGCATTTATTGCTATGTCACTGCAGATATTTTGATTTAACTTTTACAGAAATGTTCCTTGAGTAGTTCTCTATCAACCACATGAAATTCATGTAAATTGCACAATTTGGCTGGTTGCCATGGCAACCATTTGGTTAAAAATAGAAAAAATATTCAAAAATCATCTCCTCAGAAACTATACAACCAATAAAGCTCAAACTTCACAGAAAGGATCTTAGTACTAGTCTCTATAAAAGTACTGTTTTTCTTGGCAATTACTCTAGCAATTTGGTTGCAATGGGAACTTAAAGTTGCCATTGACTTATAATGGCAAAATGGAAAATTTGCATTTATTGCTATGCCACTGCAGATATTTTGACAAAACTTTCATAGAAATGTACCCTGAATAATGTTTAACCAGCCTTGATAAATTTATGCTTATTGCGCAATTTGACTGGTTGCCATTGCAACCGAATAGTTAAAAATAAAAAAATATCAAAAAATCATCTCCACAGAAACTATGTGGCCAATAAAGCTCAAACTTTACACAAAGAACCTTAGTACTAGCCTCTATATAATTACTGTTTTTCATGGCAATTGCTCCAGCAGTTTGGTTGCGATGGCAACTAAGAGTTTCCATTGACTTATAATGGGGAAAATGGAAATTGGCAATTTTTGCTGTCTCACTGCAGTTATTTAGATTTTGTTTCTACAGAAATGTTTCTTGAGTAGTCCTCTATGATTCATATGAATTTTCTCCAAATAGTTGAATTTAATTGGTTGCCATGGCAAAATATAGGGTAAATTTTCGAGAAAAAAAATCAAAAAAATCTTCTGCTCAGAAGCCATATGGGGGATGAAGCTGATATTGTGCAAACGTGTTGATGACATTAGCCTCTACATAAATTTATTTTTTCTTCCAATCCCATAAGAACTTTGGTTGCTATAGCAACTTATAATTTCCATTGACTTATAATTGGAAAAGTGAAGCCATGAGGGGGATGAAGCTGATGCTTTGCATACATGTTAATAACATTAGCCTCTACCTAAAGTATGTTTTATATTATCATTGCCCGTGTGAATTCGTTGCTATGGCAACTTGAAGTTTCCATAGACTTATAATGGGGAAAGTGGACATTTGGTATGTATTTCTGTGTTACTGCAGATATTTTGACAAAAGCTTTACAGAAATGTTCCTGGAGTAGTCCTCTTCCAGCCATATGGTTTTTCCCAAATACCTGATTTTGGTTGGTTGCCATTGCAACTGAAAGGCCAAATTTTCAAAAAAAAAATTTTTTTGCCCAAGATCTTTTTCTCAGAAGCCATTAAGGGGGTATAAAGCTTATTTTTAGCATAAATGTGTGTGATATTATCCTCTACATATTGGTGCATTGCATTTCTGTTGTGCATGTTGTTTTGTTGCTGTGGCAACTTAAAGTTTTTCCAACATAACCTCAGTGCTCAGGTGAGCGATATAGGGCCATTGGCCCTCTGGTTTTTTTCAAGTATTCACATTTTTATGCATTAAACTCATTTGCGCGTAAAATATATTCTTTACAGGTAATTTATTCCACCGTGTCATGATGAAGCACAAAGTCAGCCTAAAATAGAAAAATCCACAGTTGCCTTAAATGAGAAAGTGAAAAATGAAAACTAAAAGCAGCCAAAATGTAAGACCTCAGTCAGTTGTTGTGATTTTGCTACTTCCGTACATGTACCAATTTCCAGCAACCCCGCTCCCCATCCTCCTACCAGGCACCTACTCCTTCCTTGACGTCGCATTCGAGCCAAAGCGACGCGATGGCTCGCTTTTCATATGTTTGGTGGCCACCTGAGAATCAAAATCGATGAAACACTTTAGGGAGTGCGGATACCCTGTCAAAGGAAACAACTCTACCATTTTCTTTTCTACCTCCGTCCTCAATAAGGGTCAGCTCCTGAAAGAAAGAATTCATTCCTAGAGGAACAAATTCTTTGGGGGTCTTTAAATAATTCGCAAATAGAGGAGCAAATTCTCTGGGATCAACTCTTAAAAGAAAGAATTTGACCCCAGAGGAGACACTTCTTTCTTTTAAGAGTTGACCCCTAATTTGGATGACTTCGTCCTACTGGGAAGCAAACAGGAAGTCACAAAAGTTGATCTCCCTTTCAAAAAATGGTAGAAAAAGACAATGATGTACATGTACCCATTTACCTTGAAATGACTTTTTGTGTTAAATTATTAATTTTATTATTTTCTATCTATTTGTAGGTCTGTATTATTTTCACCTTGATTAGACTATCTGTTTTCTTTCTTGAGGTATACTTCCTAATTCTTGACCCACATTTACACCGCCATAATGACGACAGGAGAGTCAGAGCAAACAATGTATTCAGAATTTAATATCTCGTACATGTATGTACAGTCTATAACAACATAACAAATATTAAGCAAAAATGTGACCGGCTCATCACTTAAAATACTACATGCAACTATCAAATTTCATGCACAAATTACTAGAAGTGTTATCCAAAGGCCTCATTTTGTGTTTCACGTAAATAACCTGACATCGCCACCGGCTAAGCCTGTCTCAGTCGTACAGCTATTTAGTTCATAGATTATATTTCATAAAAATTTCAGAAGTTGAAATCGTCATCGAAAGGAGGGGTGTCTATAAGGCTACTTTCATGGCCACTACCGATTTTCTTTAAACTTTGTAAACTCAGACTACTATGTGTTGGCTGTAATGTCGTGCAATATCAAATCATTTGGTGAAGGTTTCTTTGATGTGTACGAGATGAAAGTGGGTGGGGTAATTCTGACTCAAAGAGGGTTCTGTTACAAAAATGCTAATATTTTTATTGCTACTTAGAACTGGAAGTCTACCATTTCATGACTCCTTATGTAATGCCAGATATAACAAATGATTAGAATACTTTTGTGAAATTTCTTCATGCAGTGCGTTTATACTCACTTGTATGACATACCTAAATTTTAGCCTTTTTTATTCTCCAACTTTACGCCAAACCACAACAGCTTTTTACACTCAAAGCTATTCCAATGATATTTTGTAGTTATACAGTATATTAAATGGTTGTTCCAAAATTATGCCGATAATTTTCTACAATGAATATTTTCTGAGTTATCTGCCCTTAAAACCGCTTCTTTTATTTTTTTTCAAAATTATTACTCAGATTTATATCCCCCGCCACATGTTAGTGGTGGGATATTTATACCCTCGTCATGCGAAGTATGTCAGGGGGTATATAGTTTTTGTTATTCCGTCTGTTCGTCCGTCCGTCCGTCCGTCACCTTTTCGTCAAAGTTTTGCGTTAAACCTTTTGTGAATGCTCATATTTCTTTAACCTTATATCAGATTCTCTTCAGATTTACTTTGTTATATCTCTGTAGCTTTACCTTTGATCTGAAATATCAAGGCACGTGGGTCAGGCCCCTGGGAGGAGGTCAGGGGTGAATAATCATGACTCAGGCATTTTCATTATGTCAAAGTTTTGTGTTATCCCTTTTCTAATTGTTCATATTTCTGTAACCACAGGTCAGATTCTTTTCATATTTGGTTCATGATATCTCTTGAGCATTACCTTTGATGTGAAGAGTCTTTGCCCCTGGTTCAGGCCCCTGGGTAGGGCCAAGTGTCAATATTTACGACTTACAACTTTTCGTTATGTTAAGTTTTAGGTTAAACCAATTTAATTGCATATATCTCTGTAAATGCATTGCAAATATCTTCCATATTGTATTCACTGTATCTCTATAGCATTGCTTTTGATAGGGAATTTAGGGTCAGCCTCATGGGTGGGGCCAGAGGTCAATAACTAGGAGTCTAGTGATGTATGACTAATTTTATTTTATACTAGTCTACTTTACATGGATGCTGCTGCTGCCCTAAGGTCAAGTCACAGACTTTGAATTTGTTCCGTTTACATTTCAATTTATTTTTTGTGTTATAAGTTTGCTTTCATTAGGCGGTGGCACTGGTTGGGGGTATAAGTGAGCACCTGCTCGCTTGCTCTAGTTTGTTTTCTGCTGTTTGTATTTCTGTTCATCTGTTGTACGTACATTTGTCGGCCTGTCTGAGTGTCCGTATGTCAGTCTGTCTATTCGTGAGACTTCGTTTCCTTTCGATACCTTGAGTATTGTTGATGGATTTTCTTCAAACATGGCATGTGCACTTGTCTTGGGTCTTTACAAGCTGCAAAATACGCTACTTAAGAGTATGTGTAATAAGAAGAGACACTGGAAAGAACATGATACAATTCTGAGAAAATAAGCAAAGACATCTGACAGAGGGCATTAGTTTTATTTTATTTTAAATATTACGAAGAGTCACGGATAGACAGACTGACATACGGACAAACAGACAGGCAGACAAATGTACGTACAACAGATGAACAGAAATACATACAGCAGAAAACAAACTAGAGCATGTAAGCAGGGGCTCGCGTATACCCGACCAGTGCCGCCGTCAAATGAAAGCAACATTTTAACCGAAAGTTAAATGCAAATGTTAATGGAACAAATTCTAAGTCTGTGACCTTGACCTTGAGTCAGCAGCAGCATCCATGTACATGTAAATGGTAAACTAGTATATAATAAAATTAGTCATGCATCACTAGACTTCATTTAAATATTTCAGAACAAGCAAAAAATAAAACAAATTGCTGAGTCCTAGTTATTGACCCCTGGCCCCACCCATGAGCCTGACCCTGAAGTCCCTATCAAAAGCAGTGCTATAGCGATAGCATGTATACAATATGGAAGATATTTGCAATGCATTTACAGAGATATATGCAATTAAAAAAGGTTTAACCCAAAACTTTGACATAATGAAAAGGCAAAAGTCCTAATTATTGACCCTTGGTCCCACCCAGGGGCCTGACCCAGGGGCAAAGACTCTTCACATCAAAGGTAATGTTCATGAGATATCATGAACCAAATATGAAAAGAATCTGACCTGTGGTTACAGAAATATGAACAATTACAAAAGGTTTAACACATAACTAAGACATAATGAAAATGCCTAAGTCATAATTATTGACCCGTGACCTCCTCCCAGGGGCCTGACCCAGGTGCCTTGATATTTCAGATCAAAGGTAAAGCTATAGAGATATAACAAAGTAAATATGAAGAGAATCTGATATAAGGTTAAAGAAATGAGCATCCACAAAAGGTTTAACGCAAAACTTAGACGTAAAGTTGACGAACGGACGGACGGACAAACAGACGGAATGGCAAAAACTATATACCCTCTGACATACTTCGCATGTCGTGGTATAAATATTCCGCCACTAACATGTGGCGGGGGATATAAAATCTGAGTAATAATTTTGAAAAAAAAAAAAAATTAAAGAAGCGGTTTTAAGGGGAGATAACTCAGAAAATATTCATTGTAGAAAATTATCGGTATAATTTTGGAACAACCATTTAATATACTGTATAACTGCAAAATATCATTGGAATAGCTTTTAGTGTAAAAAGCTGTTGTGGTTTTGCGTAAAGTTGGAGAATAAATAAAGTTTCCTTGTAAAAGGAAAGGCTTGCCAAGTTAGCATTTTGTTTCCGAAATACATGTAGTTCAATGTTTATGGTCTTTTGTGGTTTATAGTTTGTGGTCTTGGGAGATGGTATCTTACTTGGAGACACTTTATGATTGCTATATTCCCTGGACTGTTCGGTCAGGGACAAAGTTATGTTTACTATCAGATCTGCATGTCTTGATGTTGAAAAAAATACATCTTACATTTGAACAGTAATTTTACAAGTTCCTTACCTGTAAGATGATGTGTGATTCTTGACTCCTGAAGGAAACAGTGGCAGTAGTTCGTCCTACTAGCCTCATGTGTAACAGATTGGTATGGAAAAAATCTTACTGTTCGCAACAATGACTATTATAACAAGGGGAAAAAACTTTTGTGAACTTTTACAAGTTCCTAACATGTAAGATGATATGTGTATGGTAATGTCAGGACAGTCAGTTAACCTAACCACACTATTCCTGGGCAGGCTTAGCCATCCTAAGCGGATACCCAGTACTAATTGCATTTACTTTCGCCAGTAACTGACAACTGCCCTTCTTGAATCAGCAGAAGGGAAAACGAAAGTAACCGGCCGGACCATGTATCGAACCCGGGACCTCAGGTTTTTAGGTCATACGCGCCGCCGACTGCACTATGCGGCCCGGCCCGGCAAGACTGTGGTATAGAGTATAACAATTAATTGGTAATTATCACAAGTCAATGAAGGAATTAGTGTATTTTTGTTGCTCCCAAAGGATGTTTGTTTTCAGAATCACTTGTGTATTGTGCCTCGTCATCATATATTTGGTCATTATATATATATATATAGATTTAATTCAAAAGAAAAAAAATCTTCTATGATTTAGTAAGTTTTATTCAAAATAGAAGATAAATGTTGTCATTGCACAGCCCTAGAAAATGATGGTTTGATGGCAATTGTAAGATACTGATATTTTTCCATATAACACATGTTGTGTTTTCCGGAATTTAATTTTTTCAATAAGACACTTTCATGAAACTGAATTTCAATGCATGTTTATGAAAAAAAAGAAGAAATAGTATCTAGTAAATACCATCAAACACCTTGTCTTTAAAACAAGTAAATGCTTTTAAATAAAACTGTTGGCACAGACCCTGATTAGACTGTTCCAACCAGCAGTCTAATTTGGATCTACACTCTACACTGATTGTACAGCCGGGCCGCATAGTGCAGTCGGTAGGGCATCTGACTTGTAAGCCAGAGGTCCTGTGTTCTATACCGGGTCCGGCCACTTAATTTCATTTCCCTTTCCGCTGATTCAAGAAGGGCAGTTGCCAGTTGCTGGTAAAAGTAAGTGCACTTAGTACTAGTTAACCGCTTAGGAGTTCTTAAGCCTGCCCAGAAATAGTGTGGTTTTGTTAACTGGCCGTCCCGACATGACCATAGCTGTTTACCGTGGACATTAGACAATAACACAACAACTGTTTGTGCAGGCATAGCAACTATTGTTGGAATATTTCTGTCCAGGTCTTACAAAGACCAGAGTCCAAGGTCCAGGTCTTACATAGTCCAAAATCCAGAGTCCAGATTTTACATAGCCCAAAGTCCAGAGTCCAAGTCCAGTCCACGTTTTACATAATGCCCGCGAATTGCGCATGTCGTTATTTGGCAGTTTGACAATTAAGATACATTCAAATACACCCAATAAATAAAACATGGCAAAGAAAGCTAGACATGTTCGATTATTTTGGTGTGCCAGATTGTGGCGTGTCGTTATTTTACGGTGCTTAGGTACAAAAGTGCTTCCGAAACAGTCAAACGAAGTTGCGCCCCGTAGACGCTCTCCATATATCGGTTCTCCACTTGCAATTATGGACCATTCTCGAAGCTGGGAACAAACCAGCGTCTTCCGCTTGAGTGCGCATGACAGGTAGTCGTATTCGGTCTGAATACATAGGCTCGCCCGCCGAAGCGGGCAAGCCAAAAAGGCTAAAATTTAGGTATGTCATACAAGTGAGTATAAATGAACTGCATGTAGAAATTTCACCAAAGTTTTATAATCATTTGTTATATCTGGCATTGCATAAGGAGTCATGAATTGGTAGACTTCCAGTTCTAAGTAGCAATAAAAATATTAGCATTTTCTTAACAGAACCCTCTTCGGGTCAGAATTACCCCACCCACTTTCATCTCGTACACATCAGAGAAACCTTCACCAAATGATTTGATATTGCACGACATTACAGCCAACACATAGCAGTCTGAGTTTACAAAGTTTAAAGAAAATCGGTAGTGGCCATGAAAACAGCCTTATAGACACCCCTCCTTTTGCATACCATAGTTGAAAAATCAGTGGAGTGTGTATGCTTTCGTGTGTATGTTTGGATGTGCATAAGCATGTCGCATGACTGTTTTGTGAGGCCCTACCAATGGGGGGGGGGGGGGTCAGTGCACCCCAGCTCCCTGAAAATAATGCCCCAATCTACACAGCTCCCTTAAACTATTTCCCAGCGCTCCCTATAATTAGTTTGTCCCTGCTCCCCAAATCCCTAAAAGTAATACAGCTTCTCCCCCAGCTCTCTAAAAAGTATTCAAGCATGCTCCCTAAAATGTTCGACCCTTTTCATCACTTTCCATAAAAAATCAGTCAGATATTAGGTGCAGTAACTATACTTAGAGGCAAAAGAAAGTATGCACTTTCTGTATGCCCATATTTTACTATGCAAATTTTGCAGGAATTTAGTTCTACTCAAGGCTAATTGCTAACTCAGCTAGGGCAGCTGAAGACAGGACTAGATGGAAAAGGATGGTTGTAAAGTCATCTGTGGTGACCCAACGACCTCGCAAGGTTATGGGATAGAATAGAACAGACTAGACAAGGTTAACTGATGTAGAATTATAGTAAAATTACTGTTAGAAGTGCTTGACTAGCTGCATTATATGTACATGTTGATTTTGCATGTTTTACACATGCAGCAAACTGGACAACATGCTTTTGCTGTTAATCTCTATTTGAAATTTTTGAAATTTCGGGGGTTGCCAAATCAAACCACAACATTTGCTTTTTATTTACATAATGAAAGAGCTCACTGAGGCAGACAGAAATAACATGCTCAGACGGGAATTTAAATGCCCCTATTGGCCTTATTAGTAGGAAATTTACAAAACGGTCTCTCCGCAGCACAGGTTACATCTGCAACTGTTTTGGACAAATATTAAGCCAGTTGTTAAATCTACTGGGTCCAGCTCACAGTATAGGGCTGTGGCCCAGTGTCTGTCAGCCGTCAGTTCATTTTAGATATTTTCAAATGACATATTGGTCCTTTGTAACATCTGTGAGATGAGGGAGCAGTAAATTCTGCTCATGCCAATTGCTATGGTAATTCGGTTGCTATGGCAGTTTTAAGTTGTCATTGACTTAAAGGGGAACACTAGAAAATGTTGTGTGTGTGTGTGTGTGTGTGTGTGTGTGTGTGTGTGTGTGTGTGTGTGTGTGTTTTGTGTTGTTGTTTTTTTTTTGTTTTGTTTTTTTTCTCTCACAGCCTTTGTATTGCACATATCATAATAAGTAAATGTTTCTTCAGTAGTCCCATGTGAATAATTTGATTTTTTTTCTTTTTGTGCCAACTGCTTGTTTGGCTTTGGTTGCCATAGCAACACAAAATGAGGAAAACTTCAGCTGCCATGAAGCTGGAAAAGCAAAAGCTTCACAGAAATTTCGAGTAGTATAGCCATAACACTCAGCAAACATGCTTTTAATAGTGCAACTTGGTCAGGAACTTTGCTTCCTTTGCTTGTGCAACTTGGTCCAGAACTTTGCCTGCTTTTCTTGTGCAACTTGGCCCTTTGCGAACTTGAAGCCGCTATTAATTAACAAACACAAATCTTAATTCTAAATCAGTTTGCCTAGTACGTAACTGATTCTTAGAGGAGGGGCGGGGGAGGGCAGGTACAAACTCTGAGCTGTGAGAAAAGGTTAACTTTCTGTTGCTTATGTACAGGATCTGCAAGCAATGATCTACATGCATTAATTGCAAAATATGCGGCAAGCTGACAATATAAAGAGGTTCCCTGTCTTTCTAAGAAGGCACAACATATGTTGCACATGCCTTTCATGCCAATCAATTTTCATAACAGAGAATATGTTTAGAATGGATATCGAGATCCTGTTTCAGTCAAGCTTTTGCAAACTGTCTGATGTGCATGCCAATTAAAAGGTTTTGTCGCTAGAACAGATGAATGTTCAGAGTCTATAGGTATAAAGGGGTCTGGGGGGCACACCCCCCCCCCCCCCAGAAGTCAAAGAATTCAGAAGATCACACTCTGGAGTGCTCCCCAGCTCCCCAAAAACTTAGACCTTGCTCCCCAGCTCCCTGAAAATAATTGCAAGTGCTCCCCAGCTCCCTGAAAATAAATGGCCTTTCTCCCCAGCTCCCCAAAACCCCTGGGAGGGTCTCTTTTGTCTAGGGAAGAAAAAATGACCTTTATTGAAGAGAGTGATTGGGCGGTGATTAAAATTAATTAGGCCAAGTTATCTTCTGTTTTAATGTGCTGATTAGTTTGTTTTGATTTTTTTTTCTTTGCTTGCTGAACAAATGTTACGAAACACGGAAGAGATGAAATAATCTGTGGCATGGAAAAGGGACCTTCTTTCATGTGCTAACAGCAAACTGTCAGTCTTATTTGATCGCATCATCACAAGGTAGAGCGCGGCCCTAAGAGAGAGCATTCTCTATTTTGCCAGAATTTGAGAATTTTACATCATGCTATTCAATGTTGCATATTAACCCATTAATGCCTAGCGTCTTAAAAATGGGACATACGCAAACAGTGCAGACCCAGATCAGACGCCGCAAAACGCGGCGTCTGATCAGGGTCAACACTTTTTGCATAATTTAAATGAATATTTCTCCTCAAAATTACATTTAAATTCTAAAAATAAACTAAATATGACAACCCTTAAATGACAAATAGACTCATCCAATATATACAGATAGAAGCGTCCACTGGGCATTTATGGGTTAAACAATGTCGTGTTGAGTGCTGCACTTGAAAATAACTATGCTTGTAGTTGGTTCGGTTGGGATAATTTTCTATATATGCACATGTATTTATATAAATATTTTTTAATTTATTGTCGTTTTTACTTTTGTCTCTCATATGTTTCTCTCTTTCTCTTCTGTCTCCAAAATGAGTGGTAGGATAGAGCGAAGATGCCGTGAAACTTATGGCATTGGTGCGTCCTACTGATAGTGGTATTTGATGGTGCAAGAGTTTGCGTTTGATCCATTTCGTGCGGAGTTTAGACTGTTTGGAGTTTTCAGCCTCGTCTATCGTTTTTTTCTTTCTCAGCCGGGCCGCGTAGCGCAATCGGTAGGGCGCCTGACTTAGATCCTGGGTTCGATACCCGGTCCGGCTACTTACTTTCATTTCTCCTACCGCTGCTTCAAGAAGGGCAGTTGTCAGTTACTGGTGAAAGTAAGTGTACTGGTACTCGGACAAAACGGACCATGGACAAAACGGACCAGACAAAACGGACCAAGGTTAGGACAAAACGGACCACGTTTCAGGACAAAACGGACCGCGTTTCAGGACACAACGGACCACGTTTCAGGACCAGACGGGCCACGCTAGAAGACAAACCAGACCATTAATTGGTGTCAATTAAAAGATGAAAGAGTATATAACTACCGAAGACAATATTAAATGGTCACAAATATTAATGATTTTAACTATCTTTTAATTTAATACGTTGATAAAGGGGTAAGATTTTCACCTTTTAAGCATGCAAATTGCTTTATTAGTGTTGCAACTAAAATGAAACACGCTTTCTCAAGGTTAACGGAAGGTCTGAACGTGGTCCGTTTTGTCCTTAGACGTGGTCCGTTTTGTCCTGAACGTGGTCCGTTTTGTCTCAAGCGTGGTCCGTTTTGTCCGTGGTCCGTTTTGTCCGTGGTCCGTTATGTCCCTAATTCAGTGTACTTAGTACTGGTTAACCGCTTAGGAGGTCTAGGCCTGCCCAGAAACAGTGTGGTTAGGTTAACTGACCGTCCCGACATGACCATAGCTGTTTACTGTGGACGTTAAACAATAACACAACAACAATTGTTCTTTCTCCCTTTCTTGTGTTGACTGAACTACTATTTCAAAGGGTCGACAAACCAGACCACTTAAACACTCCAATTGACTCTGGAAGATGGTTTGCTATCGAATGAAATACTGTCTCACAAGGCCATTTTCTGAAACAACAATTGAGCCCCGACATGACAAACAAACAAAGTGGAATGTGCACCCAGCAAAATCTCATATCAGCCTGGGCATCCGGGCTTAGACCCTTAATTACCCTTTCAGCGCTAGGCGGAGACTCTGATCAGACTGGGCGGATGCCCAGGCTGATCTCAGTCTTCGCTAGGCGCACATGCCACTTTGTTTGTTTATCATGTCGCGGCACAGTTCATGAACTCGAAACAATGCTGTTTACATATGATAGGATATAGGTGCATTCTGGAATTTCATTAAGAAAATCCCCTTATTTCTGCATCCACTAATGTAACGAGGCGTAACAATAGGTTTAGTGGGGGCAAAGTTCAGAGTAACATATTAATTAAAATGTGATATAATGACCCGATAAAGATCTCAATGACAATTTCCGTTTATGTTTAAGTATGGCATAATATTGATGGGGAATGCCTGTAAATGTGAACTTAACATGAAATAAATGCTTAGGCTTAAATATCGTTTCCTTCTGTACGTGTTCATGCATGTCTGTATTAATTTATATAAATATTCCGCCGGACGATAGAAACTTAGTGGTATATTTTGTCAGCACTTTTACAGAATATTTCGCATGCAATACCGAATCATCTTCGAATATTTTAAGCTTGTTGGGAGAACTTGCCTGAACTTGTGTTTGACTTTTACAGAGTACTACAATCTTCTTTGATTATTTTAAGACTGTTAGAAGAGCTTGCCTGAACTTACGTTAAGTTTAAGCAATATTTACTTACGTTTGACTTATGCGCCATGCCCAATTCAGCTTAAACAAAACTGCTCCAGTTTGTACCGGCGAACTGATCATTCACTGGTATTTTACCTGTGCTTCCACTGCTTTAGCCCATTTAAGCCCAGTGGACTTATCTATCCTTATGAAATGGATAAGTCCATTCCTCATTTTAGGGGTGTCTGGTATTGGTATTTTTATCACTTTTATAGAAATTGCTAATATTTTTATGCAAAACAGTGTAGACCAAGATCAGACGCCGCGTTTTGCGGCGTCTGATTTGGGTCTACACTGTTATCATCTTCCCTTTTTATGGGACGCTAGGCCCTAGTGGGTTTATTTGAACTCTGATATAGCCGACCTGCCCAAAGGTGGAAGCTCAGAACAGCCGACCGTGACACTCGTGCAGTCTTTGCAATTCGCTTAATAAGAAATTTCCTGTGGCGTAATAGCCGATGCATATTTATTGCTTAACATGTTAAGACATGTTTTCTCGACACGTAACTTGGGAAAGCCATTCTTTGTGGTATTTTTCACCCTTCTCACAAGGGCGGGCAATGGGAGCGTTGCTCTTAAAGGAGAGAATTTTCTCTTAGAAACAGATTTTTTCTTAAAAATAGAGACCAAATTATTTCCTATAAGAGTCCTTGTTGGAGAAAAGACGTATGGAATAACATTCCAGGAAGTAATGCTTTTCTGTTAAAATCGTCTTGATTATGAAACCGGCGACCAAAGCATTGATCCGTTTCCTAAAACACTTAAAGCACCATAATGTAAAATAGGTGACTTTGCAAATAGCGTAGATTCAGATGAGGTGGCTCATAGTATGCCTCCTCATCTGGGTCTTCGCTGTTTGTTTGCTAGTCTTTTAATTCTCAATATGGTATAGCTTCTATGAAATATTGTTTGAAATTTCGCAGACGTAAATTTTACGTCAGCCCTTTTGGCGCTTCAAGAATGAATGCAACGAGTGGATCTGGTGACTTCGTTTTACTCGCCAGTCTTCAGCCGTTCGACCATCTGCTTAAAACGAAATTTTGGAATAAGATTCTATATATTTCAATACCACCAGTTCGAGGGAACTAACAGAAGTGTCTGTTTATAAGATGGTGGAGATGGAAGTACTCGCCAGCGCGGCGTTAAACTCAGTTGAATGTTATACCAGGCAGTTCGTATGTAACTATGGACTTATCTTATGCTTGTATTTTCATGTAGGCCTATCTGTATCTATGATTTTATATATTTCAGACATCTTGAATAAGTTCTAGCAACGTTTTGTCTGAATTTGAATCCCGTAACAGCTGAGCCACAATTATGTCATCCAGCATTACACAGAGGTCGATTCTACGCCATCTTGAAAACTTCAACCACCATATCTACGCCGCCTACAGCGAGGCTAACGCACCGGAAGTCAGACTGGTACTAGAACACCTGAGAAAGAATCACTTGAAGGTGTACGACCCTGCTGAAGAACGCGTTCCAGGTAGGAATGTTTTGGTTGCTGTATATGTTTTTAGTGCTGTATGGGATGCGCAAGTTTCCGTTTACTGCTGCGCTTCTATATGGCAAATGAAACCTCTTGGTATATCGCAGCGCGAAGACTCAGATGATCCTGTGCATCGGTACAGTCTACCGTGGCTATATTGAGCCACGACACAAGAAAACCAACAAAGTGGTTATGCGCCCAGCGCAAACTCAGATCAGCCTGCTTTTGGCTCACAAGGTCGAACTACATTACTGTAGCCACAGTACGTAGTCCCCGTATGCACTGATTCGAGGAGTACTGGTACATGTAGCTCAGGGAGTTAAGCGCTGGTCTGCTAAGCTAGCGTTCCGGGTTCAAATCCCGCTGGAGGCGGTATCTTTTCAACCGTAAACGCGGTTCCATCGCATACAGCATTCCGTTATTATCCTCCCATCGTCCTGATATGACTGAAATGCTGTTTAATTGAAAGTCATCTAACCATCCACCCCTCTTTCATGCATACATGCTCTAAGGTACGTTTTGTATATTACGGGTCATTGCATGGCGTTCCTGCTGAAAATTCTAGCCTTGTAATGTTTTGTATATAAAACGTCCTGTTTAAACAATGACAAAAATTCCTAAATTCTAATTAAAACGAATTGGGAGATAACAGTATGTTATACGTCTGACTAATTATAAAGTATCGTAAATTACTCATTTATTTCACCATTGAGTGTTAATTTAATCCACGTGAGCATGTGATGAGAGGGAAAACAACTAAATTTATTAGTTTGTTACATGTAAATATTATTCCTTATCGACTCACAGCATGAGTTAACATGCCTCTAACAGAGTAGAGACAGGTCATCCTGCGCGTGCGCACAGTCTTATCTATGTATTTCCTGTTCACACCATCAGTTTACATGACATTGTATGTATCGTGAGGAAATTATGTCGCAAGAAATAACGTCCCTTTTCCCATGCTCAGTATACAAGGACAGCCAACTATCAGCAGGAAACCCTCTGATTGATAACATTCTAGATTACAAGTAATTTCTAAATTTAGTTCATTTATCTGTGCGGAAAACACTAACCAGCATGGGTTTTTACATTCATACAAACTGTCTTTTTCATTTTCCCACATCCCATCAGTCAATGCAGTTTGCTTCTACTCTTCTATAATTTGAAATTGCAGGTAAAAGGATATTTTACAAGTGGCTGGAAAACGGTATTCACAAATCGAGGATAACTCTCCTGTTTTGGTCAAAAGAATTCAAGCAAGATGAATTATGTTTGTACCAGTCTGAAAACGCTGTCCTCAGAACCAGTCTGACAAAAGGCCGCCATATTGTAATTTGTGTGGCTATAAATAACTGCAAAATACCAAATCTTTATAAGCAGTTTGACTGCGTGTATGCATGGAAATGGAAAGAAAATCCACCACTAGCGCTTGACAACGTTCTGCAATCAGTTCTAGGTATGTAAAGCGTTTATATTTACATTGTACATACAGTCAACTCTCGATATCTACAACACTGATATCTCAAAGTACCCTCTGATATCAAAGAAAATAGTTCGGACGAATTTCGTATGTTTATTTACATTTCAATTCCTGTTATCTCAAATTACTGACATCTCAGAGTAAATTTTCTGGGACCAGAAAATTTACTTTGCGATAACAATAGTTTTGGATACATTTCGACTTCGAGATATCGACAGTGGACTGTACTTAAATTTTTTAAACGTGTAAAAGGTACGCGAAGTTCAGATTTCCAAGTGTTCAGAACTGTAAATTGCCACTTGCATTTGCATGTCTTTAATGTTGCAAATTATTTGATGTTAAAGGTAGGTTCCTGGACTAGCGATGACAATTATGTTCACAAAATAATTTCGTCTTTTTCTGAGTAGTATTGAATTCTCTTATTTTTCTGAATTTGTTGCTACTGACAAAATCATCAGAGGTTGAAGAAAATAGTTGTTTTCCCTCTTGGTTTATTTTCTTTCGTTGGAATTCCAGTTCTAAAAATAACTATGTTTATTATGTCTATAAGTGTGCGATTTCTAATGCCATTCTCCTAAGGTCAATTTTCTCTTGCCGTGAGCTCTCCTAGAGGTCCTGGCATGGCGAATGGGTTAAAACTAACCCAAAATGCAATGCAGCATGACGTCAGCTGTGTTATCTATATTTGGCGCGAACTAAAAATAGTTCTAACTGGTGTGCGAAGCAGAGTTAGGAAATCCCTTTCAAAACAACTTTTCTAAAAACATTTTGATATACACTTTTTAGTGAAACTTATTCATTCCCTTTTTATAAGTGCTTTCCAACAACTTGGATGAAAGATCATCAAAGTTATGATGCATTCCAAAGTACAGGAACCTACCTTTAAAGGACGAGTTACACTTTACTATTGCAATGTGCCCACTGAAAAGGCCGATTTTCGAAGGCAGGCAGATAACCACAAAAACATGTAGAAATGTTAGCTATATGTTTCTAGTTTATTCTGTACGATTTCATTTTCCCGTATTTTAATGCCTTTTAGATTAATTTAGCGGCTGAATACATGTACTGTCTGCAACATTTAACATTGAGCCAATGGGAATTTGAACTACCAACATCCACTATGCATCCAAATTTCACTTCATCCTACCCTCGTAACCACTACAATTTTTATACACAATTGTTCCTCATATACATATTCATCATAATCGGGTTATATTACAGTGGTTACGAGGGTAGGAGTAAACGAAAACTTTTTGGGTAAATTTTCATGTATCCAACACTAGGACTGAAGGATTTATATCAAAATCGCATTAGTATAATTTGTAATTGACAGAAAAAGAGGCATTATTCGACACAACACATCTTTTTCAAAGTGTTCATCTCTGTAGTATGTGTTCCTAATGTCCCCACCAAGGATTCCGTGTGTGTGTGCGGGGGAGGAGGGGTGTCGGGAAGGGGGCGCAGCGCTGGGCATGCGTATAGATATGGCGTGATGTGCGTATGTAAGGCGTTCGACCGAATGTCCTCTATCATCATGCTGTGATATAAACTCTGAAGTTATAATGTTGCGACGTGGTCAGATGATGTATCCCTCTGCATGAAGCTGATGCATTGTAAAATTCTGTGACCTTGAACTTTGGTCCACTAACTTTGTATGAAAAGTTACTTGGATGAGATTTTTCCTTACCTCTTTTGATATCTTTGGCGTAGGAGTGCTGATATTTGATCAGATCATATCTTTGAAATGTATGAACTGCAAAGCATCCAAGCACGCTGAGTCCTTGAACTTTAGGCATGGACCAGGACTTTCACTTATATCTCAACACGTTTTTTAGATTCGCAACATAATTACAAATAGTTGGTAGGTCAAACAAGGCAAAATAAAATGAATTCTCATACTATTTATAGGTTACTGTGACATGCATTAAACGTTTACTGTTTTTCTCCTTATATATTCCCTCTTATATATATATGCATCATACTAAAGACAATGGTTCAGTCAGATTTTGCAAATGACGTCATACTATTTGTAGGTCATTGTGACTTGTATTTCATGATCCATTGAATTAATGTTTTATTTCGAACTAATATCAAATTGAATCTTCATCGGACTTGTAATAGTAAATTAAGTCACTTCAGCGCTACGTCTCATATGGTACTACATGTAGGTCCCCGTGACCTATATTTCTTGGTTCACTGATTTTGTCTAATATCTAAAACATCTGTACCTGTGTAGCATCCATAAATGCGTAATATTATATTTGATATGACGAGGCTTTCAATATATGTATAAATAGTGAATAATGCTTAAGAAAAGAAGAAGGTTGGTGAACTTTTCATGCACTTTAATACCATAACACAAGCGTGCAAACGCGTTTCGCCGAGACTACATTGGCTTAACAATATTGGTCGGTTATTAATCGACATCCTGTTCGTTTGTTTTATTATTTTCATAAAAGCAAACGCTTTACATACTTATTATTGTATTAATAAACTCTTGTAAAATTTACTATTCTGAGCTTTCGTAAAAAATCAAATAAAATTTCTCCTTACTTGATGGTTTGGGCGAAAATATCCCTTTTAGACTGTGGATAAGAACCAAAAGTATTATACCTGTCAGTTTGGAGGGCTGAAATGCCAGCGGAATTGCTGATTATATCGAAAAAACTGCAGGTACTTAGTGTACCCCGTTAAGCACCCCATATGCAATAAACCGTAAGTCACGTGATTATTTATGAAACCGCAAACTTAAAAATGTGCTTATATAAACTGCCAAATGCCAAGCTTTTATTAACATAAATTTTATCAGGATCGGTCGTGGGCACAAAAACGGCCAAAGTGTAACCCGTCCTTTAACCCTTAAAAGGCCAAAGTGTGCAACTAATGTTGGTCAGCTTGAGAGCATGTCCGGGTCGAAAGGCATCAATAATGTCCCACAACAAAATCTTCTTTCAAACAAGACATCGCTGGATGTTGGATTTATATGCTGAAACTATGTCTGGGGGTTTGTATACATGTATTACGCAACCCTTAATTCGAGAATGCCAATTTCAGTGCTATTAATCTCAATATCTCTTAAAGATTAATGCCGAGCATTGACGTAGGTATTCCGATATGGTATCTTTTTCTTCCAGTGACGCTAATATCATGTAAATTAATTCTTTTGTTTTTTTATAGTATCTTAAACTGTTCTCGGTCAAACAAGATGACCTCCATATTTGGATGTCACATACTTACGTCACATCAGATAATGGCGGCACGCATCGCATGTTTTTTTATTTTTAAGTAGTAACGAAATCAGTCAACGTTTCAGGAGCTTACGACTTCTCAGGCAGATATACCTCTGCAGAGAGTCAGATGAACTATATATTCGGCAGTGTAAAGGGCCAATGTAAATACCAAATACTTCGAAGCCTACTAGCAGAAAAGGAAAGAAATCAAGAGTATTGTTTAAAACCTCATAGCTTGTGTGTTTCATAAAAACACTCATCCAAAACATAGTAATTATATATGGCTACTTTTCCCAACCGTCAGAATAGGGGACACACGTGGTACTATTCCGTGGGTCCTGATGACCAAACAGTACCTTAATGTCCTGTACTCTCAAGACTGTTTCACTAGAATATCGTTAGACTGACATCAGCCTATTAAATGATAATGTGACAAAAGAATGCATAATTTTACAAACAATTTAACAATCATACTAATTTTACATCTTAGTGACAGCTGAATTTAATATGTGATGGCTCTTATTAGAATAGTCTTTAGAACACTAATGAAAAATCTGATGGATTTTTTAATCGCTTACATTCAGTGCTGGAGTCGGGAGCCAGTCTAGAATATTGTCTGTAACGTGATTTTCTATATATTTCAGCTCATCTATATAGTGCAAAGAGATCTCATAATTTGGGGCCGAGAGCTTCGTTTCTTGTTAGGAAAAGAACCGGTACCCTACCATGTCAGCACAAATCGAAGCAGTCCAAACACAAGTTCCTCGGGGCCATGAACGTGTTGCTTAATTTCAGAAAGATTCAGAGTATTCTAGAAAACTGTGTTCTTTGTTGTCAAAATCACGGCTGCGTGTATCGATGTGCTGGTGGCAATATAAAACAATTCTACGCTCACATCAGCGCTTGCAAATTCGCTCATGTGCAGTGCTCGAACATACGTTGTCGACAAAGTATTCTTCGAGGGCATTCCTTAAAGCACAAAAAGAGATGTAGATATAAGAAATTAGAGTGTCCAAATGAAAATTGCAAAGAGGAATATACCCCAAGTGACATGAAGAAACACAAAGAAATTTGCCCACACCGTACAAAGTGTTGTCCGTATCATAAATTTGGGTGTGAAAAAGATGACACCACGGAACACCTGGCGGAATGTGATTACGTCATGATTGAGTGTGACCTGTGTAAAACTAAAATGATTAGAAGGGAAAAAGAGGAACACAAACAGCAGCGGTGCCCACAGGGGCTAGTCAAGTGTAAACACTGCTGCTCAAAGGTCAAACGATTGAAACAAGAAAGTCATGAGAAAAAGTGTGGAGTGACAGTAACGTGTGATAACGCAGGGTGCGGCGCAAAGATGGCGCGAGGGTTGCTGCAAAAACACAAACTGAATTGTACATGGGAAACTTATCCGTGTTCATACCCAGGTTGTGATCATTTAGCCCCAAAAGACGCTCTGGTGAAACATAAATTGAAATGTGAGTATCGACAACAAGCCTGCGAGGATTGCGGAGCAGGTGTTGCTTTAAAAGACATAAATTGGCATAAGAGATTCTGTGATCAAATGCTGGAGTGTAATGCCTGTGGATTTACCATTCCCGCGTGAGTATTTTTGTTTCTTTTCTTGTTTTTCATGTTTTATACACATAACAAAAGTTAGGCACCAGTTTCGTTATATTAACTGTTAATATTCGCTGTATTAGACCGCGAATTTAGCCAGTAAAATAAAACAGGGATAATTTTCAATATTTCTTCTGACTAGATGGAAAGTTACTGAGATATGTGGTCAATAACGTGAGGAACACGGGTCAACAAGATGCAGACGCACGAGGGGCGCGTTACAGGCGCATACTTTACATGATAACTGGACACTAAAACGCTAACCTGACTGTATATAATTCATAAATATATCAGTAACTAAACACTTGTGCGTTATGCAAAACCCATTTGTCCTCTGCTGGGCTGTACATGAGTACATGATGTAGTACTTCTACAGGCGGTGATGTATTGAAATGTCCAATAAGTCTGACATCAAATTGTTGTTAGATTGACTTCATATCTCAGTAGCTTTCCATCCAGTCAGAAGAACAGATATGCATTTATATAATAGTAATGTCTTCCGTACTTGAAACACTCTTCAATACATTCAACCATACCAACCTATTTAGAGTAACAGAAGATTTTTTTATTAGACAAGAAAGAACAATCCCACATTAAAACCGTCCACAGTAACTCGATTGAACGATCTCGCATTTTTAGCTGTTAGCATAATTTATGCTTTGTGGATAGCCATTATATATTGATATGTTCTACTTGCAGATCCACTAAATCAACTCATGACAAATGGCAATGCTCGAGAAAAAATTTACAAACTTTCTGTAGAAGCTGCCATGCCTCCTTTAGTCACAGTTATATTGAGGAACATCAAAGAACCTGTACACCAGTCGCTGTACCAGAGGAACTACGGTCAGTCTTAGCAGCTTCAAAGGTAAGTAAAAATTCTAAAAAGAATCGGGACACCTTGTATAATTACTGTAATTGTCTCGGAAGTGAAAGGTCTGTTTCAATGTTGTAATGCGACCAAAAGATGCTGATGGAATGGCAAACAGTGTAGACCCTGATCAGACTGTACTTTTGAGATGTCTTATCTCGGCCTGCACTGTTTGCTCAGACTACCTGTCCCAGAACTTTAAATTTTATGGTAAACTAGAAATGAGACGGCTACTGTCGATTCTACATGATTTTGTAAACTTTCGTTCATTTGGTTCAGGTTCTTAAGGATTTCAAAGTGACAATAACAATTTGCACAATACGAATATGCTTAAATAAGGGTCTGTCGCCACAAAAGCGTAACAGTTTAAGTGCACACCATGGCTAGAGAAACGATTTCCCATGGAATGTGCAAACTTCCAACGCTAAGCTAAGCCTGTGCAACCGAACTGGCCCAAAATTCATCAGTATTAAATTTCTCCGGACTCATGGACTGTCCATGCCAAGAAGAATAACTTTCATTAGGCCCCAGATTAAGTCAACAGTTTTAGCTTTGAGTGTTCTCGCTCTTTGAGGTTTAGTATTTTAATACACCAAAATATAGGTGTGGAATCCACCTTCCATGGTTTTTACTGCATATCCTCATGCATTACTCCATTGCTAATATGCCACGCCTTTTCTTGCGCACCGGGAATTATGATTAATAGCTGCCTAGAAACATTTGGTGCACGCAGCTGAAATCGTCGTATCCGAGTTGAGTTCAGCTGTCAATTAGTTGAGACATCAGCTGCACGGAGTTCTCAAGGGTGTCACCATTACCATCACTGAAGCAGTGCAAAAGATAAAAGTAAACCAAGAAATGGTATGCTGACCAGGATGTGTACATCATGGGTAACGTGAGACCAGACTAATGCACAGTATGATAGTCTAGTCTAGTTTAGTCTAACCCTTGATACACAAGACATCCGGGTCAGGTAAGCGTATAGAGATAACCCTGTTATTGTCTTTTAATAACAAGTTTATCAGGCGAGACCAGAAACCGCGTAAGAATGGTGAGGCTTGCCAAGTCAGTCCGACTTGTTTCTGGTCTAGCCTGATAAACCTGATATCTAAAGACACTTCCGTGGTTTTCTATTTATCATGCAGTATCAGAAGATTTTACGGTATAAAGAGCCTCAAGCAAATGAAAAGCAATTGCAATTTTGTTGGAACTTTTTGACGTCGCGAATGCATTGTGACGTAAGTCGGGGACGTTATTTGCCAATCGAATGTTGATATCACGGCCAACATTAGTATGTAACCAGTCGTCTTCAGAAACAGCTTCTAAAGGCACTGCCTGATATCGCACAAGTGCAGTTTTCTTATAGGCTATCATGCCCCTGTTATCAAGTGGACTTTGCAGCAGATGCACGATAAAATCGGCTTACTTTGCCTTTCCCATATGCGTCTCTGATGATAATGGCGACATTTACTGCAGACACCCGTATGGTTCACGCCTTAATTAATTGGCAAGTGAAATAGCCATGCATGTGATAAAAAGCCTGGGGTAGTTTGTCGGAAAATTAAGGGAGACAATTTGATTTGGTTTAAACTATATTTTATTTACTATAAATTACATTCATATACTACAATGCAATTTCAAAAGTACCATGATTTGACAGTAAGCAAAATGCTTATATATAAAGTCATTTCCTGGAGCATGTCGGAATATACAATATAAGAATGGCTAAATACCGGTAAATTACGTGAATTTCAAAGAGAGAGAGAGAGGCTGCATGAAATACCTGTAGTGTGAAAACTTTCTGTTCTGTTTTCAGCCTGTTACTATAGCAAGATCTAAAAGTGAATCGAACCATGAATCTGTTTTGTCACCAGGTCACAGCAGTTTTGATTCCGCTTCATCACGTAAGTATGCTTACATTATATCTTTGCGTTACGTGAGCGAATGCCCAATTACAATTCTCGGAAGTTTTTCAGAATTCTTTCTATTCGTATGTTGCTGACATTTAAGACCGTCTCGGCTGTACTTTCATTCTTGGCGATTGAACAGAAAATCTGCACACAAACCTGCATTGTGGTTCTCCAAAAATACCGCACTGGAGATTATAATAAGAGACCATGAAATAAGAACTATTATCGCCGAACACACACACTCTTTAACGGAACTTTGATACATGTTGAACAAGGTTTCCACCGTCTGTACGTAAATTGTGTTATTCCAGACGAATATGAAGATTGTGTCTCATATTACTATAGATAAATTATACCGGGTAAATAAAAACTGTACCATGAATCAGCTTTAGTATAATTTTAGTACCACAATTTCGGTAAGAATCAGTGGCAGGGTTAAAGGTGATTTAGGACACTAACTCTGTAAACTTCCACTCTGATCTTTTAAAGATTTTCATAACATCCACATATATATATAATGTTAGGAAATAGAATATGTGCAAGCAAAATGTATAAATATGGTCTCTGCATATATTTATTAATTACAATAAAATGAACATGGAAGTTAAAACAGTTGTCTGCGAGTTTTTTATTTGGTACATACTGTATACGATGCGCGGTATCTATTATATTAGAAATAAGTTTTGATACAGACTAGTCAGAGCTCTAGATAAGATGGGGTAATAGGTATAATTCAAAGATAGTTTTTTCCTATTTCTCAATGAAAAACTATGTTTTGACCTCTCATTAGAACCCTGTCGGCGTTCTAATGAGGGGTCACAATGTATTTTGTATTGAAAATAAAGGAATTTATCCCTTAATTATCTCTGTTACCCTTTCTTATCTGGAACATTAAATAAGATTTTCTTTATTATCATTATCATTGTTATTTCAGATCTTCAGGATTCTGGTTTCCATTCTTTGTCAACGTCTTCAAACAGTGGCCATGGCACTCCATCTCTGACGCGTTTTGAGAGGTCCGCTCTGTATGTGGCCATTGAAACAATTCCGGAAGTCAGCGCTTCAAGAGAAAACGCGGATGAAATCAGATCGGAAAGGACCGAGAGAACTCAAAATGACACGCAAATAACGACATGTGATTTCGGTACTTGGAATAAGCGCAAAGTGAATCCAGCCAGTCGCACGGCATTGAATGAAATTTATGCCTTATTTGAAAAACCCCAAACAGATAGGCGTCACCAAACAGATCAGCAACATAGGTTTTCTTATAGGCGAAGAAAAGATTTGACTGATAAATTAGTATTCAATCGATGGTAATGTTAATCCGAGTACGTACTTGGCGGAATGCTCATGTCAGATGCTGATATATAATATTGAGCATTTGAGACGCGACGCAACAAAATTAACAAAGTGGCACGAGCATCCAGCAAAGACTCAGATCAGCCTGGGCATCCGCCCAGACTGATCAGAGTCTTTGCTGTGCGCTTAAAAGGTAGTTAAGGTCTAAGCTACCTCCATGATGACAGCGAAGACTCTTATCAGACTTAATGGATGCCCAGGTTAATCTTAGTCTTAGCTTGGCGCACATGCCACTGTTTTAGGTTGTGGTGTCGCGTCTCAATTTTGTGTTTTAATGAGCTGAAGAAGCCTTGACCATAAATGTTTTGAAATCATTACCAGGGCTCCAGATAAGAAGGGGTATTGAGGATAATTCAAAGATAATTTTTGTTATTTCTCAATGAAAACATATGTTGTGACCCCTCATTAGAACCGTCTCGACGAGACGGTTCTAATGATGGGTCACAAAATATGTTTTAATGGAGAAATATGGATAATTATCCCTAAATTATCTTTGTTACCCCTTCTTATCTGGAGCACTGATTACATGTAGCTACTCAGTGCTTTGAAGTAGAACAGATACATGCAACCGAAGTTATCATCTTGTAGCTTATATGGATATCAGGGCGAATGTGTAATCCTTTCATAGGAAACGTGAGTGAGCTCGGGTTTAACGTCCCACCAACAACGAGGTCATGTGGAGACGGGCCATAGGAAACAATGAGCAAATATACTAAATCAGCTTCTAACTGACCCTTTGTTTTTCGGGTTCTTTTACAGGAGTAGAAACAGTTTACAAAACGTCATGGTACATGTACATGTATATGCACTATAAATAGCCGCTACAGGTATCGAATATTGATGGATAGATGGCTGACTTGCGATTTTACGTACTTTTCAACAGTATTGCAGTTATATCAGGACGATGGGACGGTGATAATAAAAGGCTGTGTGCAATGGAACCTCGTTTATGGTAGGAAAGATTCTCGCCTCTAGCGGAGCTCGAACCTATAGAATATTGTTGACTACGATAGAAAATATGCGGTAGAAGTTCAGTTCTGATCATATGATAAAAATACAAAAAAAAATATATATTTGAATGTAAAAAGTGGTTGGTTAGAAGTTGGTTTTCGTTTACATACGAGGGATGATCAAAAAGTTTTCGCCCTTCTGCTATAACTTTGTTGATATTTATCTTTTACCGACACAATAATTATTTCTATTTACAAAAAATGTGTACACTATTATTAAGCATAATTCTGTACCGAAACACTCAAATGACATATACAAATAACACAGCTTTTGGTATATGATGGTTTGTAAGAACAGATGCGATTGTCAAAGTAACAATCTACATGACTGTTTATTGTTACAATATTTAAATTATCAGAATAAAATGGTTTCATAAATTAAGAAAACAATCTGAAATTTTCAAGAGAGCATCTCTTGCAGTTTGGGAGACAAATGATGCTTAAATTTAATCTTTGCATTGCCTATAATGATCATTTCGAAGAAAAGTGCAAATAGATTCATTCAGACAGATTCTAAATTTGAAACTATCTATTTCATATGTAAATGGACAGTGATGTATTTGCTTACATTGTGAACGTTTAGAAAATAAGATGAATATACATCAATTAGAATTTAGTGATATTAAAGATGTTTATCATATGACGTCGCATCTGAGAGTGTAATAATGCCATGCATTAAAAACGATAATCCACTAGTGGATTAAATATGCAAATTACGTCGTAACGTTATACGTTGACGTCCATAAAAACGTCGCGTTTTCAAATGGCGAAATCGTGACGTCTTAGTGCAAATTTTCCTAATAAAATGCGATTACATGTATATGATAAATAGAATCTTGCATTCGTGCTCCTGTATTATTGAATTTCTTGAACTCGTTGGGGAAAACCGATAAGATGCTCGGCAAAGCCTTGCATCTTATCTTTTTCCCCAACTCGTTTAAAAAATTCAGTAATACATGAGCACTCATTAAGATCCTCTATTTCAGTATACTCGGACGGTTCTGTTTCTGCCATGATGAAATGCTATCCTACAACTTGATAAAAATGCAATTGCGGAGAAATTCGAGAATACTTGTATTGTCACAGTTAAAGTGCATACCAACTTTTTTTTTTATTTCACCCCATATTCATGAGCTGTTTAGTTATGTGTATTATTCATATATATGTTAGTCAATTATTAAAACAATATAAATGCATTTCTCAACATAATTACTTTACCGTCAATATTCAAAATAATGGGACAGATTAGTCTGAGCGAACTAACGCTGCTTCTAAGAAGCAGTGTTATCTGGGTCTGCACTGTTTGTCATGCCATCTACATCTTTCAGAGGCAGTACTGCATTTGAAAACCAAACTGTTCCATCTTTAAGACAGCTACGGTAATCATTTCTATGTCTAATTTTCTACAGCTTTTACGGTTAATTAACAAACAAGCCCTGTATCCAGCACTGTCCCTTGAATCATATGATTATTTACTATCAACCTTTGATTAAGGTGAGGTGGGTGTAATTGACAAAACACATGATTTTATTCATACTTCCCTTTACTGTACACTTTCAGTCCCTCTTTCAGAAAATGTAATAAAATAGCGGGGGGAGGGGGGGGGGGGGGGTCGCCGTTGTCGTTTTCAAGATATCTGACCTCTAAAACGTCAATTTTAGCTCATTTTCGATACGACGTTATAATGGCATTCTATGGAAAACGCACTTTTTTGTACGTCTCTCTTGGATAAAAACCTTCATTCTGAGAAAACAAAACACATTTTTTTCTTCAAAACTAACACAGTATAGCCTCATGACAGAAGTTTACATTAAAGCAATAAAACTAGTAGGTCGCCGACTTAACTTTTGAGATAAAGTGCATAAAATGCCCGGCTTGCTGTTTCTTTAGACTAAAAAGTTAACGTCGCGCATGGTAACGTTAACATTACTTAACTTTTCGCGCCACGTATCAACTGTCACTTTTTGTAGGCTACCGACAATTTGTATACACATGTAGGACTTTCGTCACTCATGATTGTCATCCTCGGGAAGTGCAGGGTGAAGGCAGATATAGAAATTTTCTCTCAATCTGTACGACAATTTGTATACACATGTAGGACTTTCGTCACTCATGATTGTCATCCTCGGGAAGTGCAGGGTGAAGGCAGATGTAGAAATTTTCTCTCAATCTCTGCATAAGCCGTCTTGGCTATTTCTTTTAAGGAAAAAAAATAAAAGAAAAAAGAATCGAAAACATTGCCAATGTGCCGTCCCATATATAGTATACGCGCACCCGAGTTGACAAACTCTTTGACGCAACAACTTAAGCATGGGCTTCCACGTGTTATGACATTTGAACAGTTTCCATGTCCACTTGTGTGTAAGCGAGTCAAGTTTGCCAATTCCTGACCACCTATTGTATTCTGCACTACGACTGGGCTCCTTCTCTCCTCCTCTCTCTCTCTCTCTCTCTCTCTCTCTCTCTCTCTCTCTATGAAAATGTTAGGCAGCTTGGACCCAGTTTGGTGTCTAGAAAGTTCAATGAAACGACTTTTTGATATACAGTTGTAAAAAGGAGAAATAAAAGACAAAAAATGAAAGAAAGGCAAGGAAAATAACGACACATTTTGCAGCTTATCGTTGAGTTATCGTTTCAACGTCGATGAATTGCATCGACGTTGATACGACTGCCATGCGGTGTTCAAACGCTAGGGACAGCCTAAGAAATTATTTTTTATATAAATGAAATGTGGCATAACTTTGCTGAATAGTATTTAAGTATGGGTGGTATGAATACCCCGGCAGCTCAGTAGGTTAAGCGCTGGTCTGCTGATTAAGCGGTCCCTGGTGCGAGACCCGCTGGAGGCGGAAATCTTTCCAACTGTAAACGGGACTCCACAGCGCACAGCCTTTCATTATCACTTTTCCATTGTCCTGATATGACTAAAATACTTGTAAGAAGGACGTAAAATCGCAAGCCATTCATACATCCATGATAACGACTGTCTATGGCTGCTACCGTGTTAACTCTAAAGTGCGTGGACGAAGTGTAGAAATTGAACTGACTACTCATTGTCCGATTCTGGATTCAATGTCACGAGGCTCTGCTGTCGTACATGTATGAAATTTGTAATAAAATCATTGCAACTCAAGAGTTGCAAACTCCGTCTAACAAACTGGTGAGAGACTGTCAGAAAACAGCTTTCCCACTAGTCTAGTAATCTTTCCCCATGGAAACCTAGCTATCCTTTTTATATCCCGCCACACTTCAGTGGTGGGGTATTATGTTATACCTTTCGGTGTCCGTCCGTCTGTCCGTCCGTCCGTGCTCACCATTTCCGATCGATAACTTGAGTATTTATTCACGGAATTTTTTCAAATTTTGCATACACATTGTTATCGGCTATGAGTGGTATGGAATTGTTTATGGGCAAAATCTGTCCATTTTTAACAGAGGTACTGCTCTTTTTCATATTGCAAAAATGGTTTCTGGCCTATTTTTCCTTTACTGTTTATGATAACTCAATGAAACTTCACAGATATGTTTCACATCAAAGGTTACATATTGTGACTAAGGACTGTCACTCTGACCTTCCCAGTTTGTGAGTTATCCGCCCTTGATAGGTCTGAAAAAAGGTTTTTGACCTGTTTTTCCTTTACTATATGGAATATCTGAATATATCTGAATGAAACTTCACAGATATGTTTCACATAAAAGGCTTCATATCAAGACTAAACATTGTCACTCTGACCTTTCCAGTTCGTGCGTTATCTGCCTTTGATTGATCTGAGAAACGTTTTTTTTTTTCATCTGTTGTTCCTTTATTATATGGAATATCCGAATGAAACGTCATAGATATGTTTCAAAAAGGTTACATATTGTGACAAAGAACCAACACTCTTACCTTTCCAGTTAATGAGTTATCCCCCCTTGATCGATCTGAAAAATGGTTTTTGACCTGTACGAGGGTCATCCAAAAAGTTCTGTCACTGGCTTATATCTCAAAAACGAAAAGTGCTATTCACCTAAAATAAAAACCATTCAAAAACCCTGTTTTTATCACATAGCTGTAAAAAACTGATTCTTGTATCAATGACATAACATCCACAATCTGCTTCAAAAGAAGGGTACCCTCACCCTACTGGCAAATTAGTAGATGCAACTCCGGCAATAATCAATGAAGAGATGTCAATTATCATTGCCCGGTGCCTACGATATCTCAGGTGCTAATAAACACAAGGAAAAAATCTCCAAGTGATTCTGTCCATTTTAAAGAGTTTAAAGCATTTCGTAACTTCAACTTTATACAAACAACGCCATAGGAAAATCGACTAGGTCATGTTCTAAGTTCAAAAGCTTCATAAACGTATAATATTTCAAATTCTGAAGCATATCTTTACTGCAGTAGATCACGACAATGTGTTCTCAATCAAAATTTCAGAAAAGATCCCTAAAATGAAGGCACAATGGGTCCTTGAAAATCACGTGACTGTGTATTTCACCATATGTCATATATCAATATTTTGCATCGCATCTAATTGACAGAAGTCGCTGATTTTTATGTAGTGTCCCACAAAATGCAACGGACAGCAACCCTGAAAAATTTCTGAATCCTGCTATATGTAATTGACGAGATATGCAGCACGAAGCAAGCCAGCAGAAAAACAAAACTGGTGAAAATACGCAAGTGTCAAATATAAGGTCTGTATCTGAGCTTATAACTAAACCAGATGGCATATTTTCACCATTTATCTGATATCAGTATAAAGATAAAAAAAATTGTTCTTTTGAATGCCTCAAACCGTGGTAAGCTATCACGTCTGTGAGCAAAGTTATGAGTCCAGTGACAGAACTTTTTGGACGATCCTCGTAGTTCTTATACTATAACAGACATGTCTCTCAGCTCAAAGAAATGCTTTACAACCTGATCTAAATCTACACTGGTCAGAATGCTCCACATTGTTGGGTGGTTTATATTAATATTTATTTACAGTAATGACATCATATCTCTGTCTATCCCAATTCTGTGGCTAATTAGCTATAATATATATCACAAAAAATAAGTTACGATGCCCAGCAGTGGCGGGGTATCATGCATAGTCTCTCAGCTCAAAGAAATGCTTTACAACCTGATCTAAATCTACACTGGTCAGAATGCTCCACATTGTTGGGTAGTTTATATTAATATTTATTTACAGTTAGGACATCATATCTCTGTCTATCCCAATTCTGTGGCTAATTAGCTATAATATATATCACAAAAAATAAGTTACGATGCCCAGCAGTGGCGGGGTATCATGCAGTGCCTGCGGTGCTTTTATTTCAGTTTCTTCTCTACGGCACTTTCTATTTCCTTTAAATGTTACCCTGCGCTCAGCCTTCTCGCATTTTGTGAGCAGACCATGGAGTGATTACAGAAGCGGATAATGTTGACGCCATCTTGTTTTTCGCAAACGGAACGTTTGACGTCATTACGAAACGTGGTGACAGAAACTGCCGCACGGTGGCGCTGAATTACTCCCGCCTCACCTTAAGATGACTTTCGCATCCGCCTGATAGAAAAATATGGTTTACGGTTACACACTAACGTTTTACGTCAATTTTACAAAGGGGAACAACTTCTGTGACCAGTTTTCTTCCTGTGTGATAAAACCTTCCCAAACAGACTTAAAGGAACGAACTTGCTCCTAGTGGAGTGAATTATTTGTATAAAAAGTTTACTCTTTTGGCAGGGAGGAAATATGAGCATTGCAGAGTTGTTTCCCTTGAAGTTTACCCATTCACTGTTATATAACATATCTAAATATACTATAACACTGAAAAGATGTGTTGTCGCTGTTAAGAGAAAGCGACAGAGACAAACATATCATTTTGGGGTGGGGTGGGGGCGGAGGAGGGATTTTGCAACATAACTGCTATTTTCATGGACTCCGAAGTCAGTATCCGCCAAGATCGGAGGTTATGATATCATTTACCAATACAGGCCCCGAGGTTATTAAACTTTTTTCATGCTCAACTCAGCTGAGCATGAAATTTAAAATGCCCATTAATATAAAAATACCAAGAAATTCAGCATTTTTCAGGCTCAGATAAGCCAAGAAGGCTATTTTTTCTGCTCATAGATATTAAAATGCCAACATTTGTTGGCATTTTAAAATTTATGAGCAGAAAAATTTTCATGCTCAGCTGAGTTGAGCATGAAAAAAGTTTTATAACCTCGGGGCCAGATTACACGACACAACATCAGAAAAGGGACTTCTATGGATAAACATACTTTTTCTTTATTTGCTATAATGTAACACTCTAATAGTAATAAAAAATTAATATTCCATGTGGTAACTGTTTCCTAAAATATTAATCCAAATACCATTTCATTTATGCCGACTAGTGCCTCAGATACATAGACATGGCGATGTATAATAACATGTGGGAAGTGCTTACCACTCGCGAGCACTTGATCACACCTCTGTATAGAGGTCCATGTTTGTATATTTAATAAATATTTCGGATTTGTCTTTGCTTCTTCATAACTGAGCCGCGACACGAGAAAACCAACAATGTGGTCGTGCGCCCAGCGCAGACTCAGATCAGCTTGGGCATTCGCCAAGTCTGATAAGACTCTTTGCTAAGCGCTTAAAGGGTAGCCATGGAACTAAGCTACCTTCATGCGGACAGCGAAGACTCTGATCAGACTGGACGGATACCCAGGCTGATCTGAGTCAGCGCTGGACGCATGGCCACATTGTTGGTTTTTTCATTTTCGCTTTTCGGTTTTCAATATGCGCTTTTTATTTTTTTATTATTTTTTTTTTTCGTTTCGCTTTTCGAGTTCTGCAGTGTCCTTAATAACTGGTAATACTCACAGTTTATCCAACATGAATAACCCGCTGTGAGACGTCTTGTAAGAGTCTAGCGTGATTGTCATTCCACCGGCAATGTTTTGACACATTGCTGAATATTAATTTTAACTTTCTGAATACTAAAATAATCCTTTTAAAGTCTCCATAGTCCTATAAGCGGTAAAAACGTAAATCCTTATGAAAAGCGCTTCAATCTTTACATTTGGTGATAAAATATGGGATGATGCGGATATATTGATCCAAATATCTGGCAAAAAGTATGTGGAACGTGTTTTTGAAAAACGACAATTCGTTCTACAAAATGCAGGTTTCCTTATCTGGTTTCCCGTTGAGCGATGCAATATACAGTGAAAGGGACTCCACTGCTGTACGTTGTATTTTTACCATTTTTTCATTGTTTACGAAATCGAAAGTAGGTCATTTGACCCAAATCAATTTTCGAAGCCTTTTTTATGTGAAACTCAATGATGTTTTATTGGTGTAAAGTTGGCTGATCGCTGTGATTTACAATGACGAAACTATGACGAGAAGCTTGCTGCGATACCTCACGTTAAATTTTTCATCCTAATAGAGCAATGGGGCCTGTAAATAGTAAAATCAAGTTTCTGAATGGTAAATAAAGTCCACAAAGAATCTCAATGAAACCGCACTTCTGATTTTCGCTCTAGTGTGCGTTCCTGGTTACGCGCGTCAGCTTTTATATGTTTTATTTTACTTCACTGCGGCTGATGTTGTGTGCGTGCGGCGGCTGAAAAAAAAATCTGCGTACTTTGCCAAAATGCAGTTTTGATTTGCATAATTTGGAATCATTGAGCTCATTTCTTGTAACTTGAAAAGCCAGGGATGGAGGGGACAGCGAAGACTGATCAGACTGGGCGGGTCCCTAGGCTGATCTGAGTCTGCCCTGGGAGCACAACCACCTTCTTGGGATTTATCGTGTCGCTGCTCATTTTTCATTTGTCAGGAAATGACATATTACGCCGCGTAAACTCGCAATTCTTTTCTCACTTGGAAATTAGAAATTAAACTTCAGCTAATAGTTAATGGCCCCTATATTTCCATAAGAATAGATCAATTAAATCAAGCATTGTACTGAACATTGAAGAATAAGATGTGAAAAAAACGCGTTTGGAATTTTACCTACTTTTCTTGCTTTTATCCATACCAGATTTTACTAATTATTATATGTGTGCCTTTCACTGGGTGGGAGCGTACTGTACAAGTGACCGGTTGTCCCGATCTGTAAAGTGGACGCATCTTTGTCCCAATATGTCGGGTAAGTTTCAAAATTGTTTATTTTTGTGTTTTAAAATCATTGAGTGTAGGTAGAACAGCTTGCTCGACAAGCCTTAATACAGATCTTTTCGACATGTCACCTTAATTTTCTGTAAATTGTTATGATATGCTTTATTTTCACATTTAATTTGAGAAAATCACTACTCAAATTTCGATTTCGAAATCTGCGCCGGTACCATTTCTTCAAATTTTGCCATCAATTCTATATGAAACAACCGTATTTTCTTTAGAAATATTTCATGGTGTATTTAGGTTCAGGATTAATTAATCTTGTTAGATATCATACTAGGTAAGGGCAATTATTTTCAAAGAAAACAAAAGAGGGGTCAAACACTATTCTGTATCGTGGGTCGTAAAATCGATTGTCAGTGAGACATCCCATACAGTCAGAAAAATTTGGGGATGCTCAGCTTTGCTTGTCTTGTGGATTCGTCCCATACTTAAAGGATACTTATCATGGGTAAATCTCTTAATAGATCATTAATCTATCTTAAAAAGGGACTAACTAACATTTTTTTCGAATTAAAACGCTAACTCGGCCGATTTTCTGGTTACACGTGACGTGATCTGATTACAAACACCAATGATTTGCAGATGAAAATACGAATTTAGAGCAAAGAAAGCAACATCTAGCCATCTCCAAAGATGACCATAATGGAAAACATAAATAGAGAAAACACTCTTACCAAGTGGTTTACATCCAAACAATAAAAGAAAACACATTTCACACAAACACACCCTGAAGGTCATAACAACGGACAAAGATTTGCCCACTATACACATCGGACAACGGTGCACATGTACTGTACGCTCCCAACCAGTGTTTAATGCCAACGCAAAGCTTTATCACTCTTTACGTATCCGACATAATAAGCCTTACAAATCTACCTTCCAAAATGACGGCGAAAACGAAACAAAAAACAAAAAAAAAAAACACAGACACACGACGTGCTTTGTCCATTACTTTTAAAGAAAAAAACTTAGCTTTTAGGGAAGCAAATTCTTTCCTTTCAGAGTTTATCCCTATTGAGAATGAAGGAAAAATGAAAACTGCAAATTCAGTTGCTGTATCCATTCATCTTAATATTCATATACGCTGCGCGCCCGGTACCTCAATGGGTTTAGCGCTGGTCTGCTGATCTAGGGGTCCTGGTCTCGAAGAGGAATTCTTTCCAATCATAAACGAGGTTCCATTGCACACAGCTTTTCATTATCACCCTCACATCGTCCTAATATCAATGAAATACTGTTGGAACGGAATCTGAGTCACAAGTCATTCAGTTTTGGGAGACAGATTTAAATACGTCTGTTGCCTTTTTTCTGAATCCCATTTGCATATTATTTGTTGTTTGTAATAGTACAATTGTTGTTTGTATATTAAGCTGAGTCATTCATTAATCTATATACGCTTTAAGATGCTAGCTTCGGCCATATGTATCTGTTCTACTCCAGCATGTATAAAATCTAGCATTGAGTGGCTCACAATTAAATCGTGTATGGCCAAGGCGTGTTGATCCCATAAAAAATTAAAAATGTATCATAATATAAATCAGAAATGGAAACCAGCAATCAGGGATGGACGCGATCTCACATTGGCTTGCACAAGTTGCAACATTATCATGATTGTTAACTAATCAATCAGTCAACGCTTTTCTTTGAGTATAAGAACACATATTGCGCATGCGTTTATGGGCTACCATCTGTTTGGGGTGTAAAAAATATGGCATTAAATCTATTCAAAAAAGTGCGACTGGCGGGGTTCACTCTGCGTTCATTCCAGATACAAAAATCACAATCTGTCCTTTGCGTTTCATCCTCGGTCCATTCCGTTCTGATTTCATCCATGTTCTCTCTTGTAGTGCTGACTTCTGGTATTGCTTCAATGGCCATACACAGAGCGGACATCTCGAACCATGTCAGAGATGAAGCACCATGGTCACTGTCTGAAGACGATGACAAAGAACGTAAACCAGAATTCTGAAGAACTGAAATTAAAAACAAAAACCTGTATAATTTTTTTCTGCTTACGAGTCATATCCCGTATCGAACCAAGCAAAAATCTCGAAGACATCAAAACTGTTGAACCTATTACACATGCTCATTTCACTTTGGAGGTCTTGCTTTAACGCTCGCCAGGTCCCGATGGAGGTGTTGAAAACCGAGGCCAAAGACCGAGATTTTCACCACCTTGCAAAGGACCTGACGAATTTTTAAAATGCCTTGGAACTGTTTAATAATTGCTATTTATGCAAAACAAAAAATAACGTAAAATTCGTTAAAACCTGCGAAAATTGTGGCATTAAGTTTTTCACCATTTGGCGCTCAGCGCGCAAGTATTCCTTTTCATTAATATCCGCCTTCCTGGAAAAGTGATAGACAAGGCGATTTCTGAGCATCCAACTCAGATTCAGTGGTTTCATTCTACATTTCTTTCGTTCCGAAAGAAGGGCTTGTAAAAAAATCGGTAATTCTTGCAGTATGCAGAGTTTGCCCTTGCATTATCGTCTGACCAGACTTGCCCCAGTCGAATATATTAAATTGTTTTTTCACATGTATATTTTTTCTTTTTCATGCTCGATGTTTGGCTAGTCTAGAAATGAATTTTCCTCTTGTAAGTTTCTCTGAGATATTTAGAAATCAGCCCCATCCTTATAGTCTAGCACGAAGAAAATTTTATATATATATAAGAAAATTTATAAGAAATCCAAATATGTATATTTCTAAGCCTTGAGCAATGCTATCGTCTGACAAATGAGCCTCGACAAGAGCAAACCAACAAAGTGGCTGTACGCCAAACGAAGACTCAGGTTAGCCTGGGCCTCCGCCTAGTCTGATCAGAGTCTTCGCTGTCCGCATGAAGCTAGCTTAGACCCTTAGCTACCCTTTTAGCGCACAGCAAAGATTCTATTCAGACTGGGCGGATGCCCAAACTGATCTTAGTCTTCGCTGGGCGCACATGCAACTTCGTTGGTTTTAATGTCCTTACCATTATACACTGAATGAAAGGGGAAAAATATGTCAGCTTAATTTTGCATGATCACTTGATACTTCCTCAGTCAGCGCACACGTGTTTAGCCTTTTTTTCATGTGTTTATACTTAGAATGGAATATTTATAACCAAAGCAAGTAATAAAACACGAGGGGCAACAAAGTACCTACAAAATAAATTGAGAAACACCCCAGCTTTATACTTACGCGATGAAGCGGAATCTAGACTTCCGAAGGCTGGCGACACAAGACATTCATGGTCAGATTCGCTTATAGACCTTCCTATGGTAATAGGCTGCAAAAACAGAACACAAAGTGCAAATTGTTGGCCTCTCTTATCTTTTTGGCAAATTACGCCACAAGTTTTACCACAAGCATGGTTAGTTCACTTGTCAATCGATTAGGATAAACGGAAACACTCTCAGGGAAAGTAACTCTGCCATTTGAGCCGCGACACGACAAAACCAACAATGTGGTTGTGCGGCCAGCGCAGACTCAGATCAGCCTGGGTATTCACTCAGTCAGCTCAAAGTCTTTTCCGTGGGCTTAAAAGGTGGCTAAGGTTCTAAGCTACCTCCATGCGGACAGCGAAGACTCTGATCAGACTGGGCGGATGCCCAGGCTGATCTGAGTCTGCGCTGGGCGCACAACCACATTGTTGGTTTTGTCGTGTCGCGGCTCATTTTCATTTTTGCATCCCTTTTCAATTTGGATAAACTCTGAAAGCAAAGACTTAGCTCCCCTAAGGAACAAATTCGTTCCTTAAGCATACATGTAGTCACTGTGTCAGAAGAGATTTTTGCGTGTAGGAAGTAAACAGGAAGTTAAGTGTTTGTTTCCCCTTGTAAAAAACAGTCGGGAAACCAGAAATGGATGTCTCAAGTTTGTCGCAATTAAAACCAGTGGTGCGATGGAAAAGACCTAGTTAGACCAATAGGCTCGCCTGGTCTGGATGACTTGTGCATAGTGGATTAGATTTTTTTTTTTTTTTATTTTAATATATTTATTTTATTTATTAGATTTAGTATGTATCTATGGTGTATTCCTGCATCTCCAAGAAAGAGAACACTCTACTCCTCTGTTGACTTAGCCCAGCAACAGGGTTTAAGGAGAATCGTTTTCTTAAAATACTGCTTAAATATCAACATTTTAAGTTTTGTATACCAAATCTTATGACCACCATACTTATAATTGAATACATACAGTGTATGTATTCAGATATAAGTATGGGGTCATACTATAATACAGTATAGTCGGTTGGCTTATTTTGGGTTTAACAGCTCTTTGAGACAGTATTCAAGTCTATATCGAGCCGTCTCCTAGAGAGGGAGAGAAAGATAAAATGTCCAAAAAGCCCTCACCCGCAAGCACAGTAGGCCCTTGTCCTACTGTTATCCAAAGTAGTAGGACGCCCCGGCACTGAAATTACCCAGTATCATCGCCCGACCCGATCACCCCCATATATACACTTTGTCTTTCAATACCATTCCAGGTTGATTTTTCAACTGGACAAGACCATGACACGTGAAAAGGATATTTCATGAGAAATCACAGGCAGAAAGGCATACAGTCTGTTCCAAAATGAGACGAGTCATGAGGAACCATCTCAACTAGATACCATGTAATGCGAAGATTTCTAATCGGATATGTTAATCTGAAAGGGATTTGCCCTTTTTTTTGTTTTCGACGACTACCGGGAATATAGGTACTGGGACAGATAGGTCTGAGCTACATGTAGCTAATACTGAGTTTTTTGTTTATGAGCCAATACATTATCCTTGGCGAGGATTACGCAAGTGTAAAACCGGCTTAAAGCCGCGCCCCCCCCCCCCCCCCCTCCTCAGCCCCCCCCCCCCCTCACCTCCTCCCACGGTGATGTATTGCTGACCGTTCCAAGCAGTGCTTCTGCTGTGGCTTACTACTATAATTGTCAATGTTTGTCGGCTTTCTATTTAAGAAATATTTCAGCTCTAGCAGTGAGTTGTTGTGTAATAATTCACTGTTTGGAAGTCAGTTGTATAGTAGATCATATCACGAGCGCAGAGCACTGCTAGAGCTGAACTATTTCGATTCTAACAATCTAAAATGCTGAAAACCTATTCTTTTAATTCAAACTCTCCCAACTGTCCTTCCGGCGCGTTCATGCTCCCGCCAATACTCTTAGTTGTATCTAAGATAAATGTACATTTTGTGGCGACTTCAGACAGAAGAGACGTTACACCATCTAACGTAGCGAAAGGTCACAAAATTATATCAGTAACTGCAATGACGTCAGCAATCTGACTCACGCGCTGTGAAACAGTGAATTATTGCAGAATAAAACACGGGAACTCTCCATTGGTTCTATAGGCGCACTGTGTTAGAATAGTCTTTGACTTTTTGTACATTATTTAGAATAGCATCGCGGCCATCTGCTGGCAATGAGCTAACCTCTTGGCTTTTCCCCTGTCTTGGTTAGCTTTGCGTGCCATTCTTTATTGGTTTCCTTTCCCATTTGGTGTTAGGAGCATGATGTGGAATTTGATTGTATTGGTTCCTGATCATTTAGGGGATAACTGTCTTGAAACTTGTCTTTTGGGGAGGTAAATCGTCGGTTTTATGGTCGGAAATTTTGTTTTACGGCGACGCGTGGGAAAAGCTTCTGGTCCAAATGCACTCAGTAATCGAATTCTTCGGGAATTAGCAAGTGAACTTTCCTATCCGTTCTGTTCTCTTTTCAATCAGTCTCTCCGCTCCGGTATTGTGCCAATTTCATACAAGGAAGCTAATGTCTGCCCTGTCCCAAAGACAGGTGATTTGTCTAAAGTCTCCAATCATCGACCAATATCACTTCTTAACTCAGAAGCTAAACTTTTTGAGAAGCTCATATTCAAATATCTTTTCAATCATTTTCGAGACAACAATTTGCTATCTTCTGTTCAGTCTGGTTTCATACCTGGTGATTCGACAGTAAACCAGCTCACTTACCTTTATAACACTTTCTCTGAAGCTTTAGACTGTGGCAAAGAGGTTAGGGCTGTCTTCTGTGACATCAGCAAAGCTTTTGATCGTGTATGGCATGCTGGTCTACTTCACAAACTTGAAGTTGCTGGTGTCACAGGTGAAGTTCTAACTTGGTTTGCAAACTATCTTTTTGATAGAAAGCAACGAGTTGTTCTACCAGGAGTTGTCTCAGACTGGGCTTGCATAAGAGCTGGTGTTCCTCAAGGATCAATCTTAGGCCCTTTACTGTTTCTTCTATATATCAATGACATCGTAACTGACATAGGTTCAAATATCCGACTATTTGCTGATGATACCAGCCTCTATATAATTGTAGAAAATCCGTTGTCAGCTGCCGAATGCCTGAACACTGATCTCGATAAAATTAAGCAGTGGGCTAAAACTTGGTTAGTATCTTTCAATCCTACAAAAACTGAATCTCTTCTAATATCTCGAAAAGTTAATAGACCCCAGCATCCACCCCTTCTCATGCAAAATGTACAGATTAAAGAAGTTGATTTTCATAAGCATCTTGGTTTATGTCTCTCAAACGACGGCAGTTGGCATCAACATATAAACTACATCACAGAAAAGGCATGGCTTAGAATTAATGTTATGAGAAAGTTAAAGTTCAAGTTAGACAGAAAGTCTCTAGAAACCATATATTTAGCGTTCGTTCGACCCTTGTTAGAATATGCGGACGTCACTTGGGATAATTGTTCTCAGTATGAAAAAACTGAATTAGACAAAATTCAAAATGAAGCAGCGAGGATAGCAGTTGGAGCCACTAAACTTGTTTCTTTGAATGCTCTCTATAACGAAATTGGCTGGGAATCACTGCAAAATAGACGACAAGACCATAAACTTATTCTATTTTATAAAATGATCAATAATCTCACACCCCTCTACCTATCATCTTTAGTCCCACAACCAGTCAGTACTCTATCTCGATATAATTTGCGTAATTCTAATGACCTCCAAACTATTGCCGCCAGAACAAACCAGTACTACTACTCATTTCTGCCTTCATCTATTAGAGCCTGGAACAGTTTACCTGATGAGGCAAAACAGACTGATTCTGTAAACTCATTTAAACATTTTCTGAAGAAAAATAAAAGAACAGTCCCAAAACACTATTATTCTGGAACCCGAAAAGCTCAAATCTTACATACGAGGCTTAGGACTAATTGTAGCTCGCTTAATTTAGATCTGTTTCTTAAAAATATTTCTGATTCACCTCTTTGCAGTTGTGGTAGTATTGAAAACAGCCAGCACTTCTTTTTCCACTGTAGGAATTATCAAACTCAAAGAAATGAACTTTTAAATACAATTACTGAATTCCAAACTCCTTCCCTAAATCTTTTGTTGTATGGTGACATGTCCCTATCTACAGAAACAAATATAAATATATTTACTCATGTACAGAAGTTTATTCTTGAAACACACCGGTTTTAATTAGCATGAAGAACATGATCAATTTGCGACGATTGCATACCATAAACAATAGGTTTTAAAAAGTCTGTGCCCCCTCTCTAAAGCCCAAAATCCAAATTGACTTTTCGAATATTTTTTTTCTCTTCTTTTTTTTATATCATATCTTTTTTGTATGTGTGAGGTATCCTTATCCTTGGGTGACAGCGTTGGATCGGTATTGATTCGGCGTTGATTCAGCGTAACGACGTTGAATCATCGTTGATTCAGTGTTGATCGAACATTGTGCGCCTGCTAGGTGTATACTTCAATCGCCTTTGCTATTCTGCTGATTTTGTAATATTTGCCTATTATATCAAACTCATCTAAAAGGTTATAAAGTCCGCCACAATGATACAAGTTGTATATATATATATATATGGGATAAGAACTCAATAAGCTTTGCTTCCGTTCTGATCCTTTAAATGTTCTCAAATTATGTATATACATGTATGATTGTAATCTTTTGAAAATAAAATATGTTTAAACTAAACGCGCCAGCGGGCCCGTAAAACGGAATTTGCGATCATAAAATCGACAATTTACCTCCCCAAATGACAATTTTGAATATAGTTATCCCCATTCTAATGCACTTTTTCACATTTTACCCTTTCAAAGTGTACTTCTTTGCACCCACTGCAAGCGCCTTCAGCAGCGTAAAACCAAACGTCACGTACCCGTGAAGATGCCAAGACTGGCCGCGGTTCCTCAGGTAGATCTACAGCGACTGGCATACAGTTTCTTTTATGTTTCTCGATATGACTGTGACCAAAAGAGGCATGGCAGGTTCTGCAGAAAGTTTGTAAATTTTTTCTCGAACATTCCCATTTGTCATGGATGGATTTAGTAGACCTGAAAGAAGACCACCTTAATTAAAATTGACGGCCACAAATATTATTGGCTTGCCGTCTCGGCGGCAAGCCAGTATTCAAGTGGTTTAGTGATACCGAGTTATTTTCGGAAGAAACGATACGTCACACTTAGTCGGAAAATACCTGGAGAAACAAAGACCTCGTCCAATTTGGTCTATTTTTATCCATATCCGATTTACCTCATCTGCTAAAAATAACAGATGGAAACTTTTTTTCTATTTTTGATAGTATATGTACTTTTTTAATATTTCCGTTAAAAAGCACGTTTTTCTTTTAAAAGTGCCTTGAACTTGGCCATATTTCTTTTGCTTTTTTATAAACTGATTGCATTAAAAATGAAACTTTGAATTTAATGCAAAGTATTTGGCTTTGCATCCGAAGAAATATACCAAAAACCTGTGTAAGAAACAGTGTTTATCATATGACGTCGCATCTGAGAGTGTAATAAAGCCATGCATTAAAATCGATAATCCACTAGTGGATTAAATATGCAAATTACGCCGTAACGTTATGCGTTGACGTCCATAAAACGTCGCGTTTTCTAATGGCGAAATCGTGACGTTTTAGTGCAATATTTGCTTATAAAATGCGATTTTTAGTGTCATATGATAAACAGAATCTTGCATTCGTGCTCCTGTATTATTGAATTTATTAAACTCGTTGGTGAAAATGATAAGATGCTCGGCAAAGCCTCGCATCTTATCATTTTCCCCAACTCGTTTAATAAATTCAATAATACATGAGCACTCATGTAAGATCCTCTATTTATATATAGCAATAGCGCAAAGCATTAGATTTTCCAAAAATCATGCAGCGGCGTCGCGAAAAATAGGCCTTAGGGCATCGCATAATCTGACTGGTCAGAGCAGCCGGCACCCTGTCCAGCGCCGTACATTCATGGGATCTGATCAGTCTTTTTCGGCATATATATTCTTCATGATGATCATGATGAAAACATCTTTTATGCTGAGGATAGACTGATAAGACTGCGCTTATGCCGGAGTGGACTGATCTGTGTATCTGCAAAAACTGAAAGAGCAGAGTTCAAATTTATTGTTTAGATTTAGAAACAAGCGCTTTTGACGATTTTCTTCCCTTATCACATTAACTGATTTTTTTTATTCCATCTATCTATGTGTATGGCTTGCTTAAATGTAGAAGTGACCGTGTTATGTACGTAAACGTCGGTGAGTACTTAACGCTTACGCATTGCAACAGGCCTTTCCAAGGCACAAACAAAGCGATATATTATGTACACATTTTTAGCATCTGATAACTTTCCTTTTGGCCATCAACATGTTCATGAATAGCCTGAACAATGATACAGAAAAAGGGGACAATTCAGAATCGTTAAAGGCCCCATTGCTCTATCAGCTTGAAAAAAATTATCATGAGGTAACGCTGCAAGCTTCTCACTACAGTTTCGTAATTGTAAATGACCGTGATTAGGCAGCTTTAAAAGAATAAAACATCATTGAGTTTCATATAAAAAGGGTTTTGAAACTTATTTGGGTCATTTTGGTTGGCAACTAAAATGACCTACTTTCGATTTCATAAAATGGTAAAAATACAATGTAAGGCATGGAGTCCAAATCACTATCCCGCTTATGTTTATATAGCATTGCTAGACGGGAAACCAGAACAGGAAATTGTATATTGTGGAGCGATTTTTTATCTTTCAAAAACTCGTTTTCTCTACTTTTTGTCAGTTATATGACTCAATATATGCACACCAACCCACATTTTATTACCAAACGTGAAGGTTCCACCGCTTTTTACAGTGATTTGAATTTAGGCGTTTTTGCCACTGATGGGACTATGGAGACTTTAACATTTGAAACTCAGAATTGTTAAAATTTGAAACTGTTAGGGATTGATTGACAGCTTTATGACAACGGAGGGGTTGGTTGGTGCGATGATGCTGGGTATAACTTCAAGTGCCGGGGCGTTCTACTTATTTGGATTATAGTAGAACAAGGGCCTACTGTGCTTGCAGTAGGTGCGGGTTGAGGTGTGTGGACATTTTTCTTGCTTTTATAACACTCTCGTTTAGCTATACAAATGTACTGAGAAATATTTACACTCGTCGACGATTTCCTTAGATGAACCTATACTGGGCTGACGATGTTCATACATCCACGAACAACACACATTCATGCAATCTTACTCGTAAGCACCGTCATAGATGATTGGCCGACGCAACGTTTGATATACGTCATGTCATAGTGACGACTGCTGTACTTCATTACCAAACACGTTGGTTAATAACTATTCTTCGTCCTTTGCTTGGCGTTAAATTAGTCAGAACTTCACGAATGAGTAAACAAAATTGATGAAAAGATATTGCATAAATATAAAAATAAATTTCATTTGTCGGGAGTTCATGGAAATACGAACGCAATAGGTTTCATGCTTTGTTGTTCCCAAATGGTGTAAAGCAAGTTATTGTCCAAACAATAACAGCATGCATTTTCTTCTCAGAGTGTCAAAATTTTGTTCCAGTCACTGCCATTGATGCCACTTAAACCAAAAATAAACTTCAGTAAATATTAATTTATTTCTTCTTTTGATGCCAAGTTCAGATGTGCCAAGATTCCATAGACATGGGTTTGGAACAGTTTTTTCTCAAATTTTGATTCAGACTAAATGTGACTCAACAGCCGTAAAGAAAAGACTTGAAATAGGTCCATATAGTTATTTTCCATGAGACATGACTAACGCCCGGCCAAAATGTTGGAAAACTGTTTTTGTTGTTGTTGTTGTTGTCTGTGTGTGTGTGTGTGTGTGTGTGTGTGTGTGTGTGTGTGTGTGTGTGTGTGTGTGTGTGTGTGTTCCTCAATTTGTTTTTCAAATAAATTCTATACTTTTTTTTACTTAACACCCATGGATAATGCCACCATTCAAGAAGTTAGATATCAATACTTTGCTAACTAAAAGTAAGCAACAGAAAGTACACTAACAATCGGGTTCACTTGAGCTGTGCAAGCCTTCCTTTTAAAAGGAAATTTTATATTAAATTATGCCAACTGCTTTGAAATTTTCCCAAAGTGTGCAATTCTGTATTGAAATTTTACAATTAATTTAGCTCAGTGGTAAATGTGGACAACTGTAAATGTCGTTCCTGACAAATTCCTCTGTTATTCTAACTGGGTTGGGGTTTGGCTGTCCCAAAGCTGAATTAATGAAGAGCCTGGGTGACACTTATAACGTGTTTCAGCTTTCACTGAGTATGTACATGTAAATGCGTATCTAACCTCCTGACTAGATAAAATATACCGAGCCGCGCTGTTAAGCTCGCAATACAATCTTGCAAATCTGAGGAGACATATCAGTACACCAACCTCTTCATACTTGTTGGCTGGTTTGTTTTCGGTTTAACGGCCCTTTGAGACAGTATTTCAGTCCATATCGGACCGACTCCTAGAGAGGGTGAAAGAAAATAAGAAATGTTAGGCGAGAGAAAAAATATCCAAACGACCCCACCCGTACCTACCGGAAGCACAGTTGGCCCATCCCTACTATTATCCAAATTAGTAGAACGTCCAACGCTGAAAGTTACAAAGACCCATCGCACGGCCCGACCACCCTACCCTCTGTAGAAAAACTACGTCTCAGTACATTAAGTTTCATACAGACCAGCAGAGGACAAATAAAAGTCTTACATAATGCACATGCAGTTAGCTACTAATATATTTAAGAATTACATATGAATTTGAATACTTACGCAGGAATGACAAATCCACAAGCAGAACACTCAAGCATTTGATCATAGAATCTCTTATGGCGTAGGATCGACCGTTTGGTAGACATTGTTCTGGACCAGCTGTTTACGGGATCTGAATTTAGACCAAGCGTTTTGTTACAACGGAAATACATATCGGTACAGACACAGGTTTCAACGCTGTGTCAATAATTGTTAAATATATATGTGACGGTACATACACTAACTAGAAGGTTGGTTGTGAGCAGATGGTGGAACAGTTGAACGACTGACTATTACAAGTGTTATCATGCGAAATTTAAGTAATTTTCGTTATCAAGTTAATCATTACTTTTAGGTTTTTTTGTTTGTTTTTTTCATATACATATATGAGCCAGTCTCTGTGAAAACCGGGCTTAATGACATGAAAATTAAAAAAATAATTAATTGCATCGCTGAAAAGTATTGGCTTTTCTAAACAGTTCCTGAAAATTTGAGATGGTTACAATCATTCATTACTGAGATATAGTCTTTGGAAGCAAGCAGGTAGTGCAGTTTCTTTACATGACGTTATTAACGTCATGTACAGTATTCCTCAAAATTATTGAGAATTGCATTTTGGCACACAGTTGTTAGCCATACATGTTCAACAATATTCTAAATGGGTAAAATACAATAAAAGAAACTCTTCTTCAAGTTTGATATACAAAAAATTACAATATGATGCATTTTTTTTCGTCAGTGGTAGGTAAGGATGAGCTAGGGTATACCCCTGTAAAAATATGTCCCTTGATTTCGACTATGTTTTGCTATACTACCTTTGCTAGAAATAGACTATCTCAGGTGAACAAGCTTATTTTCTCCATTGTTCATCATCATCTACATTATTCATGGTGCCTTTAATATTTTTCATTATTTAAAGCTACTAATTCCAGTTTCTGAGTCAGGGGCTGGCTGTTATATTATAGGAAGAATATTGAAGGCATCAGAAACAACAAAAAATCTGATCTGTTAGCGATCTGAACGGAATATTTTGGCAAGGTATAGATAATCATGTCAAAACTCATATCCCTTAAAACACTTTTACTAAGCTTTACAAAAAATATGGTTTTGTGCTATTTCCATGGAGAAGTTGAGAATAAGAATGAATCAGAGCAACCTACCCTCTGTCAAAATTGCAATTTTCCCCAATTTCGGGCACTTTTTTTAAATAAAGTCACGTGGTTAAACGCAAGTAGCATCTACAGCTGACAAGCTCATACAAAATTCTGTTTTCCGTTCGCCAAAACTTCATCACTAGATGAGAAAACCATTCAAAAATCAACTGATTTGTCATTATCATTTCCACAGATATCGATTTTATTTAGTAAGGGTACATAATTTTTCAGTCGGACAAAAACTCTCTGGGTGACACAGTTCAAGGGGAGATAACATTTGTGACTCAATGATATGAGTAATACTGGTATGCTAAAAAGTTCACAGAGGGATGTTGTTAACTGAATAAACAAAGATGTTAAGTATATACATGATCTGTCAACTACCAGTGCTTAATTTTCACTTTGCAAAAAATTCTCAATAATTTTGAGGAATACTATAAGTATGTTTTGACGTCAACGTCATTACGTCTGTTTGGACGAGCGTTGGGTGCTTGTTACACAAAATAACTCCGACAAAACGTGCGTTTGCTTATTTTCAAAGTGTATTTCATAGCACACACATGACAATTTTGCATGAATTAACATTCTTTCTCAAATGATAGGTCTTTATGATGGTATATTATCTGTTTTCAAGGCTTTAGGGTTACCGTGGAATAATCGTTGTCATGGCAACATATGTCATATTACATGTAATAATTGGATTTTGTCTGAATTCATTGGCTTTCTCTTATATCTCAACACCTAAGATATTTTCATGGAAATAAAGAGAGGTCCAAAAAATCATTAATTTTGGCGTTTTTCATCCGTTCACAACGTAATTATTACGTAACGTCATTAAGCCAAGTTTTCACAGAGAACGGCTCATATGCATTTATTCTCTTTTTATTATCATATATGCATTTATTTTTATGCCCCGCCTGCCAAAGGCAGGAATGGGGCATACTGTTTTTTGCCAAACGAGAGTCTAACAAATGTTAAGTTTCAGATTCAAGTTTACATTCACCCTCATCCTTTAGGTCCGCGATTCACTTGTAGCTCATTACTTTGATATCTTTGACGCTACGAAGTTTAAATTAGGTATGATACTTACCAAGACCAACATCTTTGACTTCATGGTAGAGGTGTTCCTCGGGCATGCCCCTGGGTGGGGCCAGTGGTCACAATTTATAAGTTGGGGCCAGGTCATACTGAAGACATATATGTTTCTCTTGGAGCTCATAACTTCGATACCTTTTATGCTACAAAGTCTAAATTTGGTATGATGCTTACCCAGACTAGCACCTTTGATTTCATGGTAGAGATAATGGTAGAGTTCTCCTGGGGCTTGCCCTTGGGTGGGGCCTGGGGTCACAATGTATAACAGGTCATATTTAACACATGCACAATGGGAATAAATCATAAGTCTGGTATCATTACTTGCCCTGGAAAGTTAGAAATTGAGTATAATGATCACAGATGAAAAAGATTATACAGAGACCAGGATTTGGCGACTACATCAGGCTACGGGTGGGGCTATAGGGTGGGCCCAAAGGAAATATGTTTGAAAGTTTTGTTGATCATAAATCAGGTAAGTGTTGATGCTGGAAAGTTGAAAATATGATACATGTAATATCATATGATTTGATAGAACTTCAATCAGCTATTGGGTATGACAATGCGTCGAACGAGCTTGTGTTTCAGGGCGGTAGGGTCAAGGTCAAGCTCATTGTTGCTATTTGTAGATACATCTAATCAATATATTTTGATATTGCACATGTTCTCGTCTTTGGATATTTTATATGCTTACTTCAAAACCAAAATAATTATGACTAATTTAACATGAGAAGTCTGCAAAGGGTACAGAAGTGTCGTTGGACCGACTTAGTACTGGGTAAAGGTGGTGTGAAAATCAGTACTAGGAACCACCCTTTGTCACCATGAGGCATTATTAGTTAGACTGAGTTAGTGTCTCTCCGTCTGGTGCACTAGGACCCTACCCTCAATGTCCACAAAGTGTCCAGATAGTGGCATACAAGTCGGCTCTTATTGCCAAAGGGAACAACTGACTTAATAGTCTAGCTTTTGATGAAAAATTCATTCGTGCACTAGCTACCACATTTGGTGCTCCATTCTTAAGTCAAAGACTTGTTGAAGGTCATTATTTACAGAAATGGAAATAGAACTCCAAAATAACTCAGAAGAGCCAAAACACATGATCGATCCTCAACAAAGGACGAGAACCAAGAGCGTAGCTACCTATACGGCAAATACGCAAGTGCGTATTGAAATTTTGTCAAAATTGACAAAATTTCAAAACGCACCTGCATATTTGCATGCTGAAAATTTATAAATTAGACAAGATTTCAATACCAATTACCAAAGAGGCTGAAATACTTGCTTTCCTTTCAAGAAGTAGAGAATAAAACATGGTTGTGCGTATCATGAAATTGCCCCTAGTTACGCCCCTTAGAACCATTAGCATTTGGTTTTGTTAAAACACAAACTTGTTCCATACTAATTTCATGTATATGTTATTTACATAAAAGACAATAGGAGGCCCCCCTATCGGATGGCAATCACAAGAAAAAAGCAAACAAGTATATAGTGCCAGAGATGACGAAAATATTTGTCAGTTTTATCAAGGTATATGTTTCATGGTTTGAGGGTCAGTCCCTTACGTGGAGTGGCCATGCCACTGGGCTGGCTAGGGGTGGAGCTAAAACATGTACAATATTTTGTTGTGCATAACTCAGAATTACAATACAGTTGATGATGTAAAGTTGTAATATGACAAAATTGTTTACTATGGTCTTCCTTATCATAAGGGTCAGTCCCTTGTGTGGAGTGGGTGGAGCTAGGGTGCGGGGCAAATGGAACAGTTGGTTGGTTGGTTGATTTGGGTTTAACGGCCCTTTGAGACAGTATTTCAGTCTATATCGGGCCGTCTCCCAAAGAGAGGGAGAAAGCTCCCAAAGAGAGGGAGAAAGAAAAGAGAAATAATAGACGAGAGAAACAAGAGGGCCATGAGGCCCTGAGCCGCTCACCTGAGTAAAAGGTCAAAGGTAAAATGAGGATCATCAACTGAACAAACCTGATAGTTTGAAACTGTCAAATATGTCCACAACATGCATGCAAAGTTAGAAAAAGATCCATTGAAAACTGTAGAAGTTGATTACACAAACTCTATACCAAAAAGTGTGACAAAAGGATGGACAGATGGTCAGACGGCAGACAGGGGCAAATCTTAATGCCCCCTGACTATCATCATGGGGGCATAAAAAAAATCTGTCCATAAATGAAGGCACTTGAGCGATGACAAAGTTTTTCTAAAAATAGCCACTGTGACCTTGATCTTGACCCCAGAATGCTGAAACGCAAACTTGTCCAAGATATTGCTATACTTATCACTTGTGTGAGGTTAAATCGAAAATGGTCCATAAATGAAAGCACTAGAGCGATGAAAAAGTTTTTCTATTAATAGCCACTGTGACCTTGACATTGATCTTAGGACGCTGAAATGCGAGTTTGTTCTAGATACTGTCATACTAAACATTTGTGTGAAGTTTTAATCAAAATCGGTCCATAAATGAAAGAGCTAGAGGGATGACAGAGTTTTTCTAAAAACAGCCACTGTGACCTTGACCTTGACCTTGACCTCAGAATGCTGAAACGCGAACTTGTCCAAGATATTGTTATACCAATCACTTGTGTGAAATTAAATCAAATTTGGTCCTTAAATGAAGATGCTACAGCGATGACAAAGTTTTCTCAAAATAGCCACTGTGTTCTTCACCTTGACCCCAGAACGCTAAATTGCGTTCTTGTCCAAGATATTATCATACTTATCACTTTTGTGAAGTACAATCGAAATCATTCCATAAATGAAGGCACTAAAATGATGACAGAGTTTTTCTAAAAATAGCCACTGTGACCTTGACATTGACCTTAGGATGCTGAAACGTAAACTTATTCAAGATATTGTCATACTAAACATTTTTGTGAAGTTTTAATCAAAATCGGCCCATAAATGAAGGCGCTAGAGCGATGACAAAGTTTTCTTTAAAAAGCCACTGTGACCTTGACCTTGACCTCAGAACGCTGAAATGCGAACTTGTCTAAGATATTGTAATACTAATCACTTGTGTGAAATTAAATCGAATTTGGTCCATAAATGAAGGCGCTAATGCAATGACAATGTTTTTTCTGAAAATAGCCTCTGTGACCTTGACCTTGACCCCAGAACACTGAAATGCAAACTTGCCTAAGATATTGCCATACTTATTACTTGTGTGAAGTTAAATCAAAATCGGTCCACAAATAAAGGCGCTAGAGTGATAACAAAGTTTTTCTAAAAATGGCCACTGTGACCTTGACCTTGACCCCATCATGCTGAAATGCAAACTCGTTCGAGGTAATGTCATACCCAATATTTGTGTGACCTTATATCAAAATTATATAATAAATGAGGTAGCTAGAGCGATGACAAAAGGTGAACATACGTGCATACATACAAACGTACATACGGGACAGACCCTATATCCCCTCCACAACTTCGTTGTGCGAGGGGATAATAATCCAACCTGGCCTACATTCGAAAAGGTCCGAGATGTTTTGGCCATCCTGAATACCTGCAAGTTTCAAGGAGCTTCGATCAAAAATGAAGGAGCTATGGCCCAGACAATATTTTCCCCATTATAAGTCTAAGGGAAAATATTTTATCTTTCAAGGGCAAGTAACTCTAAAAAGAATGATCCAACCTAGCCCAAATTCGAACTGGTCTGAGATGTTTTGGCTGTCTTGAATACCTGCAAGTTTGAAGGAGTTGCAATCATAAATGAAGAAGGTAGGGCCCGGACAACATAATCCCCATTATAAGTCTATGGGAAAATATTTATCGCTCAAGGGCAAGTAACTCTGAAATGAATGATCCAACCTGGCCCAAATTCGAACTGGTCCGAGATCTTTTGACTGTCCTGGATACCTGCAAGTTTGAAGAAGTTGCAATCAAAAATGAAGAAACTAGGGCCCGGACAACATTTTCTCCATGGTAAGTCTATGGGAAAATATTTTTTCGCTCAAGGGCAAGTAACTCTAAAATGAATGATCCAACTAGGCCCAAATTCAAACTGGTCCGAGATGTATTGACTGTCCTGGATACCTGCAAGTTTGAAGAAGTTGCGATCAAAAATGAAGAAGCTAGGACCCGGACAACATTTTCTCCATTGTAAGTCTATGGGAAAATATTTTATCGCTCAAGGGCAAGTAACTCTGAAAAAAATGATCCAACCTGGTCCAAATTCAAACTGGTCCGAGATGTTTTGACTGTCCTGGATACCTGCAAGTTTGAAGGAGCTGCAATCAGAAATGAAGGAGCTATGGCCCAGACAACATTTTCTCCATTGTAAGACTATGGGAAAATATTTTATTGCTCAAGGGCAAGTAACTCTGAAAAAAATGATCCAACCTGGCCCAAATTCGAACTGGTCCGAGATGTTTTGACTGTCCTGGATACCTGCAAGTTTGAAGACGTTGCGATCAAAAATGAAGACGCTAGGGCCCGGACAACATTTTCCCCATTATAAGTCTTTTGGACCTTTCTGTTGCCATGGTAACCACAGTTTTAAACCAATCAGTCTCAAAACTATATTCAATCAATCCCCTACCCCAACCATGCTACACATAAAATTTGATCAAGATTGGTTAGCTATTTTAGCAGATATTAATGTTTAAAAGTGTGGACGTACGACGCACGACGTACGACGTACGACGCAGGGACGGACGACGGACGACGGACCAAGCCTATGCTATAAGCTCACCTTGTGAGCCTTCGGCTCAGGTGAGCTAAAAATGTCAAAACAACCCCCACCCGCACCTACTGCAAGCACAGTAGGCCCTTGCCCTACTATTATCCCAATCAGTAGGACGCCCCGGCACTGGAAGTTATACCCAGCACCATCGCACCACCCAACCACCCCACAAATGGAACAGCCTTATCAGCAAAGGCCATAGGGCGGGGGCATTTGTGTACTTTGGACACATGTCTAGTTTAGTCTCTAGTAATAAAACTTTGGACATTAAAGAAAATCATACGTAATATTTAGCAAAACTACAGATTTCTTATATCCTCGGCATGTTTGGTATCAAAATGATCGGCGATGTAGAAATAAATTTTAAATTCTAAATTTTGTCATTAAGCATACATTTTAGAAAAAGTTCAAAGAGTGTGGAATTTTACTATGATAAATAACGCTTACAATCAGTTTTGACATCTGATCATTTGCCGCGATGTGAATATGCGAGAAAGGAAGCGAGTGCTTGAAGCCATTTCGAGGCGTCAGTTTGGCGAGAGGTAACTCACTCGACAAAAAGATTGGAATGAAAAATATGCATATAAGAAAATAAAAAACAAGAGCTTTCGCCTGACAGCATAGCTCACCTGAATAGGTGCTTGCCCATCACACAGTCGCTATGGTGGCGTGGACTGCTATGCATAAAACTTCAGGCAAGCATGTCCATAATGACAACACATTTATAAACAAAAGCTATCTCAGAAATAAGTGTTAAAATAAAATTAAAATAAAAAAATCCACATGAAATTTCTAAGGCCATGAGCTTGAGGTCAAAGAACTAATGGGCGTGTGTGTGTGGGTGGGTGGGGGGGGCTAGGATGTATCAAAACCTTGAACTATTATCTAACATCAGTCCAAGTATAAGTATCAACTGAATCCATTGTGGCACTGTGAAATTATGTCTTCATTAATATTAAACTTCAAATAAAAAAATCTTTCAGACAAAATTCTAAGTCGATGACCTTGACTTCAAGGTCATCTAGTGGGGTAAGTATATAGTGTTTTGTAAAAACTCAGAAAAGTGTCTAACATCAGTTCAAGTGTAAACTAAATCTCTGCCAAGCATTATGAATCAGTATGCTAATAAAAAACCTTAATAAAGACCAAACTTCCTAAGTCCCTGACCTTGGCATCAAGGTCACTGAGCTGGGTTGGGGTAGTACTCTGTAAGACTTTGGACTAAAATCTTACTACAGTTCAAATATATAAAGAATTCATCTATAGGTTCATGTGATATGTGTCTTGAAAACACTTTAACCAAAACATCCAATCAATCAAAAGACAATTTTCTAAGTCCATGACCTTGACATCAAGGTAACTGAGGGGATGGGGGTAGTACCTTGGAAAACTTTGGACCAATATCTAACTACAGTGCAGGTATCAAAGGAATCCATCCATGGGTTAAGGAGACATTGGGCTTTATAAACTTTTAACCAGAACATCCACATCAAAAAAACTCCCAATTTTCTAAGTCCATGGCCTTAACATCAAGGTCACGGAGTGGAGTGGGGGTGGTACCCTGTTAAACTTTGGACCAATATCTAACTACAGTGCAAGTATCAAAAGAATCCATCCATTGGTTAAGGAGATATAGGTCTTTAAAAAACTTTAACCAAAACATCCAATCCGGACGCCGACGCTGACGCGGACGCCGACGTGGACGCAGACGCTGACGCCGACGCCAGGGTGACAACAATAGCCCGTCTTGAACTTTCGTTCAGGCGAGCTAAAAAGAATAAATGCATATATGTATATGAAGATGATATGAAATAGGCGCCACCTAAATTGCAACCAACCTACATTATGATTCCAGTAAAAACTGAAACAAGATGATTTTAGCACAGCTGCATGGATAGCTCCTTTTGTTATGAGATTGATTAATTGATTGATTTATTGATTGATTGATTGATTTTACCATTTTCGATCAACATCTGAACAACACATTCGTATCACGAGATATTAAATAAATGATAATGAAATGAGAATAAACAAGCAAAAATTCGATCATTTTATGTCCCCCGCCTTGGAAACTATGTCTCCACTGTATATACACTTAGTGTTTGAGCTGAGAAAGCGGCTAAGTTGAAAATGTAAAAACGTAATAAAAAATAATGTGAGGATTATATCCAAATCACATGCATATCTTCAGACCTTGATCAAAACACTTGTGAAGTTACAAAAGAATCGGCATAAAACTGTAGGAGGAGTTGCACATTTAACAAGAGAATCGGCGGAACAGATGGATGCTCCCCGAAGGCATGCGATAGTGCAATCAGTGTACTTGTGCTCTGCACTTCCTCTCACTGCCCTCTCAATATGTGAAGCTTCATTCGGTTCCCTTCAATACTCTCAGAGACATGCTCCGGACAAGCAAAATAAATGAAAAAAAAAATTGGCCTGTCAGTTGTCATTCGGTCAGTCATCCTTTGTCAGTGTCGGTAATACTGTCATTTGGCAGTCAGTCAACATTATCATGTAAGCTTGGCGCTGCCACACAGTGTAGGATAAGCCTTACAGTTGGACAAAAGAGTATTACGCTTTACGTCTACCACCAGACGCTCCCAAAATTACTGTACCGTTGGAAAGTCTGATCGTAACAGTATATTGAACAATCTCCCTGGGCTGATGGTTTGAGAAAGACAGTGGAAGAAAGGAGAGAACGATATTATAGAATCATCTGATGAGAAATAAAATGCAAACAGCCCAAATCTCGCATGAAACCGAACCAGAACAATCTCTTGTGGTATCTTAGGTCAATATCAATAGGTCGTTCGACGCAAACGCAAAATGATTTACGGATCTTCCCACATCCTACCATAGACATGGCTGACGAAAAGAAGAAAAAGGTGATATGAAAAAATCATACCTAACTCCCAAGCTACAAGCACAGTAAGCTTTTGCGGTGAAATAATTTAATGTGTTACACTCACCAAGATTAAACAAGGAAGACCTTGATTTGCCGTGATAGCATGATGTTAATTTATTTGATACCGGGAAAAAGCCAGATAACCCTTGTAATGATGTGATAAACAATTAAAGCAAATAAAAAATACAAACACACACAAAAGATAAACTTGACCTGGTTATATTTAATTACCATCCAATCGCTTTCGGGAGTTTTTATCTTCAATTAAGGCCACATATGAGCCGCGACACAAGAAAACCAACAACGTGGTCGTGCGTCCATCGCAGACTCAGATCAGCCTGGGCATCCGGCCTGTCTGATCAGAGTCTTCGCTGTCCGCATGAAGGTAGCTTAGTCCCTTGGCTACCCTTTAAGCGCTTAGCAAAGAGTCTGATCAGACTGTGCAAACGCCCAGGCTGATCTGAGTCTGCGCTGGGCGCATGACCACATTGTTGGGTTTCTCGTGTCGCGGCTCATATTTTTTCTGTCATCACACCTTTGTATTATATTTGTCGCTGTTTCTGTGAATAATGAATCCGGAACATGATTTTGGTCCCCTGACCGCTTTTTTACCATTGAAGTAGATAACACATTCATATGGCATGCCTAGTTTAAATCGAAGATACATACGTAAGCACACATCATATTAAACAGCAAAACTGATTTGTGTGTGTGTGTGTGTGTGTGTGTGTGTGTGTGTGTGTGTGTGTGTGTGTGTGTTTTCAACTATGAGAGAGAAGCAAAATTCTAATGAACATTTACATCCCTAACAATCTACGTCATCAGAACGTGACGTATCCTCGAAATCACACATTTCGTATGAGATTAAACTGCAAATCTTGTGTTTTTCAAAGTTTCTGGAAAACCACTAAATGCACTAAATCTGTTAAACAAACAGAGCAGAACCAGCTTCCGAAATCTGTAGGTTTTTGGATGCACTTTGGTCAAGTACGATTCGCCTTATAGTGTGATGTATTGTTAAAAAGTTTGCGAAAGCTGTGCTATTTCAGGAGCAACAAACAGTCTTTTGCAATTACATTTGCTGCATGCAGCTACAAACATGGAGACTTCTTTGATTTCCGATTTATTATTTAGGGTCAATGCGGGTAAATACGGACGATTTTTACACATCGAGGTTTCACACATCCTTGTCCTCTGTATACCTACAGCATGCAGCCGGATACCGGTTTTTATATTCGATTAATGTCTTTTCTTGACTCTGACAGTTGAGGGAAGTCCATTCATGAGCTATAATCGACAAAAATTTACTAAAATGCGAAAGATGTAGAATCGGGTAAATACGGACGAAGTAAGGAAAGTCCGGACGTGGGGAGGGATAGTACGGACACTATGTATAACAGTAGGGAAAATACGGACACTTAATTGTTTTTAAAAATATGCTTTGCGTTAACTAGGATTATTTCAAAAGACTACAAAGATATTGACAACATTTGCAAGCTTAACAGAACCATTTTACTAATCATTTTTTATCAGCTTTGGTTAAGAAATTCATTTAAAATATAGTACATTTTATAAGCTTGATAAAACAAGATGGTTACCAATTAATGTCTAGGTTTTCTTAAGTGTACTCGATTATGTATACATCATTTAAAGTGAATTCTTTTTAATTTCATCTATAAGCATATCAAGAAATTGTAGATCCTTGTCTGAAATGTATTGTTTGAAATAATACACTAGGAATACAGGGCTGGCTATATTGTCCGGATCACTACGCCACTCCATTATTTTGTCAATAACAACCTTTCTCACATGCTCATTATTTAATGTCAAAGTTTTGATAAACAAATGCAATCTTAACAAATAAGGATGATCAAAAACGAACTCCTCGAAGAACAATTTCTCCAGCATTTCATTATTTCCCAGTCCCATTTCCGTCTGTAACCTTCCTCCTCTCTCCCATTTTATTACCCATAATATCAAAATCTGTTACACACACACACACACACAAACACACACACACACACACTGGACATTGTAAAATAGCTGTCCGTATTTACCCGACCCTTAAAAAATAGATGGTTAAATACGGACAGTTTATATTTTGCTTGATTATTAAAAAACAACTGTTTTCTGAGTGAAACAAGCTGTTTTAAGTAAAACCGGAATAGTATATACTTTGTTAAAATTAATTGAACATCGTAGACATCAGTAAAACTACCTTTATTTATGTAATGAAATTTTGTTTTGAATTCGCCCGCAGTTCGAAGTTCTGTCAGAGACTGAAAGAAAGTAGGGGTTGTCCGAATGAACGAGAAAAATACGTCATTCAAAGGGAGGCTAGGCTATTCGTTTTCAAACAGCAGTGGAACCGAATGTTAAGATTTTTATCAGAAACGGGCCGTTTACCGTCACTCCCGAAGAGAGTCCTCTTACAGCCGATTAAAGTCAGCTGTCCGTATTTACCCGTCTGTCCGTATTTACCCGCATTGACCCTATTGCTTCAAGCATAACTCTCAAAATTACATATACTTACGTGCTGTCTAAAATATCCATGTTTGGAAATACAGAATCATATGGAGTTAACAATTTGCGCTGACGTCCATGCTGATCTGAGGTCCAGACAGACTGCATCCGAGGCTAATCAATTATGCAAGCTCTAACACAATGTATCAGATGTGTCTGTCAGAGAATAGCTTCCTCCCCCCCCCCCCTTGTAGTTTTCCCCCCGGAAAATGGCTATGATTTTTCCATAGTAGAATTTCCCACCAGAAAAATGGCTATATAGTAGAATTCCCCCTCGGAAATATGACTATATAGCCAATTTTCCCCGGGGAAAATCTACTATAGGTGTTTTTGCGTAGCCGTTTTTCCCCTCTATAGTGGATTTTCCCCCTGGTAATATGATACCAGGAAAAGACGCTACATAGTGGAATTAGCTCCTTCTTCAATCATGATAGTGAGGTTCATAACTGAAACAGAAATACGAGATAGAGACAGACAGAAGGCATGGTCACGGCACTCGCCGCACGTCAGTAACGTTGTTGACATTCCAGGCGAAGTTTCGATATTGTGTCATGTCCAAAGATGCATCTTCGTTGTTCCAGAATAGAAACAGCGCCTGTTCATCCATGTTTATCTCATCTTTTAATATTATTTGAGCCACCCCGCAGCTCAAGTTCAAGAACTGTGACAATATTCGAATTGCAGAACATCAATCTTCATATATGGGGGTAAACAAGAGTGACATTATTGTCTGGCATTGCACATTAAGGCCTTCCGGTTTTTATACGATCCTCTAGCGGCTCACCTGCATCACTATAGCGCTGAATGCACCTTTACACAAGCCTCATAATCACTGTCATATCACCGCATATCTAATAAAAACAGCTCTGGAGTCACTTATGGTGATATTCCCTATTTGTGGCAAAACCGCATAAATATGCACTGACAAGTGTCAGAAATCAGCGGGTTTTTTTTGTTGTTTTTTTTTTTCTTTTTTTCTTTTTTTTCTTTTTTTTTTCACTCGGTATTAACAAGCATTAGCACTAACTTCAACGAACTTCAATTTAGAATTGAAATTTGATTTTTCAGCGTTCATCGTGTGATGAAGCCAGTGGGCGGAGCTAAAATTCCATGAAGCGCGAAGCGCTTCTTGTAGAATTTTAGCGAATACCACTGCCTATGTGTGAACGCTGTAAAATTAAATTTTTATTCTTATATTTACACATTTATTTTAGACCCTTCCTGTGCTGTTTTCGTGGTAATTTAATATAGAATATGCAAAATACACGTCGAAGAAAAGACAGAAACGACGTATTCGGCCATTACGTTAAACAGCCGTCGCCATAACGTGGCGTCAATCGAACGTTACGTGGAGCAATCAAAGCCTTTGTTTACCTTAGACGTCGCTTGACAACAACGTCACATGATCAACCGTCGTTCATCCGTGTATGAAGCCAGTTGCTCTATACGGTTTACGTATAGGAAGTCAGTGGCAAGTGTAAATATACATGTACTGCAATGACGTTAATAAAATTTCAACAATAGGCTACAGAATTATGTTTCGTCATCGTATCAAATTTTTACCTGATTTGGCGCGTTAGTTTGATTTTGATTTGCGATTGCCTTAGAAAATCATGTTCAGGAATTAATGTTGTTCTAGCCTGCGGTGCGATGGCGTCGGTGGTATATTTGAACGGCTATGTAAATGGAACAGAAAAAATATTCCAACTGTTAATCAGAACTGAATTACAGTGTAGTTTGATAATGCTACGATGACTAAGCGCGCAATGGACACAGTGACAATACTGATGCAGTCGCGTATACTCAGCATGATCTGAGCTTGACTGCCTTCAAATTGCCTCTTACTGGACTAAGGCGAAGTTCCATTTCCTATGCTCAAAAGCAAGTCTTTTGTCACTCCTTTCATATATTGTATATATAAAGATGACCTTATTGTTGTTCTTTGCTTTGTTACTATAGAAAACTACTATTTCACAGTGACCTAGTTTTTATGGTTGACTGAACACATAAACTTGCTTAGTAGATGGTTAGATTCAATTTTATGACCTAGAATTACGAAACTTTAGTCAAATTAATATCTTAACTGCTATATTAAGCCCCACACATCCACCACTAAAGGTGAGAGAATACATACTGGCTTCAGGTCACATGATCAACATGGCCACAATGCCCAAATATGGCAAAATTCTTTATAAATCTTCTTCTTAAGAACCATTTGACCAATGGCCTTGAGACTTGGTAAATAGCATCAGGCACTCAAGTTCTTCCAAGATTGTTCAAATGATGACCTTGGATTGATCTTGACCTTTTTACGGCAAGGTCAAATATTGGAAAACGCTATAACATAGGAGTTCATGGGCAGTTTTGAAGATTTTGGCTAAAAAATTGGTATTGTAAAGAACTTGCAGCTATGTCAGATAAGTAAAACAACCCGTCGTTCTGGCACATAGCCATTTCGGGTTTTCGGCTTCAGTTAATTACTTTTTCTGCTAGGCAGTTTGCCAAATTAGCGGGTAAAGCCGATCTTTTGAACTAGTGCATTCATAATTGTAGCGCCCGTTCTTTTGGCGAGCTTCCAAAGTGACGGGCAAACTCGATTGTAGCCCGTTCTCTTGGCAAGCTTCCAAACTGGCGGGCAGTCTTATCCTTTTGGAGCGGGGAATAATTAAGTAGTATCGAATGAAAAGGGGACAGTATGTACTTACAGTATTTGATGATTAAAGATTCTTTTTCCTTTGCTATACAATGTTTCAGTTTGAGAATGCACTTTGTGTTTATTTTGTATACTGATCATCATTATAAGACGCAACATTCACTACCTCTTCAAATCTTTAGCCCTATGCTTTAAAAATGCCCCTTTGTATTAAAACGTGATGTTTTAATTTCACAAACTGTTGTCTTATGATGGTATAAACTAGAAGTTGAAGTTTGTATCTTTGTTTTATTTTGTATAACCTTGTATATGTTAGTTGTTCTGATATAATATATGCATAGCAATTAGTCAACATGCACCATTGCCAAATCTGTCATTCTAAATTTCGATTCACATAATTTACCGGGTTGAAACGGGTACCCGAACCACTATTTCTGGTATTTTCGGGTAATGAGTCACCACGAGCATATAAATACGGCTGAAATTGTGGCTTGGGATTCGACACTTGTTTGGCATTGAATAGTGTTGACTTTGGGATGTTATTTTGATATTTTAAGGGACAATTTATATTTGGCTTACTTAGAAATTATAAGAAAGAAATTGCATTAAAAGATTTCGCGAATTGCAAAGAAATTAACTTTACTGGATGAATCTGATGTGTGCTTATGTTTGAATGTTTAATCAATAAACATAATAAAACTATTTTATTCTTGGTGATTTTTGACTTTACCAATTCTGGTTATGATTGACCTTAAAGGTCTGGTGGCAGCGAAAAATACAGTGTAGACCTAAACCGTCTACTCGCTTAGGAATACACGGTTTGAGAGTGTGAAAACCTTCACAGTATAAACAGTTAACGTAATGACATGGCCACAGTGCTCATTTACGGTAAAAACCTTTCAAAATCTGTTGACCAATTGCCTTGAGACTTAGTAAGTAGAATCAGTTACTCAAGTTCTTCCAAGATTGTTCAAATGATGACCTTGGATTGACCTTGACCTTCTATACGGCAAGGTCAGCTTTAGGAAAATGCTAGAACATAAGATTTCATGGGAAGATTTGAAGATTTTGGCTTAAAAATTGGTATATACAGTTGTCTTAATGAGGTCATTGTAGAATTATGAGTACAAGAGGTCAAAGTCATTCTTTGACCCATGTCTCTCATATTTTGACATTTTCAGACATTTCCTCGAAAGCCATATAAACACATTCCAGGGGTTGATTGAGCAAAAATTCGTTTATGGTATAAGCTCAATATTTTTCTCCTCCAGAATCAATACACCTATGGCCTTGAAACTTGGTAAGTAGGATGGAGTACTAGAGTACTACTAAGATTGCTCTTATGATGACCTTGGGTTTACCTTGACCTTTTTTGCGACAGGGTCAAATATGGGAAAATACTAGAACATAGAACATATAATTTCATGAATCTTAAGAAGAAGAGTTTTTAAAGGGTTTAACCATATATGGGCACTGAGGCCATGTTGTGGCCATGTCATTAAGTCAAATGTATACACCATTTTTTAAGCCAAAATCTCCAAAACTTCCCATCTTATGTTATAGCGTTTTCCAATATTTGACCTTGCCGTAAAAAGGTCAAGGTCAATCCAAGGTCATCATTTGAACAGTCTTGGAAGAACTTGAGTACCTGATGCTATTTACCAAGTCTCAATGCCATTGGTCAACTAGTTCTTAAGAAGAAGATTTTTAATGGTTTTTGCCATATTTGGGCATTGTGGCCAGTTGATCACATGACCTGAAGCCAGTATGTATTCTCTCACCTTATGTGGTGGAGGTGTGGGGCATAATATAGCAGTTAAGATATTAATTTGACCAAATTTTCGTAATTCTAGGTCATAAAATTGAATCTAACCATCTTCAAAGCAAGTTTATGTGTTCAGTCAACCATGAAAACTAGGTCATTGTAAAATTCTGGTCACATCATCCAATGGTACTGGTCAAGGTGCTTCCTTGAAATGAGTTTGATGATTACTGGTCAGTTTATTAAGCAATGATGCCAAAAAATGTTGAAAATAGAAGACAAAATTATCAAAAAATGCTGAATGTCAAAGGAAGTCTTTTTTGATAATATATGTTCAAATTAAACCAAACAAAATGATATGGACATACATTTTAGATGTTCTGTTAATCATTTTATCAAACACTGTCTGTCTGTTGTACTCTTCTACCAAATGAGAACATTTTTACAAGACCAGCTTAAACCATGTTGAATTACCCCACCCACTTCTGTAGACCCATAGCTGAGTAACTAGGGCTTTCCGCGCAAAGTCACATATGGTTCAATAAACTAGACACACTGGAGTATACCATCAGTCAAAAAAATAAAACTTTGGTAGGATGCAGAAAACCCACCTTATTGATACCCCCCTTAATTCAAATATTGTTTTTTTCATTAGTCACCTTGTCAACAATATAAATCTAGTAAATGGAGATGTTACGGCTTGTACAAGGAAAGTTACAGGCATTCGTTTGTTCATGCAGTTCTGCCCTGATTTTTAGAACAATTTAGGGGGTAGGGATACATTTTACAATATATAACAAAGAAAGGAATTTAACAGTAAATGATAAGTATCAGATCTAATAATGTATGTAATATTAATACTAAATCTCTTTAACATTTACTGGTCTGCATCTTATCACGTGCATGAAGGGCGATAACTCTTGATAGATCACTGAAATTGTCGGATTACAGAAACGCTACATTAAACCAGTGACCTATATATATAGGTCACTGATTAAACTGTTTTTCAATCGAAAATTATTTACGTTCTAGGGGCATGCCACAATTGCAGTATTTTGTCTTTCAAGGGAATTTAGATAAACCATTCGTTTCAAGATCAACTCATTCGCAGGAGTCACTTTTTCTCGGAATAGAACGTATTAATCAGAAAAATTCGGATGAAAAAATATTTAAAAATATGGGGGTATGGATAAAATTTGCATTATTCTTGCGATTTGATAAGTTGAAAATAATAAGGAATGAATACAAAAACAACAAAGATATATAATAAAATATTTTGATTCAAAGTAAACATTTATCTCTAAGAAAGAAAAAAGGAGATAACTTATGATTTACATTGAAACTGCATAGCAATTAATGGTAATGAACACATTTCTTTTTATAACTGCTGACTTGGTTTTGCGAACATAGGCCAGATGTTTTATGCGCTTCCTTTTATATGCGTTGTTATATAAGCAAAAAGAATAAAAGTAAACTATTTACCCTAACCGTTTCCATGGCAAAGATTTTCAGGAAAAAAGAAATAGATGGAGCGAAACAAGAAATTAGATATCTTTCAAACATGTACTTGTTTTTATCGTGTGGTTCATTATTTTTGCACGATTTTAAGTTATTAATATATCAACCATATATGTAATTATGTAAAATATGTAATTATGTAATTCAAACTCTTAATGAAGCTAATCAGCAGAATGATCAGAATGATAGTCGTGTATTTCATGTATGAGAGTGGGTGGGGTAACTAAGACACTGAGTTATTCATACCGTAATACTGGGTAACTGGGTAATTCACAATCTTTGTCCTATTATATAAACAGCCGTAAATATTGGAAACAAAGGGCAATGAATATTTTGATTAACCTATGCATTGCTCATACTTTGCCATAGCTAAGTTGTTACTATGGTACTATTATCAACTCCGGCGGACTTTAGAGCTACTACTGCAATCTTAACTTCCTCACAAAGGATCACTTTTAGATCTTCGGTTTGACGCTGAGTGCAGTCCAGAACTGCATTGTCGCCATAACACTCATGATTCTATAGCTCAGAGCAATTTTCTATCCATCTGCTGAGAGTCTTTTGTTAGACATGTCCCAGACTTGTTCTGGATAGTAAGGCTCTACCCTGTTCTCTGAATTTTAATCCACACCAGCTGATGTGCTCACTTGCAGTTGTGTTATTTTAGGTATTAAGTTTCAGTCTCCTTGCACCGAGTATCCCTACTTAATCAGTCCTCCTTTGCTCTTTTCAGGGCATCTGAACCCTTTTGTAAGCCTTCCTGTATTCTGTCGCTCCTTCTGCTCCATACCGCCTCCTTTTCGAATTCCTCCTCGCATCGCAGAGGTTGAGAACATCCAGTGCCCAGTGCATGTACCTGCGATGTTCGTTTCCAAGTATTTCTTTTCCTGTATCAGTAACTGCTGTATTGCAGGGCGCAGAAAAAATGCAAGGATGTCGCACTAGTAAAAATCGTCCCGTACGTGCACGATTTCGAACAAGGTTTTATTTTTTACTTTTTTTGCGGTTTGACACTTCAACAGAATATCTGTTGGTAAAGTATATCCAGCAGATATATTGAAAAACGGGCGTGACACCGTCATTTCTGTCAGACAATACCCAATTTGATGTTACTTGGTTTTATTGGGAAATGGGAGCAACTCTAACATACAATTTAAAGAGAATCTTACAAGTGACATGCATAAAAAACATTGTTTGATGATTTGAGATCTGAAGCATGTTTCTGCAACCCGCCCCCTGCCCCCCCCCCCCCCCCCACAGAAACACACACCTATCTCCCATCACCCCCCCCCCCCCCCCACACACACACACACACACACACACACACACACACACACACACAGAAACACACACCTATCTCCCATCACCACCAACACCAATTAATGGATTCATGAGTACAAATATCGTACTACTACTACTTACTATTACTATTTCAATTATCCTAACGACGTTCCCTAAGTGGCTCAGCGGTAGTGCAAGTACCGTCTTTCGGTCCCGTCTTTTATTCGCTGTCCCGATTGCAGCAACATTGCAGTTGCATGTATCCTTCAGAATCAGGGATTGTTTCTGACAATAGGTCAAGCGTCGTCATGAATGAAGAAGCGAAAAACTATGTTTTTCGCCATATATTCTGGTATTACTTATCAAAAAGAAGGTAAAGCGGTCTGTTTTGGTTTTTTCTTGGCGATCCGTAGATTGCCTACCTTCACCGCTAAAAGAGTTCCTATCGCACGCGCGTCCTTGTAAGGCAACCGTTGTCAATGACGTTATTTTATTTAGAAAAGTTTAAAATTAGGTGTCAGCGCAGGCAAGTGCACAGCTGAATTTTTCACACATTGTTGATGTTCTTAAAATGCATTATTACGCAAAAAATCAGCTGTGCACTTGCCTGCGCTGAGGTAGTTTTCGGCCCAAATGCAAGCCAAAAATGGCCGAAATTGCCAAAACCAGCTGAGGAGGGGTACATTTAGAGGCTCAGAAGAAGTTAAATATCATTTGAGTACAGATTATTTTATTCAGAATTGATGGTTAAAGGTTTAAACTCATACATTACATGAACAGAAGTTAAAGAAGTGCAATTTTGAAAATTCATAAATGAGGGGGCCAAATATGGCCCAAATCATACCTGGTGCTTTGGGGAGGTTACAACATATCTCTACGATCAAAGGTGAAATTAAATGCGCCTCCTGTAATATCCATCTTTCTCAATGTCGTCTGTTATAAACCAACGACCTTGCGAGGTTATGGGATAAACTAAACTAGACTAGTCTATAGTACATAGTACGTCATGTCCGCAGAATAACATACATTGGCTCCTCTGACCAGACTGCTTTGATCTTCATCTGGGTGGCTACTATCGTTTCAGAACTGCTGGAATATTCTTTTTAGATAACAGAAAGTATCGAAGACATTTGTCGATTTCACGTATCCGCTAAACAATTTGTTTTGCATAGTCTACTTAACAGCAGAAAACCTGTTCGTTCTCTATATGTATCATTTTGTTATAACCTATGATAATACTATAATTGAGATTTTCAGTTGTTATCAAAATACCTCTGTTTATCAGCCATCATGTAAGCAGCATTGGTGCCAACATTGGTTCGATGTTGTTTCGGTGCTGTGTGCCTGCTGGGATGATTTAGTAAATCAATTGTGCGCGACTCTTTAGCTCACCTGAGCCAGCGGCTCCGGGGAGCTCATATGATGGGAAGGCTCCGTCATCCGTCGTTGGTCCGTCCGTCAGCAATTTCAAACGACTTCTCCTCTGAAACCGCTGGGCAGATTGTAACCAAATTTCGAATGAAGCCTCCAGGGTTTATGGGAACGACAAGTTATACAAACGGTCTTGGTCACATGAGCAACATTGCCACCTTGCCCAAATTTGGTAAAAACCTATAAAAAAAATTTTCTCGTGAACCAATGGACCGAAAGCCTTGACACTTAGTATGTAACATCGGGTACGCAAAACCTACTAAGATTGTTCTAATTATGACTTTTGGTTGATCTTGACCTTTTTTACGGTAAGGTCAAATTTGTTGTCTGGTGCTTTAATATAGAGAAATGCTAGAACACAAGATTTCATCGTAAATATATAAGATTTTGGCCTAAAAATGGTATATATAGTAATCTCAATGAACACAGGAAGATTTATGAGTAAAGGAGGTCACGGTCATTCACTGACCTTTGATCATGGTCTTTCATATTTCGAAAATTTAAATCTCTTCCAAGCCACTTGTCAGATTGTGACAAAATTTTCATTCCAGGGATTAAGGGAACAAAAATTTGTTCAAATGGTCCAGGTCGCATTACCATCATGGCCGCCACGCCCACATATGGTTAAAAACCTTCAAAAATCTTCTACAGAATCAATTAACCAATGGCCTTGAAACTTGGTATGTAGCATTGGGTACTCAAGTACTATCACGACCATTCAAATGGTGACCTTAATTTGACCATGACCTTTTCTACGCAAGTCAGATATTGGAAAATGCTAGAGCGTAAGAGTTCGTGGAAAGTTTTGAAGAATTTGGCCTAAAATTGGTGTAAACAGTCGTGTTAATAAGTACATGAAGATTTATGAGTAAAAGAGGTCAAGGTCATTCTCTGACCTTTGACCCAGGACTCTAATATTTTGACACTTTCAAACATCTCCTACAAAGCCAGTCGGCAAATTATAACCTAAATTCATATAGAGCCTCCAAGGGCTGAGGGAACGAAAATTTGTCCAAACGGTCCAAGTCACACGACCAACATGGCTGTCATGCCCACATATGGTATAAACCTTTAAAACTCTTCTCCAGAACCTGTTAACTGATGGCCTTGAAACTTGGTATGTAGCATCAGGTACTCGAGTACTGCTGACAATGTTCAAATGATTACCTTGGTTGACCTTGACCTTTTTATAGCATGGTCAAATATGGGAAAATGCTAAAACGTAAGATTTCAAGGAAAATTTTGAAGATTTTGGCCTATAAGTTGGTATATGCGGTTGTCTTATTGAGCACATGAAGATATATAAGTATAAGAGATCAACGTTATTATCTGACCTTTGACCCAGGACTCTCATAATTTGACAATTTCAAACATCTCAAAAGCCGCTCGGCCAATTTCTCGGGTGAGCGTTTCACGGCCTCATGGCCCTCTTGTTTTCAATTATTTGTGATCTTATTTATCAGGCCCTGTCACATATTTGTTTAAAATAATTGAGCCGCGACACGAGAAAACCAACAATGTGGTTGTGCGCCCAATGCAAACTCAGATCAGCCTGGGTATCCGCCGAGTTTGACAAGAAGCTTCGTTTAGTGCTCAAAGGGTAGCTAAGGGTCTAAGCTACCTCCATGCGGACAGCGAAGACTCTGATCAGACTGGGCGGATGCCCAGGCTGATCTGAGTCTGCGCTGGGCGCACAACCACATTGTTGGTTTTGTCGTGTCGCGGCTCGATTATATTGTAACTGATAAATGTAGGCCAGCTTGCCAGACACAGCAATCATAATATTTAGGGTTATTACGATAATACTAATGTGTGTCAAGGCTAAGGAAGTAAAATATTACTTTCTCAGAAAAAAGTCAGGTAATATAAACTGGAAAGGCAGTAGATTATGATTCGTTGAATTAATGATTTATTTGTACGTTTCACATTTTTTTACTTACATAATAGACACCACCGGATAGTTCTAACTATATGTATGTGACCTTGACCTCATTTCAAGGTCATGGTACACAATATAATCCTTGAAGATCACAGTGCTACTGTTGACCATTCTTCTTCTTTGGCTTACTGAGTATCGTCCCCTCACTCGGTGACCCAGCTACCCACTTATATATATTGCGTACTTGCATCGCATAAGTCAGCTGCATGAAGGAAATGCTGGATCACGGGGGGAAAGTACTTGTATTTTAGATAGAGTGAAGCGTTCTCTTTTGGCCGCTTTGACCGGAAGTATAACTGTGGTTTTGCATGTTTAAATGCCAGTCAGGCACAACAAGAAGAAAATCATTGCTTTGTATTATGATATGCATGTATTTAGCAAGCAGTTATGACAAAAATTTATGGAATGAATGACTGATTTCAATATTTTTATTATCTCAAAAAAAATAGGTATACAAAAACCTTGAATTTAGGGTAGGTTTGGTCAGCCTGGATTATCTCCTCATGTCTTTGGGTCTGAATCATAAATGATCTGATTTCATGCGGTTTACATATATATGGAAGCTCTGCTAAGAAACATTTGCACACTTTATAATTTTGAAAATTCGGACCTGTCGTGCCGGCCTAATGGGGAAAATCCTCGCCTTACTCATAGAAGTCCTTTTAATGGAAAATGTGCAAAAAAGTATGTAGAAATACAAAATATTGTTTTTTACGAAAACAAAACGGTGAAAAAAATGTTTTTCTTATCCAAATATGTTAAAGCTCTTTGGGTTATTTAGATGGTATAATGGTTTGAATGCCCCGCCAATATTTCCATTCAATATCCGTCTACCTTAATGTTACATGTTTTTATGCCCAGTTCTCTATGGACTCTAGCTGTGTGGTCAGCGGAATAGCTGCCCATTCTGCTTGCTGTTGTGTTTTGTTTTATAATTTAAAATAGTAAGTAGGTAAACTAGATGTTGTTGCTTTGTTTATTTAGGGTAAAAGAGCTGCTCATTCGGTTTACCGTGCGTGTTTTTTTTTTGTTTTTTTTTTTCGTGAACGTTTGACAATATTTATGTATATGCTTCTTTCCCTTCTGGATTGAGGGCGGGGTGTCTGATTTGGTTGTATTGATTCCTGATAATCGCTTATCTTTTTACTTTTCATGGTCAATTTTCCGATGTGTCCTGGTAAGTGGATGATTCATTTGTTTTTTTCATAAACCAATGACAGTTGCTTCAGATAAGTGACATTAGAACGGGCAGACTGTTTCTTGCGACATTGAACTCGGCCTTGTAAGAGCTGACATATAACTTCTATCTTACCTGGTCTGAGATTACTTTCTTTTGAAACATAATATGATCCAAACCTTGTTATTTCCAACAATGTGGAATTGGTGACAAGCAAAGGCTAAGTGCAGTCTGATCAGAGCCCTTGCTTGTCACATCAATCATTTATGGAAGTCACCCAAAACCAAACATTCAACAGCTACGTCTCTGGGTACCCTGTGTGATTGAGAAGGATGATCTGAATATCACATTACAAAAATACCACCTTGTTGGAAATCACATGTTGCGGCTCAATTATATTTACCGCTATTAGCACGTGGTCATGACGTTCGTTGTCCTTTCTGTAATTATTATGACCAGAATCAGGCATGTACTATTCTCTAGCCTGGCCTTGCATGGCCCGAATTTACAAAATGACATACTAGATTATCTGATGATATAACACTTTGGACCAGATCAGGCCAGGCCAACGAATATAAAATACCTATTTCAACACTCAGAACTCAAAATCTAATTTCTTTCAACAGATTGCATTATCTTCTCCCAAGGGAGCCATATAAAACTGCCATGGTAGTTTTTATGGCCATTATGCTTGATGATTTGGTTTCTTTATCAACATTTGCAAGGATGCTCCTCTAATTAAATTATGCATAAGGTATAATTCTTCAAATGATATTTTGGCCTGGCTTGGCCTGGTCCTATGTGTTGTATCATCAGATAAAGTCTTATATCATTTTGCGTAATCGGGCAAAACCCGGCTGCGCCATGCCAGGCTAGAACTTAGAACATGCCTCAGAATCACCTTCTACCTATACCATACGAACTCAACCAGGTCGTCTGTCGTAACGTCCACACTTGACGGCGGGTGAGGTGGGTAAGGGAACGGGGAGAGAGGAGTGACTGCATAACGGTTTGAGAAACAGCCTTCAGTTTTAATCGGAAATTCTTCAAACTTGCAGGTATTCAGGACAGACATAATATCTTGGACTAGTTTGATTTTGGGCCAGATTCGAATATTCCCTTCAGAGTTACTCACTCTTGAGCGACGAACCATTTTCCCTGTGACTCATAATGGGGGAAATGTTTTCCGGGGCATAGCAACTATTTTTTTTATCGACACGTGATCGAACTTGCTGATATATACGATAGGCATAAAATCTCAGGCGAGTGTGAAATTGGGTCATTTTGTACGATTCACCCTAAAGTTACTTGTCTTTGAGTGCTAAACGGACCATATTTTACCCTTTTTCCAGGCACAGCCCGTTTATTTTAATTGCAACTTTATAAAACTTGCATTAAATCAGGAATGGCATTAAATCTTATACTAGATCGAGATTAGGCCAGATTTGAGTAGTAATTTTAGAGTTACCTGCCCATGAAGGCCGAAAAATTTTCCTAAAGAATTACAATGGACAACGTGTTTTTCCGGGCATGGCAATATTGTTATTATTGGCTTGTGGTGACGGCCACAAGCCAGTATTCAAGTGGTTTAGTGATACCGAGTTATTTTCGGAAGAAACGATACGTCACGCTTAGTCGGAAAATACCACGAGAGTTCGTACTGCAACGATTCCTTCTAAACTATTTTAGGGACGCAAGCCATATAGATCGGAAAGCTCGTCCCGGTTTGAGACCTCGTTTCTTCATGATTTTCTTCTTAAACACAAAAATTTCTTTAGAACAAACAAAGAACTCGCCCGATTTTGTCTATTTTTATCCATATTCGATTTATCTCATCTGCTAAAAATAACAGATGGATTTGATAGTGCATGTACTTTGTTTTTTTATATTTCCGTTAAAAAGCACGTTTTTCTTTCACATGTGCCTTGAGCTTGGCCACATATCTTTTGCTTTTTATAAACTGATTGCATAAACATGAAACTCTGAATTTAATGCATAATATTTGGCTTTGCATCCTCAGAAATATACCAAAACATGTGTAAGAAACCGTGTTTATATATAGCTTAAGCGCAAAAGCATTAGCTTTTCCAAAAATCATGCAGCGGCGTCGCGAAAAATAGACCTAAGGGCATCGCATAATCTGACTAGTCAGAGCCGGCACACTGTCCAGAGCTGTGGGGTCTGATCAGTCTTTTTCGGCATATATATTCTTCATGATGCAGACATCTTTCATGCTGCGGACAGACTGATCAGACTGCGCTTATACCGGAGTGGGCTGATCTGTGTATCTGTATAACCTAATAGAGCAGAAGAGGAGTGAAGTTCAAATTAATTGTTTAAATTTAGAAATAGGCGCTTTTGATGATTTTTTCCCCTTATTACTCATCAAATTTACTGAAAAATGTGACCCATCTATCTGTGTGTGTGGCTTATATGTACAACTGACCGTGTTATGTGTGTACATGTAAAAGCCGGTAATGTCGGTGAGTAATATTAACGCATACGCATTGCAACAGGCATTTCCATGGTAGGAAGCAATATAACGTACACATTTTTAGCATCTGATAAATTTCCTATTGGCCATCAACATGTTCACGAATAGCTGAACTGGAAACCTCTTACAATGATACAGGTACAGAAAATGGGGGACAATTCAGAATCGTTAAAATTTAGGCCAACTGTTAGGGATTCATTGACAGTTTATGACAATGGAGGTGTTGGTTGGATGATGCAATGATGCTGGATAGAACTTCCAGTGCCGGGTTGTCCTTCTAATATGGACTATAATAGGGCAAGGGCCTTCTGTGCTTGGAGAAGGTGCGGATGGGGGTTGTGTGGACATTTTTCTTGCTTTTATAACACTCTCTAATTTTGCTTTTTTACTTCACCTATACAAATGTACAGAGAAATATTTACACTCATCGACGATTTCCTTAGATGAACCTATACTGGGCTGACGATGTTCATACATCCATGAACAACACTCATTCATGCAATATTACGCGTTTACAAGCGCCGTCACGGATAATTCTATAGATGATTGGCCTACTTAATGTTTGATATACGTCATGTCATTTTGACCGCTGTTTTATGTCATTATCAAACACGTTAGTTAATAACTATTCTTCGTCCTTTCCTTGGCTTTAATTTGTCAGAACTTCACGAATAAGTAACAAAATTGATGTGAAAACATAGCATAAATATAAAAGATAAATTTCATTTGTCGGAAGTTCATGGATGTATGAACGCTATGGGTTCCGTGCTTTGTTGTTCCCAAATGGCGTGAAGCAAGCTATTGTCTCAAACAATAGCAGCATGCATATTCTTCTCACAGTGTCAAAATTTTGTTCTAGTCACTGCCATTGATGCCACTAAAACCAAAAATAAACTTCAGTAAATATATATTTATTGTCTTCTTTTGATGCCAAGTTCAGATGTGCCACGATTCCATAGACATGGGTTTGAGACAGTATTTCCTAAAATTTTGATTCAAACTAAATGTGACTCAGCAGCCGTAAAGAAATGACTTGAAATAGGTCCATATAATAATTATCCATGAGACATTCCTAACGGCAAAAACGTTGGTTTTGTGTGTGTGTTTGTGTATGTGTGTGTGTGTGTGTGTGTGTGTGTGTGTGTGTTTGTATTTGCCCCCAAACGGGGAAGTACGTAAGAATACACACCTTCCAATCGGGGAAACACCTCCAATTGCGGAGCTCCCCGTTTTCAAATGGCATGAAATATTAAAATTCGGCACTAGATGAACCCCAAGAATAGTTTCCCACCGTAATATAGCACCTTCCCCGTTATGTAGGTTCAAGACTTTTGTCTGTTACACAAAAGTGTATAATTGCCGAGTGAGCGAAAGTTTTGCGTGTGTATCACTGGAATCTCAGCTACCCCGTTTGTACGGAAAAATTCTCATTCGGTGCCAGTTACTAACAGAAGTGGAAGTGTTGACATGTGGTCGAGAAAAGCTTCGGCTCGAGTAGCTAAAAGGTATTTTTATTTTACATTTTCTTATATTCTACCATTTTCTTCTCTGTATCTCTCGCTTTGTTTTATACAGTTTATGCAGGTTGTAGTTATATTTTATGATTTCCTAAGTAAATCGCAAGCTTATCCACTTAAATCAATGTATACCAGGCAGATGATCAAACATGGAAATATATATATTTTTATTTATTTATCTTTTCTAATTAGGCCTATTTATGAAATAATTAGAAATAAATTACTTTACTTCTCATTATTTCTTTTTATTTTTATTTTGGCTTGTATTTTCATGAAATATTTCGAATGAAGCGACTTTTTTTCGACGTCATTGACTTTAGTTGGAGTACATCTGAATACTTTGAATTTCACTGCCAGGCTATTTTAATTGTTATCATCGTTAATCTCAATTATCATAATTTTGCTATTGATCTACATTTTATTAAATCAGCTATTTATTTGGATTTTAAGGCACTTTCAAAAATATTATACTTATATCGAGACAGCCGTTCATTAAAAGCGGACAAAAACCGGAATTCCCAGAGATAAAGTCTGGCCTTTGACGTTCTCAATTAGATTTATAAATTTATTTATTTCATGAAGGATTATAAGAAGAATAAAAACAACAATTATTCAAGCAAAATAAATCTGATTTTCGACTGATACGCATTCTTACGGAACTAGTGTCGAAAGTCATAATAATGCGCCGACTAACGTAAAGAGTGTTTAAAATCAATTAATCATATGACGTTGCTGTTTTTGAGTGGCTAACGTCATTACATAAAAAGGAATATAACCACACTTCATATAACACTTCGTAACTGGCGAATCATTGAATGTCGTGACGCCATCCGTGACAACCTTGATATTGTAAAAACATTTTAGATGATAAAATCCTATAAGGGACATATGAAAAATAGAATCATACACCGGCAATCATTTCATACGATATTTATATGAATCTCACCAAAGGCTTGTTTCATAAATTTTATATGAAATAGCCATTCGCGAAAGATCCTGTATATACGAGACTGTTTTTCAAAGTCTCGTAAAGGCCTTTTCATTCTCTAGTATCTCCCTCTTTTTTATTTAATAACAATCCACATATAAATTATTTCAGTTTATTATATGACGTCGCTGTTATTCAGTGGCTTACATCCACTCATAGAGGTTGATAAAAATACTGGTTATTTAACACTTGGTGCGCACCGTCGTAACGCCGTCTGTGACAACAATGTTGATATAATGTCAATTTTAAGACGGTAAAACCCTATTTAAAAGCGTCCTATAACAAACAGAATCTCACACTCTTAGTATTTTCATACGAAATTTATGACACTCGCCAAAGATTTGTTTCATAAATTAAATGAAACTCGCAAAAGACTCATTTCATAAATTTCAAAATGAAATGGCCATTCGTGTTAGGCCCTCTGTTTATATAATTAGTTATTATAATTATTGCCGCTGTTGTTGTTTAATGTGCAAGTCCTTTTATTTTCATTTCCTTGTTTTTATATACACCTTCAATTTTCTTTTGTGATCATTAAACATGTTGAGAACTCAGTAAGCTTTTAGCTTTCGTTCTAATCCTTTGTTAATTACAAACGGTATAATTGCGTTTCTAAATGTTTTGTAATATCACTTCTAAATAAAATATGTTTAAACCAATTATGAAATATTACCAGTAGAACTAATATTATTGTTTAATGTACTTTTGTCTGTAGATCTTTCCTTGAAATAAAAAACGCCTGAGGTATTTAATTTCCCGCAATGTAATATTTAACAGCTGGGGAAGTCATTTTTTGTATGATTGATTTCATGAGATACATGTTCATATCGTCCAATCGAAAGTGTTGCTGCGCATAAGAATCTGATTACTTTCATGCTCATAATTAATACTTACATCGCTTATAATAAATTTATTATAAAATAAGATAAGATATGAAATAACTCCTGAACGATAAAAAGATGATGTACACTAAAACATCAGCTGAAAAAATACAGAAAAAATAGAACCGATCAATATATAAGTAAATGAATGAATTTAATTTAACCCGGGGAATGTGTATTTGTTTATAGATTATTCGTCCATTTGTCTATATAATACATCTCGAGAATATATGTATATAAACATTTAATTTGAAGAAAAGATGTAGTCGAACCTTTGAGTGCATATTTTCATCTATTAATTCAGTCAAAAACAGATTACGTTTTTTCAAGAGGAATTGAACCAAATATTTTGTTAGTAAAATGTCTTCAAGTTGTACAAGAGAATGCCCCACCCCCTCTCTGTAAAATGATCTTGTAAAGCATCCGAAAGTGATCGGATGCTGAAGTACTAAAACATTGCCCAAAAGTGATCGGATGCTGAAGTACTAAAACAATGCCCAGCTCAAAATTATAGCTTTTTATATGATTGCAGCTTAAAGAATTGCTGACCTTTACATTGCATGCTTCCAAAATAAGGGCCAACGACAATCAAATCGAGGCAAATTTTAGCCTATTCTAGGATCTTGAAGATTTTATTTTTATTTATATCTGTTTGCTGCATAAATGTTTGCAGGTATAGCCTGCAAGCTGAGCAGTTTATGTAAAGATGGGATAGTCAACAGAGATATATTTACAACAGCTGGTCTACTGTTTATAACTATTGTCTTTATTATATTCAGAAAACAAAATGAAAGACTAAAAAGGGAACAACTGGCTTATGCTACTAGAGCGTGTGAGATCGGCATCGATGATGCTGGTTTCAAAATAAAGCAAGTCAGTCAATATATAGGTAAGTAATTAAAGTTAAATAACTTTAGTTTATCGATGCATATGAGAAAAAAAAAAGAATTTCGCGAAAGGCGATGATATTGCACTTGCTTTGCATCTTCCCTATATTAAAGGTACAAAATGATGCAACTGATAATAAAAGAGGAAAATGTATTCAAAGTTTGATGCATGTAGACCCACTAGGTTGCGAAAAACGGAAACATAGGCTAGGGTGTGGCGACCTGAAATAGGTAGATGGATGACATGCGGTTTTACGTCCTTGTCAACAGTATTTCCGTCATATCCGGACAATGGTTAGATGATAATGAAAAGCTGTGTGCAATGGAAACCGTTTGCAATTGGAAAGATTCCCGCCTGGAGCGGGGCTCGAACCCGGGACCGCTAGATCAGCTGGCCGGCGCTTAATCCACTGAGCTACCGGGGCTCCCAGGCGACTTGAAAAGTATCATTGAAGTCTGCAGCGTTACATGTGGGCCAGGATCATGAAATCATCATTAGTATTTGTAGGGCCGTTTTAGGAGTTAATGTTTACAATGTTCGATGTACGAAGGCCCCAGGATCGCAAAAAAAAAGACGCAAACAGTACGGACATAGTTCAAATACGTATTTCACTTTTCTTTTTTTTTTCGAGGCAATGGAGTGTTTGCAGAGAGGGCTTTCAAAGCTGGGGGGTACCTGCTTGAATATCTAGGTCCCTTGATAGGCTACAATTAGGCTGAACCCCGACTCACCGGCGTGCTGTTAAAGAGGACAGCAAAGTTGTTAACCGTATTAAGTTATCTGAAATTAAACATACTTAACAAGAAAGAAAAAAGAACCGCATAAAATTCTTTATCTGATTAAATATGCTGAAGATCTGTATACAGGTGTCCTGGTCTACTAGTGTACTTCTCGAAAATCCTTAATTTCCTGCACTCGTATCCGGGGTATCTGAGAGAAAGGGAGAGATGGAGAGAGAGAAACACTTTTTGTGTGACTGATAATTTTTGCTACTTTTTATGTGACTGATAATTTTTGCTTTAATTTATTCCTTCATTTATTCTTAAAGCTGATGCTACCGTGCCAGAAGGCGATGTTCTAGAACGAAAAGAAAGTTACAGAAGCGGGCAAGGACGACGGAAGAAAAAAGCGCGGTTCTGAGGCATCCAAATAAGTATATCCCTTTGAGGCAGGTTCCTGGAAAAAGGACATAGACAACTGCATCGTTGCTGAGCCTGTACTGGCTGGCAGGACATGGGGAAATGTAAAAGACTTTTTTAGGAACAGAATCACTGCGCTGAAGAAAGTGTTTTATCATTGTGAAGAGCATAAACACTACTGGTACATAAGAACATAAATGTTCTTGTGACAGTATTGATCCAGTTCTTACGGGATTCCGATAAATAGTCGTTAAATTAAGTTTTCAAAGTTAAAAGACATACACAGTATTGTAGAGATTAACTCAATTATCTGCACACAGTATTCAGTATAATGACTGTTGAATTTATGATCTTTACCTGGTGAGTGTGGTTTGGACATCAAGTAATTAGAAACACAACGATTTTAGACTCCAGTGCAAATGTCGGTTGAGGCTTTCGTTATGCAATTTTATTATTTTATAGTGGCCTCTCCTCATTTTATAGTATATCGACCACACTACGAGATAATATGCTTTCAGTAAAGTCAGATTGGCTTACGAATCAAAACAGACTGCCCAGGGCTTTCGTTCTGTACTGTATGGGTCAGTGAAGGCTCTGATCAGGTATGTTGTGGACTCACATGCCCGTAGGCACGTTTCCTAATGACGCTGCTCATATAATATGTCTTATTATTCACTGATCTCTAAAATCATTTTATTGTTTCAGTGGACAGCCAGCCTGCAGATTTTGAAATAAGTTTGGTAAATTATAACATAGCTCCAAAAAGTTTATCAACTATTTTTTGGAATCATATTTAGAAAGCTGAGCTGAAAAAAAACGCCTTTGCCAAATTATGCCGTCTTTCATGATCCTCTAAAACGATTTTTCTTTTTTCAGATAAAATAAATATATAATAGCAATATACATACATGTATTGCGAATTTTTAATTATGCTCTAAACAAAGACCTTTACGAGTACCCGAAATCTACGTTTTAAGGAGAAATAAGAAAAAGATTGTATACCCTTGTTAACCTTACTTTTCTCCGTATAAAGGGATTAAACGGCTGCTCACTCAATGGACCTTCTTAAGTAACGAAGCGCATGTATGTTGATGTTCTGGATACCACGTTTTAGTCAACTGTGGGTTCAGCCTTTGTTTCTTTAAAATACCTATTCAATAACATGTATTATTTCATTCTTGCAAGATTGTGATTTTAGGGGGGAAACAGTGTTATTTGTCTGATTTATGCTTTGTGCATGTTAGAATTGCCTAAAAAATGCGGTTCTAATGCGGACTATGCTTTAAGCAGAAATAAGAAAAAAGTAATCTCTACCCCTACAAACATCACTTTTACTACAAAAAGTGGGTTTACCGGGGTTTTAAATAAGTAATATTAAGCATGTACGGTCCAGGGGCGTAGCTAGGGCCACTTACACAATACGCACAATCATGTTTTATACTCTTTGAGGGCAATAATAGAGGTCTGTTGGCAGTTAGTATTTAAATTATGCCCAATTAACAACATTGCAGCATGCAAATACGCAGGTGTGTGTTGAAATTTTGTCAATTTGATGGTAGCTACGCCCTTGTTGATGTACCTGTAAAAGTGGCCAAATCGAAAAAAAGTCCTTGCTCGGAGTAAAAAGAGTTGTAGCATAGGTATATCATTTGGGATGAAAGTTCTTTTTCTCTACGAGGATCGTCCAAAAAGTTCTGTCACTGGACTCATAACTTTGCTCACAGACATGATAGCTTACCACGGTTTGTAACAATCAAAAGAACAATCTTTTATCTTTATACTGATATCAGGTAAATGGTGAAAAGATGCCATCTGGTTTAGTTATAAGCTCAAGTACAGACCTTATATTTGACACTGGCCTATTTGCACGACTTTTGTTTTTCTGTTGGCTTGCTTCATGCTGCATATCTCGTCAATTACATATTGCAGGATTCTGAAATTTTCAGGGTTGCTGTCTGTTGCAGTTTGTGGGACACTACATAAACATCAGCAACTTCTGTCAATTATATGCGATGCAAAATATTGATATATGAAATATGGTGAAATTCACAGTCACGTGATTTTCAAGGACCCACTGTGCCTTCATTTTTGGGATCTTTTCTGAAATTTTGATTGAGAACACATTGTCATGATCTACTGCAGTAATGATATTCTTCAGAATTTGAAACATTATACGTTTATGAAGCTTTTGAACTTAGAACATGACCTAGTCGATTTTCCTATGGCGTTGTTTGCATAAAGTTGAGGTTACGAAATGCTGTAAACTCTTTAAAATGGACAGAATCACCTGGAGATTTTTTCGTTGTGTTTTATTAGCACCCGAGATATCGTAGGCACCGGGCAGCGATAATAGACATCCCTTCATTTATTATTGCCGGAGTTGCATCTACAAATTTGCCAGTAGGGTGAGGGTATCCTTATTTTGATGCAGATTGTGAATGTTGCGTAATTGATACAAGAATCAGTTTTTTATAGCTATGTGATAAAAAACAGGGTTTCTGAATGGTTTTTATTTTAGGTGAATCGCACTTTCCGTTTTCGAGATATAATCCAGTGACAGAACTTTTTGGATGACCCTCGTACTGTGGCGCAACGTGTGTGTGCATGTGCAGTTGTAGAAAATCAAAACACTGATGATGCATTCTTCGCTATTTCAGATTCTTACAGACATAATTGCAATCATGAATTCAAGTGCTACCAAAGCGAAGAAATTAACTTCACGTTTGGGTGTGCGCACTCAAAATGTGTTTTTATATACTCCTCGTTTTGATGTATATTCACAATGTGCTTTGATAAACTTCTCATTTGGATGTGTGCATTCAAAGTGTGTTTCCCCGATACGACAATAATTCATTTTTTTTGTTTCTTTTCAAAACGTTTCTTTTTCTTTCATGTTTAACGTTTTAGTAATTATACCCCCGCTTTGATAAAGTGGGGGGGTATACTGGTTTACATCTGTCCGTCCGTCCTTCCGTCCGTCACCATTTAATCAAATAGTCCATCAAAGATTTCTCCGTAACCATACAAGCTAGAATAGTCATATTTTGCATACAGACTGATGACGTAGCCTGGCTCCAGTCGAATCTGTATATCACTCTGGTGGTCAGATTTCTTTGCAGGGGATATATTGAACATAGGGTCTGTAGCCAGACTAACTGATGACGGTGTGTTATATCGTGGGATTGAGAGCCAGCCTTCTCCTGCTTATTTGTTTCTTTATTTGTCCGATGTTTTTTCTTTCCATACTTTGAATAATTAAATTTTTCGTCAGAGTTTTCGCACCAGCCATGTAAGCTAGAATGGTTATATTTGCTATGCAGGTTGATGACGACGTTTTTTATCGTGGGATTGAGAACCAGTCTTCTCCTACTTATTCTTCCCTTTATTTATCCGATTTTCTTTCTTTCCATAATTCGAATAATGAAATTTTTCGTCAGAAATTTCTCCACAACCGTGCAAGCTAGAGTAGTCATATTTGGTATGCAGATTGATGACAATGTGTCGTATCGTGGGATTGAGAGCCAGTTTTCTCCTTCTTATTCTTTCCTTTATTTGTCCGCTTTCTCTCTTTCCGTAGTTTGAATAATGGAATTTTTCGCCAAAGATTTTTCCACAACTGTGCAAGCTAGAGTAGTCATATTTGGTATGCAAGCTGTATAGTGATGACGACGTGTTGTATTGTGGAATTGAGAACCAGCCTTCGTCTGCTTTTTCTTCTCTGTATTTGTTCGAGTTTCTTTCTTTCCATGATTTGAATATTGAAATATTTCGTCAAAGATTTCTCCACAACTGAGCAAGCCAGAATAGTTATATTTGGTATGCAGGTTGATGACAACTTATTGTATCGTGGGATTGAAAACCAGCCTTCTTCTGCTTATTCTTTTCTGAATTTGTCCGATTTTCTTTCTCTCTTTACTTTAAATAATGCATTTTTTCTTAACGTTTTCCAGCAACTTTCAAGGTAGAATGCCCATACTTGGTAAAGAGATTGATAATGAATTATTGTACTAAGGGATTGCAAACAAGCCATATCTGGCATATTTTTCCCTGTGTATGTCCTATTTTCTTTCTCTCCATACTTTGAATCATAAAGTATTTTGTCAAAGATTTCTTCGCACCCATTGCAAGTTAGAGTAGTGATATTGTGTGTGCAGATTGATGATAACTTGTTGTAGTGTGGGATCGACAACCTGCCTTCTCGGCTTCTCCTACTTATTCTTTCCTATATTTTTCCAATTCTCTTTGCCTCTTTACTTTGAATAATGCAAATTTTTCAATCAGATTTAACAGCTCCCCTTCAAGTTTGAATCTTCATATTTGCCATACAGATTGATAAGACTTTTGTGTTACATTTTCATTAATTTTCTGTCTCTGTGAAATCATTTTATTCCATTTTACCTAGAAAGGGATTAAAGTAGAACATTGATATTGTATACACGCTGACAAAGAGTTTTCCCTCTCTATGCTTTATGTAATAAAAATAGCGCCATTTGATTAAAGCAGTTAAGCGGGGGTATAGTCGGATTCTCCGACAGTTCTAGTTCGAACAGGTGACGTGCGATAAGCAAAAACTATGATCAGCCTACGAACAGAGTCTTCGTTTCTCGCATGAGGTATCTATATGCCTGGGAGCTCTTTGTAGCTGCAGTTGCGAACGCAGTATATTTTGAGCATGCGTTGGCAGTTGGTCGGAATGTCATCTTGTGTGAATTCCACACGGAATATCATCTTTTTTTTCTTGCTTTTGGGATTCTGGTTTGACACAGCTGGTAAACTCTGATGCTAGCTCAAAAACGTGAGAACGATATTTTTCCAGAGCCACAAACTGATAGTTTCGAGAACGACCCAGAGCCGAAAAACTTGTAAACAAAGGTATGTAGCAAAAAATGTCTGGATTGATTTGATATTAATCATCGAGTTATGAATTCGGTCAAATTGAATGCTATTCCGTATGAGTATGATTTAGTTTGTCCGCGGCTCAGAAATTCGTCTGAAATCAGCATCAATTCTTCATAACTCGATGGTTCTTAACAAATAAGTCCAAATATTTGTTCATGCGTACCTTTGTTTACAAGTTGTTTCGGCTCTGGAACGATCTCGAGACTGCCCGTATGTGACTCTGGAACAAAATATCATTGACACATTTTTGAGCTAGTTTAAGAGTTAACCACCCGTGTTTTGTTTATTTTTATTCTTATTTTTATTATTATATTTTTTTTTACTCAGCTCCAGATTTCTTTATTATTTTCGTTTTGCATATAGTCTATGAAAACACATTCAATAAAAAATTAAAGAAACACAAAGAGCCTTTCGATTGCTTTTTACAAGGAAGACGGTGTTGCCTTAGTGTTGAAAAAATGCTCGTTATGGTTACAGTTTGAAACAAAGATGATCAGGAAAAGCTACAATCAAATACCAAAGATCACCCTTGCCTGAAAAAAAAGATTGCATGCCCAAAAGAATAACGAGCCCTTAAATCTATGTTTGTAGCATAGATAAGAAAAGTGTCACACTTTTTTTTCAGGAAAAACCAATTTTAGAACCATTAAAGAAGGCCATATTTGGCATAAGCGTGTTAACGTAATGTCATATCGGACGGTCAGTTAACCTAACTACCATGACTATTCCTTGGCAGGCTTAGACCGCTTAACCGTTGACCAGTTTTGCCAGTAACTGACAATTGCACTTCTGCAAAGGGGAAGAATGACCATGGAGAGTTTTACATAGTCAATTCCCACAAAAGTACAAGGTGTGTCTCATATGTAGCCAAACCAGTTATCGAACCCACCACAACTGGCCTTTGCGTCAGATGCGCTGCCGACTGGGTTATGCGACCCAAGCTAGCTACTGACTTAGGGTTTCTTGGAACAAATGTAGGCATTTCATTACGTTCGTGACAATTTCCTTTTTGTCTCAGTCGGACGTTTTCATCATCATCACATTCATTTGATGAACACTATATTAAATCCAAAATAACTAATAGTATAATGATAGGGTAACTCGCCCTTAAGTCGAACTTGCCCTTAAGTCGAACAAATTAAACTGATAACATTAACATATCAACTTGGTGGGTCATCACCCGTTAAATACCAGACGTTACTTTAATCTATGAACAATATGCATAAAAGACTCCCAAATATAAAACATGCATCATTATACGAATAGCTGTCGTCGCAACGCATCCCTCTTGAGCTGTTTCTAAATTTCATAGTTTTGATTTTTATAAATTTTGTAAAATACTTAATATTATGTAGCAAAAAGGGTCTTAGCTTACGAAATTTAACATTTTTGTTAAACTAATCCATGGCTTCTCAATGCTCGAAAAGATAACTATTTAGTGGTCAAAATAAGTAAAATCAATAAAAAAAATTCGCAATTAACACAAACCTATGTTTCGTCATTGAGTCGAACACCGATTCGCCCTGAAGTCGAACACGGGCATGTAGTTTCAGAGACGGCAAACTCACTGTATCACTAGCAAATACATTCAGTCACAGACAAGTGCACAAAAACATCTTTATCTTTTGTTTCATGCACGCAATAAGCATGATAAGGGTCTACGCTTATCATAAATGAAATAACACACATGATAACTGAGCCCCTTAAACGAATGTTTTTCTACATGATCCAGGAGTCACAGGGTGGATTTATCTGCATTTACGTACATTGCTGTGTGTCTCTTTATCTCATAAAGAGTGCTTTAATTTGACATCAAACAAAAATGATTTAAAAAAATGTAATTTAAGAATGCGGATTTTATGGATATCATAGACCCTACTTGAGGTTGTCCTATAATGGCTGGATCAGTATATCTGTTCGAGTCAGGGGCAAGTCTGTTCGACTTAAGGGCTAATTTGGGTAGTGGATAAAACCCCTTATTATTCCCTTATTTCACAAAGTATGGCTAAACGGTTGCAGCATTTTGGTGCTTGGAAAGCTGCATTAGCTGTTGCATGACCCAAACACGATGTGGGTCAATAGCCAGGGTCTGTAAGCGCAAGACAATACAAAAGGTGTTCGACTCAAGGGCGAACTACCCTACACTAGATATGTTAAAGCCAACAGAATTTACCGGCATTTTTTTCCAAAATGACCGTTGATGGCTATATTTTGAAGAAATTCGGTAATTATCTCGGTTAGTGTACCATAAGAGAATTCTAACTTCTCTGTTTTGAATGCGATACTTTGAAAATATTATAATCAAAAGTGAACCCGTTAGCAGTATTGCTAAGTGAAAACAAGAGCTATTACCAGTCAGCACAGATTGCCTGGAAAGGCGTCTTTATCTATGACCTTATTCGTAAGTTAAATGCAGGGGTAGCAGTGCATGGGCATGAGTATTACTGAATAAAACTTTGCACTTATAGCAATCAGCATACTATCATCATAACAACTATTAATCAAATCCATGACAGGCTTGAAAATTTTAACTTTGAAAAAAATCAAAGTAGAACTTTTATATAAAATTTCAAAGTCTGTGACCGTGATCCTGGATCATCGGCACGGGCAGGGATATTGCTGAATGAAAGTGGACTATAGCTATCATCATACAAACTATGAACCAAATCAATGATGTGGTTTTGAAAATATGAGCTCTAGAGCACATTTAGCACAAAATCAACTGATGGTAATGTGCACAACCCGTGGTGAATGTAGAATAATCAGTTTCTGGTGCCAGAAGGAATGTATGGAAATGAAGCGTTTTCGCTAACTGATAACGGACGGACGGACTCACACAGTGATTATAGTGCAAACCTGCGGGTTGTGCAATAAGAAGTTTAGCATACCAGTGGCTGGGCAATGTTAAATTACATATGTATACAAAATTTGAAGCAAATATACCAAGCGGTCCAAGAGTTATGAGCATTTTCAATAAAAGAGCTCGACCAGCCAAACTGATGCTCGGTAAAGCCTCGTCACTATTTTCCATACCAGTGGCTGGGCAATGTTAAACTACATAAGTATACAAATTTGAAGCAAATATACCAAGCGGTCCAAGAGTTATGAGCATTTTCAATAAAAGAGCTCGACCGGCCAAATTGATGCTCGGTGAAGCCTCGTCACTGTTCTGCATAACCAATGGCTGGGCAATGTTAAATTACATAAGTATACAAAATTTGAAGCAAATATGCTAAGCGGTCCAAGAGTTATGAGCATTTTCAATAAAAGAGCTCGACCTGTATCATTTTCAATAAAAGAGCTCGACCGGCCAAATTGATGCTCGGTGAAGCCTTGTCACTATTTTACATGCCGGTGGCTGGACTATGTTAAAATACATAAGCATACAAAATTTGAACCATATTTACCACGGTGTTCAAGAGTTATGAGCATTTTCAGTAGTTGGCCGTAAATTTTCAACTTGTGCTCAGCAAAGCCTAATCCATCAAATAAGGTTGTTATGCATGCGAGTCGTTTGACAATGTTGACATGTAAATGTATGCAAAATTTTGTCAATATATCCCATGCGGTTGAAGAGTTATAAGCGTTTTTGCTAACTGATTACGGTTTTTGCTAACTGATATCGGACCGACGGACTCATACAGTGATTATAGTGCAAACCTGCGGGTTGTGCAATTTCAAAGTCTGTTACCTTGACATTAAGACCACTTGCGTGAGCATGGTATTGATCGATGAAACTTTGGACTTGTATCTTATTACTCACAGTCTAAATACTATATGTCTCTTAGGGCCTATCAGCTCTTGGGGAGGGGGGTGCATAAAAATTTTAACGTAAGAGCTTTTTAGTCGCTTAACTTGCCCACGCTGTCATATGCGCGCACGCGCGTGTGTGTGTGGGGGGGGGGAGAGGGGGTATTGTTGAATAAGATTTTGGACCCGTATCTAACAAAAAAAACAAATATGAACTGAATCCGTCATTTGGTTTCTAATTTGAGCTTTTTAAAAGGCTTTAACATAAGTTTATACACAAAACGTTTAAGTGACCTTGACCTTTAGGCAATAAGTATGGGTGGGGGTATACCTGAATAAAACATAATATCATTAACTATCGTCATACCAGATATGAAACAAATTAACCATATGCTTTTGGAAGTTTGAGCTCTAGTAAAAAATTTTAACATAAAATTTCACATTCTCTGACATTGCCTTAAGGTCATGGGATAAGAGAAGGCATTGGCCACAAACATTTGGACCTGTATCTGTTATGTCAAATATGAACAAAATCCATCACCTGGTTTGGGAAATTTGAGCTCATAAAAAACTTAAATGTAAAGCTTTGATGTAATATGTCAAAGTATTTGACCTTGACCTTAAGATTATGGGCGCTAACGGGGTTATTGTTGAGAAAATATTTTGCCAATATCTACCATCAAACCAAATATGCATGAAACCAATCCATCATATGGTTAGGAAAATATGAGCTCTTAAAAAACCTTTAACGTAAATTTGAACGCCGACGCTAGGGGTAGTAAAATAGCTTTTCATGGACTTCGCCTAGGCGAGCTAATAGCTGTTGCTTTCTATGATTATCCGTAATCATATAAAGGCGCGCGCACCCCCCCCCCCCCCCCCCCCACCCCACAAAAAAAATAAATAGATAAATAAATAAAACAAAACACACATTCTTTTCTACCCAAATCAATGCAGCACTCTCTAGCGGATTCTAAGGCGGTACTATTTATTCGTAAGAATTCAAAATAGGCCGAGAAAATTTTAATTGAGACAGGGAATAGGATGTGTGATGACAATGAAATGTATTGTTGACTTGCTGAGGTCATTGGTTAATCTCTCACAAAATTTATACCAATTAAAATCGTACCATTGATCTGTAAAGTTTTCAATTCCTTAGATCTTGCAGATTCATTCTGCAAGTCAGAAAAATGTTCGTTACCATCTGCATGCTTATACGCTATATGGGTTTGGAATTTGTTTTATTCCTCAGTTTGCATAATCAATTATATATCGGTTATTCAACGTTCCAAATTTTCATTTCTGTAATGTACGTGTGGGTTAATTATATCCTGGAAGCAGTTAAAAGTTTTAAAATAAAATGGGGGGGCCAAATCAAGCCTTACATTTTGCCGGCGGAATAATTTTATCTTATCTGATTTTAAATTGTATTTATAAAGCAGAAAAATAATTCTCCTCATTTTGTTTGTGTGTGTTCAGATTGTGTATCCCCAGTTTGAAAACATCCCGTTTTGTAGTATAAATTTCACATGTGTGTATGAAATTGTGTGTTTCCCCGTTTTGATAGTAAAATTTCACATTGCACTGTTTTTAAATTTATGACCGTTTTGACGATAGATTTTTAAAATATAATGGATCAAAATCTATTTCTTCCCTTTTTTATCATTTTTCTCCAAAAATACCGAAACAAAACCTCCTCCGCGTTTGGTAGGTTACGGTCTGACTTCCCCGATCTGTCCACTTTACAAGTATGTGTGTGTGTGTATGTGTGTGTTTAAATATTTCCTCAATTTGTTTTTTCAAATTAATTCTACGCTTGTTTTTACCTCACGCCTGTGGATAATTATGCCTCCATTCAAGAAGTTAAGAAATTAAATGTACTTTGCTAAATAAAAGTTAGCAATAGAAAGTGCACTAACAATTGGGTTCACTTCAATAACAACTCGTCTTAGCTAGCAAGCCTTCCTTTTAAAAGGAAATTTTATTATTATTTGTTTGCTTTTGGAACTTGATCAAACTTGCTAATAACCCGGACAGGCATAATCTCTCGGGCGAAATTCGGGCATCTTGTACATTTCACCTTAAAGTTACTTGCCCTTAAGCCCATATTTGACCTTGTCACGGTCATTGTGACATTTATTTTTAATTAAGCTTCTGCAAACTTGCCGATAACAAGAATAGGCATAAAATGTTGGCTGAAATCGGCTAAGAGTAACTTACACTTGAATGCTAAACAAGCCTATATTGACCTTGTCCAATTTGTAGGGCATAGCGCATTACTCTTGACTGCAACTTAATGAAACATGCCGATAAGCGGGACAGGCGTAAAGACTTGGACGAGATCGAGTCTGGGCCAGATATGAATAGTCATTTCAGAGTTACTTGCCCTTGAAGGCCGAATTTTTTTCGAAAAGAATTACAATGTAGAAATGTTGTTCCGGGCATAGCTATATTTTTTTTTGGTTAACTTGATCCAGCTTTCCGATAACTAGGACAGGCGTAAACTCTTGGAAAGGCCATTTCGCCTGAGACTTTGCATTTGAGTGCTTAAATAAATAGTCCATTATTCACTTTGTCCAGTATGTCACATTTTGTAGTACTGTTCCTGTCTCGGCAATCCCTCCTACAATATTTTGTGCAGGGCTTTGAATCTTGCAACACAGTTCAGACATGTATAAAACTTGTGCATAAAGGAAACGGAACGTAGATCTAGGCCATTATAGCAGTATTTCCATGCCTTATGTACAAGTTCACCTCTTGTCATGGCTCTTTTGACCTCATCTACTAACCGATTTTGATATAATATCACAGCTATATTGGGTATGACAATACCTCGAACTAGTTTACGTTTCAGGTTGATGAAATCAAGGTGAAGGACACAGTAAATTGTTATTTTTAAGAAAAACTTTGTCATCGCTCTAGCACTTTTATTTTTTTATCGATTGTGATATACCTTCACACAAATGTTAAAGGTAGGTTTCTGCACTTATGATGAGAGGTGTGTTCAAAAAATAGTTTTGCCTTTTTCTGCATTATATTTGCATAATTTTATTTATAAATCTGGTGCTGCCGAGAAAACAGCCGGCTTTTGCTGAAAATTGTTGTTTTCTTGTGTTTATTTACTTTGCACAAACAGTGTGTTGGAATCTCTGCTCTAAAATAAATTTGTGAAATATCCATAAATGCGTGACTTCTGGTGTCCTTCTCCACAAGTTAATTTTTATCTAGTCATGAGCTCTCCTGGAGGTTCTGGCATGGGAGCTGGATAAACAATATCCCAAAATGCAATGCAACATGACCTTCAGCAGCGTTTGCAATGTTTTGGCGCGAAAACAAAAATAGCGCTAACTGGAGTGCGAAGCATAGTTCGGAAATCCCTCGATAAACGGCTTATCTATTACTTTTAACTTTATACTTTCTAGAGAAACTTATTAATATACTTGTTTCAAATGCTTTCCGACAATTATGAAAAACAGTCAGCAAAATTATAATACAGTCGAAACTCCAGGTACCAACCTTAAAGTACATGTATCTTAATATCTTGGATAAATTCCCGTTTCAGCACTGTAGGTTCAAGGTCAAGGTCACAGTTGCTAGTTTTAGAAAAACATTGTCATGGCTCTAGCCCCTTTATTTATTGACATATTTTAATATAACTTCATCCAAATGTTTAGTGTGACGTTATCTTGGACAAGTTTGAGAGCCAAAATATTAGAGTCAAGGTTAACGTCACACTTTCTATTTTTAGAAAATACTTTGTCATCCCACTAGCGCCTTTTTAATGGACCGATTTTGATATAACTTCACACAAATGTTATACGTGTATGACAATGTTTTGGATAAATTTGGGTTCAGCATTGTAGATCCAAGGCCAAGATCGCAAATGCTATTTTTAGAAAAAAACAAACTTTGTCATGGCTCTGGCCAAGTTATTGACAAATTTTGATTTAACTTCACACAAGTGTTAAGTGTGACAATATCTTGGACAAATTTAGGATCCACAATTTAAGAAGCAAGGTCAATATGACAGCTTTTTTTTTTTTTTTTTTCTTTTTAGAAAAAAAAGGTCATCCCTCTAGTACCTTTATTTGTCGACCGATTTTGATATAACTTTACACAAATATACCTAAACACATTACTCATCTGGTGAGGCATATGGCGAAGGCATTCATCACATTTAGTGATTGTCTAGTTGTAGCATTATTTTCCATTATAGTCAACAAGTTTGCAGCTACTGGGCTCAAGATATTATGGAACATATGCGGATAGATCATGGAAAACGAGCGAACATTTATTTTGTTTTTCTTAGTTGAGTTTGTACTTTTGAGATGCCTCCCATTTGTCGAAAATAATCGTGAAATCTTCTTATCATGATATCTCAAGAAGCATTTGAACTAAAATAATGATATTTAGTATACAGGTTAAGGGTTAACTCATCTGGTGAGGCATATGGCGAAGGCATTCATCACATTTAGTGATTGTCTAGTTGTAGCATTATTTTCCATTATAGTCAACAAGTTTGCAGCTACTGGGCTCAAGATATTATGGAACATATGCGGATAGATCATGGAAAACGAGCGAACATTTATTTTGTTTTTCTTAGTTGAGTTTGTACTTTTGAGATGCCTCCCATTTGTCGAAAATAATCGTGAAATCTTCTTATCATGATATCTCAAGAAGCATTTGAACTAAAATAATGATATTTAGTATACAGGTTAAGGGTTTACTGTATATGAATTGGTAAACTTTTGGGTAGATTTTGTCAAAAATGATGGAGTTATGCCTCTTGTTTGAATTTGGCATTTTTCCAACTTCTGAACCGCTTGGAGGTTGTTTATGGTATGAAAGAATACCTTAATGTGTATTTTGGTTAATGTCAAGGTCATTACATGTACATTTAGCATTGATTTACAGACCATACAAATCCGGTACATTTCTGCCAACCGGCTTTTATAGGCAGCTACAGGAAATCTATGAATAAACTCTGTTAATTTTAACCTAGACATTGACTTTGAAGATAATGTCATGGCCATCAGATCATTATCAGTGCACTAACTCTTCGTTTGTTTGTTGTTGATTTTTTTTCAATTAAGCCACTTCAGTCTGAATTTCATGATAATTAGGAGATGATTTTCAGACAGTAGACAAAACCTGACTTGAATTTGACTTTAAAAGTTTTACTGTGACCTTGGAATTGAGGTCACTGTCACAAAATTTTCATCAGTATTTTGTACTTTCCCATCTGTGAACCTATATTATTTTGGTGAGAATCCACCCATTGGTTCCGGCGACAGGGTAGAATATATTGAATTCGAAGTATGAAGTTTAACGAACATTTACAGTCTCTCTGAAAGAGATACTTCAGAAGAGATGAGATTGTACAAAGAGACATTAGTTTAACTTTTAAAGGAAAGTAGGTGGGACTGTTATTACATTTGAAGAAGAAAATAATAGCTCATTATGCGACTCCCCTTGTTCATGCTGGGAACCCCACCCATCTAATTATCCCAAAAAGTAGCGCTTACGAAGCTTAACCACTATTTGTTTAATATAGCGGACACCATAGGCTAATCACAATCAGGAAAAAAACATGTTGCTGTTGGGCAGAAAAAGGCCTTGTAGGCACCCCAATCCCATTAGTAATTTTTGAACCCTTTAGATTTTGGTGATTTTGACATTTGTCCAAAGACAGTATAACACTTTACCGGTACTGCCAAATTTCTCTCAGTCCACAGCACTTCTGCAATGGCCGCTATATAGCGTTACGTGGTCAAAATGTTTTTATTTTTTTATTGTTGTTGTTGTTGTTGTTGTTTCTTTCTTTTTTTCTTGCATCATCTTTGAAAATAAAAAATAATAAGTTAGCTGCATTGTTTTTAATCCCACAATCGCAGTTCAAGAGAGGTGGCTGAATGCAGTAAGATCCGCGACAGAATAGGAAAAAACAACTTTAAAACTTCCTAAATTGTTCTGAGTGGCTGAACCAGATTTTGTAATATAAGAACGACTTTTGTGGGAATAAATGGAAAATTATAAAATATGTGTTTATCTTATCCTGACACTATTGTGTAATTTGAAAAAAGATTGTCAAGTCATTCTAACGCAGTATATTTTGGGCCCCATCATATAACACGTTACCAGCCACGCCAATTTGAAAAGTTGCGAAAGCGTCCTGGGGCCGTATTCATAAAGCCTCTTAAGTTGTTGCTATGCGGTTGCTAAGGCTAAATATCTATACAGGAGATTCCCTACAACTATGAGATTTGGTCTGGAGGAACAGTCTTACAAAGACTGTTCCTCCAGACCAAATTTCATAGTTGTAGGAAATCTCTTTCAAAGAAATTTAGCCTTAGCAACACCATAGCAACCACTTTAGTCGTTTTATGAATACGGCCCCTGGCGTTTCAAGTACGTTCTAGTAATGTTGTGCATCAGCAGGGAGACTAGTAGGCCCAGATGTGTTTCCTGGTTTAGATATGCCCAATAAGCTTTCAGCTCGCCCGAAAAAAGCACAGGAGGTGCTGTTGCAATCACTACGGCGTTGATGTCGACGCCCACTCACCGTTAAAGTTTTGATTAAAGTACTTAAAGTAATTGGCGATATTGCTGTGAGACGAGCTATCCTGTAGGCAGATTGTTTTAGTTTTAAGTCAAACTTACTGAAGCTACGTTACTGTCTATACAGACTACGCACGTACTAGTCTGGTCTATGGAAGTTTCATCATCACATACAAAGACAGATCATGGATAGTTGTCTCCCTTCTTATAGAGGCTACTCTTGAAGGAAAGAATGTGCTCTGTGGAGCACATTCTTTCCTTCAAGCGTAGCCTTCTCCTACCGAAAAAAGACACGACTTGTCAGAATACAATAAAGCGCATCTTATGGGAGCTTAAGTGTAACAAGCGCAAGATAAATATGGACAATGCCGGTCAAGTGAAATGAGATCAAGAATAAACAATTCTCCTAAGAATAATGTACATCTCTAAAAATATTGCGAGAGATAAATCAATATCAGTGAAATGTGACATATACGTCACAGCGACCTAGAAGTGTCATGAGGACAATCAATGTATCTGAATGTACCACTACACCAACTATAATACAAGTCAATGAAATAGTGCAAGATTTATTTGCTTAAATCACTGGACGATGAAATGTAGATCACACGAAACAAAAATTAGTATGAGGACACTCATAGTATCAGCCCAATGAGTTAACCCATGTCTGCCTCAAACCATAAAAACGTCAGAGATATTGACTTAATTCACTGGACCATAAGATATAGGTCATACTGACCTAAACTAAGTATGAGATCACTCACAGTGTCTGCCCAAAATCATGAACCAAAGTATATGCAAATCCATGAAAAAATGTTAGAACTAGAAATGTTTTTCAGAGAAAAACTGATGTCCCCCCAACAGCCCATTTCCCATCCACTATAATGAAGTCCTCCTGTGACCTTGAAAAAAGAGGTCAAGGTCACCAGAATCTGATCAGCTCTTAAGCTAGTCCCAGTGATGTATTCATGCAAGTTTGGTGAAATTCCATCTATTGGTTCATGAGATATTATGGGTACAAGAAATTGCCATCTAAGTCCTCCAATGACCTTGAAAATGAGGTCAAGGTTGCCAAAATCTAAATCAGCTCTTAAGCTAGTCCCAGTGATGTATCCAAGCAAGTTTGGTGAAATTCCATCCATTGGCTCATGAGATATTGTGGTTATATGAAATTGTCATCTCAGTCCTCCAGTGACCTTGAAAATGAGGTCAAGGTTATCAAAATCTAATCAACTTTTAAACATGTCCCAATGATGTATCCATGCAAGTTTGGTGAAATTCCATCCATTGATTCAGGAGATATAGTGGGTACAAGAAATTCTCATCTAAGTCCTTCAGTGACCTTGAAAATGAGGTCAAGGTCATCAAAATCTGATAAGCTCTTAAGCTAGTCCCAGTGATGCATCCGTGCAAGTTTGGTGAAATTCCATCCATTGGCACATGAGATATTGTGGTAATAGGAAATTGTCATCTCAGTCCTCCAGTGACCTTGAAAATAAGGTCAAGGTCATCAAAATCTAATCAGCTTTTAAACATGTCCCAATGATGTATCCATGCAAGTTTGGTGAAATTCCATCAATTGGTTCAGAAGATATAGTGGGTACATGAAATTGTCATCTAAGTCCTCCAGTGAACTTGAAAATGAGGTCAAGGTCATCAAAATCTGATTTGCTCTTAAACTTGCCCCAATGATGTATCCATGCAAGTTTGATGAAATTCTATCCATTGGTTCAGGAGATATAGTGGGTACAAGAAATTCTCATCTAAGTCCTCCAGTGACCTTGAAAATGAGGTCAAGGTCACTAAAATCTAATGAGCTCTTAAACGTGTCCCAATAATGTATCAATGCAAGTTTGGTGAAATTCCATCCATTGGTTTAGGAGATAACATGGGTACATGAAATTATCATCTAACTCCTCCAGTGACCTTGAAAATGAGGTCAAGGTCACCAAAATCTAATCAGCTCTTAAACTTGTCCCTATGACGTATCCATGAAAGTTTGGTGAAATTCCATCCATTGGTTCAAGAGATATCACACACGCAAAGTGGGTACATGAAATTGTCATCTAAGTCCTCCAGTGACCTTGAAAATGAGGTCAAGGTCACCAAAATCTAATCAGCTCTTAAACTTGTCCCAATGATGTATTCATGCAAGTTTGGTGAAATTCCATCAATTGTTTCAAGAGATATCACGCACGCAAGAAACTGTCACGCCGACGCCGACGCCGACGCTGACGCCGACGCCGACGCCCGGGAACCACACTGAAAACAATATGTCCCCCCTCACCTTTGGTGGGGGGACATAAATATGAACCAAAATCACTGGACCATGAAATATACGTCTTTGTTATCAACTGTTTGTTTGAAGTCGAACAACCAGTCATGCAGAGTCATTATCCCAAGCAACCAAATAGTCTTCAAGGTATAGGGTAAAATTACTGGACCTTGAAATATATGTCACTGTGACCTACTGTTAGGTAGGGGTCAAACATCGGGTTACACTGGGACATTATCCCAAGCAACCATGTTCGTACATCAAATAGTCTCCAAACTATAAGGCAAAATCACTGGTTCATGAAATGTAGGGCACTGAGATCTACTGTTAATTTGAAGTCAAACAATGGGTCATACTGGGTCAATTTCCCAAGCAATCACGTTCGTACATCAAATAGTCTTCACGCACTGGACCACGAAACAGAGGTCAGTGTGACTTACTCAAGTTTGAGGTCAAACATCGGGTAATACTTAGTCATTATCCCTAGCAATCAAGTTCGTTCATCAAATAGTCGTCACGATATAAGGCAAAGTCACTGGACCATAAAATATAGATCACTGTTAATTTGAAGTCAACGATCGGGTCATTCTAAATCCTGATCCCAAGCAGTCATGTTCGTACATCAAATAAGTTATTAGGATAAGTTTAGGATATAAGGAAAATCAATGGACAATGAATTATAGGTTACTATGAACTACTGTTAGTTTATAGTCAAACATCTGGTTATACTGAGTCATTATTCTAAGCAATCATATGTATGTATCTCATAGTCTTAAAGATATGAGGCAAACATTACTCAATGTACTGTTAGTCTGAGGTCTAAACTCGGATGAAACTGAGTCATTATCCAAGGCAAGCATGTTGGCACATCAAATGAACTTTAATGTTCAAGGCAAAATCGCTGGACCTTAAAATATAGGTCACTGTGACCTACTGTTATTTTGAGGTCGAACATCGGGTCATACTTGGTCATTATCCCAAGTAAATCAAAAAGACTAAATGTATATTGCAAAATCACCAGACAATGAAATATATGTCACTGTGACCTATTGTTAGTTTGAAGTCAAACATTGGGTCATACTGAGTCATTATCCCAAGCAATCACGTTCGTATATCAAAAAGTCCTCAAGTTATAAGACAAAATCACTGGGCCGTGAAGCGTGGTGCACTGTGACTTACTTTTAGTTGAGGTCAAAATTCTGGACATATCCCAAGCCATTGTATTCATTCAAGGTATAAGGCAAAATCGCTAGACCATGAAAAACAGCTCACGACCCGATATGTATTACTGCCTTCAGTAGATCTTCCCGGTCGTATCTATGGAACAAGTATGAAGACTCTAGCCCCTTGGGTTACGTAGAAACTGAGCTAAACGCAACAGGTAAATATTTTTGCTGTGTTCAATCAAGTGTGAAGTATAGGTCATGGCCCAATATGCATGGCTGCTTTCAGTTGCTCTTCCCATAATGTATCCATACAGCAAGTTTGCAGACTCTAAACCTTGTGGTTTCTCAGAAACTGAGCTAAGCGTAACAGGTGGAGATTTCTGTCTATGTTCAAACAACCGTGAAATGTAGGTTATGGCCCGATAGGCATTGCTGCTTTCAGTTGATCTTCTCCAGATGTCTATTTAAAGCAAGTTTGAAGCCTTTAGCTCCTGCGGTTACTTGGAAACTTAGATAAATGCAACAGGTGATTTTTCCCACGTTCAATCAACCGTAGAAGCGGCTGTAGTGTAGTGGATAACACTACCAATCCAGGGGTCGCAAGATCGATCCCCCGCTTCTCCGGTCTTTCGGATGAGACTTTAAACCGAGGTCCCGTCTCCATATGACCTCGTTGTTGGTGGGACGTTAAACCCGAGTTCACTCACTCACTCAATCAACCGTTAAATATGGGTCAAAGCCCGATATGCATGGCTGCTTCAGTCTATTTTCCATAATAGTACATGTATCCATGGAGTAAGTTTGTAGACTCTAGCTCTTGCAGTTACTTAGAAACTGAGCTAAGCGCAACAGGTGAATATTTTTTCTATGTTCAGTCAACCTTGAAATATTGGTCCTGACCAAATATGCATGGCTTCTCCCAGACGTATGGATGGGGCAAGTTTGAAGGCTCTGGTCCTTATGGTTACTTGGAAACTGAGCTAAACGCAACAGGCGAATAATTATTTTTTGTTTAATCAACCGTAAAATATCGGGCGTGGCTCAATATGCATCGCTGTTCTCAGCAAATCTTCCCCAGACGTATCTATGGAGCAAGTTTGAAGACTCTAGCCCTTGTGGGTACTTAGAAATATGGCTAAACGCAGCAGGTGAATAATTTTTCAAAGTCTCACGAGTACGCGCACGCACATGAAGGGTATTGAATAACGACGTCTTTGCGAAACGCCTTTGCTTCGCAAAGTCGCGCTTAAAAATGATATTCTGCTTTTAAACTATGTCATGGAAGTCTACCCACACACATTAGGTGATAGGGGACACCTGCAGAAAAGTTTTTGCCTTCCTTCCTGTTTGCTTCTCTCGACGACAAAGCAATTCAAAATAGGATTTACTCTAAATGGAAAGAACTTGATTTTAAAGGGGCGTAGTATGAACCCCTTTGAGAAAAGGAAGCATACACGAACAAAGAAATGACATAATTGTTTTGCTTGAATGCGTACTTATTCATCTTAAACTGGTTTAAACTGGTTAATGCGGTATCATGATAAATGTTCCTCAGCAGTCTCTGAAATTAGGCCTTTGATGTAAAAAAATAAAAGACCATGATTTGCCTCGGTATCAGTATTGTCACCGTAACGTTCTGCTCTGTTCATCACTTTGCTTTTCCAAAGATGTACAAATTGTCTGTACGAATGATAAAGTGCCATTCGATGGCGAGGCCGCATGTACCATCTATCTTCAGTAATAAGACGGGGTTTATTCGCTTCCGAAACAATCTAAAATTCTAGATTTGATCTTGATTTTTAACCCCACCACACGTTAGTGGCAAGGTATTATGTTTTCCAGCTGGCTGTCCGTGTGTCCGTCTGTCTGTCCGTTGTAGGTACTTCCGTCCGTCCGGCCGTGAGCACTTCGTTTCCGTTCGATAACTTGAGTATTTATTGATGGATTTTCGTCAAACTTGGAATGTGCTTTGGTCTTGAAATATCTCGGTTTGGATTGTTAATGAGCAAATTGTGCTATCTTCTGATGGCGTTATTGCCTTTGTCAAGATCTTAAAGGACCTATAACGGTTGTAATGTAAATTTGCCTATAAAAGTGGTCAAAAATGAACTTGTGGTATACTTCAAAATTACCACTGAAATGTTTTGCCTCGGAGCTCACAATGATTTGCACAAAAACATTTTTTCGGTTATTAAACTCACAGACTGAGATTTTTGGTGTAAAAAGCAAGTTTTTTATAATTAAATGACTGTATGGAAAATAGGAATAGTTTTATAAAGATACTTTTCGACCCCCCCCCCCCCCCCGTGCCTCAGCTTGCCACTTTGCATGTATGTGTGTACTGTCAAAATACACATTATATGTGAGTGGCAAGCTGAGGCACCGGGGGAGGGGGGGGGGGGAAGGGGGATGGACGATAGTCTACAGCTGAAAAACTGAAAAGTGGGTGGGTAAATTAGACCCACTGCATCTTAAAATCAGGCTAGCATACTTTTTGTTGACATATTATTGCATTCTATATGCAGTTGTAGTGTTTATTTTATTTTAAGCATGTTTAACAAAACAAAATTCAGTAAATAAGAAAATCGAAAATTTGGTGTATGTTGGATGACCGAAAATTCCACTTAACCCCCTTGAGAAAGTCAGTGAAAGTTAGTCTGTTGAAGTGATATTCTTTTCAAAATCAATATAAAAAATTCTTTACAATGCATAAGTCTACATGATAATGCTTCAATCATCAACATTGGCTTCCCATGGAAGCTGCAGTTATTTTTTTTTTAAAAAGACAAATTTGCATTGAAACTGTCAGAGGTCCTTTAGTTTTTCCTTTATGCCCCAGTCACACACACACATTACGGACTGGGCGGATAGTTGTGGATAAAAATCCACAATAATCCGCAGAATTTGTGGGCGTGGCCTATTTTCTTGATTAATTTACGGATACAGTTACCTATAGATGCGTATGATTAAGGATAAATGCGGATGTCTGTGGTCGGATATTTTACCTTTGAATCAATACGGTGTGAGATGATACGAATGTATACGTACTACTTACCATCCATTACCTTCTGTTACTTCTAGATGCGGAAAGATGTTGTTGATGCTACGGATGGCCCGTTCGTATATGTCCGGTTTTATTCGTAATAGTCCGTATCGCATCTGCGGATAGCCCATCCGTATCTCTCCGGTGTTATTCGTAAAGGTCCGTATCGCATCCGCAGAGTCTGTAACTGTCCGTATCGTATCCGTAAGGTCCGCAGGATCCGATTCCAAATTTTGAAAATTTTCAAAATTCAGGCGCGGACGAGTAAACCGTATTGATCTGTAACAAAAGGTAATTGAAGGTATTCATTCGCATTTATCCATATATAATCCGTATCTAATCCGTATCTTATCCGTATCCTATCCGTATATAAACCTATCATTCCGCAGCCCAACCCCAAGTTGTGGACTGATACGGTTTCGCGCAGATTGTTACCTTCAATTACGGTTAGTTGCGGGTCTCGTTCGGAGTTTTGTTACGGACTTTTACCTTCAGATACCTTTCTATACGAATAACTTACACTTCAATACTGATAGATACGTATTGGTGATGATAATTGCGAACAGCTAATCTGACTGGGGCATTAATCCTTAGCAATACGCAGAACGAGACCCGTAACTAACCGTAACAATCCGCATGAAACCGTATTTGTCCACAAATTTGGGGTGGACCGCGGAACGATAGGTCGAGATACGGATTAGATACGGATTAGATGCGGATAAATGCGGATAAATTCCTTCAGTTACGGATCATTATGGTTAACTCGTCCGTGCCTGAATATTTAAACTTTTCAAAATGTGGTGGTATATCCTGCGGACCTTGCGGATACCATACGGATTCGATATTGAGAGAGGCCACGCCCACAAATTGTGTGGATTTAAAGTCCGCAACTATCCGCCCAATCCGTTATGTGTGTGTGTGACTGGGGCATAACACTTTGAAATACCTTGATGAAATTTCACAGAAGTGATCTAAGTAACATAAACTTTCTGTAACTAGAAGAATTTTGTCAGCCTGGATTATCTGTCCCTTCCTTGGGGCTAAATGCATGTATTAAATAACGATTCTGTCATTATCAAAATTTTGTCCTTTAGTGGTTATCTGCCTCTGACACAAGCTATATTCATGAAATCATGAAAAATTCATATAACATCATACTTTTGGTACATCTTGATGCATTCTTTTATTTGATTTATTATACCCAGCAACACGTTAGTGGCGGGGTATTATATTTTCCCGCTGGCTGTCCGTGTGTCCGTCCATCGTCAGTACGTCCGTCCGTCCGTGACGATAAGTTTAGCATTTATGAATAGATTATCTTCAAACTTGGCATGCGTTTTGGCTAGGGAATATCGCGGTTGGGGTTGTTAATGGGCAAATTTCGATATCTCTTGATAGAGTTATTGCCCTTGCCAAGGTCTTAAAAATAGTTTTTGGTCTGTAGTTCCTTCGTACTTTGAAATAGCTTGATGAAATTTTATAGAAGTGATCGAATTAACATAAGCTTTCTGTAACTAGCAGAATTTTGTCCGCCTGGATTATCTGCCCTTGACCTGGGGCTATATGCATATATTAAATAACGATAAAAATGTATAAAATCAGAGTTGAAAGGTTTTTTTCTGAAACTTGTTACAAGTTTTCATATTTATATAAGCTTTCTGTCATGATCAAAATTTTGTCCCCACTGGTTATCGCCCATTACACAAGCTATATGCATGTATGAAATCATTAAAAAAATCTACATAAAATTAGACTTGTGGTACATCTTGATGAAATTTCACAGAAATACTTGAAATAATGCAAGCTCTGTTTTACAAGCAGAATTTAGTCACATGGGCTACTTGCCCCTGCCCGAGGGCTATATACATGTATAAAGTGATGAAAAAAATCTGTACAAAATCAAAGATGAATACCTGCGACACATTATCCAGGTGATATGAGCTTCATGCCATGATCAGAATGTTGTCCCAAGAGGTTATCTGGTCCTACCACAGGGCTATATAAACTATATAAAATACAATTCGAAAGAGATTTTTCTGATAATCAGAACAAATTTTGAAGGTTAGAGTAAACTTCCTGTCAGGATCATAATTTTGTCAGCGGGGTCTGTCTGCCCATGCCACGGAGCTATATACACATATATAGATTTATATTAAAATCTATATGAAATCAGGGTTAAAACGGATTTTTCTGAAACTGGCAACTAATTGTCAAAACAATGACAGCTCCCAGCAGGGCTAGTCAAAATACATCCCAAGGCGGTTATCCCCCCCCCCCCCTCGTGAAAATGTCTAAACTCAGGGGGAAAATGTATAAAATGTAAGACAAGGGTATAGGTTTGCAGTATCGGGGCATGACGCAGTCGTTTACAATGCTTTAATTGTAATAGTTTTGGAAGAGGGAAAACCATCTCAAAATGCAGTAGCGGGGTATTACGCAGTCAGTAACAATGCTTTTATTGTAATTGCTTTAGAAGGGGAAAAACCATCTCAAAGTTGATTTTTTAAAACCAATTTCTGTATTTGGGGTCATTCTAGAGATGGAAAACGCCGTATTTATTCGGCTATGAAACGGTGTTTTCCATCCCATTTGCATATTATTGGTTGACTGCTGTTAGTACAATTATTGCTGTTTATATGTAATTTATGCGATTAAATATTCTTTGAATTAAATGTTGTTTTTATATGATGCGGAGTTATAGCCAATTGGGAAAATATGTGTCTTGTTGCTAGACGTAATTTACTAAACCACATTACTACTAATCCATAGACAAATGCAACTTATGGTTTTCCAGCTGATCTCGAAAATTGTTAGCAGAAGCTGTCACATCAAACTGTCCGCCACACTTCTGTTTATTTTTATTTCAATTGTAATTGTCGTAGCCGATTAAATTCGCCGATCGACCATGGCAGCAGGTAGGTTTAACCGGCGAGAGACGTTAGAACGGATAGCATATCCTTTTGAGCGAAAAAAATGCCATTTTGAGCGGCGAAAAAGCGCCTTCTGAGCGAGAAAAACTTTTTTTTTGAGCGGGTTTTAGATGAATTTAAAGCCGTTAGGGAAAGTAAAGGTTAAGTGTTATAAGATGCCTCTTCGGTTACCGAGGCTTTTGCCGGTCGCCTCGCTCACGGCGGTGAGGTGTAAGTAGGTCTTCGCACTCTGCATTTACACATCTCAATGATATATCGCCAGATTTCAAAACGCTGTCGGCCCGGTATCTCCGACCCTCATAAAACAGATTTTTGGGCCAGAGTTTGCCTTGTCTGTTACTTGGCTATTCGGGGTTCGACTGATAGTTTGCTTTTGCTCCGGTATTTCAGTGGTGTTGTCCGACTTCCCAGGGGTCTCCTGTTGTCGCAATACGTTCTTTCCGTTAAATCCTCATCTCCGATTCATTACAGGCCTTATCCGTGATTTGTTTGTTTCCGATGATGATTCAGTGATCAGTTTGGAAACCTTCATGCGGACCGAACAGCTAACTTAATGTTTCAAAGCACTGCAGAAGCAGAGAGCGAGGTTTGGGCCCATTAAAACATGTTTAAGCCCCCCGCCCCCCAGTAATCTTTTGCTGATCGTTCCAAGGCGGTACTTCTGTTGCGGTTCCTTAATGTTATATTGTGCTGTGTCCGTTTGTCAATGGTCTCTGTCGGTTTGGTCGCCTGTATTGCTGCCCAATCTGCCATCTAATCTGTTTTGTTTTGTAATTAAAATAAAAAATAAGTAAAAATAGATGTTGATGCTGTTATTGGGGTAGCTGAATGACCATCTGTTTGGGATAGAGCTGCTCATACGGTTTACTTTGCGTGTCTTTCGTAAACTTTTGTCAATTTCTGTGTGTATGTGCTTCTTTCCCTATTGGTTTTGAAAGCGGAATGTGGGACTTGATTGTATGTATTCCTGATCATTGCCTATCTTTTTACTTTTTAGTTTTTAATTTGACTTCACTGCAGCGGGTGTTGAACCGTGTGACGGCCGTAAAACGTCTCCCCGTACATCATACATAATGCTGTTTACATTTTATTTGTGTCATTTTAGATCAGAGGATATATTCTGGGATATCAAAAATTTTGATTGATTTAGATCGCTTTTTATTCATTTGGACCCTTTTTATACTAATCAGTCTTTGAATCGACTGCTCTATTATAATTTAAAAATTACAGTATGTTTTCTCTGGATTTCTTCACCAGATCATGTCAGGGTCACTGATGACTTCGATAGCCTAAACTTCGAAGTATGGCTCATGTTCCCTCTTGCGAATGTGTTCTTTGCTCTTTAAACGACTCTTTTAGATTTTAATTTGTAGACGATTGGTTTCAATGACAGAAAATTCCATGTCGTTCTTATTACAAATGCCCGAACGAACTGAACTGTATGTTAGATACTATCCAAAGTTTTTAACCGGCCTCTTAGTTTTTATCATTTTTCCTCAGTGCTATTAGAACCTCACAGTTCATTTTGCAGCCAAAGATAAGCCAGTATGTCGGTTAACCATACCAGTAAAAGGTTTAGCATTATTCAGTACACTGTATCCGGGAGGCAAAGATGAACACAGGTACATCCATTTTCAAAATTAACAAGAGTTTGCATTGAGAGGTGGGATAAGTTTTAACATTTTGACCCAAATCGACGACTGTCATGCAGGAAGAGTGTCCATTTCTGCATTTATCTGTTTCTTCAGTCATTTGCTTTAGTGTTGAAGTGGTTATGCTCAAGTAAATTGGGTACTTGAAAAAGTGATTTGTCACAAATTGTGACGAAATGCTGATTTTTGTAAATTTTAAAAATGGGGGTACTTGTGTTCATCGGCGCAGCCTGGCTGTAATGTTAAGAATTTTCTCAAACCTTTTGATGGCTAAGTTAATTGTGAAGAAAAACGATAAAAAAATACAACTGGCCGATTAATTATGACTAGTTAACATACACTCAAGAGATTTAAAAACGCTACAACGAATATATAAAATTGAAATCTTTCATAACAAAACCAGGACACAGATTTTTATATTTGATGCTACACATATCATATGATTTCCGTCTGACCTTTCTTTTCTAGCCATCTTCAATGTCCGATATGTGACGTCACATATTTCGTCATTTTTATAATGAGGTTATGGCTGTTAGTCAACACAATTTTGGAGAAAAGATTTTTATGAAGTTAATTGTGCCGGATGATTTACAATCCAGATAACTACAGATTTTGCATCTAGTCTTGATCATGTAGTAACCTATGGAAGCGTCCTAGTGACAGGTTAAAAAAATATTTATCTCATACGTAGGAGATAAGAAGTCCTACGTAGGACTTAGTAACTCCTACGTAGGACTTAATAACTCCTACGTAGGACTTATTAATACCTACGTAGGACTTACTAACCCCTACGTAGGACTTAATAACTCCTACGTAGCACTTACTAACTCCTACGTAGGACTTACTAACTCCTACGTAGGACTTAATAACTCCTACGTAGCACTTACTAACTCCTACGTAGGACTTACTAACTCCTACGTAGGACTTACTAAGTCCTACGTAGGACTTACTAACTCCTACGTAGGACTTAGTAACTCCTACGTAGGACTTAGTAACTCCTAAGTAGGACTTAGTAACTCCTAAGTAGGACTTACTAACTCCTACGTATGAGATAATAAGTCCTACGTAGGACTTAGTAAGTCCTACGTAGGAGTTACTATCTCCTACGTAGGACTTAGCTGTTTCATAAGTAAGTGATATTTAACTTGCATTTTATGTGTATCTGTGCTCAAATTACTGCCGCTTTAAATAATGTTATTTATATAACAAAATTCATAAATTCGAAACGTATAATTAATTAATCTGTATCTCAATTTTGGGGAAACTGTATTATGGTTATCTGCATTCTAATGCAACTTTATTTTTTGGATAATGCTTTTAAGTATCTGATAAAATGAAGTCACAATTACATTGTTACATATTGCAACAGTCTTATTTTCTATCAATGGAGAATAAAAAAGCTACATTTTCTAATCATCATAAAGCATCTTCTCAATAGCGATATTACCGATGCATGATGAATAGATTAAGAATTACTTGATCAAATCGCTTTCATGTAACAGCATAAATTTATCCAGCTTTGTATCAATACAAACAACTTTATTTTTATATATTGTGAAAAGTAAATATTTGATCCGCGGATTATGCAGCCCTCTGAACGAATATTTCTTGTCTTGTCTGAGGTCAATAATACAAATCATAAAAACGATTGGGCCGCGACACAAGAAAATCAACAAAGTGGTTGTGCGCCCAGTGCAGACTCAGATCAGCCTGGGCATCCGTTCAGCCTGATCAGAGACTTCGCTGTCCGCATGGAGATAGCTTAGAGCCTTAGCTACCCTTAATGCGCTTAGTGAAGGTTCTCATCAGACTGGGTTGATGCCAAGGCGCATCTGAGTCTGCGCTGTTTGCACAACCGCTTGTTGGTTTTCTCGTGTCGCAGCTCAAATTATTAACGTTATTATGACGTTGTTAAAAACTGGCCACACGTTCTAGAGTAACAGGTTTTGAAGCAGATAAATTATAGTAAAGAAAAAAGATAGGCAATGATCAGGAATTAATACAATCAAATCCCACATTCTGCCCTAAAAAAACCAATAGGGATAGAAGCACACACACACACACACACACACACACACACACACACACACACAGACAGACGGATGTGTCAAACAACGTTCAAACAATGTCATATCGACGTCGATGCAAAGTGATTATGTTGCAAATATGTTTAAACGACGTATTTTCAACCTTATACGCCTGCTGAGTACATACTGTAGCAGTTTCTGGCTTTCTTATGACTATTTCTTACTGTTATATTATCTCCTACGTAGGAGTTACTAAGTCCTACGTAGGAGATAGTAAGTCCTACGTAGGAGATAGTAAGTCCTACGTAGGAGTTACTAAGTCCTACGTAGGACTTATTATCTCCTACTTAGGAGTTACTAAGTCCTACGTAGGAGTTAGTAAGTCCTACGTAGGACTTATTATCTCCTACGTAGGCGTTAGTAAGTCCTACGTAGGAGTAACTAAGTCCTACGTAGGTGTAAGAAAGTCCTACGTAGGACTTAGTAAGTCCTACGTAGGAGTTAGTAAGTCCTACGTAGGAGATAGTAAGTCCTACGTAGGACTTATGATCTCCTACGTAGGGGTTAGTAACTCCTACGTAGGTATTAATAAGTCCTACGTAGGACTTATTATCTCCTACGTAGGAGTTAGTAAGTCCTACGTAGGAGTTAATATGTCCTACGTAGGGTTAGTAAGTCCTACCTAGGAGTTACTAAGTCCTACGTAGGACTTCCTATCTCCTACGTATTAGATAAATATTTTTTTAACCTGTCACTAGGACGCTTCCATAGTAACCAAAGGCAATCATCTTAGATTTGCTTTGTGGTGTTTTTTTTTTTTTGGTTTGCCGATAATGATGAAATCACAAAAATAGTATTTTGCAAAAAGTATTCCATTTCTGGAAAACGGGATTTAATCAATTATACCGCAGATATTCGTTTTGTCTGAAAACGCAAACTAGAGTTAATTATTACGTGTAGAAACGCCATGACGTCAAAAGTAAATGACGTTAACGTAAGATGATACTGATGTTCTCCGTTACAAACATGTGCTTTCTTTGATTTGGTTATCATTCTAAGACAGACAGACAGACAGACAGTAACTTTATTCACTCAAAGTACATGTAAACATGACATAATGAGGAATTTCTAACATACTAACCAACATGGCAAACGGACGGTGGATCATGTACTAATACTAGCAATGGTTACAGTAAATGATTTGAAAATTTAAATGCAAGGGGAGGAAAACACAGAGCATAAAGCGAGAAACTGAAAGAAAAGAAGAAAACAAAATATTACACTATATTTCACTAAACGGCTCGCCGCATACTTCCTGCTGCCAAAAATAAACCTTTGCAAGGCATCATAAATAAGCGAATTTTCAGAAAAATTAAATCTCCAAAATTATGATAATATTAACCATAAAATTTGTATTTACAGTACAGGACAGCAGAACGCATATGGCTAGCCGTTACAGCAGCTATAAAGTACAGAGCTTCTCGAAACCAAAGCATCTTACAAGGAATTTCGTGAGAGAGAGAGAGAGAGAGAGAGAGAGAGAGAGAGAGAGAGAGAGAGAGAGAGCGAGAGAGAGAAAACCAGCAGGTACAGTGACCGCGGGACGACGTCATACCGACGTCGATGCGACATCAAGTCATCATAACATCGTCTCGACTTCGGCGTGACGCCGTCCGGATGTCACATGGTGAAAAGAGAGAGATAGAGAATGAGTGAGAAAAAGAAACAGTGTAGTCTTTTTAAAACATTATTTTTATGAATAACAGCAATGTAAATTAGACAATCAGATGGGTTAACAGCAAATGTGACTTAACAAATTCAATTTTACTGGTACCTGTCCCTGCCTGCCATCCTTACCGAAACGAAATGCAAGGGCGACAAGCAGAGATTAGGAATGGCATATCCTTCCTGTTTTGCCAACTTTGCCGGGGAGACAGGCAAACGTGGCAGAGCAGGACGGAAGAGAAAACTAAGAATAACTGCTCTAATTTGTCATGTACATTCCTACATTTAAAATTTGTATATATGTAGAAATAATGATAATAATAATAATAATAATAATAATAATAGATAAATTTGTATATTAACGCGTTAAATGATTCAATAGTTTGTTGGATTCGAAAGCACTTTTTGCAAACTGGAGGACCCATTTTCTCTATCTAATACTTCAAACAGTGTCCCATGTATTTTCCATTGAAAAATTGGAGCTTTTCTATTTCTTTTGAGTGTATATAAGGAAAGGTATTTACCGCTAATCACTTTAAAATCATCCTAGCCGAACGTCTTTCCAAAAATCGCTCAATCGTCTGGATTTTTTCCGCTCAAACGTCCAAAATGAGTATTCTAAAATCCGCTCATGCGTCTGTCGCCCTGTTTTTTTTTTATTTCTTAAGCCAATCAGCATTTGCGTTGAGTTGCAAGTAACCTTTCTCGCTCGAAAATGGCCAGCTCATTAACATTTAATGTGCCAGGTGATCAAACTATCTACCGTTCTGCCGAAGACGACGACAGAAAAACAAAACGACTTTGATCGTCATCGGAATGTTTGTTCTTGACAGCTTTGAAAGTGGCTGACCTTGTTGCGAGAATGAATTGTTGCAGTGTTGATGGATCACGAGAATATAGCAAGCCATCATGAGCCAGTCCATGTATGATAGGGAAATCTCACCCGGGGGGTCGGAATTTCAACCAGTGACGAGGCTTGCCGAGCCCATGTCGTTTCTAGAAAGTTGTAAAGCTTGCTAGCTATATCACGAGTGAACCTGCCTACTGCCGACCTAGAAATATATTGCGCGTCACCAATAAACAGGTGCCGAGAAGCCGCAGTGAAGAGGTAAGGGTGGTTTTTTCTTCGAGCTGTACGGCCTTCTAGCCGAATTCTGACGGCCATTGTAGGATTTCTTTTTTCGAACACATTCGTGTGTTGCCAGGGAAGTGGAGGCGGAAGTTCAGGAATTTATTTTCGCCAGCTTCTTGTTTTCTCTTAAGAAAAAACTCCAACCGGAAATTCAGTGACACAAAAAATCGAAGCCTTAGTGGTTTGGGACAGAATAGAATATAACAGAAATACGCATAAACTGGTTCCGCTGTTGTCCACCACAGTGTATAACAACTGGTAAAGACTACTGTTACGACGGCTTTCATTGGCTAACGCATTAGCCAATCAACTAGTCCCTAACAAATGAAATTCGGCGATGGTTCCAAGACTCCATCACTTCAGATACATCAACATCTATGGGAATGAACTTACATGTAATTCCTGCATTTTCAGAGAAATAATTATACACATATGTTTATGAAGTAAGCAAAAGAAACACTGAAAATCGAAAACACGCCATCATAAACACAACATCCCGCGCCATTTTTTTAGTTTCTTGGAGTTACTTCCCCTGATCTCGTTAATTCTAACTTAAGTCTCACGGGCAGTATTTCTCACGGGCAGAATAGAATCGGACGGGATGACGTCACAGGTCATAGCAACAAGCATCGGCCATCTTCGGATGTGAAAGCAAACATCTTAGCAACCGCAATTTGTGCTAAGTTTTCTGATATTTTTCTGTATTTATAATTTGGAATAATCTCTGATATCCCAATTAAAACATTTCTTTTGACAAATAAAACATAGAAAATGTTTGATAGATGCAATTTTGTCACATATCAAATGAAAACATTGGATTTTCCATATCAGTGGAATACACAAAGTGACTAGACTTTGGCTCTCTTATTTAACATTTCGTTTTATTATTCCTATTTGTATTGAGACATTTTCTTTTTCATTTTTACCTAATCTTCATTTATCAGGTATTCAGTGAAAGTAAAAATGGAAATTTCAGCATAAAAAGTAAAATACCCGATATCTCATACTAAGTCAGTATGAAATACACAAGATGTAACTTGTCAAAAGTTGACACTTTCCTAGCCATGGCAGCAGACGTTTTTTGTTTGTTTGTTTTTGTTTGAAAAATCCAGATGTTTTTAAAAATCTGATATATATCTTGAATTCAAGACAAAGGAAACTGTGTTCTCATCATTAAAATCGATCTAGAAATAAAAAGTTATACTACTTTGAAAACAAGAGGGTCAGGAAATTCATATAAAAAAATCTATCTCCTCATCAGACGACTCGTCATATTTGACCATAATTTTGTTTTGTGTTGTGCTAAACCAATTTAGCATTCCAAATAAAAAAAATACTGTAAAACACTTAATATCTGCGGTATCAAAATTTCGCGGTCTAATGAAAATGACATATTGGCGCATTTTAATTTGGCGTTCATGATATACCTTGGCACCAGATAGTAAAGATAATTTGATGTAAATTTGTAAAAACAATCCCTCTTTTATCTTAAATTATACATTGTGGCATCTATTAGAATCGCCTCATTGATAAAGAAAATATCTCAAGTACATATCAGGTTCTCTTTTCAATCTGAGCCTCAGTAAAGCTGTGCGTATGTAAGTGTATTGAAACTAAAATATTGGCGGACTTATATTTTAGCTCTCCTTGCCTTAACCGCCAATATCGCCAATATTCAGTAACCGCCAAATATAAGTGTTTTACAGTATGCCATTAAAGCTATTTGCAAGAGGCAAATTAGCAGTTTTTGGCCAAAATCTTCAGGGGTCTCCAAGATATCTTATCACCAAGCGTTTTACCATATAAAAGCACAAGAAAGAAAATTTGACCTAACCGTAAAACAAGAGGGCCATGAGGCCCTGAATCGCTCACCTGAACAATTGGCAAGGTGGCTGTTTCTTATCATGTCTGATATTGTCAAAATATAAGTCTTGGGTCAAAAGTCAAAGAATGACCATGACCACTTGTACTCATAGATCTTCATGTACTCATTAAGACAACCATATATACCATTTTAGGCCAAAATCTTCAAAACTTTCCATGAAATCTTATGTTCTAGCATTTTCCCATATTTGACCATGCCGCAAAAAAGGTCAAGGTAAACCCAAGGTCATCATTTGAACAGTCTTGGTGGTATTCCAGTACTCCATGCTACTTACCAAGTTTCAAGGCCATAGGTATATTGGTTCTGGAGAAGAAAAATATTCAAGATTTATACCATAAGTGGTAATGGCAGCCATGTTGGTCATGTGACCTTGACCGTTTGAACAATTTTTTTTCAATCAACCCTTGGAGGCTCTATATGAAATGTATTTACAATATTGGCCCTTTGGCTTTTGAGAAAATGTTTAAATGTCAAAATATGAGAGATCTGGATCAAAGGTGAAGAAATGACCTTCACCTCTTGTACTCATAATTCTTCACGACCTCATGACCTCATTAAGACAATTATATATACCAATTTTTAGGCCAAAATCTTGAAAACTTTCCATGAGAATGTTCTAGCATTTTCCAATATTTGACCTTGCCTTAAACAAGGTCAGTGTCAACCCAAGGTCATAATTTGAACATTCTTGATAGTACTAAAGTACACAATGCTACATACCAAGTCTCAAGGCCATCGGTCAATTGGTTCTGAAGAAGCAGATGTTTAAAGGTTTTTACCATATATGGGTGTGGCGGCCATGTTGGTCATGTGACCAGGACCGTTAGAAAATCTTCTGATTTCCTCAGCCCCTGGAGGCTCTATATGAAATTTGATCACCATTGGCCCAGTGGCTTTTGAGGAGATTGTTTGAAATTGTCAAAATATGAGAGTTCTGGGTCAAAGGTCAAAGAATGACCTTGACCTCTTGCACTCACAAATCGTCATGTACTCATTAAGATGACTGTATATAATAATTTTTGGGCTAAAATCTTCAAAACTTTCCATGAAATCTCATGTTCTAGCATTTTCCCATATTTGACTTTGCCGTAAAAAAGTCAAGGTCAATTCAGGGTAGTAATTTGAACAATCTTGATAGTACTTGAGTACCCAATGCTACATACCGAGTTTCGAGGCCATCGGGCAACTGGTTCTGGAGAAGAAGATTTTTAAAGGCTTTTACCATATATGGGCCTGGTGGCCATGCTGGTCATGTGACCTGGACCGTATGAATAAATGTTCGTTCCCTCAACCCCTAAATGCTCTATATGAAATTTGGTTTCAATTGGCACAGTGGCTTTTGAGAAGATTGTCAGAACTTGTCAAAATATGAGAGTTCAGGGTCAAAGGTCAAAGAATGACCTTGACCTCTTGTACTCATAAATTTTCATGTACTCATTAAGATTACTGTAGATACCAATTTTCAGCCAAAAATCTTCAATAGTTTCCAAGATATCTTATGTTATAGCATTTTGCCATATAAAAGCATAAGGAAGCAAATTTGACCTTACCGTAAAAAAGGTCAAGGTCAGCCCAAGGTCATAATTTGAACATCTTGGTAGTACTTGCATACCCAATACTACATACCAAGTCTCAAGTCCATCGGCCTATTGGTTCTGGAGAAAAACTTTTTTTAAGTTTTTACCATATATGGGCATGGCGGGCATGTTGGTCATGTGACCAGGACCGTTTGAACAACTCCTCGTTCTTAAGGACCCAGGAGGCTCTATACGAAATTTGGTTACAATCGGCCCAGCGGTTTCAGAGGAGAAGTCGTTTGAAATTGTGGACGGACGACGGACGGACGGACGACGGACAACGGAGCCTTACCATCCTATAGGCTCCCCCGGAGCCGCTGGCTCAGGTGAGCTAAAAAAAGGTCAAGTTCAACCCAAGGTCATAGTTTGAACAAATTGGTAGTACTTGCATACCCAATGCTACATACCAAGTTTCAAGGTCATCGGCCTATTGGTTCTGGAGCAGATTTTTTAGGGTTTTTTACCATATATGGGCATGGCAGCGATGTTGGTCATGTGACCTGGACGGTATGAATAAATTTTCGTTCCCTCAACCCAGCAGGCTACATATGAAATTTGGCTACAATCGGCCCAGTGGTTTCAGAGGAGTAGCCATTTGAAATTGTTGACGGACGGACGGGCGGACGGACGGACGATAACGACGACGGACGACGGAGCCTGCCTATCCTATAAGCTCCCCCGCAGCCTCTGGCTCAGGTAAGCTAAAAAAGTTATGGCTGTCACATTGGAATAAACTGAGTTCTTGCAATTTTAAACAAGAAAAATCTTTTAAAAAAAGATAATCGGCGCAGATTAAATGGAAGTGTGTTTTGTTATACGTCTCTAGTTGAAGATTTGACAATAACTTTTATGAATAAGTAAGCTATGTCGGTAGGCACCCACAACCGTAATTTTGACACTGGGTAGCGACAACGACCTATCTCAAAATTGAGCTGTCCAATTTGGAATTCCAAAATGGACCACGGTCAATCTTGAAATTGACCTGATTTCAAAATAATGTTATCAACATGTTTTTGTATGTATTAAACCGCAAGTAGAAATCGAAAGTAGATCTACGACGAAAAAAAGAAAGTTTTGAATATCTGCGCCTGTTTTCGATAACATTTCTATTGTAAATTTTTAAAAAAGAGAAACAATTCGAATTAATATAAGACAGAGTGCTATTATTCACAGTGCAGTACGAAAAACGAAGATTAAATATTCATTGACCTTTGATATAATTGGCTAAGTTTTGGCATACGCGTTATTTGACCAATGGATTCGTGTGAAATGTGGAACAATATTGAAATTATACGAGGCTGCGCCTCGAAAAAGAAACAGAAAATTTGACTATTTCAGTTTGATGATCGATTTTATTTCCCTTCGCCACTCGTTAAAATACTGCTTTTGGTGTTCATTCCGTAAAATAAAAATCGATCTTGCACTGAATAGGGCAAATATCTTCTATAACTGAAACTATATTATGCATAGTTTCCGATGTGTGCCATGAAAAATAAGAAAACGAAAGACATTCAAGAAGTTTATTACTTTCTTTTGCCATTGAGTATAGAAATGTTCATCAAATTTAAATGTGGTGTTGCTGTTTGATAATTTGACGGTCCTACCACAGGGAACACAACATTGAAACAACATTGAATCAACATTGGTTCAACGCCATAACGTTAAATCAATGTTGATGCAATGTTGTTTCAATATTGAGTACCTATTGTTCTTCCAAAACATTCCAGGATTCAAGTCAGAGTGCCAAGATAAAACAGTATTCTATTCAGGTGAGTGGATAAACTTTCAGGGGTAGTAACTCTGTAATATTAAGTTTTGCCTCTTCTCAATTGGAGTAAACTTTCAAAGAAAAGACTTTGCTCTTCAAGGGGTATATTCATAACTTTAAGACTAAATCCTTTTTTATACCCCGCCACACGTTAGTGGCGGGGTATTATGTGTTCACGTTGGCCGTCCGTGTGTCCGTCCGTCCGTCCGTAGTACGTACGTCCGTCCATCTGTCCGTCCGTCCGCACTTCGTTTCCGTTCGATAACTTAAGCATTTATTAACGGATTTCCTTCAAATTTTGAATATGCATTTGTATCAAGAATGTCTCGCTTGGGATTGTTAATAAGCAAATTTCGATAATTTCTGACAGAGTAATGGCACTTGTCAATGTACAAAAAATGGTTTCTGGCCTCTAGTTCCTTTACTACATGGAGTATCATGATGAAACTTCACAAACATGATCGAAGTAACAAAAGCTTTGTATGAGCTCAGAAATGTTATCATCAGGGGTTATCTGCCCCTGCCCTGGGGCTATATACATGTATAAAATCATGAAAAATTCCAAAAAACACAGAGTTTGAAGCAGTTTTTCTGAAACTTACAGCAAATGATCAGTGGTAAAAGCTTCCAGTGATGCTCAAATTTACCCCCATGGGAGTTATTTCCCCCTGCCCCCAGGCTATACATATGCATAAAATGATGATAAAATCAATATAAATTCATGTGAAACAGATTTTCAGAAATTTACATCTGATGATAGAAGTACCATAATAAAGGCTTCTTGTGATGATTGAAATTTGACCCTTTAGGGTTTATCTGCCCATGCCCCATGGCCACATTTATAAAATCACTAAAGTTGTATTTGATTAGAGTGATAAGTGATTTATCGGAAGCTAGAGCAATGAAGTGTCCTGTCATGGCAAAGACATTTATCCGTGTTCAGTGGGGTTATGCTGCCCTGGGGTTATACAGAGAAAAAATAAATGTAGAAAAAACGGTGTGTGAAAAAGGTTTGCAGTGGCGGGGTATTCCGCAGTCGTTTGCGATGCTTTTATTTTTGAATGGTTTCGTCGTCCAGGGAAGCAAACAGGGACTCACAAAAAATACTTCCATTTGTTAAAATGGAAGAAAATCATAGCGTTATATCCATACAACTTTTAGCAAACATTTTAAGAGAAGACCTTTAACTGAAATGTTATTTTTTTGCATTCCCTGTACGTTATCTCCATCCATTAGTCATTCAAAGGAGGGAATATCTTGCAAATTGTCATAAAATTGTTTCTGAAACTAAAATATCTTGTGGTGGAGGTTCATTGATTTATTTTCTTATGTATTTAATAAGTTCCGTCTAGTGAGAGCCTTTGGAAGCAAGGAATACACTGCCACACGGCATAAAGCAACTGCAGTGAAGTTAAATAAGTACTGTATAGTGAGGTCCTATGGAAGCAAGGAATACACCAAAGAAAGAAAATAGCTGACGCGGTTTAACTGAGTCTGTTAATGACCAGTAATGAAATATGCAACACCGGCCACGCTCTCCTAGCACCGGCTAAAACGAAACTTTGTTTTCAACATGACTCTGTTAAGACTATTGCTTTAAAAATTCAAACTTTTTTCATAGTTTTCTTTTTAGTTTACTCAAACACAGAGAAATTCATATGAAAACCAACTTCAAACTGTTGAACAGTATCTTTAGTTGTCTTAAACGCAGAGAGATTCAGTCGAACAAAAACACTCCAGAGAATGTCGTAGAACGATGCGAGGTACCTTCCACATGAACACCACCATAGTCCACTGACATTACATTAACAATGTCCCCTGTTGCTAGCCGGACGATTACACGATTGCCCCCTTGGATGGTCCTGGTAATTATGGTATGCATCTACAACTGCCATTACTAGTTCTTTGTCGTTGACATAATTGAGCCTCGACACGAGGAAACCAACAAAGCGTATCTGAGTCTTCTCTGGGCGCACATGCCACTTTGTTGGTTTTGTCGTGACTCGGTTCATGTAAATATTGTGCCGAAATGACATACAATTGTGAGTCTAAAATGATTTTCCCTTGTTTCCGAGCCCTTGAATATCTTGTGGCGGAGTTTAGTTTATTCATTTCTAATGTACTAAGATAATTAATTCAAAACTTCGAATTTTAACCTGAATACTCTGTAATAGTGTCTTTAGTTTACTTAAACGTAGAGAGATTCAGTCAAACAAAAACATCCCGGAGAATGTCGTAGAACGATGCGAGGTACCTTCCACATGAAAGCTACTATGGTCCACTGTCACTACCTTAACAATGTCCCCTGTTGCTAGCCTGACCATAACACGATTGCCTCCTTGGATGTCCTGGGTATTATGGTATGCATCTACAACTGCCATTACTAGTTCTTTGTCATTGACATATAATTTAACCCAAGCACCTGACAAACTCGTTGCACCTCTCTGACCAATAAAGAAAGAAAAGTCATAAACGCCGTCCCAAGGGCAAGTAAAGATTCCAGTCCCTGGATCGTAGAAATCTCCTTCATTTAGTATCACTTGATTAAATACAATGACTTGATTTTTTCCGTTGCCCGTGTTAATGTCATGGTCAAGATATGCAGAAAATGCCGCCCTTTTACTTGGCATAGGTTTCTTGCACTTGCCATTTGGCGTCACTAATGCCTCTAAGTCCTTCAGCCATTTCTGTTGATTCTCGGCTAATGTCTTAAGAGTATCAAATTGAGTTTGCTGTGTCCAGTCGACGGCATCTGACATTTGAGTTCTGGCCTCTAGAGCACTGAGCCTCTTATACACGTCCAGAAATAAAATTTCCCGCGAGGCATCGTCAATCAGAAGCAGCTCTGGCAATTTTGTTGCCCTACTGATGTATATTCTGCATGCCAAACAAGCAATAAGAATCTCTATGGCGCAAAATCCTTTTTTGAACATTTTAACTACTTTCTCCTCGTTTAAGTGAATCAGTCAGACTTTTCTCGTAGTGTGAACATGCGTGAGAAGATCGGCGTCTTATTTATTTGTATCCGAAAAATAATCTTGCGGATGTAGATTGTCAGTTTATTGGGTAAGTCTTGGGTCAGTCTGAAGCAATTAAATAGCCACCTGATTTATGTACTGTTTGTAGAATAAGAATGCATGTATCCTATTGCGTACCTATCTTCCAGTTTATCCTTCCTATTAAGGACAATATCAGAATGTTTTCGGTAAATCATCATTATTATTTTTTTAATTTTATTATTTATTTACTTATATATTTGAGCCGCGACACGACAAAACCAACAATATGGTTGTGCGCCCAGCGCATACTCAGATCAGCCTGGGCATCTGCCCAGTCTGATCAGAGTCTTCACTGTCCGCATGGAGGTAGCTTAGACCCTAAGCTACCCTTTAAGCGCTTAGTAAAGGGTCTGCACAGACTAGGTGGATGCCCAGGCTGATCTGAGTCTGCGCTGAGCGCACAACAATTTTGTTAGTTTTGTCGTGTCGCGGCTCAAATATTTTGTTGTTTAAAGAAGAGGATAAAGAAGACAAAAGATGGGTGGATGGTATTTACGGCAAGGCACGCCCTTGGGTTACACTGTCATCTGTGCCAATGCAGACCAGCGGGACACTGTGTTCAATGGGCAATAGTGCAAATGAAAATATGATCTTGTACAAAATGTGATGAGTGGTGCACAACAGTGAATATGGCCTATACAATTTAGTTGGTTGGTTGGTTGGTTGATTGTTTTTGGTTTAACGGCCGTTTGAGACAGTAATTTCAGTCTATATCGGACCGTCTCCCAAAGAGAGAGAGAAAGAAGAGAGAAGTGACAGACGAGAGAAAAAATGTCCAAACAACCCCCACTCGCACCTACTGCAAGCTAGACAATCATCATGATCATGTAGTCAGAGGCTAAAATTGCTAGGCGGATATCAGCCTTCATTGTACATTACACATTGCTGCTGTTGTTGCGTTGTTGTTGTTGTTTTACGTCCATGGTAAACAGCTATGGTCTTGTTGGGTTAACTTAACTACAGTATTCCTGGACAGGCTTAAACCTACTTAGCGGTTAACCAGCACTATGTGCACATACTTTCGCCATTAACTGACAACTGCTCAATCTTGAATCGGCGGAAAGGGTAGAATCAATCTCCATGAAAGTAAGTGACCGGAACGAGTATCGAACCCGGGAGCTCTGGTTCTTGAGCAAGACGCGCTACCGATTGCGTAACGCGGCCCGGCCATTACACATTAATTTCTCCCAGGAGAATCTAGGTATTGTAAGTACAGCAGTCGTAAAGCAATGCAATAAGAAGCAAAAGATGAGACAAAAAATGAAATTAATGACAAATGGAACAAAGTAGAGATTGCTTGGATAATATCTGTATCTGTAAACAGTGGCCAGTATATATGGTGAAAATAAATAATTTTAAAGTCTTCTAGAGCCGCGGTTAACAATACACTGAAATCAACAACAAAAACAACAAAAAATACTTCCTTATCCGTGTTTATCTAGATTCTGAGTGGCTGAGCCAAAAAGAAAAGACCGGAATTATCAAAAATACAACAATATAAAAACAGCGTCATACGCACGAAAAAACTCCAGCATGTACATGATGCCTTGATGACGTCTCGCTGACGTCAGTACGATGTCATTACGTTGCATCGACGTCAGCACAACGTCATTTCGACATCATGTGCCCGCTGGGTTGTTTCTGAAAAAGTAATGACTCAAATCGGCCTGTGAATATATGGAAGCTAGTTTGTGCCTGCGGATTCCACAGGGTCCATATATGGTGTGAGCATATTTAGCATAGATTGCACCGATGTACAGTATGGCCTGAATTCCAGCGGTCACATGATGTCGGGCTGACGTCGATGCAACGTCATCGAGTCGCACCGACGTCAGTACGATGTCATGTGACTGCCGGGATCAGCGGTCACATGACGTCACACTGACGTCAATGTGACGTCATGTCAAATCGACGTCAGTACGACGTCATGTCACTGCCGGAATCCGACATGCGTATCCTTTTCGCTTGTCCAGCTTCATATCATTTAAATGTATAGAATGATAGAACACACAGAGTAAACAAATTTGATTACCTGACCAAGTACAAGCATATATTTTCGAACCTGTTTTTATTACGTGATGCGTCGGTTGAGTGTATAAAGGAGGAAGTCGGATAGTACAAGACAGGACAGAACAGTGTTGCAAATATTTGGTCATACTCCTGAAGGAGCAGAATGACATATTTCTTTCACTCCAGCTGAGTGTTAGTTCGCATGATGGCATGCACTATTATGCCAGATTGACCATCTAATTATGGTTTTATAAGAACAGGAAATTCTGTATCTTTTTTCTCCCTAAATCTTTTTAAGTTTATTATTTTGCTTTGTTACAACGATATAAAGATGTAAATTTAAGGGTATTATAAAATAACAATGTAAATAGACAGAACAAAATGAAGTGATCTTTTTATTTATCTATTTGTTTATTTCTTTATTTATTTTGTACAATTGTGAATAGTGCATTTGCTCCTGTGTAAGAATTTCCTGTGTCTGTGTGTATTTCAGTTCTCGAAACGACGTTAACTCCGCACCTCAGCGGAACGTATCCATAGCCGCAGTAACAGGAAGCCGTTCGTCTGTCCATTGTTGTCTATCGTTCGACTGATTCGTCCGTCAGTCCTTCTCATAAAGGCCCTACGGCTGCGTGCATGTGTGGAAAAGTAGTACATAAGAAGGATCCCGGAAGGTTCCTATGTCTCGCGGGTCAGCCTTTTCTATACGTTCCATTCCGACTGTTCTAAGAACGAGCTGCTTATCCATTTGAGCCAACAAAATGGCATGTGCGCCCAGCAAAGACTCGGATCAGCTTGTGTATCCGTCCGCACAGTCTGAACAGACTTTTCGCCGTGCGCTTCAAGGGATACTTAAAGCTCCATGGGGACAGCGAAGACTCTGATCAGACTCGGCGGATGCCCAGGCTAGTGTGAGTCTTTGCTGGGCGCACATGCCACTTTACTTTTTTGTTTCTTTTTTACTATTTTAATGTCGCGGCTCACTATATCATTGATATACAACAAGAATACTAAAGGCCTCAGTATAGATCCTTGAGGAACTCCAGCCCTAATAAAAACAGGAGCGACCTTGAATGCGATGCCTGTTTTGGCAGTGTGCCAAGAAAGAAAATGGGTGAATCTTCAAACAGAGTATAATGAGCCATTCCATCCTGATCTCCAAATATGCTGCTATGAAAAATACAAATCATAAATCAAAATATTTTGATTTTTGATTAAAACTAGTCGTTGTACACAATTGCGATTCCAAACGGCGTGCCATACTGACAAATTGACAATAATGAGCCGCGACATAATAAAACCAACAAAGTAGCATGTGCGTCCAGCGAAGACTCGGATCAATTTTGGCATCTTCCCGGTGTGCTTTAAGAGTGGCTGAGGGTCTTACCTACCTATATGGCGAAAACGAAGACTGATCAGACTGGGCGAATGCCCAGGCTTACCAGAGTTTATGCCGGGGGCGCATGTCACTTTGTTGGTTTTGTCATGTCGCGGCTCCTGTTTTGAATGGGACCCCTTTCTAATACAGGCTCTTGCACTCAGTGGTATGGTCTGGGTAATGTTTCATTCAGAATTGTCAAATAAATGAAAATATCAACTTGTTCTCATCGTTACACTTTGGAGATCATGTGAAAGTCTGTAATTAAAATTAGTCTCGATGTTATAGATACTAAAAAGGGGAAATACTAAACAATTTTAAATGAAACATCACATTTTTACCAAACACTGAAAATAAAAAAATGTCTTGAGGTTCCGTTCTGTTTCGTTTCTCGTAACGACGTTCCCCAAGTGGCTCAGCGGTACGTAACCACAGTTGCACACACCTGGCGCCGTTCCCTGGCCATAAAATGGAAAGTAGTTTTGCAATATCATATACGGAGAATGGAACAAAAACTTGTGAGTGGTATAATATTATTCGTCCATATCGCATAACAATGCTCCCAGGGGGCTCAAGGGCATGATCCAAAACAGTCCTGCCCTGGCAACGAGTCTTTTCGTGTCCTCTCCAATTCTAAGAAGAGAAAACGAGTAGTATACAGTCAACTCTCGATATCTCAGTCGATGTTCATCCCCAAGTACTGATATCTCAAAGTTAATTTTCTGGTCCTAGAAAATTTACTTCGATATATCGGTAGTTTGAGATATCCGGAGTTGAAATTTGATAATAAATAGGAAATATGTCAAACTGTATTCTTTGATATTAGAAGGTGCTTTGAGGTATCAGTGTTGAGACATCGAGATTTGACTGTATATTGATATGCTTGTCGCTTTTACCCTTTTGTCTCGCAGGGAAATTATTAGATAATAATGGATTTTTATTTATATTTGTGGAGAGGGGAGAAACTTTTAGGAAGTGCCCCTAAAGTTCTGTATCATACACTATTAACATGCTCAGGACCCTAGAAGAACGATGCATACAAAGAAGATAGAGACTAACCAGCATATTTACATTTTTATTATTTAAGGTAGAACATTTACATTTTTATTTAAGGTACACTATTTACATTTTATCTAAAGCAGAATATCTACATTTTTATTTAAGGTGAATGGGTATACTTCCGAAAAAGCAACTCTGCCATATTAGATTTTATTCTCTCGTTTACAGGGACCAACCTGAGAAGTAAAGAGTTCACTCCCCTAGGATCAAATTCTTTCCTTTACGAGTAAATCCTATTTTGTTAGGGGCTGTTTTCGTCCATGCAAGCAAACGTAGTTTGCCTTTGTAAAAATGACAGAAAGATATCATATTGGCGGTACAATGTACACATGCACCCAGTCCGTTTAAAGAAGAGCCTTCATTGCCGGATCTGCAGTGTTGAATTGGGGGCAGGTTGAAGGTTAGATTTTGCATTTGAATAAGTTTGTTTTAAGGCCGAACAAAATTACTATGAATCAGATAAATTTATACCTAATATTCTTGGAAATTGCGTTTTATAATAGAGCCTGTATTACAGAGAGAGAGAATATAGACTTCTACCAAATATACATAAAAAAGAACAAAAATTCAAGCAAATTTGAATATTAAGACTGTCATCTCGAGGGTAATACCAATTTGCTAACCTGTGCTGTCGACCGATCCGGCAATGTGGAAAGTGGCTTTCGACCAAGAATTTGGTTGTACGTTTGATAATTTTGTAAATTGCTGTCGCGCGAGCTAATACTGCTGTCGATTGTCTCGATCGACAGCCATTTTTGCATGTATGGTAACGAAATGGCTCAGTCGACAGTTCAGGTAGGGAAACTGGTTTTACCCTTGTGGTTTTTCTCCGTATCATGTACCGTAAGTTTTACGGTGTTTGGCTGGAAACCAGATGTCAGGAAATAGCCGTATTTCTTAAGGTATAGATCATGCCGAGGGATAATTTGAAGTATCTTTTTTTCTCTACTTTTTAGGTGTTTTCTAGATAATGTTCTTGTTTATAGGCGCATACAGATATTCCAATTGCAAACTTGATAGTTTATTTTACAGATTTTTCAGTGCATTCAGTTAACAAATAGGCTTTTAAATTCTAATTATTGAACCTATCAACCTTTTGAAAGAAGTAAGTTTTTCTGACCAGTCGCGAGGCCGGGACTCCATGTACCCTATAAACACACTTCCAGTTGTTAGTAAAGCTTCCTGGAGTCGTTCATTTTACACTACAAACCCTTTTTTTACTAGTTGACTTGTCCATCCTGATCATTTGAACGGGTCCATTTCTAGTACATGTAGTAGGTGTTTCTGATGGCTGTTTATTTTGTATAGAAATTCCTTTTACCAAATAGCGGCTGGGCTGGGTGTGCACTTTTGCACGTGTCCCTTAACAGTTTCCAGTGTTGAAAGGGTTAACTACTTTGGTCAAACTATTCGTTCAGCAAGAACCACGGACTCACAGTTTTCAAAGTAAACATTTGATAGCCAGTCCTTTATGTATATTTCTAATGTTTCTGAGGGTATTATTCAACATCATCGAGTCTCCTAGCTAGGCAAGACCATTATATCTTGTCTAAATTAATCAAACAGATACATTCCAGAGAACGTTGTTGATCTGTGCATGTCACCTTCTATATGACTCCCATTCACAGCTACTTTTACAGTGTCCCCTGCTGTCAGCCGAATGATCATACGATTACCACCTGAGAGGTCCTGGGTATTGTGATAGGAATCTGCGACTGCCATTACTTTCTTTTCCTTATTGACATAGAGTCCAGCCCAGGCCCCTTTGGCAGAGTTTCCACCTCTCTGACCTATGAAAAATGAAAAGTCATAAACTCCGTCCCATGGAGAAGTAAAGAGACCAGTTTCCGGGTCATAGAAACCTCCTTCATTTATTAGCACTTGGTTGAACACAATTATTTTATCAACAACTTCTCCTTCAATGTCTTGACTCAGGTATGCCGAAAATGCCGCCTTTTTACTGAGCACAGGTTTTTCACACCTGTCATTTGGCGTCAACAATGCCTCTAAGTCCTTCAGCCATTTTTGTTGGTTCTCGGCTAATGTTTTAAGAGTATCAAACTGGGTTTGCTGGGTCCAGTCCACCGCGTCTGACATTTGAGTTCTGGCTTCCAGAGCACTAAGGCGCTTATACACATCCAGAAATAAGATTTCCCGTGAGGCATCGTCAATCAGAAGTAGCTCAGGCAATTTCTTTGCCTCTGAGTTTTCTATCCTGCTAAGCACATAGGTAACGAAAACGACGCAGGATGCCACGTTAAACATTCTAGCCGTTTATTCCTAGCTTGTTTGACTGGATATGCACACTCTTTTCTTTGTTGGACGCTAGGATTTTATTTTGAGGATCTAGATCCTCAGTTTATTGGGCGAATGCTAAAGCAAAGTTAAGAACGAGGATGATCAAAAGTATAGTGTTCATATTTATACTGAAACAAAGTCTGGTGTTCAGCCGAATGCATATTTACATTGTTCTAGCTCCGAATTAAAAACAAATGAATTACATACATCATCATATTTTACAAGCAGTTTAATCAATCATGCATTTGCAAAGTGATATGGCCAAATCTATGATGTTTAAGTACATTTCGAAAACACAAAATACATTGCAACTGATGTAAAGGGGTAGAAAATTTAAATGTTTCGTTTGTAGAATTGCTATAAGTGGCATAAAATTCAAGAAACTTGGTATACGTGTCATGTTTTCAGATATACACTTTATGAACAACTGAAACGTGAATTACCGTAGATTCACATTACATGCCCCTTTTTAAACACCATACGGTTTTAATACAAAGGGCCGTCACTCTAGCATTTTAACAAAGTTTGATTACGCAAGGATGATTTTAATACGTATACAACAGTACAGATATTTGATTACCAAAAGATATGCTTCAGAGAGAAAAAAAGCTTCTGCGAAATACAAAATGACGAATTAGAACCATGGTTCAGTTTATATGAAAATATTTCAACTTTGAATGAGGTCGGGAGTATTTGCATTACAGCAACTGATACATCTGACTGCACGTGAAGACCATAGACTAACAACGCAATTGGTTAGACTTTATATGACCCTTTCTGCCAGGTTCACACGTCTTGATATACTAACGGATACTCTTTGCTTATTCCTTCAGTTTTCAATCGATTTAAATAAACTTTAAAGGTACTGTTATCACCATCTCATGAGGATGATCATATACTCATTGTGGTTATGGTCAGATCCTTCCTGTCAGCTTTACAGTTCTTAATTAATCAGACAAGACTTGTAGGCGCAACTCTTCTTTTACTTTTCAAGCGACCATTGATCTGTCCAGCAACACAAATATTGCAGTCCCAGCTCAGCCTTCAGTGTAGCCCAGCTCTGGGCCGGAAAATGCCCAGAAACAAGTTTCAATTTTCACGGCCCAGGCCTCACCTATTCCGCTACTGCTGGGTTTTTGCCGGTAAGTGCTACCGGGGAATTTCTATACACTAATAAAATCATTATTTTTGAAACACTTAGGAAAAAACATTATCGGTTGTGTTCTTTGGCCATTTCGGATCATGACTGCCACCAATTTTACCTTTTCTAAGAGACATTGGGCTGGCCTTGAAGCATTTTCCTCAAGAGGGGTGAAAAGAAATTGTGTTTCAACGGACATGTTGACAGGATATGTAAATGAGCTCGTGGAGGTCATGTGATGACGCCATCTGTCAAATGATAAAATCCAGTACCAGAATTGCAAAGACAGGCGTACTCCAGACAACCCAAGTTAATCGACTAACTTCTGGGTTTACCGTAACAGAATATTTATACGACGACTGTTTGCGTCTTACAGACATCTTTGAATCTTGTTAAACATGAAGCGTGTGTTGTTATTCAGGTATCCAGTGCTGTTTGTATCAAAATGAGCATCCCCTGTCCGAGTGGTCGGAAAACTTAATTTTATAGCTCCACTGCAGAAACGCTTTTTAATTACAAAATACATCGGAGGGGAGCGGGGTAGGGGTGGGAAAGAAAGTAAGGAAGTGTCATATCCTAGGAAGTGTCATATCCTAATAATCGGCGGTTCTTTGATATTTTCTCTCTTCCACTCCACCCCACCCCCACCCCCCACGATACGCCTTAGGCCTCCCTGACTGTGATTTTTGTTTTGTTTGTTTAATATCTACTTTCTGTTTTCTTTCTTTGTGTGTGTGTATGGCGGGGGGGGGGCGGCGGCGGGGAGTCGGTTGTTTGATATCTGCTTCCAGTTACGCTTTACGTCTGCCTGACTATATTTCTAGTTTTTTGTTGTTTTTATTGGTGTAGAATAACAGAGTACATAGGAAAGGACCTGGTATGATAAGGGCCATTTTTGGCCCCCATTCAAATTATCTTAAAATTGCATGGTTTCTATTGCTTATCATTTGTGCGTGTGGGAACAAACAGAAATAATATGTTTCCTTTTTGTTGATTCTCAGAATAACATGATTTCTGACATGCCTATGTTGGTTCCATAAAATGAAAGGAAATTGCAAGAAAAACTGAGTTTAATAATTTTTCCATTAAAGAAATAAGTCATTTACAATGGCTTTTGAAAGCTCTTTATAATAGGCTTTTGATGAAATGCTTATACGTTGGGTACCACGGCTGATTACCTGTGCACTGCACAAGGCCTGTCAAGGTACCCCACCCACTCAAATTTGCAAGTCCAGAGACGCTAACCAAAAAATTCCAACAGATCAAAATGAAATGTGTACCAAATTATTCCTTGTGTTCTAACTAAGAAAATGAATACCCACAACATATGTTTATTTTGTGTATGAGCGGAGATATGGGCGTTTTTGTGTTGAGAAAACAGGGAAAATGTTCCAAACGCTGCCAGTTTGGTAATAAAAACTTAAAAATAAACATAGAGCCCGGCCTCCAGCACATTTAATATTTTCATGGAATCTAAATATATCAAAATTATGTCTGCATATAAAATACAAAATGTGCTGGAGGCCGGGCTCATATATTTTGAAAGCCGTAAAGGCTACCAAATTCGTCATTTTCGTCAGGGGGTATGGATATGTTCAAGATTGAAAACACAAATATTTTATGCAAGAACTGGTTGATTTTGTATTTTCTGGTACATTTAGGGTTAGAACCTTCCTATGAATGCATTTTAGTTATCGAAATAGATTTTTTGAAAAATGATATTCTGGGGGCCAAATATGGGCCTTATCATACCAGGTCCGATAAATAGTATGCTCCGACGTATCGATCAAAGAGACAACTAGCAAGGACATTTACGTTGCCAAAAGAATGTGATGATGTCGAGGTTATTTTCTGCCACATGTACCTACTTACCCAAACTTTCACAACTGTTCCGACGCATTAAATGTTTTTATATTAATTTCAATGAACCAAAAAAATATGAGATTTTTATTACCAGCTCGCTAACAGTAATATTGCATCGTCCGTCATCGGTATTTGAAACGGAGTCAGAGAAAGTCTGTGGCTCCGGTGAAGTTTTATTTTCCATAGTTTCAATTGTTGAAATTAAGTGAAATATACGCAGACGAGAACAAATCGCGCCATAGCAAAACACGTCTAGCTGTGCAGGCCCAGACCAGTAAAATATTGGTTCTTTAGTAGGTCCTATCCTTTGCAAAGAAAATGCGTATTTTCCCAAGAAATATTATATTTTTTTATATGCAGCTCATTTTAAAATCGTACAGATAATTTTAAGAATTTCAAAGAAGTACCGCATTTGTACATAATCACGGCTCCGATCGCAACGTCTTAAGAAAACGTCCTCGCAGTTTGAAAATATCGCTGTTAACGCTTGGGATCTTAAAGATTCTTATTAAGTTGCGCGGATATATAATATTGTGATCGTTCTTTTGCAGTCTGATTACAGCATTTTTCTGAAGACTTTTTGCAATGTGTTTAAGATCGCGTTCTCTCTCGTGATAGTTGAAAGTATACAGGTCTGTCGGCGACTTCAAACACACAAAAGTTGTTTCATGTTGTGAAGTGTTTAGGTTTACCCTTTTTTTTAACCAATGTTACGTTTTGACATGGACTATTATAAAATTGATAGCTTAATTAAACAGCATTCCCTTTGTTTTTGTGTGCGCGAACATTTATGAAAAGTGAAATTGTGTTCGGACATTCGGTGTCCGCATGGTAATTGAACATTCATAATGGTTAATTTTATTGCGGTACTTAGTTAAACCTAAAAGAGTGCTCAGCCTGTTCACAGAAGCACAGTGACTCGTGCTTAAATGAAATTTGGACACCAAGGCATAAAATAAATGCACATATAGGTATTGCAAACAATATTCACAGATGCATGTAATTGCGACACTCATATCTCCTAAGGTACTGGGTTTTATATCCTTGCCATTTTTATCACCCAATGACGTCATCCGGCAACTGGGAAAATCCCAAACAAACATGGCGGTCTTCGTAAACATTCTCACAGCTACGAATGAAAAATCGCCAGTATATATGAAGTAAGACACTTTGGGAAGGTCAGAAGAAGAAAAAGGCTGTTATTTATCAAAAAGAAAACATAATATTTTGATTAATGCACAGTTTATAATGTGCCAAAATGATTTTATCAGCATCTGAAATACCCACACTGAGGAAGACTTACAGGTGCTGGACCTAAATTAGAAACTTTGTTTCTGAAATAATTTCGGTCCGGAGCTGGACTACCTTCAGTAGCAACCGATTTTCATGAAACTTACAAGACATGACACAGACCATACTTAACCAGTAAATGATGATTTTTTTTTCTACAGTGGAGCTGGAATTTTTTCTATAATATTCCTAGAATTTGGACCAGGACTTTTCTATAATCACATACCTGGCGTCATAAAGGAATTTTATGTTAGGAAATTATGGGTTATACGTGTTTTTTTTTATTTCATTTATTTTTTGTAGTTGTTCGTTCAGAAATATATAAAATCATAAATTTAGTGTTTGCGTTCACCTAGTAAAGGTCACAGAGCACTAGATAAGAGGGAGTATTTGGTGGTAATAAGGGATATTTTTTGTTAGTTCTGCATGAAAACATATGTTGTGACCCCTAATCTGAACCGTCTCGACGAGACGGTTCAGATGAGGGGTCACAACATATGGTTTCGATGAAAAATAAAAACATTATACTTAATTATCATCGAATACTCCCTCTTATCTAGAGCTCTAGATCGGTTTACACTGTCACACCCATTGCATGACACATGGCACACTTCTTTCAAATATTTACATTGTCCGGATAATGACATGTGCAAAAGTTGGCCGAGTCGTCATTTGACGTCAAATATAGCATTGGGACAGGCATATATTCTGAGAACCTAGAAATATTTGACAGGTTTAGACTTTCATTCTAGACCATCGTTTTTTAATCATTTGGACCTTTTTCGATACTAATCAGTCTTTGAATCGACTGCCTTATCAAAATTTAGAAATTACAGTATGCTTATCTCTGGCTTTCGTCGCCAGATATTTTCAGGGTCACTGAGGAGGCTTGAATAGCCGAAACTTCGAAGTATGGCCCATACTCCTCGTTTGAATGTGTGCTCTGCTCTTAAAGAAACTATTTAAGATTTTAGTTAGGATTTACAATATATTTTGGTGAGTTTGTCACTTCTCCAAAGACAGCACAGCAATTTGCATGTACCGGTAACTGCCAAATTTCAATCGAACATTTCTGCAATGGCCGCTAAAGGGTTACGCGGCCTTAAGATCGCAGTAAAAGAGAGGTGGCTAAATAACGTTAGATCCGCGGGAAAGAAACTTTAACACTTCCTGAATTGTTCTGAGTGGCTGACCCAAATTTGGTAATATAAGTCCGACTTTTGTGGAGAGACATGGAAAAATATGAAATATGAGTTTATCTTATCCTGACACTATTGTGTACGAATTTGAAATAAGAGTCTTAAGTCATTCTGATGCAGTTTATCATGAGCCCCATCATGTAAAATGTTACCAGCCCAGCCAACTTGCAAAATTACAAAACCGTTCTTCGAACGTCCCCAACGTTCCAAGTACGTTCTTGCAATGTTATGTATCAGCAGGGACACTCGTATTGTCAGACCAGTCTGCATAAATTTGCTGCCTGGGTTAGACATACGTAATTGCCCAGCAGGCACACAACGTTGAATCAACATTGAATCAACGTTAATTCAACGTGATAAAGCTGAATCAACTTTGATTCAATGTTGATTCGAGTGCTCACCCACTGAGCAGACAAGGTTGAATCAACCTTGATTCAGTCTTGATCCAACGTGACGACGTTTAACTAAGGTTGATGCAAGGTTGATTCAACCTTGAGTGTCTGCTGGGCAGTGGGTGGCTTTTAGCTCGCCTGGACGAAAGTAGAGGAAGATCTATTGCAGTTACTACCACGTTGACGTTCACATCCGTTTTAGCTAGAGTTATTGTTAGTAATGGTCAAAGTGATGCAAAATGAGTCATCCTGTAGGCGAATTGGTCAAGAGCTTGCGGTTCAAGTTATTTTCTTGCATCCCAGATAAGGATATCCGTGTTTTTGCTAAGGATAGAAATTCTCTTTCTATAAGTCCGAAAAAGATCCGAAATAGTCAATGTTTCACCGTAACAAAAACTGTCGAGGGTGCCGCCATTTTAAATATGTAACCGATTGTCGTTTGAAATGACGTTGACGTTACGTCACAATTAACATCATACACGCGCTTGCAGTAGTCGTTTCAATATGTTTCTTTTCCTTAATACGAATTTCAAATTTTGTATACTTACGTAATTTAACATTGCCCAGCCACTGGTATGCAAAACTTCTTATTGCACAACCCGCAGGTTTGCACTATAATCACTGTGTGAGTCTGTCCGTCCGTCCGTTATCAGTTAGCGAAAACGCTTATAACTCTTGAACCGCATTCTATATTTTGATAAAATTTTGCATACTTATACATGTCAACATTATCTAACGACTCGCATGCATAACCGTCTTTTTTGATGGACGAGTATTTGCTGAGCACAAGTTGAAAATTAATGGTCAAGTAGTGAAAATGCTCATAACTCTTGAACCCCGTGGTATATATGATTCAAATTTTGTATACTTATGTATTTTAACATTGTCCAGCCACCGGCATGCAAAACGGTGACGAAAGTCTTAACAGAATTGCACGACCCACAGATGTGCACTTTAAGCGCTGTGCAAGTCTATCAGTCTGTTTGTCCTTCCGCTGTAGTCAGTGAGTGAAATTGCTCATAACTCTTAACCACATGGTGTAGTTTGATAACAATATGCATCATTCTACAAGAAATGACCAATTCCATTTCCATACATTCCTTCTGGCACCAGAAACTGATTATTCTACATTCACCACGGGTTGTGCACATTACCATCAGTTGATTATTTACAAAACTCCGTCCTTTGACAAAACGGGCAAAAAAGGTATAAAAGTGTTCTTTTCGAATCAGTGAACTAGATAGTTTTGAAGTTATTCTCAAGAATCAATCGTTTTATACAAACAGAAAGGGCGCATTTATAAAGTGAAAAATAAGTGAGTGAACGAATGTTTTTGGATTAAAAAGGAATTCTCGATGAGATGCCTGATATTTTTTTCTGAAAAATAAAATATGAGTCCGTCCAGATAGAAATCGACCTTATGACACGCGACGTTAAACTGAGATAAATGACGTCAAAGTTCGACGTTACGTCAGACTATTTTCCCGCTGTTTCACACGGCATGTAATTGAATTTTAATATGAATGTATATAGTGTGGGAAACCAACGTAGGCGCATATTTGTTGCCAAGAATCCGAAAATATGAATCTTTGGAGCATTATGCATCACCAAAAGTGCAGTTTGCGTTTAAAACCGAATTTAATAAATTGGAAAAAGTCTTTTATTCGCAGTTGCATAAAAAATGTTGAGACTGGCGACAGTTCTTGTCCCGTTTTAATTCATGTTCATAAATTTTCAGTTTTGATCTAGAGAAAATAATTTCCAATCTCGGATAATAATAATAATATTATTATTGATATCAAAAGTAAAATCCCGAACCGAAAAAAACCCCATTCCAAGCCTATAGCTTTGTTTAGGTATACAAACATCGTCAGCGTATTCATGCATTCACTGACATTGTTTAGAACGTTTCAGTCTAAACTGCAAGACAACAAACAAAATGTAGATAAAATCTTGTGAAGAAGGAATTTCTAAATTTCATACACTGCTTGTTATCTATACCACAGACTGCCAGGTCGAATGTAAATTTGCAATACGACTTTTTTCTCAATCCTCCAGTGCCGGGGCGTCCTACTGATTTGGAACATTATAGGACAAGGGCCTAGTATGCTTGCAGTGGGTGCAGGTGGGAGTTGTTTGGGCATTTTTTCTCTCGTCCATCATTTCTCTTCTTTCTCCCGCTCTCTGGAAGACGGCCCGATAATATAGACTGAAATACTGTCTCAAAGGGCCGTTACCCCCCCCCCCCCCCCCAAAAAAAAAAAAAAAAAAAAATCACACAATCAATCCTCTCCTGCCTGTCAGTGCTGACGAATGCCGGGTGACAAGCGGCAAAGGGCTGTGTAAAGAAATGTCCTCTGAAACTAAATGGTGGAAGACAAAACGCTTTCCAATTTTAACACAGTTTCGGAGATCCTGAACCATTTTGATCTACCTACAATTCCTTGTCCAATGAGATGAAAATTGCGAGTTTAAGTCAAACGTCCGTCTGGTTGTTTTGTTTTTTACCTTAAGCTTATACATTTTTTCTTATTTTTATCTTTTCCCTGTTTATATTGCTGTGCTAATATGTCAGTTGATATGCTTTTTTTTTGTATCATATAACTGGCAAAAAAGAAGGAACAAGGTAGTTTGAAAAAAAATATAAGTTTCTCCGTTAAAATACGGTCTTTGTCTCTGGTTCCCCGTTATAAGCAATGAAATACAATCAATGGGATCCTTGCCTTGCATTTTTGTACATTGTATTTTTATCACCTGTTAAACGCCTGTACCTTGTGTTTTTACCAAGTAATAAAGCTTGTGAAATTTTAGTTGCCAACTAAAATGACCTTGTTATTTTTAAAAAATACAATAAAAAAATATGGGAAACTCAAGGACGTGTTGATTCTTCAAAGCCGGCCTATCACGATAATAATCAGTGGCGAAACTCGGGGGCGAAACTGTAGTGAGAAGCTTGCAGCGATACCTAACGATAAAATATTTCATGCTGATAGAGCAATGGGGCTTTTAAGAAATACAAAAAAATAAGATATTTTACTTTCGTTTAAAATTGTGATTTGTTTGCTTTTCAGCAGTTTGGTAATTCAAAGTCCATACCTGATAACATAGTGACAAGTTTATTTTCGTTACGGACACAGAAAATATAAGAACGCGTCCTCTTTCTAAAGAGACATTTATATCATCAAGAAATCCGTTTGAACCAAAAGCTGGCATAGGTGTGGAGGTTGAAAAGTGGGAGGGGAGGGACTCGTAATAAAACGTCTCTGAGTTTCACAGAAAAAGGTTGAAAAATTATTTGAGTCTTTTAAGCTGGCGAGTCAAATGACCTCCTTTCGAGTTTTTTTAGCTCGAACAAAATGGTAAAAATACAACATACAAGCCTGGACCCCAATTTATTGTCATACCCTTGTTTATATTGTATTGCTGGACTGGAAACCAGAACAAGAAATTGTGTTTTTGCTGAGCTGTTAGACAGTCTTCATTTTTTGCCAGTTATCTGGCACAGTATATGCTCACTAACCCACATTTTGTCACCAATTATGAAGGTTGAACTGATTTTCAAAACAATTTGTGTTTAGGCGATTTTACAACTGATAGGAATATGGAGACTTAAATAGAACATGCATGCAATCATTTGTATGCAAATAAACTCAGCCTTCGCATCAGTGTATTTGTGTCCACTACTTGCATATGTAAAATCGGCTTTTGGGCCTTGTAAATTGTATGGTGAACAAATGCCGTAGCGTATGGTACATGTCTATGATTTCCCACCATTTTTACAAAGGGAAACAACTTTTGTGACTTTCTTTTTTGCTTCCTCGGACGACGTAGCTCTTCCGAAATGCGATCTACCCCTAAAGTTAAAATGCTGCTGAAGGACTCTGGCACAGGAACAAAAAATCCTTTGCTTTATTAAAAAGAAAATTACAAACTTAAAGTTCATTACTTATTCATCTTTAGAAACTGTTGAAGTATTTCAAAACATCAAAAGATTTTTTTTTGCTTTATGCACTCGAAGCCATACGAGCACCGGGGGTATGAAGTTTCCGGATTATCCGTACGTGCGACAATACTTAAGCATGTCGTTCACTCCGAATATTAAGTATATTTTTGTTAAAGCTGCTTTTCGGAAAATATATTTCTTGATTACTATTCGAGGTAAAGGGATCATACTTGGTATGACATTTACCTGGATCAAAATCTTTCCATTTTTTCTACCTATCCCAAGAGGCATGTCCCAGGGTGGGACCAAAGTCTAGAGCTGTGATACAGGAAAAATTTACTCATACTGAGTACATGCATTTGCTGTGTTAACGTTAATAATAATGATTGAATTTCAAGGGGAGAAATGGGTAATGGCGTTATCCATAACAGTGTAACGTGACGTCACGTAACGTTATTCTGGCAAATTTCATTAGATACCAGTGTGTTTAAAACTGCCATAACATTCTTAAAAATCAAGATAACTTCAAACGGTTTTTACCTTTCTGTTCTATAATGACATGTGCATTCAGATAACAGAAAACCTAAAAATCGATATTTTATGTCATAAGGTCGATTTCTATCTGGACGGGCTCATATGTCTTTTGTACGGTTTTACCATATGGATCCTAATAACTGTTACGGACTTCCCGCAGCAACTACTGTGGAACTAGATGAAACAGCAAAGTTCACCATGACGTAATAACAAAATTAATAAGGTCAAAGTTCAAAATTTTAATGTTTATGTGTATGAGTATATTTTCATGTATATCCGCCATTTTAAAAAGGGTAACAACTTTTGTGACTTTCTGATTGTTTCCCTGGACAATGCAGCCCTTGACTATTGGGTTTACCCTTAAAGGAAAGAATTTGCTCTTAGGGAGCAAATTCATTTCTTTGAGAGTTAACCCTATTTAAAAGGGAAGCAATAATGAAAATGGCAGAGTTGCTTCGCTTAAAGCAAATGCACCCATTCACCTTAATACAGTAAATAGTTTAGGAGTCTCGATATTGAGGAAAATTGAGATATTTAGATAGTAGTCTCCTATTTTTTTTTTTTTTTTTTTTTTACTTGTTTGTTCACTACAGAAGCCATGAGGCTGACGCGGTTGTACTACTTACACTTGTACACGTTCGCATGAAAGAGGCCGTTCAGTCTGAAATAATTATTATCGCAGGTAAGAAAAATAATCAATCATAGGTCTCCGATGATCAAGAATAAAAACCAAAACCAATATAAAATTTCTGATTTCTCAGAATGTATACTGTGATCTCAAAGGAAAAAATAGAATATAAACTTCACTAAGAATGATGTACGGGGAGACGTTTTACTGCCGTCACACATAAGTGCATTTATTCATGTTAAGACTGGTTTTTATCATGATAAATGTCCCTCGGTAGTTTCTGAAACTAGTCACTGGACGAAATAAAAGCATAACATAGTAGGAATGAAAGCAGTGAAAGACAATGTTATGCCTTGGTATCAGTTTTGCCTCCTTGACGGTCTACTCTGTTCATTACGTTGATTTTCAAAAGATTCTGATTGGATGACGTGGCGTGTGGCCATGTCATCTGGTGAGATTTTGACGTGGCGTGTGGCCATGTCATCTGGTGAGATTTTGACGTGGCGTGTGGCCATGTCATCTGGTGGGATTTTGACGTGGCGTGTGGCCATGTCATCTGGTGGGATTTTGATGTGGCGTGTGGCCATGTCATCTGGTGAGATTTTGTTATCCATACATTAGCTTATATTGCTAAGTCTTTGGTCGTCACAACTTGGCCAAATATATATATTTTATACTGGCCATGCAGTTGTCGTTTTAGACAGTACGAAACTTGATACCCATGTAATAATAAATTAAAGAGGGCATCAGAAGAATCACTTCACGACTTTTTTCGTAGCAGCCCCAGCCACGGTATTGCCCCATATAACAGACTCTCGTTAGCTCAAGCACTGATATCTCAAAGCACCCCCTTACATTAGCAAATATAGTTTGTACACATTTTCTAAATTTTATCTATATTTCAATTCCTGTTATCTCAAACTACTGGGACCAGAAAATTTACTTAATTTACTTTGAGTTATTAGTCGTGGAGTTGAACTTTGACTTTGAGATATCGAGGTCGTCGATCTCTCACATAATAATATTATTTTCAAAAGAAAAGAAGTAAACCGTGATGTTGTTCTTCCAATTCTCGTAACTATGTTCTCCTAGAGGCTCAGCGGAACGGATACATGGCTGCATCTCCTGGCTCAGAGTCTGTCAACTGTTAACGGAAACCGTGCTTGTTATATGAGGTTGCATTAAATAGTTATAGCCAGTAAGGAGATGTTTGCGTTTTATTGCTAGACGTAATTTGCAACACTTCATAAGCGTACAGCGGCTAAAAATATACGCTGTGCAATTAACAACAAAAAAAAAATAAGCATTATAGACTATACACTGAACGAATATTATATCCGTCCACTTTTCAAATTGCATTTTTCTGTCTAAGCGCTACAGTACCAAAATGCATAAAATCAGAAATCATGTGCATGGTTATGGACTTAATTTCAGGGATATTTTGATATATCTGTGATGCTTTTGCATCCAAATATCCAAAAATGCAATTGTTTGAGAGAAAACGTGGCTAAACTGCAATTTTCATGCAGGTTTTAGTGCAAATATGAAAAGCATGGTCTCCATAACCAATAAACACAAAAATAGAGATTTCTTAAAGGTATACTCCCTCGTATTTCGTTACGAAATAATAATAAAATTATGAAACTGGTTAGTTGTATGCAACATAATCAAGATTTGTTAAAAAAAACTCTTCAGCGAAAACATCTTTGTTACGGAGGAGAGACGATATATCAGTGCATACCCTTCTTGAATATTCACGAATATTTTGTCGTCATAAATTGATTTACTCCCACAGGCGTTTCTGCAAGCATGTTTTGAATTTTATGATTGGTGGAGTAAATAAGTTTATGAAAGCATTAATTTGCAATCTGTGCACGTAAGTTTTTTTCAGCCAATAACTGTCTGAAGTCGATTAAAGAAAGGGCTTAAAATTTTTCATGATATAACTTTAACCTGGTTAACTGTGACTGCTGGGCGTATCCAGTCTTCATTTTTGGCGGGAATGACGGTCCGGTATTACCGCTCTTTCTGTGTATTTTCTTAAACGCTCCTATTTTCAGTGACAATCACAAATCATAAATTAGGCAGATTTATGTATTTTTAATAGCAATTATTATCATTCCTAGGATATAATCTTTTGTGAGAAATTTAAAAGTTAATAGAAATATTGAGGGTGTAAATCTTTAAGAGACGTAGTTTTTACGCAATTTGAAAAAAAAAACATTTTCCGAGAATTGAAAATTGATTTCGAAAATCGCCTAAACATCAAGTTGGAATCAATGCATGTACCTTTTTAGATCTTGGCCTACAAGACCTTAGCCTATAGAGCCTGGTGAGTTCATATTTCAACCGGAAATTGTCACCCATATCGCACACTTCCTGTTTCTGGATAATAGGACAAGGTGCGCTAATGTATTGCTAGCGGCCTAAAATTTCGGAAAAAATGAACCTCGACACAGCAAATTATTTTCATCATCGCTGAACGAAACAACATGAGGACTATCGCGTGCGCACACATACATGACGTCATTTTGCAACGTCAAATACGCCATTTTTCCGGGGTTTTCCTGAAAATGACTTAATTCAGGTACGTTTTGCAAAATAAAAATATGATGGCAAAGCTGTACCAACTTGATTATTTGTACAGATCTTTGAAGCCCTGATGTACTTAAATCGTTCTCTCTGGAAGAGGGAATACGATATCTGCTCAATTCTTTCGATTTTCATCTAGTTAGACTGTGTGTAAGAGCTCATAAAATTTTATCGAAAATTAAGGATAGGCCAAAACCCGCCCTTAGCGCACCTTGTCCTTTAAAGTTTCAATCAAACAGTATTTCTGGGATGAATTTCATTCTTCGAAATGTTACCGAAGACATCCAGTAACGATACTATATCACCAAGAATTTCAATGCAATATGGCCGATAATTACGTCTACAGAGCAGCGCAAACTTTGTACTTGGATTATGTGATTACAGTTGAACTTCTGGAATTTAACCACCGACAGTGCATTTCTCAGTCGCGTTATTGCGTAACAGATCTAACGAGAAGTCCGATCGCATCAAAACTTTCATTACTTTTGATCTTTAATGACGGTAGCGGGTTACCCCTTTGTGATAAAATTTGTCCTCAAGAATTACGATATTTGGAATCATTTATACTGCAGTAAAATTTGTGACTTTTTGAAATGATAGTACCTTTGTTCGGACTGCGCCTATGCAAGAAGTACGCATTCTATTGAAATGATATAACTTGAAGAGTTTTAGCAAGGGGCTTACTTATGTATGCAACTTACTTCTTTCCACCACCAAGATTTATGTGGAGAACCAGTCTCCAAAATGTAGGGTGGACGGTTAAAAGTTTCGTTCAGTGCAGACATTCTTAAAGTGTATTACTTTCCTTTACCAACTTATATTTTGAAATATTGAAATGGATCAGCCCCCAGCCTTTCAAGTCTTGGGATCTTTCTATCAGGCTGGCCCTGACATGCAAAGATCTGTCCTGTTGTCGTACTAAATACGTATCAAACAAACCTTGATAGGCTATTGAATCCTATCTTATCTCTAGTTCATCTGAGAATAAAGCTAACACCTCGGAAATCTTAAAAGCACTTCCGCATTCCACGGAAGCTGAGTCACTAGTGGTTTTTCGTGTTGTGACTTGCTTTGTCGGCATATTTTACCAATTAAACGAGTTTTCCCTGGAGAAAGCCGATAGCGGTGAAAAGGTAAATATGTCCGCTAACTAGTTCAACCATTAAATACCTTTGTCAAGTTGTTTTTATGAAGAAAATCATCGTAATCTGGCTCGCTCATTTCTCAAAGTGGACAATTACATGCGGTCATGGCGGAGATCCTGATATTTGTTTCGGCAACGCTGATTGGTGTATTCTGTTGGAAGTTACTGCCAGACGCCGGAGTTGACCAATCAGATTGTTCGTATTATTCATTTTATATTCATTCTCGAGGTAAGCACGTTCGTAACCTTAACGACCAAAGTAGTATAAATAGAACGGCTCTACCTACGCGTTCCGTCGTTGGGCTTGTTCTGAAAAAGCGACAACTGTCACTCCAATCTTGTAAAGATGAGAGAGGTAAAAACTCGATGAAAATCGAAATTGGAAGAAAAGGCTTGGCTGACTTTTGACCTTTTATGAATCTTAGACTAGTATTAACTTGCAACGAATTTTATAGAGTCCTTCGAATTTTCCCAAAGCTTCTCTCCGATTTTCAAGTGCTTCGAATTTTCAGCCAGAGCCTCGTTTCGATATTTGAACCCTAATGTTACGAATTTTGGCTATGCTTTGCATCGGATTTTAAAGCTTTTTCTAATTTATAACTCCAGTCTTTCTTCCCTCAAAATTCGCAACATTTCAACTTTCCAATTTACTCTTAACTAAACTTGGTAATGACTAACGATACTTGTTAGGATCTCAGGAATTCTTAAGGTAACTCTATTTGTATTTGTAATAGAGATTTATTTGAGAAATGAGTGTGTAAGTAAACTGTCTTTAATTGTGAATTGTTGTTAAACCTGTGCTTTATTGTATAAAAAGAGTATCAGGTTAATTTCTAATTGTTTGAGGCTTAATTCAGTCAATGTTTAACTATTTTAACTATGATACTGAAGATGTCATGTTTTTATTCAATGTAATAATAAAAATAAATAATTATTTTTCTATCTGAAACCATTCTTCTTTGTTATTTACACCACATATGGGAATCAGAAGAACCCACTTGTAATGTTCCGACTCCTTTGACTCGGCCTTGGTAATCCTGACATTCTGACTTGTTACACAAGGGGGTCGGGACGTTACAGATTTGGCGTCAGAAGTGGCGAATTTTTTAATGTAGAATGAGATAAAAAAAAAAAAAAAAAAAAAAAAAACAGATAGAATAATAATACAATTTTTTTTTTAATGTAATTTTTTATTAATAAATACAGAAAAAGTCAATTTTTTCTCTGTAGGCTTGATTCTAGTGAGTAGCTGACTCAGTCTGAAAATAGAAAATAAGTATCTATTTTAATATTTTGATTCTGGTAGTTACTCTTTACATTAGAAAATGGATCAAGAAAATATTCTAAATATGTCTTTGGAACAAGAGAACGAAACTGAGCGAGTTTCACGTAGAAGTAGAAGAGATAATAGTATAGACAGCCTCTCTAGACAGTCTAGTACTGACAGAGACATTCAGTCTCAGATAACGTCCCTAGCAAATGAAGTAAAGGCCACAGTCATGTCCCTGAGTGACACTTTTGAAAGTAGATTAGATAGAGTAACTGAAAAACTGAATGATGTACAGAGGCATATTAGTGACCTAGAAAATAGAAACACAAATAACATGACTGGTAGTAGTTCTATTTCTCAGGTTCCTTCTTCAGATCGAACTGAGATGCAAAATAATTTACATGCACAGGGTGAAGCATCCAGTTTAACCAGATGTTCTGATAAGCACTCTAGTACTAAGATTAAGCCGCAACTCTATGATGGTTTGACAGACATCGATGAGTATTTAACACAATTTAGTATTGTAGCAGAGATAAATTGTTGGAATAGTCAAATTAAAGCGTTACATTTGGCTAGCAGCTTAACTGGTAGTGCTAGGTCCCTTCTTAGTGAATTAGATGTCGAACACAGGCGAGAATACTCTCGCTTAGTTAGAGCACTTCAGAACCGATTTGGTACTGTAAATAGAGCTGAGATCTACCGAGCTCAGCTTAAAAATAGAATCAGACAAAAAGGGGAGGCAATTCCAGAAATGGCCCAAAATATAAAGAAATTAACAAGACAAGCATACCCTGATGCAAGCTCGGATTTGATTGATACGTTGGCACTAGATCATTTTATTGACTCATTACTTGATTCTGAAATGAGGTTAAGACTAAGAGAGTGTAGCCCCAAGACAATACAGGAAGCCGAGACTTTAGCTGTAAAAATGGAGGCACAGAGGGTAGCGGATAGGCAGCGTAGCCGTACCATAGGATCCATTAGTGAGACCTCTGGTGATAATTTGTTTTCAAATGAGGTCAAGAAGATAACTGAGACTGTAGATAAGTTGGCCGACAAGGTAAATAAAATACAAAACAAACAAGAATCTAGAGATTTCCAATTTAGGGGTGGTAACAGACAACCAACTAGACACAATTTTGCATCAAACAGGTCACAGCGACCAAATACAAACTACAATCAGCAAAATAGATATAGGGGTAATAACTGGCATAGAAATGGGGGACCAAGCAATCAAAATAGAAATAGTTTTGTGAGACAGCCAGAGCAGAGAAATAGTTATGGGAGACAGCCAGATCACAATAATAGTTTTGTGAGACAAAATGAACAGGAAAACGAGAACAGGTCAAGTTTAGGGACCGCAGCTCGACCTGCGAGAATGTAAGGTCCAAAATAATACAATTAAATAGCATGGGTAATGAGGACGATGGGTATTTTGTTTGTGCGAAAGTGAATGAAAAACCTGTGACAATGTTGTGTGACTCAGGTGCAAATGTGACTATCCTTAACAGTTCTCTTTTAAATAGCTCTATATGGAAAGATAGTGTGGAACCTTGTCTCTCTCCTGTTAACACTATGTTACTGACAATTACAGGGGAAAGTAAACCTTTTCTGGGAAAAGCAGTAGTTCAGATATGTTTGGGAAAATGTACCTTCCAGCATGAAGTTTTATTTGCTGATATAACTCAGGATGGTATTCTTGGAATTGATTTCATGATGAAAAATAAATGTGATTTAATTATTAGTAAAAGCTGTCTAAAGGTGAAAGGAGAGGAGATACCTTGCTATATGAGTAGTAGTTCCCATCCATTATGTTGCAGAGTGGCTCTAGTAGAAAATGTTAGTGTTCCTCCTGAATCTGAGATTATAGTTTCTGGGAAACCTCTTGATAGCTTTGATCGAAGTACTGCTGGGGTAGTAGAACCTGCAATGAAATTTGTACAGAATACAGGGTTGTTAGTGGCTAAGGTTTTGGTTGATACAAAAAAAGGAAATATCCCTTTGAGACTTGCGAATCTAAGCAGGGACTCAGTTAATGTGAATAAGGACACAGTAATGGCACTTTTGCAGCCTGTAAACTCTATTGGTAGTGAAAGTTTGTGCTCTTTTGATTCGAGTAAATCTGTCCAGCCAGAATTACCTGAACATATGGTACAGCTATTCGAACGGTCTTCGGAAAATTTAGATAAACCGCAGAAAGCTAGGTTATGTCAATTTCTGATCAAGCATCAAGATATTTTTTCAAAATCATCCAGTGATATTGGGCATACCACATTGCTGCAGCATCATATTGATACACAAAATGCAAAACCTGTAAAAAAAGCACCCTATAGAATACCCTTAGCAAAGCGAAAAGTGGCCGAGCAAGAAATTCAGCAAATGGCTGAAGATGGCATAATCGAAAAATGTCCCCAAAGCGCTTGGAATGCTCCAGTAGTTATGGTAACTAAACCAGATCAGTCCATTAGGTTTTGTTGTGATTTTCGAGGGTTAAATGAGGTGACTGTGAAAGACTGTCAACCCCTACCACGAATTGATGATAGTCTTGATGCACTTTCTGGATCCAAATGGTGGTCATGTCTTGATATGAAATCTGGATATTGGCAAGTCGATATTGCAGAGGAAGACAGGCACCTTACGGCATTTGCTATACCTGGTGGTGAGCAGTGGCAGTGGCGTAAACTTGCTTTTGGGCTGTGCAATGCACCGTCTACATTTACTCGATTGATGCAAATGGTATTTTCTGGACTTCTATGGAAAATTGTCATTCTCTACTTGGATGATATCATTTGCCATTCAAAGACCTTTGAGGAACAGTTCACAAACTTGGAGTTGGTATTCGAACGGTTAAGAAATTCGAATTTGAAACTTAATCCAAAGAAATGCTACTTATTTCAGAAAGAGGTCACATTTTTAGGTCATACGATAAGTGAAAAAGGAGTAGGCACATCCCCTGATAAGATTCAAGCTGTGAAAAATTGGCCCACCCCCAAAAATGCAAAAGAAGCAAAAAGTTTCATATCTTTAGCAAGTTACTATAGGTCATATGTATATCAGTTTGCAACTATTGCCAAGCCTCTCCATCAACTTGCAGAAAAGGAAAGAACATTTAAATGGACAGATGAGTGTGAAAGGTCTTTTCAGGTTATTAAAGATGCATTATGTAGTGCTCCAATTTTAGCCTTTCCCACAGAGACTGATAGATTTGTTTTAGACTGCGACGCTTCAAATGTGGCGCAAGGCAGCGTACTGTCTCAAATTCAGAATGGTGAAGAGAAAGTTATTTGTTACTTTAGCAGATGTTTCTCCAAGGCTGAGAGGAACTACTGTGTGACTAGAAGAGAGCTTTTGGCCGTAGTAAATGCAATTAAACATTTTCACCATTACTTATATGGAAATAAGTTCATTATTAGAAGTGATCATGGAAGTCTACGTTGGTTGCTCAATTTTAAAATTTTAGATGGCCAGTTAGCGAGAATGTTGACTTTCCTATCTGCTTATGACTTTTCTATGCAGCATAGAGCTGGAAGATTACACAGCAATTGTGACGCTTTATCTAGAAGGCCCTGTATTGACCTGAATTGTAAATACTGTGAGAAAGTAGAAAATAAATTTTGTGGTGAATTGGTTGAAGAAAATAGTCAAATAGATGTGACAGAAGATGTAGTCAGAGATAGAAGTAGTCCTTGCGAGATAAACCGTGTTCATAGTAGTAACCAATATAAGAATGAGAATACCGACTTAAGTAGAAGAGTTTGTGTTTGCCAAGGAGAATTGTTGGAACCATTATTATATAATAATGAAAAGCAAAATGAGGAAAAATTGGGTCAGACTGAGAAAAGAGGTAGGGAGTTGCCTAGGTATAATAGAGTAGGGGCAACTAGGAATAAGGTAGAAGAATCTGAGCCTAAGCCCGGTATGTCCAGTGACGATAAACAAGATAGTCCTGTTACTGACATAGGGTTAGGTAATCTCTGTAAAAATGATAGTCTAGAAGAAGATATAGACTGGGAGAATTTTGACAGGGATAAAGTAACTAGGAATAAGGTAGAGGAATCTGAGCCTAAGCCCGGTATGTCCAGTGACGATAAACAAGATAGTCCTGTTACTGACATAGGGTTAGGTAATCTCTGTAAAAATGATAGTCTAGAAGAAGATATAGACTGGGAGAATTTTGATAGGGATAAAGTAACTAGGAATAAGGTAGAGGAATCTGAGCCTAAGCCCGGTATGTCCAGTGACGATAACCAAGATAGTCCTGATTCTGACATAGGGTTAGGTAATCTCTATAAAAATGGTAGTCTAGAAGAAGAGATAGACTGGGAGAATTTTGACAGGGATAAAGTGAGAGAGCTTCAGTTAAATGATCCTATCCTGAAAAAGTTACTTGTATGGAAAGAAAGTGAGAAAAGGCCAGAGTGGTGTGAGATAGCTGACCAAGGTTTGGAAGTTAAGTATTATTGGCAAATGTGGGACCTTCTCTGTATAAGGGATGGAGTGTTATACAGAAAATGGGAAAACTTTAATGGGAAAGAAATTACATTTTTATTAGTTGTCCCGAAGCCTCTGAGACATTTTATTTTGTCCCAATTACATGATAGCACGACTGGTGCACACCTTGGTGTTAGAAAAACTCATTTAAAAGTCAGGGAACGTTTCTTTTGGTATGGTATGAAAAAGAATACAAGCGAATGGTGCTCTAGTTGTGAAATCTGTGGCTCACGCACGGTGTCCCAGAAGAAAGCTAAAGCTCCTATGAAACAATATAAGGTTGGTTTACCTATGGAGAGGATAGCAATAGACTTTATGGGTCCTCTTCCCAGGTCAAACTCAGAAAATGGTAATGCCCCAAAGAGATATTTAATGGTAATTGGGGATTATTTTACCAAATGGACTGAAGCTATACCAATAGAAAATCTTGAGGCAAAGACTGTAGCAAGAGTACTTATCGATAATTTCATCTGTAGGTTTGGGGTACCTCTTTTTCTCCATACAGATCAAGGAGCCTCCTTTGAGAGTCAATTATTTCAAGAAATTTGTCAGATTCTAGGAATTAAGAAAACTAGGACAACAAAGGCAAGACCCCAATCAGATGGAATGATAGAAAGGGCAAACAGAACAATTATAAACATGCTTTCGGCATTTGTGTCTGAGCATCAGAGAGATTGGGTCGAGTATGTACCTTTGGTAATGATGGCCTATCGATCCTCAGTTCACGAATCCACTAGTACAACACCAAGCATGATGACCTTTGGTCGTGAAATTCGACTTCCCATAGATCTGATATTTGGTCAGCCTGAAAGAGAGAATGATGAACAAGTTTATGGAAGTCAGTATGCAAGTCAGTTGAGTGACAAGTTAAATGAAGTGCATGAGTTTGCTCGAAGTCGGTTACAGATAGCAAGTGATGCTATGATAAGAAATTATGATATTCGGACTAACCTATTTGAATTTAACGAGGGTGATGCAGTTTGGTTTTTCGACCCCACAAGGAAAGTAGGTTTGAATCCGAAGTTACAAAGACCTTGGAAAGGCCCATTCAAGGTTATTTCCAAGATAAGTGAAATTTTGTACAGAGTACAACAGTCCCCTAGGCATAAACCCAGAGTAGTACACCATGATAAGCTTAGGAAGTATAAAAGTAGAAATTTGCCAGCTTGGTTTTCTTCCACCAAAGATTGCTAAAAAAAAAAAAAAAAAAAAAAAAAAAAAGTAATGATACTTAAGTAAGGCTTACACTGAAGATGACTTACCGTATACAATATCCAGGAGATAGATTCTTAATGAGGTGTTTCTTTCAGATCATTGACTACGGATGTGGCATTTGCCAAGGGAAGTTAACCTTCAAGTCTAGGAGTGCGACACAGACACACCTCAGGGAACAACACAGTGGGATCTCCTGGAAATGTGCAAAATGTCATAAAATTTACAGGCGGAATAACAACCCCCACCAATGTCGCGCTAAAGAGAGCGAGTTTTACCTATTCTCAACCATAACTGGTGCCTGTAGGGAAGAGGCAGCCCTAGAATTGCAATTATTTGAAAATAGGGCTTATAATTCTCTTGTATATGTAAGGACCCCTGAAAACAGTTTTAGTGTCCCTGAGGCCCCAGCACCCCACCCCCCAGCTAGAAAAAGGACCCAGCCAGCACCCCCCTACAATGGAAAAAGACAAAGACACCTGTCCTCTTCATCTTCTTCCACTACCACCTCCTCCTCACCCTCCTCCTCCAATTGTTCCTCCAGGGAACAATCTGCTGAGAGAAGATTGGAGGAGATAGGGCACCTCACTGAATTACAACAAGCAGTGAATAGCTTGTCCAGTTACGAAGAGGTAACTGGATTAGAAGAACCCAGTTTAGAAGACGAATGTGTGGTGGTAATGGGTGGAAGGGAGATCAAAGAGAGAGAGAACAAGGAAAAGAAAGAAAAAGAAAAGAAAGAAAAGGAAGAAAGAGATAAGAGAGAAAAAGAAAAGGAAAAAGAAGACAGGGAGAGAAAGGAGAGAGAAAAGAATGAAGAGGAGAGAAAGGAAAATGAAAGAAAAGAGAAAGAGAGAAAAGAAAAGGAAAGAAAAGAATTGGAGGAAAAAGAAAAAAAGGAGAAGGAAAAGAAAGAGAAAGAAAGGAAAGAGAAGGAACAGAAAGAAAAAGAAGAAAAAGAGAGAAAGGAGAAGGAAAAGAAAGAAAAAGAGAGAAGAGAAAATGTACAGAAAGAAAAGGAAGAGAAAGAGAAAAAAGAAAAAGAAAGGAAAGAAAAAGAGGAAAAAGAGAGAAAAGAGAAGGAAAGGAGAGATAAAGTAGAAAAGGAACAGAGAGAAAGAAAGGAAAGGGAAAGAAAAGAAGTAGAGGAGAAAGAAAGGAAGGAAAAGGAAAGAAAGGAAAAAGACAAGAAAGAAAAGGAAGCAAAAGAGAGGAAGGAGAAGGAAAAGGAAGAAAAAGAAAGAAAACAGAAGGAAAGGAAAGAAAAAGAAGAAAAAGAAAAGGAAGAGAAAGAAAGAATGGAGAGAGAGAAATTAGAGAAAGAAAGGAAAGAAAAAGAACAATCAAACAGAATAAATAGAATCCCTTCGCCATCTGCTAAAAAGTTGGAAAATATTCAAAAAGATCAGAAAGAACGTATAAGTTTAGAGGTGGGGGGTACAAAATTTTTTACTTGTCAGAGGACCCTGACCTCAACTCCAAATCTTCTTGCTAAATTGTTTAAACCCAATTCCCCTGTTTCAATGACTGAACCAATTTTTATTGATAGGTACCCCAGGTATTTTGAGAAGTTTTTAAATTTCCTCCGCTCTGGAGTATTAGTGCCCCAGTCATTGGAAGACCTCCACTGTTTAAGGGTAGAAGCTGAATTTTTTGATTGTGAGAGCCTGGAGAATGCAGTTGAGGCCAGAATGAGCAGAATGATTGGTGTATAAGGTGAGAGAGACCAGTGGTATGAATGAATGCGTGTATCATGAATAAGTCTTTAACTTAAATTTTTTTTTTTCCACTGTTTCCTAAGGGGTAGGGTGCAGCAACGGAAAGGGGACGTATCGTCTCCATCCTAGCTGCTTATGATATGGGGTAGGGGGGTGGTCTTTCAAGATAAGAATTTGCGCAGCGACGGAAAGGGGATGTATCGTCTCTATCCAAGCTGTTAGCAAATGTATGAATGAATGTGAGTGTGGCATACAAAACAAAATCTGCTGTAATCTGTTTTCTTTGGTAGGAGACATGATAGTCTCTCACCACTTACATAAAAATGCTCTAATTTTCTTCGTGTGCATGAGAGAGTGTATGAGAGTATGGCATAAATATATAATAACTTCTTTCTGAGGAGGAGGAAGGAAGCCCCTTAACCTATAAACCTATCATTTTCCCTGGCCTGGCTCTTCCCAAAAATTTATATAAAGCCTTAATAATAATAATAAAAATAAAAGTCCAATAGTACTATTAACCCACATTTCAAGTTAAGAAGGCTGAATGAAACAAAAAAAAAAAATTCAGAAATGATAGCAAAAAGAAAAATGAAAAATTCAGCAAGCCTGACTAAATGAATTGCACAGGTCTACATGAAAACTGAAAAGGGTGGAAGACCGAAGTAGGAAGGTAAGCACTGACTAAGCAGGTAGTTCAGCAGATCTTCCAGTAATATCATGCATAAAAAAAAAAAAAGGGACATGTAAATTTCTAAAATCAAATAATAAGAAAAGTTATGGGGGCTAGTGAACTCTCTAGCCGCCTGCGGTGAAGAAATGATGAGAAAGATAGGGTGGGGATATGAAAATCTCCATCCCTATATGAAACTGACTGAAAAAAAAAACAACAACAGAAAACTGAAAATCAGAAACATAAAAACCCGAAAACAGTAAACTCGAAAACAGTAAAACCACGAAAACTGTAAGCCGAAAACTGAAGGTATGAAGACCATGATGGGAAATCAACAACGGTGCCAGAAGACGGAGACTATACCCATGAACTTATTTGATGTATAAGTATGTATGACTTTACACCTAAACATTTAAAGGGCTGAGTTTTTCCTAAGTGTATACTCAGGAAAAAGTTATATAAACTAACAGCTAAACCAAATAAACAACTCCAAAAATACATTACTAGTAAATAAGTGTATAGTATATATGAGTACACATTACTTTTAAAAATTCTTCTTTAATCAAATAAACTCTTTAACTATAGAGCACATTTATTCAGTCAGAAAAAGACTGACGAGAAGAATTTATTTTTCATAAATGTCAAATGATATCCGTGAAATCAACATGTATACTTGTTTGAAATCTATATGTATGCCATGACCTTCTCAGGTAAATATTTCAAATATTAATACCGCATTAGGCACTGTAGGTTGTTTGTTACAAATGGGGTTATTTCTAATGTTTGACACAATATTCTGTTGATAAATTGTATTCACATAAATATGTTTCACTTGAAATAATTTACAGTGCACATATTTTCACATCAACAAGTGAAGTCAGATCTTGACATTACTTGTTGGTGAGATGAAACAATGTTGGATTGTCAAGGTTTCATGGCATACATAAAAAAAAAAAAAAAAAAAAAAAATAGAGAAAGAAAATGCATGGTTGAACAAAACTTTACTTACCAGTATTTTGTTGTGCATCACACGATGATAGTTTCCTGTATATATGTTAACCATATTATTCAACATTTGGTCACTGCTTAGCTAACAGTTAGCAGGTGATGAATAATGGGTTCATTTTGGGAACATGGCAGAATTTACAAAGCTAGTGCAACACGAGAATCCGATTTATTTGTGCTTGTCATTCCCTGGTGATTTCGACTTGAAAGCCTGGTGTCTGAGATTCTTTCACTCTAAAATTGGGGACCAATTTTTTTTAACGTGGGGGTAATGAAATGGATCAGCCCCCAGCCTTTCAAGTCTTGGGATCTTTCTATCAGGCTGGCCCTGACATGCAAAGATCTGTCCTGTTGTCGTACTAAATACGTATCAAACAAACCTTGATAGGCTATTGAATCCTATCTTATCTCTAGTTCATCTGAGAATAAAGCTAACACCTCGGAAATCTTAAAAGCACTTCCGCATTCCACGGAAGCTGAGTCACTAGTGGTTTTTCGTGTTGTGACTTGCTTTGTCGGCATATTTTACCAATTAAACGAGTTTTCCCTGGAGAAAGCCGATAGCGGTGAAAAGGTAAATATGTCCGCTAACTAGTTCAACCATTAAATACCTTTGTCAAGTTGTTTTTATGAAGAAAATCATCGTAATCTGGCTCGCTCATTTCTCAAAGTGGACAATTACATGCGGTCATGGCGGAGATCCTGATATTTGTTTCGGCAACGCTGATTGGTGTATTCTGTTGGAAGTTACTGCCAGACGCCGGAGTTGACCAATCAGATTGTTCGTATTATTCATTTTATATTCATTCTCGAGGTAAGCACGTTCGTAACCTTAACGACCAAAGTAGTATAAATAGAACGGCTCTACCTACGCGTTCCGTCGTTGGGCTTGTTCTGAAAAAGCGACAACTGTCACTCCAATCTTGTAAAGATGAGAGAGGTAAAAACTCGATGAAAATCGAAATTGGAAGAAAAGGCTTGGCTGACTTTTGACCTTTTATGAATCTTAGACTAGTATTAACTTGCAACGAATTTTATAGAGTCCTTCGAATTTTCCCAAAGCTTCTCTCCGATTTTCAAGTGCTTCGAATTTTCAGCCAGAGCCTCGTTTCGATATTTGAACCCTAATGTTACGAATTTTGGCTATGCTTTGCATCGGATTTTAAAGCTTTTTCTAATTTATAACTCCAGTCTTTCTTCCCTCAAAATTCGCAACATTTCAACTTTCCAATTTACTCTTAACTAAACTTGGTAATGACTAACGATACTTGTTAGGATCTCAGGAATTCTTAAGGTAACTCTATTTGTATTTGTAATAGAGATTTATTTGAGAAATGAGTGTGTAAGTAAACTGTCTTTAATTGTGAATTGTTGTTAAACCTGTGCTTTATTGTATAAAAAGAGTATCAGGTTAATTTCTAATTGTTTGAGGCTTAATTCAGTCAATGTTTAACTATTTTAACTATGATACTGAAGATGTCATGTTTTTATTCAATGTAATAATAAAAATAAATAATTATTTTTCTATCTGAAACCATTCTTCTTTGTTATTTACACCACATATGGGAATCAGAAGAACCCACTTGTAATGTTCCGACTCCTTTGACTCGGCCTTGGTAATCCTGACATTCTGACTTGTTACACAAGGGGGTCGGGACGTTACAATATTTCAGTAGGGCCGTGAAGCAACAAGAACACATCTGAATTTGAAGCGCGGCACGAGAAAACCAACAAACTGGTTGTGCGCCCATCGCGCTAAAATCTGCTTGGGCATCCGCCCAGTCTGATCAGAGTCTCCTCTCTTTTTCTCTTTTTTTTTTTTTTTTTAAATTGTTTTCTTTAAGTGCCCAGAGAGTGGCAGAGACAACATTATTCTATCAGGGTAAATGGGTACACTGTCAAGTGCAGTAAATCTGCCGTTTTTATTTTTGCATCTCTTCTCTATGGCTATGGGAGTCAACTATTTAGAAAAGAATTTGCTCTCCTAGGGGTATGTTCGTCAACACCTTTTTGAAAAATTTTGTCACCTAGGGATGCAAACAGGGAGTCACAAAAGCTACTTCCCTTTGTTAAAATGGAAGATGATGATGGCTTTGTACCCAAACACGTTTTAATTATTGCATTCCCTGAACGTCGACTCTGTCCATCAGGACCTAGTCATGTGAAGGAGAAAGGAAACTCATAAATACCAAGGAAATTGCCAAAAAATTGTTTGTGAAGCTTTTATATTCCTTTGCCATTGTTTCCGAAACTAAAATATCTTGCGGTGGAGGCTGGTTGATTTATTTTTTATGTATTTAGACTATTACAGTCACTGCGAAATTTCAAACTGTTTAATAATTGTTTTTTTTTTTTTTTTTTTTTTTTAGTTTACTTTAAGATATACGCCCTCAATGTTTCTAATAACTTTTAAATTTCTCACAAAAAATTATATCTTTAGCATGATGATGGTCGCCAATGAAAGAACCTTTACTTAACAGATTTATAATTTGTGATGGTCCCTGGAAGTAGAAAAATTTAAAAAAATGAATAAATTGGTGGGAAAGGCGGACCGCGTTTCCCACCAAAACCAAAAATGAAGACTGGATACGCCCAGCATCAAAGTTAATCAGGGTTAAGTTATATCATGAATAATCTTAAGCACTTTCTTTAACCGACTTCGGACATTATTGGCTGAAAAAAACTCACGTGCACGGAAAGAGGTTAATGCTATTGTTAAGTTATTTACTCCACCAATCATAAAAATCAAAACATGCTTGCAGAAACGCCTTTTATCGCAACGTGGGGTCAATCAATTTATGACGACAAAATATTCGTGAATATTTAAGAAGGCTTTGCACAGATATATCGTCTCGGTCTCCATGACAAAAAAGTTTTTTTTTCCCCTGAAGATTTTATGTACAAATCCTAATTGTGTTGCAAACAACTAACCAATTTCATAATTCTGTAATTATTTCGAAACGAAATACGAGGGAGTATACTTTTAAACTTATCTCACTAAAGAGAAACATTCCAGAGAATGAAGTAGAACGATGTGAGGTACATGTACCTTCCACATGGAAACCAACTTCAAGCTGTTTAACAGTATCTTTAGTTATCTTAAACGCAGAGAGATTCATTCAAACAAAAACAGTCCGGAGAATGTCGTAGAACGATGCTCGGAACCTTCCACGTGAAAGCCGCTATAGTCCATTGTCACTACCTTAACAATGTCCCCAGCTGTTAGCCGGACGATTACACGATTGCCTCCTTGGAGGTCCTGCCAATTATGGTATGCATCTACAACTGCCATAACTAGTTCTTTGTCGTTGACATATAATTTAACCCATGCACCTGGCAATTTCTCTGTACCTCTCTGGCCAATAAAGAAAGAAATGTCATAAACGCCGTCCCAAGGGCAGGTAAAAATTCCAGTCCCTGGATCGTAGAAATCTCCTTCGTTTAGTATCACTTGATTAAAATCAATGACTTGATTTGTTCCGTTGCCCGTGTTAATGTCATGGTCAAGATATGCAGAAAATGCCGCCCTTTTACTCGGCACAGGTTTATTGCACTTGCCATTTGGCGTCACTAATGCCTCTAAGTCCTTCAGCCATTTCTGTTGATTCTCGGCTAATGTCTTAAGAGTATCAAATTGAGTTTGCTGTGTCCAGTCGACGGCATCTGACATTTGAGTTCTGGCCTCTAGAGCACTGAGCCTCTTATACACGTCCAGAAATAAAATTTCCCGCGAGGCATCGTCAATCAGAAGCAGCTCTGGTAATTTTGTTGCCCTACTGATGCATATTCTGCATGCAAAACAAGCAATAAGAATCTCTATGGCGAAAAATCCTTTTTTGAACATTTTAACTACTTTTTCCTCGCTTATGTGAATCAGTCAGACTTTTCTCGCAGTGTGAACATGCGTGAGAAGATCGGCGTCTTATTTATTTGTAACCGAAAATAATCTTGCGGATATAGATTGTCAGTTCATTGGGTAAGTCTTGGGTAAGTCTGAAGCAATTAAATAGCCACCTGATTTATGTACTGTTTGTAGAATAAGAACACGTGCATTCGATTGTGTCCCTGTCTTCCAGTTTAAGGACAATATCAGAATGGTTTCGATAAATCATCATTATTATTATTTTTTATTTTATTATTTATTTATTTATATATTTGAGCCGCGACACGACAAAGCCAACAATATGGTTGTGCGCCCAGCGCATACTCAGATCAGCCTGTGCATCCGCCCAGTCTGATCAGAGTCTTCACTGTCCGCATGGAGGTAGCTTAGACCCTAAGCTACCCTTTAAGCGCTTAGTGAAGGGTCTGATCAAACTGGGTGGATGCCCAGGCTGATCTGAGTCTCCGCTGAGCACGCAACCACTTTGTTGGTTTTGTCGTGTCGCGGCTCAATTATTTTGTTGTTTAAAGAAGAGGATAAAGAAGACAATAGATGGGTGGATGGTATTTACGGCAAGGTATGCCCTTGTGGGTTACACTGTCATCTGTGCCAAAGCAGATTTGCGGGAACCTTTATTCCAATGGACAATGGTGAGAATGAAAATATGATCTTGTACAAAATGTGATGAGTGGGGCACAACAGTGAATATGACCTAGACAGTTTACATGTAGTGTTAGGTATCATGTAGTCAGATGTTTAAATTGCTAGGCGGATGTCAGCCTTCATTGTGCGGTACACATTAATGTCACCCAGGAGAATCTATGTATCTTAAGCACAGCAGTCCCAAAGCAATGAAAGAAGAAGACAAAGATGTGACTTAAAATGAATGACGACTGCAACATAGAGATTGCTCAGATATAACTGCAACGACTGTAAATATTAAAAATAAATTTTTTAAGTCTACTAGATCCGCGGTTAACAAATACATTAAAGACAACAACTGAAAAAAAAACCCTTCCCAATCCGCGTTTTTCTAGATTCTGATTGGCTGAGCCAAAAGAAAAGACCGGTAGTGTCAACAATGCAACAATATAAAAACAGCCTTACACAAAAAAAAAGAACGAATGACGTCGCACGGACGTCGATGCAATGTAATCACGTTGTATAGCCGTCAGTACGATGTCATTTGCCCGCTGGGACGTTTCTGAAAACCGTAAGGACCATCGACGTCAGCACGACGTCATGTGCCTGCTGCTGTCCGACATGCGTATCCTTTTCGCATGTCCAGTTTCATATCATTTAAATGTATAGAATTATAGAACACACAGAGTAAACAAATTTGATTACATGACCAAGTACAAGCATAAGTAGAGGATCTCACACGAGTGGTTATTTCCTTCGGCGAGTTTCATAAATTTCATATCTTTCTCTTTATCATTCTCTTTATCTTTAACTGCCTATCTTCCTTTCTGGATTTACCATGTAAGTCCATCTTAATGTTTGGACGTGCATGGTAAAGCAAACAGTGCAGAGCTGGTCAGACTGCACTCTGATCCGCTACTGCACTGTTTGCAATCCAGTCAATACTTTCAATTAGTAAAATATTTATATTATAAAGGCAGGTGCAACGTTGAACAGATATATAGTAGAGTAGGGGTGTGTTTTGTATGTATATGTGATTTTGTTTCATATTTTTCTTTTCTTTAGATTCGTTTTGCCATAGGATCAAAATTATTGTTTTGTTTGTTGCTCCTCATGTTGTTACCTTCTGTAAACTGAGAGTAATAGTAAAGTTCGGATATGAAATGACCACGAGTGTAAGATTCTGTTTATCATATAATATGACCCTTTAAAAAAGGGTTGTAACGTCTTCAAACTGAGCATTATTTCGATAAGAAAATGCATTGTTGACATGGACGTTGTCAATGACGTTACGTGTACGCGCAAAAGTGTTATTGCACTTATGGTCATACGATTTTTATGACACGACGTTATCCACCGAATAACGGCGACGTCATATGATAAATAAGTTTTTGACTTTTTTCGAACCTGTTTTTATTACATGACGCGTAGGTTCAGTGTATAAAGGAGGAAGTCGGAAAGTACAAGACAGGACAGAACAGTGTAACCGTTGCAAATGTTAGGTCATACTCCCGAAAGATAATAAAGACACTTTTCTTTCACTCCAGCAGAGTGTTAGTTCGCATGATGGCATGCACTATTATCTGAAACAAGTAGCTACTCGGCCAGATTGACCATCTATTTAAGGTATTATAAGAAAAGAAAATTCTGTATTTTTTCTCCCTGAATCTTTTCAAGTTTATTATTTTGCTTACAACTATATAAAGATGTAAATTTGAGGGTATTACAAAATAACAATGTAAATAGACAGAACAAAATGAAGTTATTTTTTATTTATCTATTTGTTTATTTATTTATTTATTTTGTACAATTGTGAATAGTGCATTTGCTCCTGTGTAAGAATTTCCTGTGTCTGTGTGTATTTCAGTTCTCGTAACGACGTTAATCCCGCACCTCAGCGGAACGTATCCATAGCCGCAGTAACAGGAAGCCGTTCGTCTGTCCATTGTTGTCTATCGTTCGACTGATTCGTCCGTCAGTCCTTCTCATAAAGGCCCTACGGCTGCGTGCATGTGTGGAAAAGTAGTACATAAGAAGGATCCCGGAAGGTTCCTATGTCTCGCGGGTCAGCCCTTTCTATACTTTCCATTCCGACTGTTCTAAGAACGAGCTGCTTACCCATTTGAGCCAACAAAATGGCATGTGCGCCCAGCAAAGACTCGGATCAGCTTGTGTATCCGTCCGCACAGTCTGAATAGACTCTTCGCTGTGCGCTTTAAGTGATACTTAAAGCTCCATTGGGACAGCGAAGACTCTGATCAGACTCGGCGGATGCCCAGGCTAGTGTGAGTCTTTGCTGGGCGCTCATGTCACTTTGCTTTTTTGTTTCTTTTTTCCTATTTTAATGTCGCGGCTCACTATATCATCGATATACAACAAGAATACTAAAGGCCTCAGTATAGATCCTTGAGGAACTCCAGCCCTAATAAAAACAGGAGCGACCTTGAATGCGATGCCTGTTTTGGCAGTGTGCCAAGAAAGAAAATGGGTGAATCTTCAAACAGAGTATAATGAGCTCATAATGAGCCATTCCATCTTGATCTAAAAATATGCTGCTATGAAAAATACAAATCATAAATCAAAATATTTTGATTTTTGATTAAAACTAGTCGTTGTACACAATTGCGATTCCAAACGGCGTGCCATACTGACAAATTGACAATAATGAGCCGCGACATAATAAAACCAACAAAGTAGCATGTGCGTCCAGCGAAGACTCGGATCAATTTTGGCATCTTTCCGGTGTGCTTTAAGAGTGGCTGAGGGTCTTACCTACCTATATGGCGAAAACGAAGACTGATCAGACTGGGCGAATGCCGAGGCTTACCAGAGTTTTTGCTGGGGGCACATGTCACTTTGTTGGTTTTGTCATGTCGCGGCTCCTGTTTTGAATGGGACCCTTTCTAATACAGGCTCTTGCACTCAGTGGTATGGTCTGGGTAATGTTTCATTTAGAATTGTCAAATAAATGAAAATATCAACTTGTTCTCATCGTTACACTTTGGAGATAATGTGAAAGTCTGTAATTAAAATTAGTCCCGATGTTATAGATACTAAAACGGGGAAATACTAAACAATTTTAAATGAAACATCACATTTTTACCAAACACTGAAAATAAAAAAAAATGTCTTGAGGTTCCGTTCTGTTTCATTTCTCGTAACGACGTTCCCCAAGTGGCTCAGCGTTGCACACACCAGGGGCCGTATTCATAAAACGACTTAAGTGGTTGCTATGCTGTTGCTAAGGCTAAATTTCTTTGAAAGAGATTCCCTACAACTATGAAATTTGGTCTGGAGGAGCAGTCTTACAAAGACTGTTCCTCCAGACCAAATTTCATAGTTGTAGGGGATCTCACAAAGACTGTTCCTCCGGACCAAATTTCATAGTTGTAGGGAATCTCCTTTATAGATATTTAGCCTTAGCAACCGCATAGCAACGAGTTAAGTGGCTTTATGAATACGGCCCCTGGCGCCGTTCCCTGACCGTAAAATGGAAAGTAGTTTTGCAATAGTATATACGAAGAATGGAACAAAAACTTGTGAGTGGTATAATATTATTCGTCCATATCGCATAACAATGCTCCCAGGGGGCTCAAGGGCATGATCCAAAACAGTCCTGTCCTGGCAACGAGTCTTTTCGTGTCCTCTCCAATTCTAAGAAGAGAAAACGAGTAGTATACAGTCAACTCTCGATATCTCAAAGTCGATGTTCATCCCCAAGTACTGATATCTCAAAGTAAATTTTCTGGTCCTAGAAAATTTACTTCGATATATCGGTAGTTTGAGATATCCGGAGTTAAAATTTGATAATAAATAGGAGATCGATGCATACAAAGAAGATAGAGACTAACCAGAACATTTACATTTTTATTTAAGGCAGAATATTTACATTTTTATATAAGGTAGAATATTTACGTTTTTATTTAAGGTGAAAGTGTAAACATTTGGGAAAGCAACTCTGCCATATTAGATTTTATTCTCTATTTTATAGGGACCAACCTGTGAAGGAAAAAATTCACTCCCCTAGGATCAAATTTTCTTAAAGAGTCGACTCCATTTTGTTAAGGTTTTTTTTTTCGTCCAGGGAAGCAATCAGACGTTATAAACGTAGTTTTCCTTTGTAAAAATGTCAGAAAGCTATCATTATGGCGGTACAATGTACACATACACCCAGTCGGTATAAAGACGAGACTTCATAGCCGGGTCTAAAGTGTTGAATCGGGGCAAGTTGAAGGTTAGATTTTGTATTTGAATAAGTTTGTTTTAAGGCCGAACAAAATTACTATCAATCAGATAGATTTATACCTGATAATCTTGGAAATTGCGATCTAATATAGAGCCTATATTACAGACTTCTGCAAAATATACATGAAAAAAAGCAAACTATAATATTTAGACTGTCATCACGGGGGTAATACCAATTTGCTTACCTGTGCTGTCGACCGATCTGGTAATGTGCAAAGTGACTTTCGACCAAGAATTTGGTCGTACGATGATAATTTTGTTTATTGCTATCGAGCGAGCTGATACTGCTGTCCATTATCCCGATCGACAGCCACTCTTGCATGTATGGTAACGAAATGGCTCAGTCGACAGATCAGGTAGGGAAACTGGCTCGTGGTCATTCTCCGTATCCTGTACCGTAAGTTTGACGGTGTTGGGCCGGAAACCAGATGTCGGTACTTGAATAGTCGTATATCATGCCGAGGGACAATTTGAAGTATCATTTTTCTACCTTTTAGGTGTTTTCTACATAATATTCTTGTTTAGAAGCGCGTACAGATATTCCAATTACAAATCTGATACATTGAAGCTTATTTTACAGATTTTAAGCGCATTCAGTTAACAAATTTAGGCTTTAAGATCCTAATTATTGGACCTATTAAACATTTTGTAAGAAGTAAAACATTTTCCGACCAGTCGCGAGGCTGGGGCTCCATGTAACCTATAAACGCACTTCCAGTTGCTAGTAAAGCTTCCTTCCTGATGTCGTCCAGTTTAAACCATAAACCTTTTTTATTTACCAGTGGACTTGTCAATTCTGATCATTTGAATGAGTCCTTTTCTAGAAGTAGGTGTTTCTGATGGCTGTTTTCATTATCATTTTGTATAGAAATTCCTTTTACCAAATAGTGTAGACCTTGATCAGGCGCCGCGTTCTGCGGCGAGTGAGCTGGGTCTGCACTGTTTGCACATGTCACTTAAACGGTTTCCAGTGTTGAAGGGTTAACTGCTTTGGTCAAACTATTCGTTCAGCATGAGCCACGGACTCACAATTTTCAAAGTAAACATTTGATAGTCAGTTCTTTATGTGTATTTCTATTGTTTCTGAGGGTATTATTCAACATCATCGAGTCTCCTAGCTAGGCAGGACCATTATATCTTGTCTAAGTTAATCAAACAGATACATTCCAGAGAACGTTGTTGATCTGTGTATGTCACCTTCTATATGACTCCCATTCACAGCTACTTTTACAGTGTCCCCTGCTGTCAGCCGAATGGTCATACGATTACCACCTTGTAGGTCCTGGTAATTGTGGTAGGAATCTGCGACTGCCATTAGTTTCTTTTCCTCATTGACATAGAGTCCAGCCCAGGCCACTTTGGCAGAGTTTCCACCTCTCTGACCTATGAAAAATGAAAAGTCATAAAGTCCGTCCCATGGAGAAGTAAAGAGACCAGTTTCCGGGTCATAGAAACCTCCTTCATTTATTAGCACTTGGTTGAACACAATTATCTTATTAGTAACTTCTCCTTCAATGTTTTGATTCAGGTATGCCGAAAATGCCGCCTTTTTACTGAGCACAGGTTTTTCACACCTGCCATTTGGCGTCAACAATGCCTCTAAGTCCTTCAGCCATATTTGTTGGTTCTCGGCTAATGTCTTAAGCGTATCAAACTGGGTTTGCTGGGTCCAATCTACCGCGTCTGACATTTGAGTTCTGGCTTCCAGAGCACTAAGGCGCTTATACACGTCCAGAAATAAGATTTCCCGTGAGGCATCGTCAATCAGAAGTAGCTCAGGCAATTTCTTTGCCTCTGAGTTTTCTATCCTGCTAAGCACATAGGTAACGAAAACGACGCAGGTTGCCACGCTAAACATTCTAGCTGTTTATTCCTAGCTTGTTTGACAGGATATGCACACTCTTCTCTTTGTTGGACGCTAGGATTTTATTTTGAGGACATAGATCCTCAGTCTATTATTGGGCGAAAGCTTAAGCTCAGTTAAGAACGAGGATGATCGAAAGTATAGTGTTCATATTTATACTGAAACAAATTCTGGTGTTCAGCCGAATGCATATTTACATTGTTCTAGCTCCGAATTAAAAACAAATGAATTACATGTACATACATCATCATATTTTATAAGCAGTTTAATCAATCATGCATTTGCAAAGTGATATGGCAAAATCTATGATGTCTAAGTAGATTTCGAACACAATATACATTGCAACTGATGTAAAGGGGTAGAAAGTTTAAATGTTTCGTTTGTAGAATTGCTATAAGTGGCATAAAATTCAAGAAACTTGGTATACGTGTCATGTTTTCAGATATACATTTTATGAACATCTGAATCGTGAATTACCGTAGATTCACATTCCATGCCCCTTTTTAAACACCTTACGGTTTTAATACAAAGGGCCGTCACTCTAGCATTTAAACAAAGTTTGATTAAGCAAGGATGATTTTAATACGTATATAACAGTACAGATATTTCATTACCAAAAAATATGCTTTAGAGAGAAAAAAAATCTGCGAAGTACAAAAATGACGAATTAGAAACATGGTTCAGTTTATATGACAATATTTCAACTTTGAATGAGGTCGGGAGTATGTGCATTACAGCAACTGATACATCTGACAACAAGTGAAGACCATAGACTAACAACGCAATTGGTTAGACTTTATATGACCCTTTCCTCTTGATATACTAACTGATTCCTTCAGTTTTAAACCGATTGAAAATTTGAGCCATGACAGGAGAAAACCAACAGGGTTGTTTTGCGCCTAGCACAGACTCAGATCAGCCTGGGCATTCGCCCAGTCTGATCAGAGTCTTCGCCGACCGCATGGAGGTAGCTTAGACCCTTGGCTACCCTTTAAGCGCTTAGCAAAGAGTCTGATCAGATTGGGCGAATGCCCAGGTTGATCTGAGTCTTCGCTGGGCGCACATGCCACTTTGGTGGTTTTGTCGTGTCGCGGCTCATAAACTCCTCGTGGTTATGATCGGATCCTTCCTGTCAGCGTTACAGTCCTTAATTAGTCAGACAAACAAAACTTGTACACGCGACTCTTCTTTCCATTTTCAACCATTTTTATAAAGTTTTAACGATAGTGATATCCCCATATTTGATCAAGGTCGTTATTGGCTCCTTTCTGCTAGAGAAGCGGCCGTTGATCTGTCCATCAACACAAATGTTGTAGTCCCAGCTCCCACACAATGTTGGCAACCGATTTTCATTAAACTTACAAGACATGACATAGACCATATATAACCGGTAAACAATGTTTTTTCTATAGTTGAGCCGGATTTTTTTCTGTAACAATTCCTCGAATGATTGGACAAAGATCTTTTCTACATTCACATACCTGGCGTCATAAAAGAATTCTATGTTAGGAAATTATGGATTAGACGCAGTTTTTTATTTAATTTATTTTTTGTAGCTGTTCGTTCAGAAATATATAAAATAAATTTCATGTTTGTGCTGACCAAGTAAAGGTTGGTTTACACTGCGAAATCTGTTGAATGACACGTGTCATGCAACCACATCGCAAGTAGGCTCAGTTTATACGATTAGACATGATGAATGAAACAAATTTGTGTCTTGCAACTTGTTTTTGGGCTGTTTACATGATGACACATGTGTAATGCAACATGTGTTGCCCTGTAAACCCACTTTAATGTAATAGATGATGCAAAATTTTTGTAGAAAAAAATGGAGCCATTTGTAGAAACCCATTTTCAAACCGGGTCTTAGCAAACACCCATTTATGACCATTCAGATATCATAAATAGATAGATAGATAGATAGATAGATAGATAGATAGATAGATAGATAGATAGTAGGGGATAGGATAGGATAGGATAGGATAGGATAGGATAGGATAGGAAATAGATTAGATAAGATAGATAGATTAGATAGATAGATTAGATATGGCATTTTCCTTTGACATTTCAGGTATATAGAATTGGGATTAGGACAGGCTTAGAACTTGTAGAAGTTGAACAGATTTTGGTGAGTTTGCATTTTTTCGTTGCCTTTTTTTTCTCTCAAATGCTTGTCTTGCTTGCTTAATCATTGAAGTTTTGCAAAATAATATTTAGCTGCATCGTATACGATACAGGATATAGGGGATAGGATAGGATAGCATAGGACAGAATAGGAAATAGATTAGATAAGATAGATAGATTAGATAGATAGATTAGATAGATAGATTAGATATGGTATTTTCCTTTGACATTTCAGGTATATAGAATTGGGATTGGGACAGGCTTAGAACTTGTAGAAGTTGAACAGATTTTGGTGAGTTTGCATTTTTTCGTTGCCTTTTTTTAGCTCACCTGAGCCAGCGGCTCCGGGGGAGCAACTGGAGCTTATGTCTTCAATTCGCGCTAAGCAGTGTTATCGGTCACCTGTTACCTGGAGCGAGTATTAATGTAAATGCAGTTATTTCCCTTAGACCCGGGGAGCGATAGGCATTAATCGATATTAGGAATGTGATATAGATGTCCATATCCCAGGATCTGTACAGGTGTTGAACTTCTCTGAAGCCGAATTTGTCGTCACTGTGTTTAACATTTATCAGCATAATAACAATACGAAGGAGCTGGATGGAAAGATTTTTAGTTTTTAACAATGTGGATTTTCATTTTCTTTTCCTCAGATCAAATCAATTTACTTTTTAGTTGCTCCTATTCGTTGTAATAAGCCTCTTTTTCCCCTCTCTCTGATATTTAGGTCAAATTTCGTAAGAATTGGCGAGAAAATAAATCTGCCTACTGGTCAGTTGTGACAGCGGTTTGTTTTAGTTTCTGACAATAAAAACATAAAACAATAATACTTATAATAATGAAATTATGATATATCGATCCCTTTGACGGCCTCACCTTTATTGAAAGATTAAGCCTGATACAGATACCCATCCACCCACATAGTTTTTCTCGTATGTTTTTTTTTTCTTTTCTTTTGCCACGCCCATCGGGCTTGCGAAATAGATTGGCTGCCTGTTGCTTCTGCGGCAGAGCTGCTAGACCTGGGTGTCATTTGTCGCAGGCCGAGCAATACTTGTAGTCCTACAAATTCAGAGGCAACATCTCGACATGACTGAAATCTTGTTTACTGTGATGTTAAACAACTTCTCAACAGCAACGATAACCTTTTTCTCTTTATTCTCTGTTTTGACAAAACTGTTTAAAACTTTTATATAAATTGTGTCTCTCGGCATGTAACTAAGCTGCGCTATTTAAAACATTAAAGATAAAAAATTTAAGATTAGTCGGACTTTCTATGTTTTTCTGCGAACAAAAATAAATAAACAAATGAGCCGTACCACGACAAAAACAAACAATTTGGCATGTGCGCCCTGCGAACACTCAGAATAGCGTGTGCATGCGCCCATCTGATCTGGGTCTTCGCTGTCCGCATAGAGGTAGCTTAGACCATTGCCTGTTCTGTAAGCGCACAGCAAAGATTCTAATTAGTATTGGCGGCTGCCAAGGCTGATCTGAGTCTTGGCAGGGCGCTATGGCACTGCGTTGATGTTGTTGCGACACGGCTCAAATTACTGTTTTATACAAAGATAATCATAAGAATGACATTAGGATTAAATATCCATTTCTGACCTTCATTGCCGTTAGCAGGTGTTAATTTTGAAGATGCTTTGTTTTGACAAGACGTGTGAGCGAATGTGTTTTTCACACCTTTCGACTGGCATCGACTACTCAGTTGATGACTTTAGCAAACAATAAAAAATTAAATGAGCCGCGACAAAGGTGCACGTACGCCAAGCAAAGTCTCAGATCAGCCTGGGCATCCGCCTGATCTGATCAGAGGCTTTGCTATCGGCATGGAGGTAGCTTAGAGTCTTAGCTACCCTTTAAACGCATAGCACAGACTCTGCTCAGACCGGATGGCTGTCCAGGCTGATCTGCGTCTCCGTTGAACGCACATACCACTTTTGTCGTTTTATCGTATCGCGGCTCAAATGAGGAAAATTATGAACATTGACCAGAAAAGAAAGTGACCAGGGCCCAGTTTCACAATCATTCCTTAAACTTAAGGACGACCTTAAAGTTAAGGAGTAAAATTTAATGTGTAAATAGAAGCTTACAAAAACTTAATGTATTTGATTTATCTTTCGTATTACATTTCTATGACAATTGTCAGTAGATTCACGCAGCAACTGCAGTTTTTAATATGGTTTAAATATGGATTTTCTGAGGTCGAAATTTTTTAACCTTAACTTTAAGGTGATCCTTAACTTTAAGAATGATTGTGAACCTGGGCCCTGGCCTTGGCCGGACCGCTGACGACTGCTTTGTAGCTTTCAATTGTTCTTTCTGTATTTCTTACTGTTTTTAATTCTACCTCAATTTAATTACCACATGAGAACAGCTTGTCAATTTTAAATGGTTTTCGCACAGTCACAGCCTGATTTGATAACACATGTTCAAAATATTTTAATCAGAAGTTCGGATCAGTTTGGTTTGTGCAGAAATAAGGGTTAGGTTATGTACAGACTCAAATAAACTAAAACTGACAAATTATTAACTGATCATAAACTCAGACCAGTGTTTCGCAAATGCATAAGCTGGTCTGAGTCAGTTTGCATTCATTACTAATTCCATAAATTGAATATTGCAGCTTTATATTTTGCATTTATTTTTGTTCATATCAAGATGACTTCATAACAAACTTTTGATAATTACAAAAACAGTTAAGAGGTAACATCGGATTTTATGATCGATTATCGATTAATCATCGTGTAATAAGCATGTTAATTGTACTGTATATTGTCATCAAATTCCGATCATCTTGCGCAAACTGATCAGACACTGTTCAGTCTTATCAGTTTGCACTTGTCAGAGGCTCATAAGTATGCACAGATGCACAGGTTTATTATCGTAAGTACTCATATTAGAAGAAATACAGAAAATAGCACAAAATATCTTTCAATATTCCTTACTAGCATCACTTAAAACAGTCATAAATTAAAGTGATAAACTTTTATTATATTAAATATTACAAATAAAGTTAAGGAAAAAAAAATAATAGCCTTGCAAGAAAAATGTTTCATAGCAATATTAATCCTTACACTACCACGGTTACGAGAAAATCTTCATCATGATTTAGTTTCTTACAATAATCATTTTTTTTTTCTCGACACTAATATCTTATGGGAGTAATACGGTGTATGTATCTTCGTGTCTCCTGATTATGAATGAGCAAATCTGTCAGTCAATAATACAATTCTGCGGATTCTAAGATTCTACCCTGGGATACCCAAAACATATTTTGGTTTCTTTGATATATACGCCCCATCACACTCAAATTTCAATCAAAAATGTTAGCACAAACATTAGCAATTAGGATAATAATTAATAGATTGATCGACCATTACCGAAATATGAAATTATTGTGTTTTTTTTAGCTTATAAAGGGATTGTTTAAAACAACAATTAGTCGATTAACTGTCTGTTCATTTCTGATGGTCCCGTGTAAGAGTTACGTGACTTCTTTCTCTTTTTTTTTCCTTTCTTGTGTTCATTCGTTCTTTCTTTCCTTCTTTCTTTCTTGATAAGACAATATAAATATTTTTCCTTTCATAGTTAGATAATAAAAGCACATATATAAATACATAAACAAAACACGACTACCAAGAAATGAAGTGGTGTAAGTCATTGGGCAATATAGGCGGATTTGGACTTAAACTATTTGAAGCTATTATGAGAGAGGTTGTTTCAGAACGCGACTTTCTGTATGTTTAGAGATCGATGGAAGAAACTTATAATATACTTATTTTATAATGAATTACATCAATGTAAACCTTGTAAAAATCTCTCAGTGGTGATAACTTATAAAAGTTTTATAGAAAATCCGATCATTTTCAAATTTTAGGCTGAACATAGCTTCTTAGGCATTTTCAACATTATTCTTATATAATTCCATGTGATTGAAGCTGAAAACTTCAAAAGCCGATGGAAGAATCAAAACATGAAGTTATTTTTTAGATTTTTATACCATATTAACGGACAAAGACTGAAGTTTATGATCATAACTTATAAAAAATTGTCGTAATATCATATATGTATTTAATTTCACATTTTACATTATATTCCTATGTAAGTGCATATAACACTTGACATTATTTGAACAGGTAACCTCTCGGATAAACCCGTAAGTCGCCATCGGTAGTTTCCGCCATATTGAAGCATTAAGTTCCCTATGGCTTATAGGATGGTAAGGCTCCGTCGTCCGTCGTCGTCCGTCGTCCGTCCGTCCACAATTTCAAACGACTTCTCCTCTGAAACCGCTGGGCCAATTATAACCAAATTTCATATGTAGCCTCTAGGGAACATAGGAACGAAAAGTTGTTCAAACGGTCCTGGTCACATGACCAACATGGCCGCCACGCCCATATATGGTAAAAACCTAGAAAAATCTTCTTCTCCAGAACCGATAGGCCGATGGCCTTGAAACTTGGTATGTAGCATCGGGCACGCGAGTATTACCAAGATTGTTCAAATTATGACCTTGGGTTGACCTTGACCTTTTTACGGTAAGGTCAAATTTGCTTCCTTATGCTTTTATATGGCAAAATGCTACAACATAAGATATCTTGGAAACTGTTGAAGATTTTGGGCTAAAAATTGGTATCTACAGTCATCTTAATGAGTACATTAAAAGATTTATGAGTACAAGAGGTCAAGGTCATTCTTTGACCTTTGACCCTGAACTCTCATATTTTGATAAGTTCTAACAATCTTCTCAAAAGCCACTGGGCCAATTGAAACCAAATTTCATATAGAGCCCTTAGGGGTTGAGGGAACAAAAATTTATTCATATGGTCCAGGTCACACGACCAACATGGCCACCACGCCCATATATGGTAAAAACCTTTAAAAATCTTCTCCAGAACCAGTTGATCGATGGCCTTGAAACTCGGTATGTAGCATTGGGTACTCAAGTGCTATCAAGATTGTTCAAATTATGACCCTGGGTTGACCTTGACCTTTTTTACGGCAAGGTCAAATATTGGAAAATGCTAGAACATGAGATTTCATGGAAAGTTTTGAAGATTTTGGCCCATAAATTATTATATACAGTCATCTTAATGAGTACATGAAGATTTGTGAGTTCAAGAGGTCAAAGTCATTCTTTGACCTTTGACCCAGAACTCTCATATTTTGACAATTTCAAACAGTCTCCTCAAAAACCAATGGGCCAATTGTGATCAAATTTCATGTAGAGCCTCCAGGGGTTGAGGGAATCAAAAAAATTCAAACAGTCCTGGTCACATGACCAACATGGCCGCCACACTCATATATGGTAAAAACCTTTAAAATTCTTCTTCTCCAGAACCAATTGACTGATGGCCTTGAGACTTGGTATGTAGCATTGGGTACTTGAGTACTATCAAGAGTGTTCAAATTATGACCTTAGGTTGACCTTGACCTTTTTTACGGCAAGGTCAAATATGGGAAAATGCTAGAACATAAGATTTCATGGAAAGTTTTCAAGATTTTGGCCTAAAAATTGGTATATTCAGTTGTGCTAATGAGGTCATGAAGAAATATGAGTACAAGAGGTCAAGGTCATTTCTTGACCTTTGATCCAGATCTCTCATATTTTGATGTTTTCAAACATTTTCTCAAAAGCCAAAGGGCCAGTTGTAAACACATTTCACATAGAGCCTCCAGGGGTTGTTTGAATAAAAATTTGTTCAAACGGTCAAAGTCACATGACCAACATGGCCGCCATTACCACTTATGGTATAATTCTTTAATATTTTTCTTCTCTAGAAGTAATACACCTATGGCCTTGAAACTTGGTAAGTACCATGGAGAACTAGAATACCACCAAGACTGTTCAAATGATGACCTTGGGTTTACCTTGACCATTTTTGCAGCATGGTCAAATATGAGAAAAAGCTGGAACATAAGATTTCATGGAAAGTTTTGAAGGTTTTGTCCTAAAAATGGTATATATGGTTTTCTTAATGAGTACATGAAGATTTATGAGTACAAGTGGTCATGGTCATTCTTTGACTTTTGACCCAAGACTCATACTTTTGACAATTTCAGACATGATAAGAAAAAGCCACCTTGCCAATTGGTCAGGTGAGCGATTCAGGGCCTCATGGCCCTCTTGTTTTTCTCTCTAATGCTTGTCTTGCTTGCTTAATCATTGAAGTTTTGCAAAATAATATTTAGCTGCATCGTTTATAGACCTATAATCGCAGTACAAGTGAGGTGGCTGAATACCGTTAGATCCGCGGAAAAGATACTTTAAAACTTCCTGAATTGTTCTGAGTGGCTGAACCATATTTCGTAATTCCAAGAACGACGAGGGGAAATATACAATACATGTATGCGTTAACCTTATTATGACACTTTTATGTAATCCAAAATTAGATTCAAGTCATTCTGTTGCAGTATATAATGGGCCCAAACATGTAAAAAGTTACCAGCCAAGCCAACTTGAAATTTTACAAAACCGTTCTTCGAACGTCCCAAGTACGTTCTTGCAGTGCTATGTGTCAGCAGGGAGACTCGTATTGTCCAACCAGTTTGCATTAATTTGCTGACTGGGTTAGACATGCGCAATTGCCCAGCAGGTATATAACGTTGAATCAACATTGAATCAACGTCAATTCAGCGTGATAACGCTGAATCAACTTTGATTCAATGTTGATTCGAGTGTCCGGTGGGTGGCTTTTAGCTCGCCTGGACTAAAGGACAGGAAGAGTTATTGCAGTTACGAGGGTTGTTCAGAAAGTTCTGATCGTGACGTCTTATTTTTGAAACCATCATAAATGCAGAACTTCTGATAGCGAAAATATATAAAGGTATGACATGTCCGGACTACTCGGCAAACGTGGTGTATATTTCCTAAAGGACATATTTTTGAACGTTTTTGAAATACCCTGCAGATTTTCACTTAAGAAGGTCATAGTTCATATATGAGCAGTCTTTGAATTTGTTTCATTATTGCTACTTAACTTAGTCCCCAGGCAACTGTGACCTGTAAATATCTCGGAAAATACATTTAATTTAGGTTCCATACTGTCTCTTTAATTTAGATTATAAGCATTTTATGTAGAAACAGCTTCTCCCTTTCTACTAAAGTTATAATGCTTTTGTAACCGAAACAAGGGTCTTAACATTCAAAATCTTGTTAGAAAGAGCCTTTGCATGGGCCAATTCGAAACCGTCGAAAAATTAAAATTGATATAAACAACGAAGCCGCTACGAGCTTTCGAAAATGACGTTGCCGTCGTTTTCAATAACGTCATAAGAACAGCGCATTGCTTTGCAAGGACTAAATCGATAACGTTTGCTGCCTTCTAACTTTTGAATTGATATTGAAAGCAACGAATGACAAGAAGCTGACAAAACCTTATTTTGTATTTACAATGATTTTTCACTTGAATGACACAGTGAAAATAAAATCTCTTATAAAATTAGACCAGTGGTATGACTGGGGCCTAATAACATGCATTGTAACTCAATAAGAAAATATATCTTTGTATAGTGATAGGTATCATTGTAAAGATGAATTGTAGTGTTTTCAATACATGCATAACATTTGTCCCCAGCAGGCCGCAAAATAAAGTTGTGCGGCTAGAATCAGAACTTTCTGAACAACCCTCGTACTACCACGTTGACGTACACGTCCGTTTTAGTTAAAGTTATTGTTAGTAATGATCAAAGCGGTACAAAACGAGTCGCCCTGTACGCTGATTGGTCAAGAGCTTGCGCTAAAGTTATTATCTATGCTGACTACGCATGTATAGTCCGTTTGCTTCCAAGTGCAATCGGGGTTTTGCTTATTTTCTCGAAAACGATGACAGTCCCATCAAATGTTCTAATGTCCTAATGATTTCTATAACTGTATACATAACAGAATACGAAAAATCCAAATTTTTGGATGCTTTCGTAAAATATTTTCCATTAACAGTAATGCAAAAACTGAGCAGTTTCACTGAACGGCGTCGTATAATTGTTAGAACAGCCAAAATATTGTTGATAGGCAATAGCGTAAACTCATTGTTTACTACAGGTGTGGGCGTATGAATGAAAAAGTAAAATGTAAATCACGTGTCCCCACGCGTAACGTATGGTATCACTGGTCAAGCGATACTATGTTGTAAATATACATTGGGCTATTATATTATTTTGCGAGTAAAAAGTGTGTTTTAAAATTTTATAATATATGGGTGAAACAAAAAGTAGAAAAAAATGGATTCAGATTAAAAATTTCAATTAATTATGCAAATTTTGTTCTAGGGATAGCATTCATTGGTCACATGCTCTATTACGTTACCCTAAATGGAAATTCCAAAAGCCAACTTTTACTCCCTTGTAATTAAGAGTTGACAGTGACATATTTTTGGTCCTTTTTTTGTATAGAAAGTTTTTTATGCAAACCCTCACAATTCTGCAAAATTATGATTTTGTTATGTATAGGATGAAATTAAGAATGAGCAATTCGAAAATCTTCTACCTCTCACCAATTTTAAGAAAATATTTGGGATGCCGTTTGCATTTGGGAGCAAACGGACTATACGATACTGATAAAACTTATTACGCGACACGACAAAACCAACAAAATGGCATATGCGCTAAGTGAAGACTCCGATCAGCCTGGGCGTCCGCCCAGTGTGACCTGAGTCTTCCCCGTCCTCATGGAGGTAGCTTAGACTCTAGCTACCCTTTCAGCGCACAGCTAGGACTCTGATCAGACTGGGCCGTAGGTTCAGGTAGGGGTTGTTTGGACATTATTTCTCTCTCCTATCATTTCTCTGTTCTTTCTCCCTCTCTCTGGGAGACGGCTCGATATACACTGAAATACTTTCTCAAACAGCCGTTAACCCAAAGCAACCAACCAACCAACCGCTCGAAAGGTATAGAAGCAACAACAACAATGAAAATTACCACGACTGTCATTTTATTTTAACCTAATGCATTCTGGGTATTTTTTGCCGTCTGCTGAAATTGTCGTCTGCATCAAAAATCAAGAAAATTCTCTGACAATATTGGTTTAACTAAATCTTGCATAAATCATGTCTAAGCAACAAACACTTTGGATCTCAGATCAGGTCCCACCTTTGTGGGGCCTGATCTGTATCCAAACTGTTTGCCCAGATATCCTTAAAGGAGTATCCCGAATGGAATGGGTTAACATTTGCTAGTTCTAGATTTGTGTCTGATTATTAGCATAGTAGTCAGACATCCTCAATATTTCCAAGGACAGCAACTGATTCGATTTCCAGCCTGGCTCCCTGAAAATGAAAATAATCAGGAATTAAAAGCTCAAATATTTTTTTTTTTCAAATAATGATATCAGGTATTGCAATGTTAGTCATTTCAATTTTCTGTCTTTCTTTTTCAAAGCCGTGGACGTCATATTGCCTGTACGTACGAATATTTGCCTTAAGAATGGCCCTGGTCAAAATGCCGTCGTCACCTCCCCCACCCCCGGCCCCACCCACTCCCTCGCGAGGGCAAATACCCAGTAGAACCATAATGGAAAACTCCACCAATATAGGGTCCGTAATAAATTTTAAACATGGGGGATTCTACATTGTAGCTACTGAGCCACACGGGCAAGTTGAATTTGTAATTTTCCACCTTAAGAAGGTAACCATGTACTAAATTGATTCAAATAAAACAGTAGTCAAAAGTTCATGAAAGTGACGGGAGCCCCGGTAGCTCAGTAGGTTAAGCGCTGGCCTACTGATCTAGCGGACCGGTTTTGAGCCCCGCTTGAGGCGAGAATCTTTCCTACCGTAAACCGGGTTCTATTGAACACAGCCTTTCAGTATCATCGTCCCATCGTCCTGATATAACTGAAATACTGTTGAAAAAGACGTAAAATCGCAAGTCATCCATCCATCCATACATAAAAGTGACCAAACCTTTGGCATTGCAACAACTTGATAAGCTGCTCTTGCCGGATGGTGGTCAGGAAAATCTGAAATAAATCATTAAAATACATCAATTACCGTAAAAAAAATCTAAAAAAACATTGAGCACCACAAAATAGTCACCATAACTTTCTACAATGGAACAGTTTGATTGCACGATGCGTAATGCTTCCAAAAGATGCAGATGGAACGGCAAACAATCACCCACCTCAGATTGCTCCTAGGAGCAATCTGATCTGGGTCTGCACTATATGCTCAAACATATTTGTGCCAATACTTAGAATTTTTACGGTAACTAGGGTTCAAGAACAACTCTTTCATATTGCAGTTCCTCTTGGATAGATTACATGCGTCCATTATCGCAAATGTTGTATTTATTTATTTATTTATTTATTTATTTATCTATTTATTTATTTAATTTCATAGGTCCCTCTTCTTCTGCTTCTAATAAATGGAGACACTTTCATGCAGAGCAGTCCCTGTGAGCCGCGACACAAGAAAGCAAACAAAGCAGTGTGCGCCCAGCGCAGACTCTGATCAGCCTGAGCATCCGCCCAGTCTGATGAGAGTCTTCGATGTTCGCATGGTATAGACCTTGAGCTGACCATAGACCCCCTCCCCCCCAGGGGGAGTTTTGTAGACTATAATTTTCTGAAACTACATTATATAAGAAACAAAATGACGCATGTTAGCCCTCTGTACGTTGGGGCGTTAACGTATAACGTCAACGTCAATTACACTACCCAAATTTACATATTCACGTTATAATAGAAAATACGCATTGTTGTTCACATCTTAGTATTCGCCCTAAATAATGTTGAGTTTTGTCTGCTAGTACATAAATCGCTGTTTTAAGGTAATTGACAATGTCAAGGATAAGTTGACTAATCCGTATAACGTAGTTTACCTTATATTTGACGTTTTTTCCCTTCAGTGTGTATATACATGTAATGTACGAAGCAAATTGGAAGAATCGAAGTGTGGAGAAAAGTTAATGTCATATCTATATGACTATTTTAATATTCTAGTATATAAAACGCTAACTGAAGGCTCACAAAACTTGTCGGCAGTCACGATAAATATGTAACGTATATAACCACAACAAAAATATGGAAAAAACAGAATCAGATTAACTCGCTATTTTGGTGGAATGAAGTTTATACATGCTCCATCAATCTTCTTCGATTCATGCCCAGCTTAGATAAGTTAAGTATCAGTTAACAGTGGATATATTAAATGGGGACAGAAGGTATGTTATTTTTTGAAGAATTTAACCTATAAAATGACGAGAAAAGCTAAGAAAGCCTACATCGGCTGCATTGTATCTTTCCGAATGAATGTTATCTGTATTATGTCTTAAGTAAACACTGTTGTATAGGTAAAATATGTAAAAACGCCAATGTTATGTGTCTTTAAACTGAAACAGAACATCGGATAGTGTATATTTGAAAAGCAATCTAACAGTAACGTAACGTTACATAATTGTAATATGTCTGGGGATAAGATTTGTAAGTCATCTGTTCTCAAAATTTTAGTTCCAAGGCGGCTTGAATTATTCATAGCTGTAGTATTAGCTTACCACTGGTAGTCAGATGGCAAATTTAGCTCTTTAAAATACACAAGAACTCAGCAAGATGCATATTGATTGTAACAGCTGAAGCATTTCGACCTTGCCTTAAATTCAGTCTCACTTAAAAGTGACTTCATAAAAATGTTGTTGTTTTTTCTATTCTGAATTTTATGCATGGAATGAAGTAAGTATTAGTTGATATATGCTGCAACTGATTAATATTTAGGTTTGGTCATGGTGGGAATAAAACCAATTTTGCTACCTGTGATGTTGGCTGAGCAATTCAATTACCCTACATACAAATATGAAAATGTGCCTGCTAGCCGAGGCAATTAAAAGCAATATCAACTCGGCTGACAGACATTTACACCATTTTTGCTATGCTGTCAGTCGAATCGTCAGCCAAGAGCCTCCTTGCAGAGTAAATGCTTTACATAGGTTAGCAAATATGTGTGGCTCCAGTGATCATAACATACATGTTAATTTGTAAACTACGTGAGCAGCTCCCATCAAATACATTACAAAATATTAACATTGTGAAAATTCAAGGATTAAAGAAAGTGAGATACTTAATAACGCATACATCATTCTGTCATCAGCCAGTTCAGGAGTTCTTCTTTTCATTCTGTTGTTAAATATTAATTGGTCAGGTAATTTTGCGGTGTTACGAAAGATAAATTTTGGTCACACAATATGTAAGCAACTAAAATTGTTGTTTGGATATTGCCAAAATGCTGTATTCTTTAACAGTATTTAAAATATTTAGACAAGGATGATTTGATAAGCAGTAATATATCATAAATAAGCAGATTACAAACATATTTATTGCTAATCAATATGGTACATGTAATACAAGGTCACGGAGATCAAATGCAGTAAGTTATTTAGGTTAGCCCTTCCTTGGCATGTACAGGTATGCACTATTTCTATAACTTGATTATTTGCTCTTCAGAAGTACTGTATTGCTGGTTAAGGATATTGGAAATGAAGAATTTATAAACTCTTAATGAATAGTTGTATACGTTACTTGTTCAGTCTTTCTTTTGTTTTTTCTCAATGTTATGCTTGCAAAGCATAAATACAATGTAGGCGATACATTTTGAGGGAGAACAACTAAGATTTGTTCATAAATATCTGAACAGCGATGATCAACATAAATATATTGTCATTTGCATTCGCCACTTCATTATGTGGACAGAGCTTACTGGAACACTGTCCCTAGAATAAAAACAACAACAAAAAAAAAACATTTTTGTCCAACTAAACGTATCTATATGTCCTTTGGTGAATCGATTCATTAAGAGATGATTGAATGTAACTAGTTAGATTCTTTAAGAGATGATATACCATAATTAGACTTGAAAGAGCAAGAATCAAAAGCATAGAAATATAGATCATCTTAAACATAGCCTTTATAGATTGCTATAGTATCACCAGTAAACTGCCCGTGCCTTTTTTTCTGAATTAAATGTTTCTGATACTATTCTCCCAAAATCCTGGTTGACACATTATTGTTAGTTACATAAATAAACTAAATAAAGCAACGCATTAACACTACCATTAAACATTTTCAAAAGTATGTTTGTTTCTGAACTGTAACTGAGCAATGTTGCTTCCCTTGGTAACGTAAAATATACGATAGTCTTACAAAAGTAAGTATATGCTGCCAGCAAATATCTACTTAGCTTTGATGCAGAACTGTATTGGCTGAAGTCTTCAAACTTCAGGTTTACTGTTCTGCTTTATAAGTTATCAGTGTGCATGTAAAAACTATACCAAATCCTGTCAATGAACAAGGTTGTACCACATTTTGTACTACTGATTACTGATAATCTTATAGTTTTATACTAAACAGGTCAAAACAGTTTAGGTTTTAACATTATCAAACTGACTGTATACCATTTTATTTGAGGTCAATATGCGAAATCAATACTGGCTTTTAATAGCTGCCGTTTTAGTTTATCTTTTCTGAAGTTTTTTTTTTTTTTTTTTTTTTTTTTTTTTGATTTTTCAGCTGTATATAACAAATTTACGTATGTTACTGTCTTTAAAACTCAATTGTACGAATTGTAAAAGAAACAAACTTGGCAATGCCATTATGAAATACTATGATCTTTATATTATAAGAAAGTAAACAGCAAACCCCGTTTAACATGTGCAGAATATGTCAATGCTCTTAATATTAAAATTTGAAGTTTAAAATTTGAAGTATACTGTGTTTAATCACGTATAAAACACACCTCACGAATCCCGAAAAGTAATAATTGAGAGAAGTGTTGAAAGGTCCAGGTACACAATATACCATAAGAGCTCCCAGTCTTATATGAGGTATTGTTACATGTGGCAGTGAAAAAAACGGATTAACGGTATTAAATATTATATTGAAATATCTAAAATGTTAAATGTTATTTACGTTACTACTAGTAAAAGCTAATAATAAAAAATAAACTAAAATGCATTTTTCTCTTATTTTAAAAGATTCTTTAATGAAGAAACTGCTTCCAAAGAAAACAAAATGATTCTAGGTTCAAATTATATGATTTTAACAAAAATAGCCCAAGGTAACGTATGTAATCGATCATTATGACCTACTAAAATGCGTACAAAATATTGTGAAACTGTTCCTTGCTGTTTAAATAGACTGACATATTCAATTTTACAATTTACAGCTGTTTTCAGTTCCAACAGTGTAGTTCAAGCACTTGAATTACACGGAAAGTTATAACTATAATGAAGAACATTTATAAGGTGGAACTGTGTTCAACACCCTATTTCTCCCAAAGTATACAAGATTGGATAATAATTTTTGTGGAACTGAAAAGATAAATAAATTGTCTTTAATACAGTAACAAATATATGGTCTAATATTAAAGGAATAACTTACAAAAAGAAAGTATTCTGGATGGAAACAGCAATTTTAATGGGGTGTAAAGACAAATGTCACGTATATTACACCATGTAGGCTAAAGCGACCTTTCAAACATCATAACTTTTAGCTACTGGATTGTTCTATTAGGCTCTATTATAATTTTAAACATAGGAAAGTGACATATTTTTTTTATAATTTTTTGATTATTTTTATGTTATGTTTGTTTTTCTAAGGGGTAACGTTTGTAACAGGATGTTACAGCTTAACACCCCACTCGCCAGAGGGCTAACATGCTGCAAAATATTTCTAAGGTGCTGGGCTTTAAGAAAAGTATGGTCTACAAAACTCCCCCTGGGGGGGGGGGGTAAACCATATATGGCTCATGGCCTAGTAGTATCCTAGACCCTTAGAAATCCTTTAAGCGCTTAGCGAGGAGTCTGATCGGACTGAGCGGGTGCCCAGGCTGATCCGAGTCTGCGCTGGGCGCATAACCATTTTATTTTCTCGTGTCGCGGCTCAAATTTTCGTGTTTTTTTTTTTTTTTTTTTTTTTTTGCCTCCCGTTTCAATTGGGGTGAACTGTTATGGGATTCAATTTTCTCAGCCAGGAGCAAATTCTTTCACATAAAAGGAAGATCCTCTTTGAAAAGTTTCACCGCTACTGGAAGCGAATAGAAAGTCGCAAAGCTTGCCTCCCTGTAATAGAGATGGCGGAAATCATTGCGGTGTACCCATGCACGTTAAGGTGTTTTCAGCGGGCCGTGATTGGCTTTTCTTAGTCAACTCCATTAGTAGTTTTAGAAGGCCATTCAACGTTAGTATCCCGGGACGAGTTTGTAATGAAGAAACTACATAACGTAACTTAGTCAACAGTTTGATGGCATACACCTTATTCATTCTGGCAGTGTTTCCTCCTAGAAAAAGAAGGGGGCGGGGGTAAATGTACATTTGGGGAAATATGTGTTGATTTCAGAAATCAGAATTTCCAGAAACTGATGATTTCGTTATATTTATAAATAGCCAGATTTCAAGACAAGAAAGTTCTTAGAACTTTTGCTTGTTTATCCTTTAGACGTATACTGCGACACCTCATTAACCCATTTATGCCAAATCTTCCATAAAAAGGACACCGCCAAACAGTGCAGATCCTGATCAGACGCCGCGAAACGCGGCATCTGATCAGGGACTACACAGTTAACATAAGACAAATGGGTATTTTCTCCTTAAAATAAAAGAAAAAACATTAAGAATACTCTAAACCAGACACCCCTCAATTGACAAATGTACTTATTTATTTGATAAAGCTAAACCGTTATCAAAGGTGACAATCTATGTCATAGCGCTGACGTCATGATCGTTTTATCAGCGGCCTTAATAAGGCAACTGTTTTGCATAATGAAGGCTTGGCAAACACTGAAACAACCAAATATTCAGTCGATCTGGTGCCTATAGGCGTTTCGGACACAATATTACCAGAATTCACCATAAAATACTTGCTTAATCTGATTACGCTTCAACACTGTGATCTGTATCGACTCTGCCTTAATGCATGTTTATCTCAGCTGTCCACATCAAAAATTATGGTGAAGCGTTTTATAATTTCTCACCCTTTGAAGAATCATGTCCTACATATCTGCACCATATGTATATGTAGGCACCGACTCGCCTTTTTATCTTGTGTTAAAAGCCTGTCTCTTATATGTTACAAACGGAAAATCTGTCAGAGTTTCTTCAAAATGGCCGTCGAAAAATTAATTCTGTCACTCGCGCTATGACGTAGGTTGTTACCCCTGATTATACCGGACATAAGGGACCGACCATTTGATATTCTGGGGGGGGGGGGGGGGGGGGGGGGGGGGGGGGGGGGGGGGGGGGGGGGGGGGGGCTGGTATTCTTGATTGAGACACAACATTTTATTTCACTGGCCTCTGGAAACAATTTCTTTTTTTTTTCACCTTGTGGGAGCTAATTTATTTTTTTTACAAACTAACTCAAACAGGTTATTTTTTTTTAATTTATAGCTGAACTATCAGATCCTTATTTACTTGACCTTAATATTCTTTTATTTTACCCACATCAGTATTTTTTACACTTTTTTTCTCACAAAAAGAACATGGTGCTGTCTTTAACCAGGCCAAGGGCATGGCTTAGCTTGCTTTTGCAAACCAGTGCCTGGAGCATGTTACCCTTTTCATCTAAGGTACAGATACAAACATCCCTGTATGAGTTTGGCAAAAAATTAGGCCTTAATTTAGGGATATTTTGGCCAAAATTTAGGGTTAATTTTAGCAAAGTTTTAGGGCTAACATTAGGAATTTAAGTTTTCTTTTCTATCCCAATATATGCCCAAACATGCTTTATTCGTACTTTAGAAAGTTTGATAAATACTTACATGATAGAGTCACATTATACATGAATGGCAATTAATAAAATGGCTGATAGTTATG